>CM060976.1:107098751-108298751 GCA_030765065.1 Deroplatys truncata
TCCTATGGGCAGAACCAGGCCTCCGGGTGTAGAAAGCATCCTCCCTGAACCTCTGGACAGTCCTGCACACATTGGACTAAGACGTGCCAATGATGTCAGCAACATAATGCAGACTTCGTCCTTCCTCCACTAATGCCACCGCCCCTGCTGCAAATTCAGTTCTAAGAACCATTTTAAGCCCTTAAAACTCACTTTAGACTTGATTACTAGGCAAGCACAAATGCTTTAAATCATCATGCAGCAAACAATGCACTGCAAAAATTTGAACAC
This sequence comes from Deroplatys truncata, assembly GCA_030765065.1. Classification (NCBI taxonomy): domain Eukaryota; kingdom Metazoa; phylum Arthropoda; class Insecta; order Mantodea; family Mantidae; genus Deroplatys; species Deroplatys truncata. The sequence continues at coordinate 107,099,022 of CM060976.1, forward strand.
TAACATATTGCTTTGTGGTGATTGTTGTAAACAGTCACTTGAATATGAATGAATAAATTTTATTTGTACTTCTTTTATACACAATCATTTATTTACAATATTCCACTTGTAAACTAACTTAACCTATGTACAAATTTTCTTGCCAGCTATGTTCTACCTATACTGCTCATTTTGCCCGGCACCTGGCCTTATCACTCAGATGAGCAGCCATTGCTATCCTTAATCACCTATGATGCATATCTCCCTCCTCCATTTGCCCTTCTACCTTTCTTATCTCTCTTACTTTTGTAATCCATTTCTCCTTTACTTTCTTTAAGAACTCCCCCATATTCTTATTTTTCCTTGTCAACATTTTAATTGCTACTATTTAGCTATCCATTTTTTCCCATTTTTCCTCCCATATTTTTTGTCTCCATTCCACTAATTCTTTGCATTCTGTCATATAATGCTCTGTGCTTTCACTGCCTCTGCATAGTTCACAAATTCCGCTTTTTCTGCATCTTAGCCCTTTCAGGTACATTGATTCTGTTCTCATCCATGCAAACCTTCTTTTCCAGAGAGAGAGAGAGAGAGAGAGAGAGAGAGAGAGAGGGAGGGAGGGAGAGAGTTCTTGGTATTTTGAAACAAGAGTTTAAGGCTAGCCGCAGATGGGTGGATCGTTTCATGCAGCAGATGGGTTTATCTCTAAGAGGCCATACAACAATGTGCCAGAAGCTTCCTGCAGATTTTGAGGACATACTACAAACATTTCAGTGATATGTCATTTCACTTCGGAAGAAAAAAATTTTTTTCAATCCGGCAAATAGGCAATGCTGATGAGATGCTAATTTGGTTTGATATGCCGTGGAACTACACTATTACTGAGAACGGGACTAGAAGGATTAGGGTTGAATATAGTTTTTTTTTTTTTTTTTGGAATATAGAGGGCTCAAATAAGTGAAGATTACCAAAGGAGAGGTGTTTAGAATTTTTAAGTTGGGAGGTGCAATAGTTGTTGAAACATGGCTTGATCAAGGTGACAGTGTGGATTTAAGTGATTTTGTGTTGGTTCAAGGAGAAAAAACAAAGAGTTTCTGGTGATATAGGTGTATTTGCGAGGAAAACCATCAGAGTTAAGGTGTGTGAGGAGCCTGTGAAGGGAAGATAAGTGATGTGGTTGAAAATAAATAGTACGGATGTTAGTTTGGTGTTGGGTGTAGTATATAACCCAACTGCAGCATCACAGTTTTATAATTGTAATCTATTTGTTGAGCTGAATGTAGATATGGATGATTTAAGTGGAAATTATCCTAATGTAGATTTTATTATAATGGGGGATTTTAATGCTAGGGCAGAAGAAAATCAAATAAGGTCTGTAATTATGGAAAGTGACTGTAAGTGGGAGAAACAGAAAGTAAGGATAAGGAGCTGTGATAAAGTGTGCAATAAAGGAAGGGGTTAAATTAAATAATTTTTGTGAAGACAATTTGTCAGTGTGTAATGGTGTTAGGGGGCAGATGTTGATGGTGAATTTACACTTATGATTGCAAGTGGTCAAAATATGGTTAGCTATTCTTTGTGAAGTGAAGGGGTGGATGAAAAACTTACTGATTTTAAAGTGATTGATGAAGTGGTAAATAGCTGTCATTTTTCTTCACTAATGAGCATTAGTTTAAGGGAAAGTAATGGATGTGATGAAACATTAGAGAAATTGAAATTTATAAATACATTCAAATTCAAATGGAAAGAGGAGTTAAGTGAGATATTTAGTCTCAGATTAAGATCAGCAGATGCTCGGTTGATAAAATATGGAATAGAAGAGGTGCTGAGGATAGGATATGTAGAGGGGCAGTGAACGGACTGGAATTAATAGTGAAAAGAGCTGGTGTGATGGAGGTAAAACAGAAAAGCAATCAAATGTGCACAAATTGGTTTGATGAAGAATATATGTAGTGGTTAAGAGAGAAGTATTTATAGAATTAATCTAGACGTAGAAGAATAGAAAATGATAGGGATAGGCAATATTTTTTGTTAAGAAACGGGAATATAAAAGTTTACTAGAAAGAAAAAATAAACAGGAATAGGAACAAAAACTGAATAAGGTAAAGAAGAAAATAAGAGGTAAAAACAACAGAGAAATATAGGTAATTATGAAGAGTTTTTAAAGAAAAATATGACAGGAAATGAGATTAAGCCAAATCAATGGAAGACATATTTTGAAAGATTGATTGGTGTGAAAATTGTTAAAAGTAAAGAGTTGATTTTGAATAAAAAAAAGCAGCAAGGATTGAATGTTTAGATAAGGGAATTACAAATGGTGAGACTGAATACCAGATTAGAATTTGGAAAAAGAATAAGGCTGCAGATATGATGAGTTTCCAGGGAAATTTTGGAAAATATTTACGAGACATGCAATGGGTAGAGGTTACTGACAAATTTATTTAAAACGGTGAAAAAGAGCAAGGTAAAGCCTGAAAATTGGAAAATAAGTATGCATGGTTGTACCATTATTTAAAGGAAAAAAAGAATCTGAATAGTCCAGGGAACTACAGATTAATCAGTTATCTATTTTATATACTGGCATATTGGCTCTCAGATTACAGGAATGGCTAGAGCTAGAAGGGAAGTTGAGCGAATATCAGGCAGGATTTAAAGGCAGAAGGGCTGGTGATAATATAATGATGATCCAAACTACAGTAAGCAGGTATTTGAGGAACAAATACGTTACAGTTTACAGGTTTTTTGCTGACTTTGAAAATGCACTTGATACAATTATTAGAGATGTACTTGTGTATAAAATGAGGAGTAAGGGCATAAGTGAAGGGTTTATTTCAGAAGTCCAAATGATGTATGATGGAGTTAAATTCTGTGTTGTGTGCAGGAAATAGAATTACAGAGATGAAGGATCAGAACTGGGTATGAGACAAAGTTGCAAATTGAGACCAGTTTTGTTTAATTTATTTATTGATGAAAGGATTCTAAAGCATGATACACAATGTCCAGTTGTAGGTAAGAAAGAAGTACCAGGTTTGTTATTTGCCAATGATTTAATGGTAGGTTCTGCTACAGTAATCGGACTGCAATGAGCAATAAACAAAATAGGTAGATTTTGTGCAAATGTGGTTAATAGTAAATGTTAGGAAATAAAAAATAGCAGTGTTTAAAAAGGGGGGCAAATTAAAAAGAGATGACAGATGGCTTTTGAATGGGAAGCCCTTGGAAGGGTTAAGGAATTTGATTATTTGGAAAGTGAGGTTATCAAGTAGTGATGGTGCGAACCACAAGGAAATAATGTTATCACTAAAGGTAAGGTAGCCATGAGAGCAATTAGAATAAGTTTAAATAAGATACTAAATATGTCAGTTAAGTGGTTAGGGAAATTGCATGAAGCAGTAGTGGAATCAAGAATATTATATGGAGTAGAAGTGTGGAGACCTTCAAAGGAATGGTTGAAAATAGATTTAATTTACAGAATGTTTTGTAGAGATATATTGGGACTGCTTAACGCTTCAGTAAAGGGATGGCATTGAAAGCTAGGAAGGGTATGGAGGAAAGGTTTGATGATGGAGAGAATTTTAAAATATTGGCACAGCTTTTTGAAATTAGGGATCAGAATGTTTTAAAAGAAAAATGGAAGTAATAAGAAGTAACAGCTGGGTGAGTGTAGTGTGGGAAATTTTACAAAACACTGGGATGGGGGAGCGGTGAAAATTTGGAGATCAAAGCAAAGTAGGGTTTTGGAAGGAAGTTAGGCAAAGAATTGAAGATATAGATATGCATGAGATTTGGGTTAGTTTTATAGGTAATGAGTTCTTTAAAATATAGAACTAAAGAGGACTGGGAGAGGCAAAATATGTAGATTGTTGTGATAAAATTGGAGGAAAAGGATTTGCATGGATGAGATCAGGAGCATTATTTTTAAAGGGTTTAAGAGATAATGGGGAAGCTAGAAGGAATATTTCATTGTTTATTACAATGTGATGGGGTGAAGAGATGGAGGGAGGGTATATGGGAAATAAAATGGGACAAATTACAGAAAGAAATTGTAGCACTTAAATGTTAACTGGTATGGGGAAAAACAGGAATAAAAACTAAAAGCTACCAAGTCCTATCTGTTAGGAAATGTCTTCTACTCCTTAGAAGAGTACAAAAGAGCAAATGTAAATACACTCTAAAATATAGTATTTTTGCACTTCTCATTTTCTTGTAAATATGTATATTCACCCTTATATTTTTGAATATTGGACGATCCTTGTAAAATGTAGTTACAATGGAGGAAATAAATACAAATACAAAAATGGATTAAGTCAGGTAAGAAAGATGAGAGAACTGAGATATAAATTTATAAAATGGTTAAAAAGTGGAATGTAAATAGTTGGGGGGGAGGCTTATTATACAGCTAATCCTGCGGTTGTGTGAAAGTATAGATGGATGTTAGATGGATGCTTATATAGATGGATGTTAGATTGTAAATTTAGGTTTAGCACTTAAGTTGCAATTATAAAAAATGTTTTTGCTGTTTTGTTTATAATTATATATTTATAAAAAAGGGTTTAAGGGCATTAAGGGTTTCAAAAAATATTATATTGGCATTTTAAAACACAAACAGATAATCTCAAAATGGCAGTAATATTAAAGAGTTTGTAATGATACTCATACAAGAAATAGTTGGCTATCACAACATTTGAGAGAGCTAATATTAGTACCAACACAGAGAAAATGATAATAAAATGCAATTTATTGGAACTTTTCTTAAACTGTCCCTGCTTCTCCTAAATCAACAGAGGCACAGCACATAATTATTCATATTATGCCGGTATATTTGAAAGAACTAGGTGATAATTCAATGATGATCCTATTAGCTCTGCTCCAAAGTCATGGTCAGCAATATGATTGGCCTTTACAAAAGATTTGCAAGTTTTACTCCATTTAAATATAATGTGCCTTATTTGAAACTGAAGTGTACTATACTGAAACTGGAGTGTATTTTTTAAAGTACAAAATCATTCTGTCTGCTGACGCTGAAGTGCTGTATTAATTATGATGTTCCAGATATGAATATGCACAGCATGGTGAAATTTCAATGTATATATCAGTGGCATAACTATCTTTGCTGCCCTTGGACACAACTAAGATTTCATTGAATATAATTCGTACCTCAATATATTCCTGTATTGTAATGAAAAGAAGCTAGAAACAGTGATGTGTATTGAATTTATTTAAAGGTGAGTCGGAATTGTAACACTAACATCACTTAAGTTTACTCACTTAACATGTTTCGGGAAACCGTTGTTCCCATCATCAGAAGGTTAACTCGTCGACTGGCCCGTGTTGTTGGTGTTTCCGTTTTTTGGACTGGATCCTGTGGTGGCATCTTGTGGTGGAGAAATGTACTTCCAGAGAGGATTTGGTGGCGGCAAATCAAAATTCATTAGATGTGTGTTGTGTTTTAGAATGGTGATCTTCTCCCATGCATCTAATTCGGCTGCAAATTTGGCTGGTTTGACTAATGTAATATTGGGTTTGATGTTGTGATTAGTGATCCAAAAATGGTGTGAAACTGCAGATTTGTCCATTTGTTTGTATTTAATACATCTCATGTGCTCCTTTAGCCTAGTTTCTAAGTTTCTTTTTGTCTTACCAATGTATACTTTATTGCAATCTGAACAATTGATTTTATAGATTCCAGCTTTTTTGTCTTGTGGAATGGGGTCTTTTAACTTGTTACAAAGTAATTTCTCTATGTTAAATTTGTTCTGTGGAGCTAGGCTGATGTTATGTTTCATGAAAATCTTCTTAAATTTGTGAAATGTTCTTGGGTGGTATGTGAATTTCTTGAACTTTAGTTCTTTATCTTGCTGGCTGAGATTAGTTGTGTTTCTGATGTGCATCTGTCGTTTGAATTTTGCAATTTTTTTGTCAATAGTTGCTTTGTTGTACCCATTATGTATTGCTGTGTCTACTATATGCTGGTATTCTAACTGGTATTCTTTTTTATTTAAGGGGGTATATACCAGTCTATGTGTTAGGCTGTTTAGTACTGCATGTTTGTGTGTGGTTGGATTGAAACTCTTATTTTTTATGTAATTAGTAGAGTGTGTTGGCTTCCTGTATATGCCAAAGGTTAGGTTCTTTTGTTCTCTGATGATTTTTAGGTCTAAAAATGGTAGCATGCCTTCTTTTTCTATTTCTATGGTGAATTTTATTGATTGGTTCTGTAGGTTTAGTAAGGCTAAGGAGTCTTGTATGAACCTATTAGGGACAACAGCGAAGATGTCGTCAACATTTCTGTGCCAAACTTTAAACATGTATGGAAAGGAAGTTGTTATGTGTATTTCTAAGTAGCTCATAAATAAATCTGCCAAGAAGGGTGAAAGTGGGTTGCCCATGGTTAGACCAGTTGGTTGTTGATAGAACTTCTTATTGAAACTAAAACAATTTTGTCCAATATGTTGACGACATCTTCGCTGTTGTCCCTAATAGGTTCATACAAGACTCCTTAGCCTTACTAAACCTACAGAACCAATCAATAAAATTCACCATAGAAATAGAAAAAGAAGGCATGCTACCATTTTTAGACCTAAAAATCATCAGAGAACAAAAGAACCTAACCTTTGGCATATACAGGAAGCCAACACACTCTACTAATTACATAAAAAATAAGAGTTTCAATCCAACCACACACAAACATGCAGTACTAAACAGCCTAACACATAGACTGGTATATACCCCCTTAAATAAAAAAGAATACCAGTTAGAATACCAGCATATAGTAGACACAGCAATACATAATGGGTACAACAAAGCAACTATTGACAAAAAAATTGCAAAATTCAAACGACAGATGCACATCAGAAACACAACTAATCTCAGCCAGCAAGATAAAGAACTAAAGTTCAAGAAATTCACATACCACCCAAGAACATTTCACAAATTTAAGAAGATTTTCATGAAACATAACATCAGCCTAGCTCCACAGAACAAATTTAACATAGAGAAATTACTTTGTAACAAGTTAAAAGACCCCATTCCACAAGACAAAAAAGCTGGAATCTATAAAATCAATTGTTCAGATTGCAATAAAGTATACATTGGTAAGACAAAAAGAAACTTAGAAACTAGGCTAAAGGAGCACATGAGATGTATTAAATACAAACAAATGGACAAATCTGCAGTTTCACACCATTTTTGGATCACTAATCACAACATCAAACCCAATATTACATTAGTCAAACCAGCCAAATTTGCAGCCGAATTAGATGCATGGGAGAAGATCACCATTCTAAAACACAACACACATCTAATGAATTTTGATTTGCCGCCACCAAATCCTCTCTGGAAGTACATTTCTCCACCACAAGATGCCACCACAGGATCCAGTCCAAAAAACGGAAACACCAACAACACGGGCCAGTCGACGAGTTAACCTTCTGATGATGGGAACAACGGTTTCCCGAAACATGTTAAGTGAGTAAACTTAAGTGATGTTAGTGTTACAATTCCGACTCACCTTTAAATATATTCCTGTATGTTTCTTGAGTCAACTCTGAGAATAGTTCAGTATTATTCTGCACTATCTGCATGCATTTTATGGATAAATGCCAATGAAATTAAAGACGAGTAAAATCTGAAAATATTGGTGTTTCTTGGGACAAACTGTACTAGTATCGTCAGTTCTACAATGTTTGCCAAATATAGAAGAATTTGAATTGGACTTTAAAAATCAATGCCATGGCTTGGATGCAAACCACAGATCTTCAGTTTTTGGTGCCTATGCTCTAACGCTGAGCTAACATGGCTATCAAACTTTAAAACATTACACATCTTGTAAATTTTGGTGTAGGAAAACATCAGAAGCATTACTTTGTTGACTAAATAATATTGGGATTTGATTTTCACAAAACATAGAGAATATATAAGAATTACTTTTAGCCATAGTGCACCATTCTCTCCTTAATGCTACCTTATGCATTTATCAGCCAGAGTCTTGCTATTCTCCCAACTGTCAGAAGTATTTAGTTATTTTAAGCTACCAATGCTTGTTTCAATGTAATGTAGCATATGAAAGCCAGGTGGATTAAAATTTACAGATTTTGATGACCAGATTGATGGATTTGCTTTCTGATGAACACAACTGGAATATGAATATTCTTTTATAGCATTAAATGCTATAGATTTTCTTAAATGGTGAAAAAGACTGCTTTTGGTTTACAATAGCATTTAACCATAAGTATCTTATCATTTAATGCTTAAACCATGGCCTTGCATTTTAAAAAAAAAATCCTGTTCCAGCATGAACTATATTGTTTTAATTCAAATGGCGAATATACTACACACAAAAAATATTTATGCACATTTATTACTTAGTTTACCTCAAAGTGTTCAAGTAAGAAAAACAATGCAAAGAGCAGATTTTTGTTATACAGAAAAGAAAGGATGAATAACAAAAGAACAACAAAGGAGCTTAGTTGACTCCTTACTAGTTTTGGTTTGAGCTGATCTTCGCTGTCTCCATGTCCCAGTCTTCCATAGCGACCTTTACCCCAGGTATAAAGCTCTCTGTTGCAAGTAATGGCAGCAGAATGGGCTCCTCCACATGCTATATCTACAATTTCTTTTCCTCGTAATGCTTCTATTATGCGTGGTCGTTCACATGAGCTGGAAAAGGCCAACAATTGTACACTTGTTATTATGCTACAATGTTTTATCTGCAGAACAAAGGTCAGTATCCACTTGTTCACATAATATACATCTAATTTTTTTTGAAGGGGGGGGGGCAATTTAAACACAGTTTAAGCTGGTTACAAGTTTGGATTGACTGCTCCTGTGGTCAAGTTATCAGAATTCTGGCTTCTCAACCCAGAGGTTGGAACAAGGAAATTTTTCTTTAATTAGAATCTTTCCCTACTCTCCTCAGAGTCTGGAAGTATGCATATATAGAAGTAAACTAAGTGTGTTCAATGTTACAAATGATTAAAAATCAGCATTAAATTACCTATAGTCAACGAGTTGTTTTGTCAAAATCCTCAATGACCATAGAAGTTAATGAGAACTATATAAATGAAAAACAAAAAAATAGTTTGGACTGTAAGGTTGATGCAGCCTAAGAATGATATTAAGTGAAAACCTGTCCTGCTAGGGTTTAGTACTGGTGTAACCAACATCCCAAGAGCAATAAAAGCTACAAATGGCTAGTTCTGAAATTATACATTAGGCAATTTAAATGACATGGGAAGATTGTTTGGAAGATGCTGTAGTGTTTGTATACCTTCTGTTGCCATGTCCCAGTTTTCCATCATCACCTTCACCCCAGGAGTAGACTTCCCCTTCTGCTGATAAAGCCAAACAGTGCTTTCCACCAGAATTCACTGCCACCTGTAAGAAAAAAGCTGTTTTTTTTCAGATGAACAATGGCCTTCATATCTAATTTAACTGCTTGCATTTGAATTGCTGAACAAAACAAATTTATGTTTTGCTTGATATTTTGCTTCCCTGTTGAAGAGAAAAATCTGATCTATCATCTCTCTGCTACATAAGCATGGTAAGCTATTTATGCTATATTCCTAAACCAAAATAACATATCTCAACATTCCAACTCCGATGTTGGAGTAAATTTATAGCTCTGGGCTTAATGTGCTTTCTCCCTATGCGAAGGGAACATACATAAATTAGAAATGCCTTCCTGAAGTAGGCACAGTAAGAATTAAAACTAATTTATAACTAGGTAACTCTAAATTTTCCTGAGCTTCTAGCCAGGTTAGCAGATGGTTTGAAACCGACATTTCAACAGTGTTTATCATCTTCGTTTTTAGGATAAACTGATGAAAGTGGAAGTCCAGGTCTCCAAATTTATGGTGCTGGGGTGAAACAGAAATCTCATTGATTCACATGATTTTTTGGTCATGTAGCAACTTTATTTGGTGTGACTGAGGTATGGGCATGGACCTGGTAGAAAACCTTTTATAGCTTTTTAATTCGAGCACGGACTTGTTAGAAACCTGTGAAATTTTTTTTTAAAAATCTTGTAAGACAATTACATGTTAAGGCCTTTTATCATCGGTGCCCATACTGAACTAAGTTGTAGGTCTGAATCACGGTTAAAATTATTTGTTTCAGATGAGATACTTAAGTCTTTCTAATAGCTTTCCCAATAGCTTGAACATGTCGCCATTTTGATCTTGCTGAAATTGGCCCAATACTAAGTTCAGCCAATCCAAATTTTTTGGGTTGAATGAGCCTAAAGACCATTTCAAACCATGTACTTATCTGGCTAGAAGCTCAAGAAAATTTAGAATTATTATGCCGTCAGGAAAGCTTTAGCTTTTATTTTAGGTGCAGTTTAGTAATTTTCACAAAACCCGCAGCAGTGAAAAAAAATAAAACATTGAGATACGTTCTGTTGGCTTAGGCGGGCAGTGTGATACTCTATGAAATTCAAAGTAATATTGGTTTCTACTGAATGTACTGTAGTGCAACAGAAATTTACACTACATTTGATTCTATTAGTAAGAGGCAAGCGTAAGACAACTCAACATGTACTTTACTAATATCTAATAACACATTAATGAAACATATTTAGCAAGTGACATAACAAGCACAGTTGTAGTGACAACAGTATTTTGTGGTAAGAGGAATACAAATCAATAAACACTAGTGCTTACCATAAAAAGATTCTAGGGCACTTTTTGTACAATTTTTCCAAGACTTCAGAATGTATTGAAGGTAGAAGGGCACAATTTGTATTTTCTCCTTTCTTCATCTCTCATTATGATTTCTTTTGTGAATGAAGCAATCATTAAACTCAAATGTTTTCAAGGCCAAATACTTTGAAAAATCATGTGTTAATACTGTTCATTCACCTTAGCCATGGTAGGCTAAGGTTGGAAGTAACTGAAAAATTCAATGCCAAAGTCCAGGTTTGAATCATGGATCTTTAGTCTTCCATTGAGACAATACATGGTTCAAGTTTTGGCCATGGTATTAAATTTTTTTTCAAATTTAATTCAAACTTCTAAATCTGAAAAATAGTTTAGGGCTTCTTTCAGCAGTAGGGGTGGTGGTGAGCTATTGCTCAGCCCAAAATTTACAGCTAATTATGTAAACCGACACTCAGTCCTATATATCTGAATATAAATACTCCATACATATTTACTTTCAAAAGACATTAAAACATACCATGCAAAAAATGCATCAGACAGGAAAATTTTGAAGACATTTATGCACTTGTAGAATAATTTTACTTGGTTGTCATTTTTTTCTGGTAAACCATAAGACATTTTCTATGGTTTATTGGAAAATATTTAAGTCAGTTAAGGAGTTTAATGTCATACTAGCATGTCGGTTGGAGCAAAGGCACAGAAAGCTGAAGATCCATGGTTCAAAGCCTGGGTATGACATTGAATTTTTCAGTCTGATTCTACCTTACAAACTTAAGTCAACACATGGCAGGTGTAGAAGAACAATTAATTAATATTAAAATAGGGCTTAAGTTGCAGCCTTGTCTAAGTCTTTGTTGCTGTATAGCTTCATCTATTCTTACACCCCATATTTAATAATAAAGTGCTCTGCTGATATAATTCATTTACAGGGTGGCACATGGAATGTCACACCATTTAATTACTGTATTATAATGGTAATATTGTAAAATCCATATTCAAACTGTATGAGTGAATGATCACACAGTTTGAAAATTGGCATCCATAAATGGCATCATGATTGACAGTTGCATCGTACAAACACTCCAGTTTGTGAAATGGCAGAGAAGGATCGTTGACTGTTCATCAAAAGGTGAAAGTTGTACTCTTTTTCACAGAAACAAAGAGCATAGTGGAGGGACAGAGACTTTTTTGCTTTAATTTTGTTACAAGCTCGGCTCCTTGTTGCAGACAGACAGTTTAGAGACTTTCCTAACAAATTTGATTCTTTGTTAGAGTAAAAAAGTGGTAACCTGCAGGTGCCTGTACTCTTGAAAACACTGGGGCAGTTTGTGTGGTCTTGATTTGAAGTCCTGGCAAATCAACAAGGAGGTTTCTGCTGAGCTGGGAATCTCTTGTTGCTCAATTCGAAGAATTCTGCAGTCAGGTCTGCACTTGTTTCCATTCAGACTGTAATACATAAACTTAGAGAGGAAGATAAGGAATGGAGACTACAGTATGCATTGTGCGCAGAGGAAGAATAGTCCATACTTCACTACACATGATTCAGAGACAAGGTCTACTTTCATCTGAATGGCATTATGAACTGACAAAATGTTCTATTTTTTGGGTGAAAGAACTTCCTCACACAATCCATGAAGAAGAGACTTAAGTGACAAAAATTAATGTGTGAGCAGGAATTCTGAGCCATGAAATCACCAGGCTTTTTTTTCTTCAATGTCACAGCGAACAAGGACCGATACAAAGCCATGTTGGAAAACAGTTTTATCCCTCAACTCTTGGCAGCAGGTATCCCAGAGCAAACACTGTGGTTCATTCAGGATGGAGCCCACCCATACACTGCAAGCACCATTCTTGATTACTAGCATGAGAGGTTTGATCTTCATGTCATGTTGGATCATTTTCCTGAAAGAAGGCAGCAAATGCAGCTGCTTCATAGCCCAGACATTAATCCATGGAATTTCTTTTTTTGTGGAGGTTCTTGAGGCAGAAAGTGTTCTAAAGGAGAGCAGAAAAAATAATGCAGATCAAAGCCCACATTGTGGAGTTGAAGCATACACTATCTGAAGATGTGACAAACACAAGGTTCATTTACAAGGGATTATAAGGCAAAAAGGTGGTCATATTGAACAAGTTATTCATTGGGATACTTTCCTAGACTGCAATAAGTAATTCAGTACCAATGCTGTACTACTTTAAAACAAATATGTGTGTTACGGGTAAAACAAATGGTATGACATTTTGTGTGCCACCCCATATTATCATATCTTTGTTCAATCCTTTTGGGAATAGCTTATACCATAATGCACCCTTTATTATTTTATCATAGGTTTTTCAAACTCTACAAATATAGTGTACAATCTTCTTTTCAATTGCAAGTATTCATTGACTAAAATTTTGATAATCATCGCTGTCCTCCTTACCTTCCTAAATCATGTTGGAATGGTGATTAACTTTGGTTCTTCTATACTCAGGGTTGTATTATTTCTAACAAAATTCCTAAAGATTTTTCCCAAGTCTGATGGTAGCACTATTCTTCTATAATTGCTTGCATACCCCTTCACTACTCTTCCCTTTATAAATGGGCTAAATCACTGCTATGCCTCAACACTCAGAAATACATTTGTTAATCTTTACTCCATTTAAAAGTGTGGTGAAACACTGAAGTCCCACTGCTTTATTATTTTTGAAATTACCTACAACTTTTAGAACCTCTTCCTTTGGGTATGGTCTATCCAATTACTCTATGTAATTACATGCCAATTCAAGATTCCATTTAAGTAACTATAAAACTCTTCTCCACTTCAAACAAATGTTCAAAATACCTAATCTATTCTAGTGGTTTAACTGAAGCACCTATAGACCATTTTCTAAAACTTGTCAAATTTATGATAGCCACCTGAAATTACCTTAGCTTCAATTTAGGAGCTCTATGTCTCCCCAATTTTGTTTTTTCTTCTCCGCCAGCAATTTGAAACCTTGTTTTAATTGTAACATTCCTTCCCTCTCTTCACTTCCATTTCTCTCTCTCCATAAAAACATTGCCCTCTGAGTAACTTTGCATACTCCTGCTCTTCATCAAAATAATTGAAGTAATTGTCTACCTTTTTTGGGGATTTTCTTAATCATATATCTCCAATACTAAAGTTTCTTTGAGCTTATTCAGCAATGAATTGATCCCCTACATACATAGCATTGCCATTTCAGAATTTATCACACTATACAATTCAACACTTTTCTCTTTGTTCCACTTGTAATGCACCATTTTCACAACCAGTTACCATTTGTTTCCTCCAAATTGTTTGTTTCAACACCATTCACATTAATTAACAAAGGGATCACAAACAGAAAATGAAAACTGTTACCCAAATCTTAGAAATCTTAAAATTAGATACCAGTAATGATTAATCCTCATTGCATCAAGCATAATCAATCATACTTTGACCAGCTCCACTAACGCAGGTGAATTTTCCATCCACATCCCCTCTTCAACAGCCATTTAGTATGGGAGGGTTATATACCATCCCCACATATTTTTCACTCTTGAAGTATAAACATTATTCCATTTAATGGAATTAATTGTTCTTTCACACAAGCCGTGTGTTGGACAGGGTTGGAAAGGTAGAATCAGATGACTGGCATTGAATTTTTCAGTCATCATTATTCCATTTATTTTAGATTTTCTCTCCTTAACTCTGGTTTAGTACTGATAAGTGCTTCCAAACAACCAGATATGGATGCTAATGACCACAGCAGTGGTGCATCCTAAAACCCCCCACTACTATTACTACTACCACCAGCTATCCTACCTTTCATGCTGATGCTCTTTCCTTCTTTATTAATGAATTTGAAACCATTCATTACAATTTGGATTTTTTTCTCCCAGCCATGTTTCAGATAATGCTAAGATCTAGACCTCCAACAATCTTCTCACATAGCCCTAACTCATTCCCCTTTGTAGATCCTCATAATTCCAAAAATCAAGCCCTATAATCCCCTCTCCCTTGTTTTTCTCCTATTCTAAGTCTGTCTGATGTCTACATTCCTGAAGCTTCCAATGACTTCCAACTACAATGCCCCCAGTAACCCCCTATCTTCTTTTTTGCCTTAATCCCCACTGACTAAGATTTTCACCTTGGTCAGAATCTGATGAGTTGATCTCTATTATGCTGTCCCTAAGGTGGCGAAAAAAAAACTTGGGACAACTTGAGTCAATGAGCTCTGCAGTGCTCTGACTGCCACTCTCATCCTCTGAGGCCATGCGTTGTGTTGTGTCAGCATCTTGTGAGCTGGTATTCTTCCCCACAGTTACATCACTGGCTTGCCAAGCAGCTAACCTTAACAAATTTCTTTACTTTATATCACTGGCATGTGTCCATGTGTGTGAACAGAGGTGCTGCTTTTTGCTCTTTGCTCCTCTGTCACTTCCAATTTCCTGAACATACCATAGAATTCACCAATTGATTTCCTCCTCTTCATTTCATTTCATTTATTATTTGCTTAAAGGAATACATACATATTCAAAGCATCATCAAGGAAGTACGTACAAAAATCATACAGTTTTATATATGCGTAGATAAGATTTATAGTAACATATTTACAATAAAAGTACATATTATACTCTATTACAATTTAATATTATATCAATACTAATTTTTTTGGCCTATATTATCTAAGATATTCATCACTTGAGTAGTAGCAACCTTCTACTCTTTCTTGAATACGTTAAAGTTATTAATATTTTTCAAATAGGCAGGGAGTTTATTATACCGTTCATGGGCTGCAGTAGTAGCATTTCTAGCCTATGTGACTGAATGTGAAAGTTAGTATTTCCTCTGGTATAATGCTCATGTATTTGTTTGTTTGTTTGTTTGACCTGCATCTTGCCTATTGAACAATTGTACTATTACTTCATACATAAATAGAGAGTATAGAGTTAAAATTTTTAGTTCTTTGAAGGCTTGCCTACACGAATCTGTTTGTTTCATTCTCAGAATTATCCTTATCGCTCTTTTTGGAGAAGGAATACTCCTTTAGTGTATTTTTTAGCACAGCATCCCCACACTGTTATCCCGTATGATAGGTGTGGGTAGATTAATCCATAATATGACATTATTTGTGAGTTAACGTCCACTACATTTGTCATTTTTTTCATTACAAATAACCCTGAACTTATTTTGTTACAAATATAATTAATGTATTCACTCCAGGTAAGGTTTTTATCCACAATTACCCATAGAAAATTTGCCTTATCGACTGCATTTACTTCTCTATTTTCGATGACTATCTTTGTATTTGCTATTAACCTATTCTGAGGAGTTTGAAACTGAATGTAATTTGTCTTATTTAAATTTATGTGTGGATTATTAGACCTTCTATTCTCCTGCTGTCCCTTAGTTCCTTATCATATTTGTGGAGCTCCTCCAATGATCCAAAGCTGGAAGTTACATATATATGTTCATCTTCTCTCTACTCTTACCTTTTTCATTTGTTACACTAACCGACTCTTTAGATTGTGTTGTTCCACTGGCAAATTTCTATTACTAAATATCTGAGTTTCTTTTAGTTCTTAAGGGTTCATACCATAAACCATTTGTGCTGATATAAATCTGGCTACTATTGTACTTCTTCCTCTCTGTCTTCCAATCTGGTAAGCATCCACAATCTCCAAACATTTAGTTTCATTCCTAATTTTCCTTCCAATATTTCTTTCATTTCTTATCATGCCACATTCCTCTTCTTTCTTCTAATCTGGAAAATACTTGACTCAGTTTACCAAATCCCTCTTCTGTTTTGTGTATTCTGGACTTAACGCTTTGCATTTGTATTTTCATTTCCTGAATTTCATGTTTAATTTTTTCCTTAACCTCCTTGTAACTTAATTTGTTTTATTGCTCAATGAATCATCCATTCCTTCCATCTTACTAATGAACTCTTTTTGCATATTTTCAACAGAAACAGGGTTCATCTTAATGCCTCCAATAATCAGCAGTGTCATAGTAACTGCTAAGCATGACAAAGATGCTCATTATTTCTTCTTTATTGTCTGACAATCCTAACTTCCTCAGTTTTCTGATCCTAAATAAACCTATTCCTGCATCCCATTGTTGCTTACATCCTTCTTACTCTATGTAAAGGAGCTTTCACTGAGCACAACTTCCCCTTCAAATGCTAACTTAGCACTCTCACATGATTCATAATCAGTAATTTATAATTCCTTCACTTTTGGTGGTATTCATTTATATTGAGCTTTAAAAGCCATTTACTTATTGTCATTTTACATTCATTTATACTGTCATGGCATCTACTCCAATGTATTATGAATTATGCACTAAGGAAACATACCTTATATATACATGTTTTATATATAATTTTCATAATATATTTATTCATTAGTGAAACTTGTAAAAGGCCAAATTGCAGGGGGGGGGCAAAATTGTGAGATCCAGTTAATATTTATCATGCAAGACATTACCTTTTTAATAAAAACATGTTGAATAGATTCTAATAAAGTAGGCACCATAACAGAGTCAGTTCCTCCAATACCCAACCTTCCTCCAGCACCGTAACCTGAAAGAAATGGTGGAGAAGGAATTAACTTCAAATAATAGCAGTGTGCAGTAGATGAGGCAATAAAGACCGGTGATGGCAGCAATACACACAAACACCATTAATGTTATTTCTACACAATGATGACAACAAATATACAGTGCAGGAGTTACTTATATAACTGAATAATAAATAGTGGTACAATTTCATTAAAAAAATGAGGTAACCACAGATTCATACAAATCAAGTCTAGTTTATTCTCAAAGTACACCTATCTCTAGCTTTCTTCGCTGGCAACAGAGTGCACTTCAGTGCTGACATGTTTGAGAAACCTAAATGGTCGTATTTTCAGCGGTAGAGTAACTGCTAAACAAGCTTGTCATTCTATCCAGTATGCAGATAAACCAGCTTTAGCTGTCTTCTAATGATCATCGCAGGGAGACATCAAGTGCTTTACAGGGCAGTCATTTGTATGTCTTGAGCAATGAACAATGCTAGAGAAAGTGCAGCTGACAGAAAGATTAATCCCAGAGAGGAGACATGGGATGCTTTGTGATCTCAGCCAGTTTTGTTTGCAAGCTGTCAAAAGTATTTTTCTGTAATTGCATTTTACATTCCTCTTTGTTTTCCCTGCATTCCATGACTTTTGCTAAGAGGTCATTAGCACAAGAGCATAGGCTGCAAATTCTCAGAAAACCGGTATTGGTGATGGTGAACCAATACCTAAAGATGGTCAAAAAGTTACTCCTGCTATCTTTTCTGTCATGCATCTGATACAACATAATGTGACTTTATCCATTTTTAAGTATCACTTCTCTTGGTCTTCAATGTCACTGTTTAGTTGTTTTATCTAGTTCGACTTTGCTGGGAGTTCACTTCCCTAATGTTATTTCACTAGTTCAATTCTCTGTCACCTCACTTTCCTTGTGACGTAGCCTCTTCGCGCTAGATGGTTCTTTCACTCAGGAGTCGAACACAAGACATTCACAACCCATTGTTCTGCAGTAGCACTTGCTGTATGTCACAACAGCCATCACCACTCACTCAGAGAATCGGTCTTGATGTCGCATGGAAACTCACCCGCCAACTTGCTTGCTCAATGACTGACCAATGCAAGTCAACTCACACTCGACTCATACTGACTGCTCTTGCAAGAATACTCACTTATATAGGCAGTGGAATCTTTCCACAAGGTTCTCGAATGTTCTAGAACTATTTTGACAACACACTTTCTGGAGGAGGGGGAAAAGAAGCTTCCAGAAGGTTTTAGTTATCTGCTGATACCACACCCAGTATTTATACTGGCTAGCAGCACTTATCTTGTTTACTCCGTCTGCCCGACACCAACCTCCCGACCTTGGGCTATAGTCGCTGTATCACAATATTGTTTCTGTGATTTCAGTAAATTTCTTGTTGAGCTATCAGGAAATTTAAAGGATATTATCTATAGAGTTTTTCTTAATTTTGACTTTAGAGACTTTTCTTAAAAATAATTCATAATGAGATAGGAGAAAAACCACACAGTGATACTAACAAAAAATCTTAAGCAGTGAATAATGACACTTTTGCTCCATTTATTCCTTATTGCCTCAACTTTCATGATTTCACAAATTTATTTCTCCATCAGCTTAAATTATATTTCAATGACATTTTCAGCTCTCTCTCTCTCTCTCTCTCTCTCTCTCTCTCTCTCACGCACATGCATGCCTCTCTCTCTCTCACGCACATGCATGCATACACACACATCCACCCCACCTTTTTCTAAAAATAATTTTTCTTTGGGCGTTCTTAGGGACTTAAAACTTATATTTTTTGTGAAATCTAAAATTTTTGAGATCTCAATATATAATCTAACTACTATAGGTAAGAAGCAGTGCCAGTAAAAAATATTTTACTTTAGGAATTACTTGAAATTAATAAATGTATGCATATAATCTAGCTCTTCTGTAGATACTATGTATTGGAGATGCTGTACAGTCAAAACAGCTGTAATTTCTTATAAGGTTTTACTACATTTAATAAATTAATTTTAGGTAAAATGTTTTTGTAAAATAATCTGATTTCCTAGACAAAAGCTAATTAGAATTTTTTATTTACAGAAAGCTACTCATTGAATACAAAAATGCACTATCTGTTAAAACTATACATCAACTTAGTTTGTTTGCCATGTTGAATTTCTTCCCTAAGGAGTTGTTTGGACATTAAAAAGCTTCTTTTCACACTGCTACTTACCCGTTGCATAGACTTTGCCATCAGCAGTTACAGCCATTAGTGTCTGCTCCCCTCCTAGCAACTGAACTGGACGCAAGGCAGACAGGGCTTCACAGGGTGTAGGTAATTTCACTTTGGCACCTTCCACACCTCCCAATTGGCCACGATGATTGTGTCCCCATCCATAGATTGTTCCACTACCACTCCATGAGAGTGTCCAATCCTCAGGACGTCTGACAATAAAATTCCATTCTCTTACTCCTCTTCCTCCATTAATAACTTAAGTCAGCCATGCATGTTGTGCTTACCCCACACACCAAAACATCCGCAGTTGTACATCTAACATGCAATAAACTATGCTTAAAGAGGAATCTATTGCTATACCCACGCCGCTGTATCTTTGCACTTGACAGTTCATGTGGCTTCGCGTAAGGTTGGCTACATTGTGGTTGCGACGTTGCCAGAATGGCCAGTAAACAACGACAGCTGATTGTTCTCCTTTCTATCGTGTCTAAGCCGCATACAAAAGTGTACGTAAGTAGCAAACGTCAACGAATAATAACTATTTCGTATTATTATTGTTAATTGAAAATAAGCGATATAAGCAGCTTTGGTATGGTCGGATACTCCTTTCTATGATAATAGGCATAAATGTGTCTACCTATGGCGTCTAATTGGAAAGATTTGTGACTGGACGAGGCTGCTTTCTTTTCTTTCTTGGAGTTGATAGAAATACCTGTTACGTTCCAGATGGTTCAGGAATTTTGTGCTCTTTCTCTTGGAGTTTCACTCCCTTGTGAATAGCAGTTCTCGTGATTAGTCCAAGAGCTGCTGCAGTTCGTTGAACGGCTTTATCAGCAGGAATAGAGGGATTGTCATGAAGCTTCACGTATTCATTTTCCTGTTCAAAGAATTCCCGAGTTCTCCTTAATAGTTCCAATACCTGAGTATTAAGTGGCACACCTCGGCACAAAGGATTTTCACTTCGTAGATCATCACTCGGTGATCGGCATCGTTTTTCAGACATTGTCGCACTAAAGTTTTGTTTAAATAAATAATATGAATGAAATATATATAAAATAGATAAATACAAATAAATATATATGTATATACGAACAATAACAAAACTATCAAACAATAACCACAAATATAAATAACAATGAACAATGTGTAGCTTGCAAAGAACAACTCGACGCTCGTGCTAGAGATTCACAAACTGAAGCATGTGGTTGGGAATAGTTACATCCGGCAACAGAGCTGACTCTAGTTCCGGTTCCGCTTTGTCATCAACCATCCGGAATGCAACCTTGTGATTGGCTTAGGAAGTCAAACGGTTGAAGCTTTTCATCTGTTTTTTCGCGAGTGTACCAACTTAAACGCTAGCTGTCAAGTGCAACGTTACAGCGGCGGGGGTATAATTCTCTAGTTAGGCTTGTTTAGTATTGCAATACCATTATTTTTAAAAAAAACATTCTGTATATCAATATCATTTTTACACCATCTATTTTCTTTTCTAGATAAAATGCTCTATTCAAAAAGTCTCTGCTAAACTGATTGTAGACCTTACCTGAGGTGCTTAAGAAGGCTGAGGGAATCTCACTGCATTAGCAGCAACAAATTGTTTCTAACCAAGCAGTCAGAAGGGGGCTTTCCTAAGAAATTCTCTATCTCCAAGCAAGGCAATCTTTTCTCTGCCAAACCACATAGTTTAGAAAAAGATGGAGAATAATGGATACTGCATTACTGTAAATCAGGTTGAGGGACCATTTTTCTTTGATCTGTTCATATGTGTCAAACTGTAAGAACTTATCAAAGGATTAAACCTGATACGGTAATTTGTATCACAAATTACTTAGATGTAAATAATGATTGTAATATGAATATGCATATTTATGTGACATTGATTTCAGATGTTTATTAATTGTAATTATTATTGGTAAATAATAATATACGGCTTTACTGAAACTGTCAATAATAGCGTAATAATGCATCGAGGGGATGAGTTGTTTATCATTACTGGGAACAAGGAAGTTACGTAATGTTTCGCGCCTTTTCGGTAGAAGCTTCTAGAATGTCTCCTAAAGCAATATGTATTCGTGGTTTTCATTGGATATTAAAATAGACGCTAATGTTGGCGCGTTTTATTAGCCAATAGCAGTTCATTTATAATCTTTAGGCATGTCGAGGAGTGGGAGTATATAAGCCAGGTCCGAGGTAGATCGCCCTGCAGTTCAACAAAATTCTCAATACCTTGCACGTCGGTCGCCCAGTTTATCAAAATTTCTAGCACGCTGTCTTCAGTTCGTCATAAGTTACGCGCAGCAAAATTACGAGAATCTAAAATATTATACAGTTAAATATACACAAAGTTGAAGTACGTGAGTTAAAAGTGAGAAGTTATTACAAACAGTTTCAGTTTGGCGAGTATCCAGATCAATATGTAAAAGTGTTTGTGAACGTGTTCGGCAATAAAAGTTACAAAACCAATTTCTTCATTAAGTATAATTTCTGGATAAAAGATTCCTTTCCGCTTCACAACCTGCAATAGAGATACATGTTCTACCAAGATAAGATGATAGCTAGCCGGAGGACAACATACAAAACTTTAAATTCTTTCGAACCCTAATTGATGCAAATTGCTACGCCAGATGGAGCTACAAACCAAACAAGGAGTGACGTCACAAGATGGCTTCAACACACGTGATGTAAACAAACATTTGTAAGAATTCCATCGCAAATTGGTTCCACAACGTGGGGCTAACAAATAGACAAATACCAATATTACGTAAACAACATTCCGCTGCATATTGGCACCCAGAACGTGGGGCAAGATGACCAGGAAAGGAACAAGATGACCAGGAAAGGATTAGAATTAACTAGGAAAGTAGCAGAATTAACCAGGAAGAGGCGAATGCAGCAGTGATATGATCTACAAGACGCAGATTCCAGAAACAAAAGGAAGGACAGACTGACTGGACATCGTAATTCCGAGATTACAAGGCAACAGGGTAATTCAACTACAAAAACATCGAGACAACGTAGATTCATCATAATACAACGCAGAAGCGACATACAAATCTAGGAGAATGGGGCAGAACGCTGAACATCAAAGCTACATCAACAGACAGCATCACAAAGGTCAGGTGATTGTAATTTTTTTTTAGAAAACAAAAGAAAAAAAAATGGCTACTAATAAGATTGAAGAAACAATGATGGAGAGAGAGAGAGAGCAATGAGGCTTTAGGGCGCACAACAGCCCAGGTTATAAGCGCCCTCACTAAGTTAAAGAACGTCAACAATTAGAATATAAGCACGATAAAAGAGAGTCGAAACGATCAGTTAGAACATATAGTCTAAACGATCAGTTAAAACATAGAAGTACAAGAGTAAAGACGAACAGCGCCACTTGCGGTAGAACATCATGTGAAAGTCCGAGAGCGGTAAAAGAGGAATAAAACGAGTAAAAAACGATAGGTAGAAATCCCTGAGACAGATAAATCTCATAGGACAATCTATATCCGGGCTTTAAAACCACTTTGAGAGATAAAGTCTAAAAGACGTTCCACAACAGTAAAATTATCAGCAAGCAGAGCAGAAAGACAGTTCGGCAGAGACAGACGCCGGCGTAAAGTAGCTAAAAAGTGACACTGGAGTAAAACGTGACGGACCGTCAAAGGTACTCCACAGTGCACGCAAACTGGTGCGGGTTCACCACTTATTAAATGACTATGGCTAAAACGGCAGTGTCCAATGCGCAGTCTGGTTAAAATAACTTCCTCGCGACGAGAGCGGCGCGTAGAGGTAACCCAGTGGATAGGGATGGGCTTAACATCTCGGAGTTTGTTCCCTTGGAGCAAGGACCATTCCGCTCCCCAACGTAAATAAATGGCGCGGCGTAAAAACAATAGCAAATCGCGCAAAGGAACAGAGGAGCTAAAACGCGTAGTAGATAAAATAGCAGCCTTAGCAGCAGTATCAGCGGACTCGTTCCCTGGCAAGCCGACATGACCAGGAACCCACACAAACGATACGTGTGTGCCGACACGTCCGAGAGTGTGAAGGCAATCCTGAATACGCTGCACAATAGGATGGAAGGTGTACAACGGCTGGAGGCTCTGAAGGGCGCTCAGGGAATCCGAACAAATAAAACACCGCCGTATACCACGTCGCCGTACATAAAAAAGAGCCTGGAGTATACCAAAAAGCTCGGCTGTAAAAATAGAACACTGCCGTGAGAGTCGAAATTTAAAACTGCGGGGACCTACAACAAAAGCACATCCTACACCCCGATCGTCCTTCGATCCATCAGTATAAATAAAAACCCCATCCCCCAGTGACTCTTGGAGCGATAAAAAGGCAGATCGAAAAATGAAGCCGGGGGTTGTGGACTTAGGCATAGACGCTAGCCCCTGATAAAAAGAGGATTCTGGGCACAGCCACGGGGGAAAACTGCTTCCTCCCCGGGAAACCACACCAGGAAGTTCGACGTTTAATCCCCGAAGCAACCGTCGAAAACGCACTCCCGGGGGAAGAAGTGCCAGGGAGCGAGACGCATATAAACGATCCAGGGAATCGTTAAAAAATGGTCCATGTGTTGGGTGTTCCGGCATGCTGGAAAGGCGGCAAGCATAACTGCAAAGAAGATCGTCACGCCTATAAGACAGCGGAGGTTCGGCAGCTTCAGCACAAAGACTCATTACAGGGCTGGTGTGAAAGGCACCTGTGGATAGCCGAATACCAAGGTGGTGAGTGGCGTTTAGGCGACGTAAGATGGAGGGTCGCGCAGAACCATACACAATACACCCGTAGTCCAGTTTGGAGCGGACCAACAGCCGATAAAGACGTAAAAGAACGGTCCGATCAGCTCCCCAGGATGTGCCGCTTAAAACCCGTAAAAGAGAAAGAGAACGATGACACCGAGCTTTCAAGTATGCTATGTGGGAGGACCAACAGAGTTTTCGGTCAAAGAGTAAACCCAGGAATTTCACTTGGTCTGCGAAAGGCAGAGCTTCTGGACCGAGCCGGAGGATAGGCTGGGGGAACTCTATTCGGCGCCAGAAATTGACACACACGGTCTTTTCGACAGAAAACCGGAACCCGTGTGTAATGCTCCAGGAGTACAGACTGTCAAGGCAACGCTGGAGTAGTCGTTCCATGAGGATGGTCCGCCGAGAGGTAAGGTAAATAGCAAAATCATCAACAAAAAGCGACGCTGAAATTCCTGGTGGAACACAGTCTACAATAGAGTTAATAGCTGCAGCAAACAGTGTGACGCTGAGCACAGAGCCCTGAGGTACACCGTTCTCCTGAGTAAAAAGCTGGGACAAAACCGAACCCACACGTACACGAAATACCCGGTCCTTCATAAACTCCCGAACGAAGGTAGGGAGACGACCACGAAAACCCCATCGATGCAGAATAGCAAGAACGCCCGTCCTCCAGCAGGTATCGTAAGCTTTCTCTAAGTCGAAAAACACGGCTACAGTATGACACCGATTCACAAAACCATTCATTATAGCTGTCGAAAGGTTGACTAGATGGTCTACAGTGGAGCGGTACCGGCGGAAACCGCACTGCACGTTCGTTAAAAGTTCCCGAGATTCCAGCCACCAAGTTAACCGCCCGTTGATCATGCGTTCCATAACCTTGCAAACGCAACTGGTTAGGGAAATCGGGCGGTAACTGGAAGGTAGTTGACGGTCCTTCCCAGGTTTCACTATCGGAATAATGGTGGCTTCACGCCAAACTGTGGGAAACGTACCATCCTGCCAGATACGGTTATACAGCTGGAGGAGAAAGCGCTTACCATCCGTAGACAGACGCTGGAGCAGTAACACGTGTACGCCATCGGGCCCAGGGGCAGAAGGCCGAGAGGTAGTTAGGGCATGTTCCAGCTCACGCAACGAAAACGGACGGTTATAATCCTCGTTGTTGCCCGAACGAAAGGAGATATCTTGAGCTTCCATCGCAACCTTATGGGCAAGAAATCCAGAATGGTAATTGGTAGAACTGGATGAGGCTGCAAACGTCGTGCCCAGGGTGTCTGCTATAAGAGCAGGATCAACCAGGATGTTCGTACCGATTCTAAGACCGGGTATGGTAGTGAAGTTGGATTTACCAGCAACACGCTTAAGTTTGTCCCAAATAACGGACGCGGGAGTAAATCTATTAAAGCTTGCCACATAGCGGGACCAAGAGTCCTGTTTACTACTGCGAATAGTCCTTCGAGCCCTTGCACGCAGTTGTTTATAAATTATCAAGTTCTCCGTAGTAGGATGCCGCCTAAAGATTCTCAGCGCACCTCTTCTTTCCCGAATTGCTGTCCGACAATCTTCGTTCCACCAAGGAACCGGTAGACGTTTTGGGTGGGAAGACGAATGAGGAATGGAGCGTTCAGCGGCGGCCATTACTACTGAAGTCAGGTACGCTATCAGGTGGTCAATAGTTGGAAATTCGCAGCTAGAGAAACAGGCAAGACGTGAATAAAGTTCCCAGTCTGCCTTATTGAATTGGAACTTAGAAACACCAGTGGAAGATACAGTGGCAGTTAGTAAAGTGATGATGCACGGGAAATGATCGCTAGAATGTGAATCGGAAATAATGTTCCACACCAAACGACTAGCAAGCTGTGCAGAACAAAAACTCAAATCCAAATATGAAAGAGTCCCAGATGCGTCAGAGAGGAATGTTGGTTCTCCAGTGTTCAGGACGCAAAGATTGAAGTGATGAATGAGGTCAGAAAGAAGGCCTCCCCTCGCGCAGGTTCGAGGAGACCCCCAAAGCGGATGATGAGCATTGAAGTCCCCCAATAGTAAGTAAGGTGACGGTAGTTGCGACACTAGATGAAGGAGATCAGCCAATGCGAGGGGAGAGGAAGGCGGAACATAAATGTTGCAAACGGAAAAGTGGAAGCCAGAAACAGAAACATGCACAGCAACAGCTTGCAAGGGGGTGTTGAGCGGAAGAGGTTCATAAAACACATCATCACGTATCAAGGTAGAAACTCCACCATGAGCAGGACAACCTATCTCCGGGGCTAGATCGTAGCGCACCACTGAGAAACTCCGCAAAACAAATGCGTCTTGAGGACGAAGTTTGGTCTCCTGCAAGCAAACGATAAGTGGTGAATGATGACGTAAGAGAACCTCTAATTCAGCTCGTTGTGCCCGCACACCACGTATATTCCACTGGAGGAGAGCCATGAGATAGACGAAAGAGCAGATGGGACTAAAAAGGCGTATGCGACAAGAAGATACTTATGAAGCACCTTTGGCTACACCGACGCGGTTTAACTTGAGCTTTTTCTTGCGCGCAGGACTACGGCTCGGTCGGGTAAGACCGACAACCTGGAAGCTATCCGCGTCACCGTCACTAGTACCGGTGTCAGAGCATGTCGTCCGAGTACGAGAGCGGGAGCGACTCGTGGGACGACGTGTGGGAGATTTGCGGTGGGTGCGTTCAGAAACAGTGCCAGAGGTGGAAGCTGAAAGGGTCTGTATGGAAGAAGTGGCCTGTGGATGTTTAGGTGGAGAAAGGACGGATTCGGAAGCGGTGTCGGTTTGAGTGCCAACAGAAACACGTGGATGAGAGACGGAAGAGGTCTGCGCCACGGCATCCTGCTTCCGAACGCCCTCGCGTACAGCAGCGGAGTACTTCAGGGAGGTAGTCGGGTGCAGTTCGTGGTAACGCTTTCGTGCTTCAGGAAACGTTAGACGATCCTTGATCCGTACTTCTTGGATAGCCCTTTCCGCTAGAAACCGTGGGCACTCTTTGGAGTTGGATGGATGACCAGCACCACAGTTAACACAAGCGGGGTCCTGAGCACACATCGAACCGTCATGCGCGGCTCTACCACAACGCGGACAAACAGGTGAGCCGGAACAACGTTGTTGGGTGTGCCCGAACTTCTGGCAACGGAAGCAGCGCATTGGATTTGGTATATAAGGTCGGACAGATGCTCTCTCATAACCGCAGAAGATATAGGTAGGTAACTCGGTCCGCTCAAACGTCAGAAACACCGTGCGGAGAGGAAACGGCTGGTCATCCCTTTTTCCAATGAGTCGATATGACGCAGTAACTCCTTGATCTGACAGGCAATTCACAATGTCCTCATTGGAAAGGCCGTCCAAACTGGCGGTGGTTACCACACCGCGGCTGCTATTCAGGGTTTTGTGTTTTACCACCGTAATGGGGTAAGAACCCAGTAGAGTGGCGTTCAGTAACTTCGCCGGTTGTTCGTCATGGAACACTTCAATTAAAAGCGTGCCATCCCTACAACGCGTTGCGTTTTTCACTTTTCCACAGATACGATCTATTTCCCTTTGTATATAAAACGGACTGACATCTTGCATCGTCTTGCCTTCACAATTCAGCCGCATTACAAAAAAACGAGGTGTTGAGGAGGTTAAGCGCAGAGGAGCCATAATGGAAAGAGCCCCCTTCCGGAACCGTCGGCGTCAGCCTGCCATCCGGGGGTTAAAAAGAAAAGACACCTAAATCTTCCGGTCTGTGCCGGCCTGGAACACCCGTTACAGGCCCGATCTCTAAGAATACTTCAGAGGAGTTACCCTCCGACTCTCACTACGTACCGGTATGCAACAGTTTCACCACAGGCAGGCCCGACTTTATGCCCCTACCACTGGAATAACCGCCAGTGGCCCCCCACTTTAGGCCACGCTGCCTCAACAGAGAAAACGCGGATTCAGGGGACTTGTGGTTGATTACGTCGGGCCCCAGACAGCGGTAACACGTCGAGTCCCCCCGGTCAACCCAGCCACGCGCGGCCACCGAACCGCTCGAGGGGACCCGGCCCCTATGGGGCTACGTGGGTGTACATGACAGTGGATCGGCTCCGCACCTAGTGTCGCATGAAAGGGGTAGTGAGGAGGGTGCACCCGACCTTCACGCCTGAGACCTCCGGAGAGCACACAAGTTGGAAGCTGCGCTGAAACCGTGGGACAGCAATCACGGAAATAGAAAAGATCCCTGTTGGTGAGACAGGAGTAAATAACCCTAAGAAGCCTAAACCTAGTATAAGGAATAATTGTAGAAGAGGAAGAGTAAAGTAAGGAAAACATAACGTGGCTAGTCCAGATGGGGGTGAGGGGATGAATATGGTGATGATTGGCTCGGGAACCCCCGGGTGCGCCAAAAACCCGTACTCACAGAAGGTGAGCCCCTGGGGGAAACAATGATGGAAGGGGATAGTATAACAGTTAGCTGTAATTCAATACAGGGTACACAAAATAGCTCAAACGATGTAGTATTGGATGGAGGAAATGTTAGTGCAGAAAGTCAGAATAGAATAGCAGGAAATGTTAATTTTGATGCTAGTATAATGATGGAAATGCTGAGAAATTTTGGTGAAACATTAAAGAAACAATTAAGGGAAGATATGCAAAAGAGTCATAGGGAATTAAGGGAAGATATTCGTAGGAGCTTTGAACAAAACAGAAAAGATATTGGTAGGAGTAATGAGGTATTAGAGCAAAAAGTAGATCAAAGCAGTGAAGAAATTGAAAAGAAAGTTACGAAGCTAGATAGTAGTATGCCAAAAATGAGAGATGAAAATGAGGAAGTAATAGTAAGTGAGATAGGAGAAATTTCAAAGAAAATGCTAGACATGAGCATGGAAATAGGTAACAAAGAAAGTGAGGTTAATACTAAAAGTGAGGTTAATGTAGAATGTACAGAGTTAGGAAGTCAAGTGAGTAATATTTCAAGTGAGGTAAGAGAGATAAATGAGGTTATAAATGTAGATGTGAATCAGGAGCAAGTCAATTTCAGAGGAGAGATATCAGAAATACAGAATGAGACAGTAATGCAAAGAAATAAATTGTACCAAGATGTTCAAATTGAAAACTCCAGTCCAGTGCAGATTAGTACAGATTTGTCTGAGTACTTTCAAATTAAAGAGATAGTAGAAGAATTGAAAATGAAAGTTGTTAAAAGATGTGTAGTTCAAGAAACTGTAGATTGTTTTCAAATATTATCAGGGAACGAAATTTCATATGAATACAAGATGTTATTCATGAACAAAAATTTGAAGGTTAGGTTACGGCTACGAGTAATGTTTAGCCACACACAATTTGATCCAGGAGGGTAAATAGCAATGAGATGTAAAGTAAATGCTGGATAGTTAAAGATGACTTGCAGAGAAATGTATTGGAACGTAAGAGAGTTAACTAAATGTATATGTCATGAGAAAACAGAAATTTAATACAAAAAAAAAAAAAAAAAAAAAGGAGAAATAAATATTTAAAAAAAAAAAAAATAACAATCTTTAGTAACTGTAACAGTATTTGAAAAGAAGAAGGTAATAATTGAAACTTAATATGATATTAAAGTAAAAATACGTAAATACAATTCCAAGAGTATTGTTAAAATAAAGTACAAAATAACAAATATGGGTAAAAATAATAATAAAAAAAAAAAAACAAATACTTATGTAGCAAACAGAAAATGTGAAACATTGTCTAGATTTAAGAGATGTAAATATTTGTGTAGAGGGTGAATATTTTGGTAAATATGTATAATAATTACAAAAATCTTAAATGTATAAATTTTTGTCAACAACTTAAGAAAGTAAACAATTTGGTAGCAGTGATTAAATAATTTAGGGTAAAGTATTTGCTATAAAAAAAAATTTGTGATGTCAGATTAATATCTAAATTAATTAAACCAGAGCCAGTAAGTAGTGGCGAGATAAAACATATGTCGTGTGTTAAATGCGTGTGAAGTGTTAAGTGAAAGTGATAGCGTGTGTTCCAAGATTTAGGAGACTAAAAACCCAATTATAAAATTTCCAAAAAAATTGTAAATATTTATAATTATGTTTCTAGTGGGGCATATGATACGGTAATTTGTATCACAAATTACTTAGATGTAAATAGTGATTGTAATATGAATATGCATATTTATGTGACATTGATTTCAGATGTTTATTAATTGTAATTATTATTGGTAAATAATAATATACGGCTTTACTGAAACTGTCAATAATAGCGTAATAATGCATCGAGGGGATGAGTTGTTTATCATTACTGGGAACAAGGAAGTTACGTAATGTTTCGCGCCTTTTCGGTAGAAGCTTCTAGAATGTCTCCTAAAGCAATATGTATTCGTGGTTTTCATTGGATATTAAAATAGACGCTAATGTTGGCGCGTTTTATTAGCCAATAGCAGTTCATTTATAATCTTTAGGCATGTCGAGGAGTGGGAGTATATAAGCCAGGTCCGAGGTAGATCGCCTCGCAGTTCAACAAAATTCTCAATACCTTGCACGTCGGTTGCCCAGTTTATCAAAATTTCTAGCACGCTGTCTTCAGTTCGTCATAAGTTACGCGCAGCAAAATTACGAGAATCTAAAATATTATACAGTTAAATATACACAAAGTTGAAGTACGTGAGTTAAAAGTGAGAAGTTATTACAAACAGTTTCAGTTTGGCGAGTATCCAGATCAATATGTAAAAGTGTTTGTGAACGTGTTCGGCAATAAAAGTTATAAAACCAATTTCTTCATTAAGTATAATTTCTGGATAAAAGATTCCTTTCCGCTTCACAACCTGCAATAGAGATACATGTTCTACCAAGATAAGATGATAGCTAGCCGGAGGACAACATACAAAACTTTAAATTCTTTCGAACCCTAATTGATGCAAATTGCTACGCCAGATGGAGCTACAAACCAAACAAGGAGTGACGTCACAAGATGGCTTCAACACACGTGATGTAAACAAACATTTGTAAGAATTCCATCGCAAATTGGTTCCACAACGTGGGGCTAACAAATAGACAAATACCAATATTACGTAAGCATCTTCCGCTGCAAACCATACAACATATAACCCGGTATTTAAAGCCAAAGTTACTAGACACAAAAGCAAAACTATATTGATGGAATGCTATTTTTATTCTTTAGCTGAATTCATGGAATATTATATTAAGAATATTTTATTATTCTAAATATGTTTTATGTTATTAAAATTACTGCAGGATTTTAATGTACATCCTTTTTTATTTTAAGCACAGGACCTACCATTCCCAAACTTGATGTAAGCAAAACAGGGTGAAATAGACTAATGAGCACTGTTTACATGTGTGTTTTAGTTAAAACATTAAGAATAGCTTATAAAATCGTGTAATTGTAGTTAGTGCCATAGTGTACAGCTTAAATCTAGAATTTGTATTTCAAACAATAAGAATAGCTCAATGATTAGTAAAGCTATATTTCAATAGGGAACATTAAATAAGGAAATGTTCACCAAGTTCATAGAAAAAAAAATACTATTTACTCAACATTGTCTTATCACTCTTCTATAAATGTTTCATAAAAAAGGTTTTTCTTCTATTTGTTTTTAATTGAAATAAACTTCATCATACATTTGCACATATTGTTGAAGGTATAAAAAGGACACTGTAAGTTACAGCGATAGTCAAATTATTAAAAGCTGGGTTGCCAGTTCATGAGGTGGTTGTGGAGGCAAAAATGATGTATGGTATAGTAATATGGGGATTAGATAGAGGATGGGAAAGTATAGATGAGGTGCACAGGATGTTTTGTAGAGAAATACTAGGGTTACCGAAGGCAATTGTAAGACAGGTACTGCAATTAGAGATGGGCAGGGTGGCGACTAATGGGAAGATAATGGAAAGAGCTTTGAAACTTTGGTTTAGAACTTTAAATTTAGGAACAAGTAATGTGTTAAGACAATGCATAGAATACCAAGAGAATAGTTTAATGAATGATGGATGGGTAAGTAATTTAAGGAACATTTTGGAGAAAAATGGGTTAGGAGACATGTGGAGAAGGAGAGAAAATAACGTGAAAAAGTTTTGGAAAAAGGCAAGGAAAAGACTGGAAGATATAGAAATACAAAACATTTTCAGTGAGATTGCTGAAAAGAGCTCATTGGTTAGTTATAGGCCAATGAAAAATACATGGATAAGAACCGGAGCATGGAGGCTAAGAGGGTTAAGACAGGGTATTCCTCAAAACCAATGTCCGATATGTGGTGGTAATGAAGACATTGAACACACAGTATTTAAGTGCCAAGGAACAGAAAATTGGAGAAGAGAATTTTTTAAAAAGAAGTGGTTGAAGGGGGATAGAAATACGCTTACAATCAAAATGATGTGCAAGGACACTAGGAGCATTGGACAGTTTTTGTGTAAAGTCAAAAATAAATGGCTTTGGACAGTGGATAGAGAAAAGTAAGAGGTAATGTATCTTACTTTGAATGGCATACTATGGTGAATGTGTGATGATAAAGTAATCAATAAGTGACAAGTGAAAAGCAAGTGGAAATGGGACATGAAAAACTGAAGCAAGATAATTTATTGACAGGAAATTGTAAAATGTAGATAAACTGCAGTGATTGTCTACAGAATGAGTGACCAGGGTCAAAGTTCAGTAGACAATCAAATTGTAAATCTCTTAGCACACTAAATAAATACAAATGTGATGGGCTTGAAATTCCAGGCTCTATGCATGATCACCAGAAAAAAAACAAATAATGACTGATCACTTATTTTCTCTGCTTACTCTTCTACAAACTAACCTTACAAAAGGTATTCTTCTATCTGCTTCTTAATTGAGATAAACCTTCATTAGCATTTACACATTTTAAGGGTCACTATGTGTTGGCTTGAAATTTCATGCTCTTTTGCATGATTATGAGGAAAAAGAAATAGCGACTTACCACTTGAAAAAATCTTATGTGTTACATTCACATAACTTTCTCTACCCACTGTTTTACAATCTATTCTTACAAAAGCATATTCTTCTATCTGCTTCTCATCAATTGAGATAAACATTTGAGAAACATTTTATTACACATTTCATTGTAGGTACAAGGGAAAACAGTAGGCTTAAGTGAGTCAAATCTTTTAAAAGTGAGTCGCTATGTGATGACTGAGATTCTGTTATCATTGCATGATCATGAGAAAAAATGAATCGTGACTTAGCAGGTGCAAGAAGTATAAGTACATGACAATTCAAACCAATTATAAATTATATCTCAGAAATGGTTAATACTACAACAAATTTAACATACATTTTACGAGGGTAATCCTAAAAGTAAGGTCTCCAAAGCACTGGGATCGCAGGAAAACTGTTTGTGTGGATGTTGGCCATACTGCTTTATTCCTTCCTCCCTCCACTCTCTTCAGAAACCACAGCACATCCCTTAGCGCCCTCAGTCTTGGCTTGGCAGCCAGTTATAATGGAGCTCCTGTTAGCCACTATCGCCAGGTGTGAAGTTCGCGCAGTTATTCGCTTTTTGAGTGCAAAAGGGGTTAAACCTGTTGAAATTTATCGACAGTTGATGGAAGTGTATGGAGAGTCTTATATGGATGTCAGAAATGTCTGCAAGTGGTGTAGAGAATTTGCAAATGGTCGCACGGAAATTCATGACGAGGAAAGAAGTGACGAAACAATCGCAAAGGTTGAACAAATCGTGCTTCAAGATCGGCGGATCACTCTCGATGAGCTCTGCATTGTTGTTCCTGAGATTTCTCGAAGCACTATTCATCGGACTTTGATTGAAGAGTTGAAATTTCGGAAGGTGTGCGCAAGATGGGTCCCAAGAATGCTGACAGAAGATCACAAAAGGCAACTCAATGAAACTTCCCATCAATTTCTTCAATGCTATGCAGATGAAAAGGACAACCTTTTGGATTCAATAGTCACGGGTGATGAAACCTGGGCTTTCCCGTGTTTGGGATCGAAAGGGGATATTGTTGGTCGACTTTATGGATCCTGGGACAGCAATAAATGCCGACAGGTATTGTCAGACATTAAAAATACTCAGACGGGCAATTCAGAACCGTAGAAGAGGAATGTTGAGCAAGGGCATAAGCCTTTTCCACGACAATGCTCGCCCCCACACCACCCGTCAAACCATGAATCTTCTGCAACAGTTTGGATGGGAAACCAACACCCATCCACCCTATAGTCCGGACTTAACACCCAGTGACTACCACTTGTTTCCCAAGTTGAAAGAACACTTGGCTGGAAGGCGCTTCAGTGACGACGAAGTGAAAAATGAGGTCCATCACTTTTTCAAGAGCATGGCGGCAAGCTGGTATGACATGGGCATACAAAAGCTGCCACAGTGTCTACAAAAATGCATCGACCGAAATGGCGATTATGTGGAAAAATAGACAAAAGTTAAAGCTTCAAAACTATGTACCGTTTGTTGTCAATAAAAAGTTCTTTGTATTTTAAAAAAAATTGGAGACCTTACTTTTGGGATTACCCTCGTAATAGGTTTTAATGAGGTCTACATTTTTACTTTCTCTACTACGTATAGTAAGTAGGGGAAGTATTGTATTCCACCCAAAAAATTCGATACCGAGATTTCACCGGAAACATATGTTTTGAGACCCCCTGAATCCAAAAAAAGCATTTTTGGAAACATGTCCGTGTGTGTGTCTGTGAACAGCATAACTCAGAAACGAACAGTCGGATAAACACCAAACTTGGTATTTAGGTTCAGCATCTTCCAGAGATGCGACACAAAGGTTTTCAAGAAAATCCCCCCACCCCAGATTACCCTTTACATGGAACATTTTTTGAAAATTTTAATTTTCTCAAAAATGGCTCTAACAATTTTGAATAAAATACCATAAGTTTAAGACATTTTTATGGCAAATGAATTGTATATCTCGAATTCTGGGAATGTCTCCAAAAGTATTCTTCATTGTGAACAATGTTTGCATAACTGGTAAACCATAAGAGATAGACAAAATTTTACTACACAAAAAATGTAGATCGCATTAAAATACACAAAAAATGTAGATCGCATTAAAATACACAATTTATGTCATATACATTTTTGTTGTTGAGTGAACCATTTTTGAGATATTGCTTGTTATTCCCTTAAATTTTCCAATACTTATACCTTTTTCAAATGGGAATTCGTTATTCATTATTTTGTTGTCCTGGTAATGCAAAGAGAATGGAATACTCCACATAACAACCAGCTCTTAAAATATTTGACTATTGCTTAAAGCCTACCAATTCCCCTTGCATCTACAAGAAAATTAGCAATAAGATTAACATCTCGATTAACATAAAGCATATGGAGAATAAGCGTTTCTAAAAATAGTTTGTACAAGAGTAGAGAAAGTCATGTGAGTGTAACACATCAGATTTTTTTTTTTTGGAATAAGTTTTTGCCTATCCCTTTGTGGTTTACAAGCTATACAAAATTAGTTCAGAATGAAGAGGGATTCACAGACTCTTCCCAGAAAATTCAAGATATAATTTTATTTGTTATGTATCTTAAACATTTGGTATTTTAATGAAAATCGTCAGTCAATTTTAAGAAAACAGTAAATAACAAAACATTTTCCACATAAAGGGTAGTTTGAAGTGGAGGGATTTTGTTGATAATCTTCATTTCACATCTTTGGAAGATACTGACTTAAATACCAAGTTTGGTATTTATCTGATATTTTGTTTTTGATTTATGCTGAGTGAGAGAGGGAGGGAGGGAGAGAGAGACATAGAGAGGGCTCTTTCTAAAAATACAGCTGTTTGATTCAGGAGCCTCAAAACAGTATTTCCGGTAAAATCTTGATATCAAGTATTTTCTTAATTTAATGTATACATGACAGAGAAAGTAAAAAAGAGGTAGGCTTGTCCAACTGACACCTTAGAACTCACAATAAATGTTTTCATGAAATTTTTCACTATGCAGAATGTTATGCTAAGCATAATGTGTCACATGCACGACTTTCTCTACTCATTATAACTTCACATAATTTCAAGTTCAATCTGGAAAAACTTAAATACTTAAAAATCTGATGTGTTACATTACATGACTTTCTCTACCCTCTAGCACTTATTAGTGAATATGCAAATTATTCTTACAAAAGTTGGTTTTCCTATCTTCTTCATTTTAATTAAGATAAAACTTTCCGGAAATAGCTTCATCACACATTTCATTATAGATACAAAGGGAACAGCAACAGTCAATTTTTTAAGTACTGGACGCTATGTGCTGGCCTTAAAATTCCACACTGTTTTCATGCAATCGTGAGAAACAACTGAATACTGACAGGACTTTATGAGAATGACCAAGAAAAGAATGAATCGAGCCTTTAATAACGGATATTTCAGAAATGACTTATGCCACAAAAAACTTATTTTAAATAAATTGTGTGTTTTAAAGAGATCTACTATTTTGTGTAGTACATTTTTGTCTATTGCTTAACGTTTACCAGTTATACAAGATTATACAAAATTTCTTCCAAATAAAGTAGACTTCACAAGCTATTCCCAGAAAATTTAAATATATATAAGATGCATTTCCAGTGAAATCTCGGTATAAAATTTTTGGGTGGAATGCAACAGCTTCTCTGCCTACTATATTCGTAGCAGAGAAAGTAATAATGAAAATTTTTAAAACAGCTAATTTTACAAAAACAGTTATTTTACATAGATTGCATATTTCAACGAACTCTAAGTACATGCAGCAAGTTTTTTTTTCTTAATAATACACTGAGTCAGGTTTAAGTATGTAAACTTCACTAAAAATACATGTTTACCTTGTGTAAGTATAGAAACATGCTTTCAAAGTAGTTACCCCAATTTCAGCTAGGTTCCAACTTTGAGGATGTTTCTATACTTACACAAGGTAAATATGTAAAGAAGTTTGTGTATTTAAACTCAAATGAGTTTATTATAATAGCCCATCACTTTACTTTATTAAGTTTCTGCATATGTATATAAGTTTTTGTCTGTTTATTAAGACTTACCAGTTATACAATTTTTTTCATTCATTATCTGTTTACCCTCCTCTTATGTAGGACTTACACCCCCCAGGACTTACAGGCGGGTGCCTGGGGTCAGAGGCCCATCGAGGAGCAGACACTCATGGATCAGACAGAACATCCAGGATGGGTGATCAGCCCGATGCCTGGTATGGGGTGAAGGAAGTAGATGAAGCGAAATGTTGGTAAAATGGATGAAAGGAAAGGTGATGATGGAGCAGTTGGTGGAATGAATGGTGGGGGAAACCGGAGAACCCGGAGAAAACCCGCCCAGACGCCGCTTCGTCCACCACAAATCCCACATGCAGGTCCCTGGGATTGAACCCGGTCTGCCTCGGTGGGAGGCAAGCGGTCTAACCACTCGGCCACGGCGCTGCCCAGTTATACAAAATTAGAGAAAATAACTCAGAATGAAGGGGCCTTCAGATGCTTTACATACAAATTTCAATACATACAGTTTATAAATCATGCAAGTATCTTAAACCTATGACACTTTAATAAATATCATTAGAGCCATTTTTTAAGAAAATGAAAACTAACAAAAAATTTCCCATCTAGAGTAGTTTGGGATGGAGAAATTTTCTTGGAAATCTTCACCTGGCATGCTTAAACTTTTGTTTTCGAGTTCTATCTTCACACATGCAAGCCTGCACACACAATTTGTCTAAAAATACTTTTTTTTGGCAGAGGGGGGGGGGGTTGAGCTTAAAATGTGTAATTCTAGTGAAATCTCAATATAAAGTATTTTGGCGGCATACAATTCCTCTGCCCTATAGTCTAATAGAAGTTTGTAGTTCTGAACTACAGAAGCTGCATTATTATTATTACCATCATCTTATATTATATTATTTATTTCACAGCTTGCTTTAATGACCTAGAGCCCTATGTAAGGCAGTATATATATATATATATATATATATATATATATATATATATATATATACAATTTTGGTAGTTGGGGTAACTAACATATAAATAAGATTTACAGAATACATCTGCAGTAATATAGAGTACATTTGTAGTAATACAATTTTAGCTCTACTATAGTGGAATTTTATTAGGAATTTATCCTTTTAATTATCAATAAGTAACTTATGTGTAAACATAAGCTAAATATTGCTTTAATCTCTTTTTAAACATATGCAGCTTTAGTATAGATTTTATTTTACTTGACAACAAATTATAATCCTTGGAAGCCATGTGTAATGGTGGCTGAATGCCGTACTTTGTGGAATTTGGCATTATTAACAGAATATTATTTTGTGTTGTGCAACATTATGAATTTCAGTATTTATTCTAATATTCAAATTTACTTTAGTGATTTTATTTATAAGTTCACACATAAAATTTGTTAGTCCAAGTTTTAGTTCAACATTTAATGACAGGATTTTTATTATTAAATATAATAATTCTCTGTCCGAGATTTCATATGACATTCCATACAATAAAATTATTGCCTTCTTCTGTTGTATTTCTAATTCATTTATTAAACTTACGTTGTCTGTTCCTCAGACCTGATTCAAATAAGTGAAATGGGAATTTATAAATGCATAGTATATGCTTTTTAACCGTTTCCTTTTTAAGGGGAGGCATCGGTGAAATTCGGGCAAAAATGATGAAAAATCCAATTTTGCGTTTTTTGCCTTAAAATTATGTTTATACTTTCTACTTTCAGAATCTATTGTAGTTTATGCCGCATCGCCATTTAAAAGGCCGTTACATCATGATTTAAATGCCCATGTGTAGGTGGGCGTGGCTCCTGAAATACATTCATTACCTTGTTGCAGCAAAATCGCGAAGAATTTTGAAGTTTAAATCTGGCAGTCACATTCAGTGCTGATAAATGTTAGCAGAGACATCTTCTGGGATTTTCTGCAAACATTCACCTTGGAAAACATGGCTTCAGTTGGTTTGTTTATGGTGAATGAGTGACCACGTGTTTGTGTGTTTTGCAAAATTTAGACAAAATTTAGACCTTGTACAAGAGAGAAGTCTTCTGTTTAGTGACCTACAAATAGATAAGTACAATTTAGAATAAGAATAGGTATAATATAGTAGAAAATAAGTCAGGGAATACCAAATAAGCGTCTTCTTGCTGTAAGAGAAAATCTGTTTTTTTAGCAGTTTGTAAACATACAAGCACCTAATTTTCTTCTCACTGTCAGAATCTACTATAAGGTTGTAAAAATTATACATTAGGTAGACTAAGTTTCCATAAATTTCTTGTTATTAATTGGCATAGCATTGTTACAAAATGGGTCGGTAACCACAGTGTTGGAGGATAGGGACCCCACGAAACCAGCAACTCGGTTAAGTATGTAAAGTGGAAATTGTATACACTATGTATTTAAAGTAAATAAATATCAATCTATCTACAAAATGGGTAAGCCTGGTAAGAAAAGGGAGACAAAGAAATCTCTTGCAGCAAGAAAAAATATAATGTCTAGATGGCAAATTGGCAAATCTGAGGGGGAAACAAACAAAGTTAGGCCTACAGTAGATCTTGAAGAAGCAAGTTCAAGTGGTAAAAAATTTCAAAATTTCTCCAAGGATGGTGAAAATGAAATGAATGTGTAACTACCAAGTCCAGATTATGTACTTGTGCACAGTGAAGTTTGGAAGCAAATATTTAACAGTTTAACATGGATTGTGGATTTCAAGGTTTGAAAACAAAATTTGGTGATACAAAAGGTTTTGCCAGTAAAGTAATTGTACAATGCTCTTCTTGTCACAAAAGTTATGTGGATACATACACTAGTCCTAGAGTTAACAATAATTCATCTAGACCACCTTTTGATGTAAATAGCAAAATGGTTGATGCATTTCTGGGCATTGGTAAAGGTCATGCAGGTATGCAGAAATTTTGTATGACCATGGGCATGGAATGCATGAGTTCCTCTACTTACAATTCCCACCTCTTAGATAGAAGTAAAGAAAATGAATTGCTGCAGAGTGAAGTGCTAAGTATGGCACACAAGGCTGTTCGTCGTGCTCACTTAGATGTAAATCCAGATTTATCTGAGCATGACACTGTTGATATTTCTGTGTCATATGACGGAACGTGGCAAAAAAGAGGACATTCATAAATTTATGGGATAGGGATTGTAATAGATGTTCTCACAGGTTTGGTGATAGATTTTGAAATTAAATCCAAGTATTGTGGCACATGTGTAGCTAAAGGTAAAGAGTTAGATGAAAGCAGTGATGAGTATAAAGCATGGGTTAAGAATCACAAAGAAAATGGTACATGTGAGGCAAATTACACAGGATCTTCTGGATCTATGGAAGCAGCTGCTGCCAAAGACATCTGGCAAAGATCCATTGTACTGTGTAATATGCGTTACACTACTATTGTTTCTGAATGGCGACTCAAAGACCCACCTGCTTCTTCAATCCTTATCAGTGTATGGCCCAGATATTCAGATTACTAAAGATGAATGTTTGAACCACATTGCTAAGCGTTTGGGAACAGGCCTTAGACATGCAGTGAAAGAATCAAAATTGAAAGGTAAAGTTCTCGGAGGCAAGAAACCAGGCAGTTTGAAAGCTGAAAGCATTGTAAAGCTTCAAAATTATTACAGAAGTGCAATTAAAAATAATGTTCCAAATGTAGATCAGATGAAATCTGCAATATTTGCAACTCTATCACTGCATGTCAACTGATGAGAAGCC
Organism: Deroplatys truncata; assembly: GCA_030765065.1. NCBI lineage: Eukaryota > Metazoa > Arthropoda > Insecta > Mantodea > Mantidae > Deroplatys > Deroplatys truncata. Next base: position 107,139,867 of record CM060976.1, read on the forward strand.
ATAGCACTTTAAATGTCCTGGAGGTGAATCATCTTGGTGCTTTTATAATCGCGCTCTTGCTAAAAATGAGGAACCCCCTAAACATGAAGGGAACAGGAGAACATTTCTTTCATCCAGCGTATTCAATGCAATTATGCCAGTGTATCAGAGATTAGCCAGTACTAATTTATTAGAGAGATGTACAAAAGGAAAAACCCAAAATGCAAATGAGAGTTTACATAGTTTAATATGGAGTAAATGTCCCAAAGAAGTTTTTGTTTCTAGAAAGAAATTACAAATTGCTGTGACTTCAGCTATCAGTGAATTCAATATGGGTTGTGAGAGTACTCTGTAGGGTCACAGCTAGTAAAGTAAGTCCAATCAACAGAAGAATTAGTAGTGTCAGGGATAGGCGAAGATTAAAGCAGAGTGCATTAAGTACATTCAAATCAGCAAAGAAACAGTTAAGAGTAGTAAAACTTAAAGAAGAGGAAGCTAAACAGTTATCTGAAGGACCTTCATATGGTTCAGGGGAATTCTAAAGCCATATTTGTATGTTGTTATACATTCAAAACTTTAAAGTAATTTTTCTTCGTTTTCTGTTTTTCTACATTTTTTAATGTTCAAAATGCTCCTTTTAATAGATTTCTTTGAAATTTTGCACACATATTCTTAGATATCTGTTTCATAAAACTTGGTATTTTAAATGATATAGATGGAGCAGTTTAATTGTTATTGAATTTTTATTTTTAAAAATTATTAATAATTTGGAAAAAAATGGTCATCTATGTATTCAATAATTTTTTTCTCCTAAACTATTTGACATAATTCAAAAAGAATACCAAGTTTTGTAGACATAATTAAAAGAAACATACAGCCACAGTTTAGTTTATTTACAACTAAAAATGTTTTGCATGGAGCATTTCCTATACTACACTAAAACTGCAGGAAAAAAAACAATAAATATTTTTTGGGGCAAAATTATCTTAGGTAGAAACGTGAAATTTAGTAGGCTTACTAGATACCCTTTGGCACAAATACATACAAAATTTCACATCATTTTGACCAAAACTATGGATTTTAGCAATTTTCACCGATGCCTCCCCTTAATAAGCTTTTTAGCCTAAATAAGGTACTATGATATGACTGATTTTTTCTTGATATGATTAACATGTTGATTCCAATTTAATTTATTATCTATTATTAATCCTAAGCTTAGTGTTTTCAACTCTTTCCATAATGTTATTATTGATTATTTTAATTTCACAATCAGTAATTACTTCCTTATGTATTAGTAATGCTGTTATACAAACCTGTGTAACCATAGAAGAAGTTGCTCATCATGGGCTTGCTTAAACATATCATTATTTTCATGGTCCCATACCATATTATCACTTTCTGGTATCATTTCTGATATTTTCTTTCTTACCTAAAAATGAAATTAAACTTGGTTAAACTATATGCTTGATGATGATGATGATGATGATAATAATAATAATAATCATCATCATCATCTTTATTGCCCATAGATTTGTTTTATACAAATATCAAGCATAGTCATTTCTATTACAATTTTACAATTCATTCATGGAATGAATACATTTCTTAATTAAGTATTTTTTAAGTTCCTTCTTAAATCTAAGTTCATTTTGGAGTTTTATATTAGTTGGCAATTTGTTGAAAAAAAATAGTTTCCATAACGTATACATGTTTTTCAATAGATACTTTACTAAATACAGTTCTGCAATAATCTGCCTTATTTTTAATGTCATAGTTATTATATTATTGCTGTGCTATCACTGGATAACATTTTGGCATAAAAAGAGAGGGGGAAATGACATGGTAGACCTCTGGAAACTTTTACTTAAAATGCATGAAAAGATGTCAAGTTAGAGAAATGTTGAGCTTAATAGATTCTAGAAGGGTTACTAATACTCAAATAATATTTAGGGCTATACTAAAATACTAGAAGGTTTTAACACACACTGAGGGAAGCAAAAACTATAGAAGCCATCATAAATTTTTGTCTATGAAAATATTAAAACTCTCAGAGATACAAGGGTGGTCTGAAAAGTTTCCGACCTCAACATGAAGATGGCAGCACTCATAAATAAAAGCTAGTGAATTTCGCTGTTCATCTGTTGACAGTTACTCACCAAAGTTTCAGCCATTTTGGACGCTCAGTTGTTATGTAACAGTCGTTTGAGTGAGGTGATGTGAGTGTTTTTATGAAAATGGACAAAATCGAGTATCAAGCTGTCATTAAATATTTGTTTTTGAAAGGCAATATGCCTACGCAAATCAAAGATGAGTTGGATTCTGTGTATGGGGACTCTGCACCATCATTTACCACAGTGAAATTTTGGGCTGCTGAATTTAAACGTGGCCATAAGAGCTTGGGAGATGATGAACGTTCGGGACGTCCAAAAATTGCAACTACTGACGAAAACATCGCCAAAGTTCACCAAATGGTGCTAGACGACCGCCGAATTAGTGAGAGAGATAGCAGAGGCTACGAACATGTCAAAAGAATGTATTTGTCACATATTAAATCAACATTTAGACATGAGAAAGCTGTCCGTGCGTTGGGTGCCGCGTTTGCTCACGTTTGACCAAAAATGTGTTCGAATGAACATTTCCAATGCTCTGTTGGGCAGTTTAGGCGCAATAAATCTGAGTTTTGGCACCGATTAATTACTGTAGATGAAACTTGGATACATCATTATATGCACGAAACAAAAATACAGTCCAAACAGTGGACTGCAAAGGGGGAACCAGCTCCAAAAAAAGCAAAAACTGTTTTTTCGGCTGGGAAAGTGATGGCAACTGTTTTTTGAGATAGTCATGAAGTTATTTTAATCGATTATCTTCAAAAAGAAAAAACCATTACAGGAGCATACTACGCATCATTGCTTGACAAGCTGAAGGCAGAACTTGCGGAAAAACGGCCACATTTGCAGAAAAAGAAAATCCTGTTTCACCAAGACAACTATCACACATCTCACATCTCTATCTCACACCTCAGCTGTTGCAATGGCAAAAATCCACGAATTACGGTTTGAACTGCTTGACCATCCGCCTTACTCACCAGATCTAGCCCTTTTGTTCCCTCATCTGAAAATTGCGCTCGGAGGACAGAGATTTTCGTCAAATGAAGAGGCAATCTCTTTGTGAACAATTATTTTGCATAGAAAAACGCCGAGTACTATTTGGACGGGTTACAGAGATGGGAGCAGTGTGTAGAGTTACAAGGAGACTACGTTGAAAAATAAAAAAAAATTTCTGAAAAAATGTCTTGTATCTTTATTAGGTCGGAAACTTTTCAGACCACCCTCGTAGAATGATCACAGTTTGTAGTAGTCTACTCAATCCTGAAATCCAAAGCAATTTTATTAATAGATCCAGCTTCATTTCCATTGTCTTGTTATTAATTTCCTTCTGTTCTCAATCAGCATATTCACTAATAGTTTGAAATTGAAATTTTCCCTGCACTGCAAACAACTGAGAAATAGGGAGGGGTATGACCAAAATATACTGCAGTGTCTTCTTTACACTATACCATACTTAAACATTAGATAGCTGCATGTCACTCGAACTTTGTAGTTCTTTTGTGGGTGGCAAATTTGCTAATGATCAGCAAACATAGAAAGCCTCTCTGTGAATAATTTTTAACCGATACCAGGACAACTAATTGTTCACCTTGAAAAGTTGCTACTCAAGGGCAGGCATAAACTGCAACTAAATGAGGCGTGGCAATAAAGAAATCAGATTCATACTCTTAACACTTCATTGAAAATAAATCAGTCAATGACAATATTATCCGCTTCAATGGAGTCCCCCTCCCCAGTCCCTACGCCACTCCATGTGATTTTTCACTTGCAGTAATTCACTCAAAATTCCATTTGCATGGCTGTGAGAATTTTTGGCACCATTATAGCATGCATGTTTTTTCATGCAGAGAATTGTTGTGCAAAATACTTTCTTTATTGATGTTATAAGTTGAGCAACTCCTCAAATGCTCAATTAGCAGTCTTCTCAAATTTTGGTAACTTTCTCCACATTCTCTTCAGTACTTGTAAGGACAGCCTGATTTTGGACTGTCCCTGACATCTTCTCCACCCTTCTTAAATTTCTCAAACCACTCAAAAATTGGCATACGAGACAGACACTAATCATAATAAACTTCTGTCAAAATTTATAAGTTTCTGTGCAAGTTTTTCCGAGTTTTGTGAGGAATTTAATGTTAATACATTGTTCTGCTTTTAGTACTAACCATTATTCTAATCAGACACAGACACACGATCTGCTGGTCACTGCCAGACAAAAAGCTGCATGTGAGTGAAATTTTGTATGATGGTAGAGTGGAGTCCACAGATCAATGCCTTACCCCACCTTTGTCCTTGAAGTGGCAGGAAATTATAACAAATTAGGCTTGGTTTCTTTATTGTCACACTTGTTGACGTTACTAATATTTAAAAATTATTTCCTGCTGGCCAGAGTGTGCAAAATGGTTATTATTCAGCAACTTCCAAAAAAAAAAAAAAATACTAGATTCAAAATAACGGTCAAGTATGTCCATGAGTATTTTTGTATTTATACAGAATCGCAAGATATTCTTGTTCCACAGTTATATCAGTGATATTTTGTTCCATAGCAAAAACTGCCAAGCTGCAAGATAATGCTTCCCTTCTTACCTCTCCCCCTCTGATCCCACATTCAGCCACACATGTGCAAACTTACCTCTCTCCCTCCGATCCCAGATTCAGCCACACATGTGCAAATTTGCAACATATTATTAACAACAATTCATATGCCAAATTATATGTAACTATTATCACTACCGCTCATTTAACTCATATTAAAGGAATTCATGTCCACCATCATCATAGTAGCAGTGTTGTATCGGTTTCCTTCGCACTAGTTGTAATTATTGGTAATGCTTTTCACATGTGTATTACAAGAGCTCAACAGCATAGATAGATATGAAAATCTGAATGGCCATTAGACTTACAGTGAGTGTTGGTTGCGAAAGTCATTTACCATTGTGTGTGTGTGTGTGTGTGTGTGTGTGTGTGTGTGTGTGTGTGTGTGTGTGTGTGTGTGTGTGTGTGTGTGTGTGTGTGTGTGTGTGTGTGTGTGTGTGTGTGTGTGTGTGTGTGTGTGTGTGTGTGTGTGTGTGTGTGTGTGTGTGTGTGTGTGTGTGTGTGTGTGTGTGTGTGTGTGTGTGTGTGTGTGTGTGTGTGTGTGTGTGTGTGTGTGTGTGTGTGTGTGTGTGTGTGTGTGTGTGTGTGTGTGTGTGTGTGTGTGTGTGTGTGTGTGTGTGTGTGTGTGTGTGTGTGTGTGTGTGTGTGTGTGTGTGTGTGTGTGTGTGTGTGTGTGTGTGTGTGTGTGTGTGTGTGTGTGTGTGTGTGTGTGTGTGTGTGTGTGTGTGTGTGTGTGTGTGTGTGTGTGTGTGTGTGTGTGTGTGTGTGTGTGTGTGTGTGTGTGTGTGTGTGTGTGTGTGTGTGTGTGTGTGTGTGTGTGTGTGTGTGTGTGTGTGTGTGTGTGTGTGTGTGTGTGTGTGTGTGTGTGTGTGTGTGTGTGTGTGTGTGTGTGTGTGTGTGTGTGTGTGTGTGTGTGTGTGTGTGTGTGTGTGTGTGTGTGTGTGTGTGTGTGTGTGTGTGTGTGTGTGTGTGTGTGTGTGTGTGTGTGTGTGTGTGTGTGTGTGTGTGTGTGTGTGTGTGTGTGTGTGTGTGTGTGTGTGTGTGTGTGTGTGTGTGTGTGTGTGTGTGTGTGTGTGTGTGTGTGTGTGTGTGTGTGTGTGTGTGTGTGTGTGTGTGTGTGTGTGTGTGTGTGTGTGTGTGTGTGTGTGTGTGTGTGTGTGTGTGTGTGTGTGTGTGTGTGTGTGTGTGTGTGTGTGTGTGTGTGTGTGTGTGTGTGTGTGTGTGTGTGTGTGTGTGTGTGTGTGTGTGTGTGTGTGTGTGTGTGTGTGTGTGTGTGTGTGTGTGTGTGTGTGTGTGTGTGTGTGTGTGTGTGTGTGTGTGTGTGTGTGTGTGTGTGTGTGTGTGTGTGTGTGTGTGTGTGTGTGTGTGTGTGTGTGTGTGTGTGTGTGTGTGTGTGTGTGTGTGTGTGTGTGTGTGTGTGTGTGTGTGTGTGTGTGTGTGTGTGTGTGTGTGTGTGTGTGTGTGTGTGTGTGTGTGTGTGTGTGTGTGTGTGTGTGTGTGTGTGTGTGTGTGTGTGTGTGTGTGTGTGTGTGTGTGTGTGTGTGTGTGTGTGTGTGTGTGTGTGTGTGTGTGTGTGTGTGTGTGTGTGTGTGTGTGTGTGTGTGTGTGTGTGTGTGTGTGTGTGTGTGTGTGTGTGTGTGTGTGTGTGTGTGTGTGTGTGTGTGTGTGTGTGTGTGTGTGTGTGTGTGTGTGTGTGTGTGTGTGTGTGTGTGTGTGTGTGTGTGTGTGTGTGTGTGTGTGTGTGTGTGTGTGTGTGTGTGTGTGTGTGTGTGTGTGTGTGTGTGTGTGTGTGTGTGTGTGTGTGTGTGTGTGTGTGTGTGTGTGTGTGTGTGTGTGTGTGTGTGTGTGTGTGTGTGTGTGTGTGTGTGTGTGTGTGTGTGTGTGTGTGTGTGTGTGTGTGTGTGTGTGTGTGTGTGTGTGTGTGTGTGTGTGTGTGTGTGTGTGTGTGTGTGTGTGTGTGTGTGTGTGTGTGTGTGTGTGTGTGTGTGTGTGTGTGTGTGTGTGTGTGTGTGTGTGTGTGTGTGTGTGTGTGTGTGTGTGTGTGTGTGTGTGTGTGTGTGTGTGTGTGTGTGTGTGTGTGTGTGTGTGTGTGTGTGTGTGTGTGTGTGTGTGTGTGTGTGTGTGTGTGTGTGTGTGTGTGTGTGTGTGTGTGTGTGTGTGTGTGTGTGTGTGTGTGTGTGTGTGTGTGTGTGTGTGTGTGTGTGTGTGTGTGTGTGTGTGTGTGTGTGTGTGTGTGTGTGTGTGTGTGTGTGTGTGTGTGTGTGTGTGTGTGTGTGTGTGTGTGTGTGTGTGTGTGTGTGTGTGTGTGTGTGTGTGTGTGTGTGTGTGTGTGTGTGTGTGTGTGTGTGTGTGTGTGTGTGTGTGTGTGTGTGTGTGTGTGTGTGTGTGTGTGTGTGTGTGTGTGTGTGTGTGTGTGTGTGTGTGTGTGTGTGTGTGTGTGTGTGTGTGTGTGTGTGTGTGTGTGTGTGTGTGTGTGTGTGTGTGTGTGTGTGTGTGTGTGTGTGTGTGTGTGTGTGTGTGTGTGTGTGTGTGTGTGTGTGTGTGTGTGTGTGTGTGTGTGTGTGTGTGTGTGTGTGTGTGTGTGTGTGTGTGTGTGTGTGTGTGTGTGTGTGTGTGTGTGTGTGTGTGTGTGTGTGTGTGTGTGTGTGTGTGTGTGTGTGTGTGTGTGTGTGTGTGTGTGTGTGTGTGTGTGTGTGTGTGTGTGTGTGTGTGTGTGTGTGTGTGTGTGTGTGTGTGTGTGTGTGTGTGTGTGTGTGTGTGTGTGTGTGTGTGTGTGTGTGTGTGTGTGTGTGTGTGTGTGTGTGTGTGTGTGTGTGTGTGTGTGTGTGTGTGTGTGTGTGTGTGTGTGTGTGTGTGTGTGTGTGTGTGTGTGTGTGTGTGTGTGTGTGTGTGTGTGTGTGTGTGTGTGTGTGTGTGTGTGTGTGTGTGTGTGTGTGTGTGTGTGTGTGTGTGTGTGTGTGTGTGTGTGTGTGTGTGTGTGTGTGTGTGTGTGTGTGTGTGTGTGTGTGTGTGTGTGTGTGTGTGTGTGTGTGTGTGTGTGTGTGTGTGTGTGTGTGTGTGTGTGTGTGTGTGTGTGTGTGTGTGTGTGTGTGTGTGTGTGTGTGTGTGTGTGTGTGTGTGTGTGTGTGTGTGTGTGTGTGTGTGTGTGTGTGTGTGTGTGTGTGTGTGTGTGTGTGTGTGTGTGTGTGTGTGTGTGTGTGTGTGTGTGTGTGTGTGTGTGTGTGTGTGTGTGTGTGTGTGTGTGTGTGTGTGTGTGTGTGTGTGTGTGTGTGTGTGTGTGTGTGTGTGTGTGTGTGTGTGTGTGTGTGTGTGTGTGTGTGTGTGTGTGTGTGTGTGTGTGTGTGTGTGTGTGTGTGTGTGTGTGTGTGTGTGTGTGTGTGTGTGTGTGTGTGTGTGTGTGTGTGTGTGTGTGTGTGTGTGTGTGTGTGTGTGTGTGTGTGTGTGTGTGTGTGTGTGTGTGTGTGTGTGTGTGTGTGTGTGTGTGTGTGTGTGTGTGTGTGTGTGTGTGTGTGTGTGTGTGTGTGTGTGTGTGTGTGTGTGTGTGTGTGTGTGTGTGTGTGTGTGTGTGTGTGTGTGTGTGTGTGTGTGTGTGTGTGTGTGTGTGTGTGTGTGTGTGTGTGTGTGTGTGTGTGTGTGTGTGTGTGTGTGTGTGTGTGTGTGTGTGTGTGTGTGTGTGTGTGTGTGTGTGTGTGTGTGTGTGTGTGTGTGTGTGTGTGTGTGTGTGTGTGTGTGTGTGTGTGTGTGTGTGTGTGTGTGTGTGTGTGTGTGTGTGTGTGTGTGTGTGTGTGTGTGTGTGTGTGTGTGTGTGTGTGTGTGTGTGTGTGTGTGTGTGTGTGTGTGTGTGTGTGTGTGTGTGTGTGTGTGTGTGTGTGTGTGTGTGTGTGTGTGTGTGTGTGTGTGTGTGTGTGTGTGTGTGTGTGTGTGTGTGTGTGTGTGTGTGTGTGTGTGTGTGTGTGTGTGTGTGTGTGTGTGTGTGTGTGTGTGTGTGTGTGTGTGTGTGTGTGTGTGTGTGTGTGTGTGTGTGTGTGTGTGTGTGTGTGTGTGTGTGTGTGTGTGTGTGTGTGTGTGTGTGTTGCAGTACAACAGTTGCTTGAAACATGTATTGGAACTGTATAATTGGGCCTTTGGTTATTTTTGGAATGATTCATCCTAGAAACCATTCCACAGTAATGGTTAAATTATTTTTTTCCCCACATCTACTACTAAACATCATTGAAACTATAAGTAAATCCATTAACTCAGAGCTTTTAGAATTTGTCTAAATGAAAGAGAAAATTTCACAGGGTGTGTGCATTACAAGACAATTAATTTACAGTTAATACACATTAGTAGAATACTGTGCTACAAAGCGCACTATTAGTCTATACTTACAAGATACAAATTATTTTTATTTTGTTTAATATAGAATTTTTAATGTAAAAATTACTTTTTGTTTAAAAAAGTAATTGTATTACTCCAAAGTTGCACATTTGTACCTTTATATAGTTTTCTTCCCCATCCCCCCCCCCAAAAAAAAATTCTGCCATAAGAATGATTTTAATGTTATTTTAATAGCTGCAGTTCAGAGACTTTGTGATATAGCAGCAGTGAAAATTACAGGGAAACAATTAAATTGTTTAAAAAGAAATAATTAATTTTCAATTTAATACAGAATTTTAATAAACACTTAGGTTAATTTCTAATGGGATGGAAGGACTTTCAGATGACATTAAGGATGGAAGATCCAGCTGATATAAGCATGACTCTCCATCAATTTGTGTCATTGCACCGTAGTAAGACTACAAAAATCTTGATCCAGCTATTTGCCTTTGCCCTCATTTAATGCATCAAACAATACTTTACTTCTTGTCTCTGTTTTTTCTAGATGATCTGGTTTCTTTCAACAGCATTTTGGAAGATAAGTGTCAAAAAATGTGTTTTTTAAAAACTACTCTTAGCAGTATCTGCAGATTGAATCTGAATCAATGTGACAATGGATCACAAACCACTGACGTTTATGCCATTAAAATACACAAAATATCTAAACTAGAAGTTAAATTTATAACAGAGATTAGCAAACTAATCCACTCCAAATTTTCAACTCTTCTCATTAAAGCCTTTTTTAGAATCACGAGAGTGGAGACAATCTAATTTAGCAAATGCAGTGGAATATAAAGTAGTACTTAAATGTTAGAACTGCAACGGTTTTTTAAAGTTGGTGTGCTGAGCTCAAGTCTCAGTTGTGTAGGTTCTTTAATGCTGCATTTGAGGCAGTATTTTAATACCTGAATAATTTCAATTGTATTTTACAATAAGTAAATTCAATAACAGCCTGCCTTGAAATAATATGTATGTAATAATTATTTGAATTGTATGTGACAGCCATTGCAAATGCTTATTTTTATTCTAAACATGTTTTAATAATGTTATGTGTATACATTACATACTCTAATAATGCAAGAGCTGTGAGAATAATAAGTTTTAAGTTGCTAACAATGAGGTAATATTGAGGTAACCTTGTAGCAATAATGAGTTTGAGAGTTTGGATATTACTAGTCATGATTAGGGCAACGATAATGTAATTCAGTAACAGTTTAAAATTAGCCAATCAACAGCAAAGAAAAGTTTTAAGTAAAATGCAGATATTCTATTGGACTAGAATTAGCCAATCAGAGACTTAAAATACCGAAGTTTATGGGTTTTGACCGTTGAAAGTTACTCAGTTGCTGGCAAACCTTGGTAGTGAACAGATGGAAGATGTGTTCTCTACAGAAGTATTACGTGTGAATCGTAAAATATGTATACGCGCTAAGTGAAAGTATTAAAGATTCTCACAGTTCTTAAAAAGTGTAGTGATTTATAAAAATGTGCAAGGATCTATAAAAGAAGTGAATTTAAAAAGTTAAATTCTGTGATGTCTACATTCTTGTTGCATCACACCCTGCCTAAGATACATGACTCTACAAACATTACTGACGCAGCTGATGCAAATTCAAACATAAATAATATATAGAAGCAGTTTTAATAACAAAGTTAAATATTATAGTGTAAAACTTGGAGTGCAATAACAAAATTACATCTTAAAATCAGCTTCTCATATGTAGCAGCATATTGCGTAATAACAGTAACTATTACATAACAAACAAAAGCAAATAATATTTACGTAAAATATAATATGTAAGCACAATTCTTCTTCAAGTTGGCTCCCATACGTGGCGCAGATAAAATAATTTACGTAGATATTGTAATGAAAAGTAACAATTCCGACTCACCTTTAAATAATTTACGTAATTTATTATGTAAGCACAAATCTACTTCACATTGTAGATTCTGAAGTTGGTTTGTATTTCTTGAAGTGATGAGATCTCATGTATTTTAAGACTTGTGGTACAGGGAAGGTAATTCAAAATAAGTTTATCTTATTTTTAATTTTGTTGTTTTTTATTTCAAAACTGAGATGTTACTTTTTTATAATAATAAAAGTGAAATTGATTTTGTTGTATATTTTAAACATGCTGACTAGTTGTACAATATATTAAAGTCACGATGATGCATCTGCTGAAGATTGGCTAAATACGTACTAATGATTATGCCTGTCCAGAATACTGAGGAGTAATAAACTTCTCTCCTGAAAATTTTCCTGATATATATATATATATATATATATATATATATATATATATATATATATATATATATATATATATGCTATCTCCTTGACAATTCATCAACAACCATTCTTAGTTGTTATTTTTCTATGGTTCTGAAAAAAAGATTAATTTTTTTTTCCTCATTGACACTTCACATTAAGATTGGCCATGCAGATTTTAAATTTTGGTTATTTTAAAATTTTTTCTCATTACACCGGACATATATGCAAATTGAAATATATAAATATAATTAATAACAAATAAGAAAACATGATAATTATATTAATTAAGGAATATAAGTGAAAACAAATCTGTTAACACATAACACATCAGATAAGTTTTCTATTAAGTTAACATCATGTAATATTTATTATAAGTGCTTCAGTACTATTACACTTTTTCTAATGATATATGAGTTATTCTTTACACTGTGGTTTATAAAGGGATAATTTTGTACAGTACCAGAACTTAAAGTTAAACTTGTGATGTACATCATACTTTTGTGGAATAAGTTCCAAGAAATAAGTTACAGGGAATCCAGTTTCTGGAACCATACCTTAATACTAATAATCATATAAATATTGAGCCAATATTTTACCTCTATGGTGAAGCTATGCGGTAAAGGTGTCCTGTTCACTAGTGCAGAGGCAACACGTGCTGCCATACAATATCGCCTAAACCAGGACCACTTGTGATTTTCTGCACAACATGGTAGAGAATCTAAACCCAGGTCACAAGCAAGGGCAACCAAAACCTGACAAAAAGAACATTTTGGTTAATTTCTTACTACATAACAGAAATGATCAGACAATGTAGAGTACTAGAAGTTTTTTGAATACAATCGTACATTTTGTCTATGTTCCTTTGGCACCATATAACGGTGCCTGATATTAGAAAACCTTTTGCAATACAAATTCTAATTTAGATTCCTGCAAAACCAAGCAAGAAGTAACCAAGATCTAAAGTAAGGTGAGTATAGCCCAGCTGGATAGGAATGCATGCACATTGAATATAACTGAGTGCATATGTTATGAATAAATCGTAAAGTTTGATGTAGATGTATCATTTAAATTGCCTCTCTCCTTAGGCAACAATAGTCAACTTATAATTCATTTAACTCATACCCTCCTCTCAGTCAACTTCCTCTAATTAGAAACTATCTTTATTTTTAATATTTTATGATTGCAAATAGAAAAGATAAACAGCATAAGTATGCTAAATATAATGTACTACCAGAGTCATGTTGACTTCAAACTGCATTATACCTAGTGTATGTTGCTTCACTTTGTGTGATTCCATCATAATCTGAATGATAAAACTATACCTTATATTTCTTTTGCATTATTATTATTATTATTATTATTATTATTATTATTATTATTATTATTATTATTATTATTATTATTATTATTATTATTTGTCTTTCATTTGCATACCCCCCTTTAACTTCTATGGTCATACTGGAAGTTCTGACTTGAGAAACAACTGATGGTGTTACTGCTCACTGAACTGCAGGTTTTCTTAATGTTGGTTTTATCAGCATTTTACTATTAAACACACTCATATTCATTTCCACATTCATACTGCCAGAGTCTGTGGAGAATGGTTAAAGAAAAATTCTCTGTTCCAGGGGAGTCGAACCTGCACCTCTGGGTTGAGAAGCCAAAATGCTGATCATTCAACCAAAGGGGCAGTTGTATTATTTCTTGTGTTAGTGACTGAAAATTGAAGATTGCAAAGAGAGTATTTATACACAAGAACCTTATTTATCCAACAGTCATTAATATGGATTTCTGGTTTATCTGGCAGATTTTTGCTTACTTTTTCACCACAAAACTATGGGGAGAAGAATATACGAGGGTTAGTCAGAAAGTAATGCCTCCTGTTTTTTTTTCCTTAAATACATTAGTTATGTAAAAATTTGAACTTGGTGCGATTTCTCAAATCTTCTTCTGTAATCCACTGCAATAATAGCTTCCCAAGTTAACAGGTGACAGCACTGCAGTCTGTTATAAAATGGCAGACATCGATGTATGTATCAGGCAGCGTTCTGTGATAGTATTCTTGAGTGCAGAAGGTGAAACATCCATTTGCATTCATGAAAGGCTGAAAAATGTTTATGGGGATGCAACAGTAGACATGTGCACTGTTAGACGATGGGCTCATCGGTGTAGAGAAGCTGAAGGACAAATGTCATTGACTGATAAAACAAGGAGAGGCAGGCCAGCATCTGCAGTGACCCGAAGCAACATTCAGCAAGTTGACGATATCATTCATGAAGACCGCTGGGTAACAATAGATGAATTTTGTCTCATGCTCTCCATTGGTGAAGGCAGTATGATGGGGATTATTGGAAAACTGGGGTACTGGAAAAGTTTGTGCATGATGGATACCAAGAATGTTAACTGACCACAATAAAGAGACAAGAAAAACAATAGCCTCCAATCTCTTGCAGCGCTTCAGTGTGGAGGGAGAGCAATTCTTGATGAAAATTGTGATTGGAGACAAGAGTTGGTTCACTTTTTTGAACCTGAATCGATGAGGCATTCAATGGAATGGCATCACATATCCTCGCCAAGGAAGAAAAAATTCAAAACTGTGCAATTAGCAGGGAAAGTTATGGCAACAGTGTTTCGAGATGAGCAGAATGCCATTCTGATTGAATTTTTGCCTCAAGGTGCACACTGAATTCTGTCCAATACATCAACACCCTCAAGAAGCTTAAAGCATGCCTTTGACGAGTTTGCCCATCAATAGCTGTGGCAGATGTTCTTCTTTTGCATGATAATGCAAGACCACACACCAGTCTTTGCACCACTCAACAGATTGCGCAAATTGGATGGGAAGTCTTGCCCCATTCACCATACAGCCCTGACCTAGCTCCATCAGATTCCCATCTATTTGGGCCATTAAAGGGAGCTCATTGTGTGATTCACATTGGAGATGAGGAGACCTTGAAAACGTCTGTTTGCCAACAGCTAAAGAAGAAAGATTGTGATTTTTACTACACTGGAATACATGCCCTTGTTCCCAGATGGCCCAAAACAGTGGAAAAAGATGGAGAATGTATTAAAAAGTCACAAATTAAGCCTGAATGTTGTGGCTATCATGCTATGTAATTTTCATTTATTTTTGTTCAAAGTTAAAAGAGAAAAAAACAGGAGGCATCACTTTCTGACTAAACCTCATACATGAATGTACACAGCTGTAATGTTGGCACTGCAGGCAGTGTAGGAATCCCTGCCTTGGTCGCACACTACAAGCTAACAATAAGTACCTTTATCATGGTCAGGGTAACAGAAAAGTGAGATTGTTTCATAAGTTTTCATGAAGGCCTGATAGCAATTGTAGACATCTCACCTGGGTGGCTTTCAATTCTTCTCTCTTCTGCTTTTGCAAAGATCCAAATTTCACTACCATACATCAACATTTGTGTTCATTTAATAATAGTTTGTTTCTGATTATCCAGATTTTTGTTAATCAGATTATCTCTGGTCCCACCTAGTTTGGGTAAACAAGGTACTTGTGTATTTACAATTTTTTCTAAGGATGACATAGTTATAATGTTCTGCTGATAATAACTAAATGGATTTCTGTGAGCTTATAGGAGAATATATTGCACTTTCAATATTAAACCAACATCTTTATCGTTCTCTTGGGAATGAAATTGCATCTTAAGTATTTTGTATAACTGGACAATTGAGAATGAAAAACCATGCAATAATAAAATGGTCAAAAATAAATGGGTATCAAGATAAAATTGATGGAATTACACATTCACAGAAGAATCATGTTGATGTTACAGTAAGTACTACAAATAATAGCTATGGTAGTCTCAATTATGAACTTTAATATACAAAGGGAAGCCACAATGCACCTGGATCCTTTTTCAAGTCTACAACACTTCCCCATTCCATCCTATCCCAAATGTCCTAAGAAGCATCCAGTGGGGACAGCAGCTGTCACATTTCTATAACAATAGCTTACCCAGTCAATACTTTAAGTCTCACATCAAAATTGCTGAGTGGAAAGGTTATGGCTGAAGCTATTGTACTTCTATTGATCAAAGAATGTAATATTGTATATAATTCACATTAGCAGAAGTAAATATTACTTCGATATCAATGTAATCAAAGCAGTGAGATACAAATGGCAATCAAGTGTAGTCATTAGTAGCATAGGATGTCATGATAATACACAATAGTTATGAAGTGAAAGAGAAAAAGTGTAAAACAGAATTTCTTAATGCTGAAAAAAAAACCACTCTGTAATAGAAATACTAATCTTTAGTGATAGTGAATCACAGTAGACTGTTATGTCTCCTCTAATAGCATTTTTCATTAATAGCACTGGTCAACATTGATTCTGCAGTATAAAGGAAAACATGTGACTCTAATGGAAATCGTGCCCTGTTTTAAAAAATGAAGTCCATTTTTGGCTATCACATCTAGTTTTTATGATATGTGCATATATGTCTATGGTGATAAATTCATTCAGCTTATACAGCTTACTGCTACGTTTCATTAGTTATTCTAAATCTGTTGATTTTCTTCCTAATCGGCTCACTTCCATCTTCCTTTATCACCCAGGTGTTTATGTTTATATTCCCAGCACTTATCAGTTTTGTTCTGTGTGTCAGGTTTGTCTTCTTGTGAGGTATTTATGTTTACATTTACAGCTATTATAGATTTGAACTTCAGTTGAGCTGAAAACTTGTGTTAATATGCACGTTCGTCTTCTATATGTGTAGTGCTAAAATAAAAGAGTATGACTTCTACATCAGGATTACACAGGAGACAGTGTCTACAAAGCCTTCAGAAGTTTTGTTACATTTGTGCGTGGGCGTTACGTGTTTGATGGGAAGGTACATAAAATAGACTCACAAACAAACTATATTACTCATATTTCAAACAGAAAGTTGGTGATCAGGATAAATCGTTCGCTCCTCATATTGCATATAACAGTTGTGTTGAGGGATTACATTATTGGTATGAAGGAAAATGGAAGGTAATGCTGTTTGCCAAACCAATGATATAGAGAGAGCAGCAGAATCACCATGATGATTGTATCTTTTGCATGTACAAAGTTGTTGGCTACAACAAAAAAAATAACGCAGGAATTAAATATCCAAATCTGTACTCAGCTACACGGCTTATTCCTCAAGGACCCGAACTACTCATACCTACAACAACAGTAGACCTCAATTTTAGTGAATCTGAAAACAGCTCCGTGACTTCCGACAATGAGTTGGTTTCTGATCCAGAAGAATTTGACAATTCACCATGACAGTTTAATCAATTTGAGTTAAATGATTTAGTGAGGGATTTAGCCTCACAAAACAAAAAAGTGAATTACTGGGCTCAAGACTACAGGAGAAGAATCTGTTATCACCTGGCATTACATTTTCGTGGTATAGAAATTGCAAAATGCAGTTCCACAAGTACTATGCAGAAGATCAACTTGTGTTTTGTGTGTAATCTTATTCAACAGTTGGGTAGGGAAGCATATGAGCCAAGTGACTGGTGTCTTTTTATTGATTCTTCCAAACAAAGTCTTAAGGCAGTGTTACTTCCTAATGGCAACAAGTTAGCTTAATACCACTTGCACATTCTATGAACCTAAGCGAGTCTTATGAAACTCTGAAGAGTGTTCTTGAGGAAATGAAGTACCGCGACCATGAGTGACAAATATGATGTGGTGACTTGAAGGTCAATGATCTGTTACTAGGACAACAGGGAGGATACACAAAATTTCCGTTTTCTTTGCAAATGAGATAGCAGAGTGAGGGTCAAACACTGGGAAACCGACCAGTGGCCTGAGGCAGCAACTGGAACCTGGATCAAAAAATGTTACTAATGTGCCTCTTGTTGATCGTCAAAAAATTCTACTCCCTCCATTACACATAAAACTTGGCATGATGAAACAATTCATGAAAGCACTTGACAAAAGTTGCCTGTGCTTCCAGTACTTATGCACAAAGTTTCCATCATTGTCACAGCTTAAAATCAGAGAGGGAGTATTTGATGGACCACAAATAAGGAAATTGATGAAAGATGTTAATTTTACCAGCTCTATGAAAGAAATTGAAAAAGATGTGTGGAATGGATTCAGAGAGGTTGTTAAGAAATTTCTGGGCAATGTGAAAGACCCTCAATACAAAGAAATTGTAAGAAATATGCTGGAAAATTTCAGACTGCTTGACTGTAGTATGAGTTTGAAGCTTCATTTCCTCAAGTCACACCTTGACTACTTCCAGTTGAATTTAGGAGCTGTCAGTGAAAAGCAAGGTGAAAGGTTTCACCAGGACTTGAAAGATGTTGAACAACGTTATCAGGGGCATTGGGATGTATATATGATGGCCGTTTACTGCTGGTGTCTTGCACGTGACGAACCTACCAGAGAACACTCGAGAAAATCACATGCCCTGAAGTTCATGGGGGAAAAAAAAAAGGAGTATACAAGATAACATACATTCTCAAATTCAGGTATGCTTTCATGTTACTCTTTTTCTTTATTTTCTTTAAAAGTTGTACATGAGTGTGTAATAGTTTTGCAAATTTTACAATTATATTTTCATTGAACATTGTCATACTGCCAAAATGAGAGGTGCTAACGGAATGCAATATTTTAATTCTGCACACCGAAATTAGTAAAAGTCACCTATTTTTAATTGTACTGCAGAAATTTCATTGTAGCCCACTGTAGTTGGTGAATATATTTCACCATATAAGGATAAGGATTACAAGCAACAATGAAACTTTTCTGTATTTTCCCGGCAAATAAATCAATCAACTTTGACAATACAAGTTATAAAGACATACCACTTACTTCATATAACTTCTAAAATGAATATACTGCCTTCATTTTTGGGATAAAAAATCTTTTGGCATATGATCCTACGAGGTGGTATCCAAAGTATTTGGGACAAATGCTGCTATCTGGTCAAAAATGTATTTCAGGCCTAATGACTGCTGTTTCCCAGCATGTTCTCTGAGAGTGTTCAGCTCCATCAGCATTTCTTCTTTGAGCTGCTCAATTTGTGTCAAACCGACAGCCTTTTAACTTGATTTTCACTCGGGAAACAGAAGGAAGTCACAGGGTGTGAAATCAGGTGAGTAGAGTGGATGGGAGACAACAGTCATGTTGTTTTTAATCAAAAAGTTGCTGGTAAACAAGGAAGGTGACAGGGTGCATTGTTGTGATGCCTCAGACAGTTTCCTTATTGCCAAGGTTTGGGCCAACTTCTTTGCCCATTTTCATGGAGCTGTCACAAAATCAAAACAGTATGGAATTGATTGGTTTCATCATCATCATCATCATCATCATCATCATCATCATCAGCAGCAGCAGCAGCAGCACTACAGCCCTGGGTAGGCCTTGGCCTCCTTCACAATCAATCTATTCTACTCTATATATTGCTTTCCCACTCATCTTGTCATATTATAGTTTTTAAGTCCTGCAGGTCACTGTCAAACCACTTATTCTCGGCCTTCCTTTTCTCCTTGCTGAGTAGATTTTTGCATCCATCATTTTCTTAAGGACACTGTTTTCTTCTATATGCCATATATGAGCAAACCATTGTAACCTTCTTGCTTTTAGAAATCTAACTACATCCTTCCCTTTTATTTACTGATCAATTAAATTACACCTAATGCTCCAGTTTTGTTCCTTTATAGTTCCATATATTTACCATATTATTTTTCTGTAAAGTTTTCTCAACATTTCCTGATCTGTCACGGTCATTGTTCAAGTTTCAGCCCCATAATATGATAACTGCTCTACTCAGTGCTTTATATATAAACATTTTTGTTGTTCTCATTAACAATTTACTTTTTAATAAGCTTAGATTTGCAAATATGCTTTACTCCCTCCTTGGATTCTGTTTGTAAAGGCTACTTGTTTTGGCTTTGTTATCAATTATATTCCCCAAATACAATTTGGATATTCCTTTGAACATTTTTGGTCCTATGTCTAAATCTTTTGATATTCTCTGACTGTTTGGTTTGGTGGTACAAATTCTTTGTTCACAATCTCCTTGATATTAAAGAAAATGAGAGTCACGCTCTTAACTTTGCTCTTCACTTGTCTGCCTTTTATCGCCTTGTACCATGCTAGCCTCTAGTTCCCAAGGTCACAGGTTCAAACCCGGCAGAGAGCGATGGATTTTTTTTAGGGCATAAAAATCCTTAGCATGGCTTCCTTCAGAAGGGAAGAAAAGCCGGAGGTCCCGCGTTGTAGATTTACGGCACACGAAAGAACCTCAAACCTGATAAAAGAGGCCTCTGAGTAAAATTTCCGGTCTTTCATGCCAAATATAGAATGGGTCGCTAAGAACTATAGTAGTTAAAGAGCATCCATAAATAAAACCCAATTTAATATTTTTTTTCTCGTCTTGATGAAGATGGGCTCTTCCACTGGGAGGATTCCTGTTTTGTCTCAGTGGCGCATCTGTAAATTCAGGTCTCATTGCCTGTGATGACCCCGGACAAAAAGACTGGATCAGTGGATATGACCTGAGAAAGTTCCCTGCTAACTTCCAATGCTGTCTTGAAAAAAATTATTGCTGTAACTCAATAACAACAGCAGCTATCACATGTTAAAGATAGGACACTCTTGTGAAAAGACTCTCTATTATCTTAATATGCCTTCTAATCAGCAGATAGGATCCCTGGCACAAATTTTGCAGTAACACAATGCATGCCGAATTCATCAGTCAAAATTTGTTGGCATGTCCCATAGCCAATTCCCATTTCATTAGCAAGGTCATGAATGATTCAATGTTCATTCTCACGAATGAGCTGTTAAACTTTGGCAACAATGTTGGGAGTTATGCGCCTGATGGGCCTTTCTGTGAAATTATGGTCTTTAAAGGATGTGCAGCCAGTCCAGTACCAAACATGCCACTCAAACACACATGTATGGGTCATGCTTTGTTCCCCAAGCACTTCATCATTAAGAGGTTGCCCTCTGTGGTGTAGTGGCTACCATGCTAGCCTCTAGTTCCTGAGGTCGCGAGTTCAAACCTGGCAGAGGACAATGGATTTTTTTGGGTGTAAAAGTCCTTAGCATGGCTTCCTCCGGAAGGGAAGTAAAGCCTGAGGTCCCGTGTCATAGATTTACAGCACGTGAAAGAACTTCAACCCTGATAGAGAGGCCTCTGAGCTAAATTACCGATCTTTCATGCCCAATATAGAATGGGACACAAGAGCCATAGCCGTTAAAGAGCGTCCATAAATAAAAAAAACTCATTTTTTTTTATTGCCAGAATCTCTGTAACACTTTTCCCAATATTCACACAGAATTTGATGCACTCTTGCTGTTCCAGTCTTGGATCCACTTGGAATCACTGTACACCACAGACGGGCTATTAAGAAAACAATTGTAAAATCTCAATGAATCCATCCAGCTGCATAAAATTTTGCACACTGTCTTATCAGATAAGTTAGTGCTACCATCTATCATTCCAGAACCCTATTGCAGCTGCTATAAAGATCGCAGCACCAGTCCCAAATATTTCGGATACCATCTTGTACAAGGTTTGTCTTATAGACTGAAAATAGCCTATAGAATGAATCTCTAATGGTCTAGGCCATTTAAATTGCCACGATAACTTTTATGGACTTTTTTGTTTACTGCAAAGCGCAACATATTCTGTAAACAGAATGCAATTCATTTAAACAGATTTAACACATTTAGGCATACTGAAATTAAAGGTACATTGACATGCATATCTGAAACTGTCACTACAAAACTTGATTTGATGTACTGACATGACTTTCTCTACTCACTCTAACAAAAGAAAAACAGAAAGAAAGAAAAGAAGAAATAAAAACAAAGGATAGCATTTTGCAACTCAGAAAAGTCATCATATAAAGTTTCTAAAAATTCATACCAATAACAAAGAATATTTAAAAAATGGTTCAATTCTACAAAAAATGTTATTTCACCTAAATTGTTTCCTTCAACAAGATCCACATTTTTTGCTTAGTTAGATTTTGTTCATTTCTTACGGTTTACCAATTATACAAAAGTAGTTCAGAATAAAGAGGACTTCAGAGGCTATTCCAAGAAAATTCAATACATACATTTTATTTGTCATGAAAATAGCTTAAACTTATGGTATTTTAATCAAAATTGTCACAGCCATTTTTGAGGGGGAAAAAAAAAAATATTCCATGTAAACTGTAGTGTGGGCTGGGGGATATTCTTCAAAATCTTTGTGTCACATCTTTGTAAAGTCCTGAGCTTAGATGCCACGTTTAGTAAAACACACACATGCACAGATGTGGTTCAGGAGACCGCAAAGTATGTATTTCCAGGATATATTGGTATCAAATTTTTGGGTGGAACTCAATACTTCCTTTAATTACTGTAATTAAATAATAGAGAGAGTAAAAAAAACATATGGTATCATTTTGTCAATATTTTCTTTTACACTTAGAGTCACCTTCAGCATTGTTTTCCTTGCACCCTATTTTAAAATTGTATTCTTTCTCATATATGGAACAAAATTTATATAGAAGTAAATCCAAAGTAATATCTTTCGATTTAGCTTTAACTGCATCCAGAATTTCAGACATTTTAACTATTATTGAAAAAACAAATAAACAAACAAACCTGTCACTATACCAACCAACTTAAGATCATCTATTTCAGCACTGCAACTTTATAAATAAGAGATAGCATAAATTAAATTAATGTAATTAGGAATTTATACCAAAAAGTTTGTATGTACCATGTATGTAAAAAGCTTTAGCAACATCATCTGATATCATGGAAGAGTCCAGGGCCTTATCCATAAAATCTAGATTCATCCGCTACAGTACTATTTTATGTACCTTATGCATACAAGGTGTATTCCAAAACTAAGGTCCGGTGAACAATATTTAACGAATGGTAGGCCTGAATGACGTTTTGTGCATGCAGCACTGTCTACCGACTCCTAAGGAACCTACCGCAGTGTTGTTGTGATGCAGTAGGTGTTTGCCAGTCGGTGAGAGCAGATCGCATTGGCCGCGACAATTGTAGATCCCGCCAGTTGTGAAGTGCGCGGTCTGATTAGATTTTTGCTGGCAAAAGGATTGTCAGGTGCAGACATCCATCGTGAGTTATGCCTTGTGTATGGACCATACATAATGAGTGACAAAACAGGTTTGACACTGGTGTCGAGAATTTTGAAATGGCCACACACAAATGTGCACAATGAATAACGGAGTGGTAGGCCTAGTATTCGGAACAACATCATCCTTGAGCAAGTGAACCAAAAACTTCGAAGTGATCTTCATTTGATGATTAGTGGTCTGGCTGATGAGTTCCCAAATGTTGCTTGAACCTCACTTTACAAGAGTGTCACTGAACAGTTTTGATATCGGAAACTTTGTGTGAGGTGGGTGCCAAAGCTGCTCACTGGTCAGCACAAAGAGCAACAAATGCGTAATGCATGACAGTTTTCAGAGCGCTATAGACAAGATGGAGGTGGTTTGTTTTCCACATTGTTATGGGTGACGAGACATGGATACACCAACGCAGAATTGAAACAACAGTCAATGCAGTGGTGCCATTCCGGTTCACCTAAACCAAAAAATTGCAAGCAATTGCCATACATGAATCGCAAAATGATGGCTACTGTGTTTTGAAATGAAAAGGGCATCCTTTTGATTGATTTCATGGACCGTGGGCCAACAATTACAGCTGACGTGTACTGTGCAATGCTTACCAAACTGAGACGTGCGATCCAAAATTGAAGTCGCAGGAAACTGTCATTTGGCATCATCCTCCTGCATGAAATGCATGCCCAAACACTGCTCCCAAAACCAAAGAGAAGATTCAAGTGTTTCATTGGGAACTCTTTGACCACCCTCCGTACAGTCCTGACCTGGCACCAAGTGACTATTTCCTCTTCTTGCATTTCAAACCGACGATGAACTCAAGATGAGCGTTACCAATTGATTCAAGTCCAGGCGGCAGACTTCTATGCCGAGGGATTCAAAAAGCTGATGCAACATTACAGCAAGTGTATAGATGTGAACAGTGATTATATGGAAAAGTAAAGTATACATGTAGGCACATATTATTGTGAATAAAAACCTTGCCTCATGAGTGATGTTGTTATTATGACCAAACTGACCTTAGTTTTGGAATGCGCCTCGTAAATAACTATTTACATTTTCCAAAAGCTTATATTCTATAAAATTATATAAAAATCTTGAGCTTTTGATTAGTAAAATGCAAAAAATAATACAAAACAAAAAGTAAAATGTTCACTCCTCTGGTTGCCAGATTTTATGTATTGAACAAAACATGTGAATGTTTGGGTAAGTTTCCATTAAAAGCTATTTTATAATACTAGCAGGACAAAATGCTAAGTAAAACATCTGAGTGTTACATTCACATGACTTTTCCTATCAATTATTATTTATTTTTATATAGCTTCTACAAACTATTCTCACAAAAGTTTATTTTTAAACCTATTTTATATTAATCAAGATAAATGTTTGCAGAAATAGCTTCATTACACATTTCACTGTAGATACACTCACTTACATAAAAGCCATCCCTGCACCTTTAGGAGGCATTCTATTGGCTTTCACAGGTGGTGTAGCTATAGCAAGGAAGGAGTATTATATCCGTTTTGAATGTAGTGCCAGCCATTTTAATAAGTATAATTCTAGCTTATCAGAAGGTATTCATATATGAATACACAGGTGAGTCAGAATAACATTGAATAATTTTAGGGCATGATTTAGAGGTTCTTTTCAACTATTTTCTTTTAGGGAATGTATGCCCTTAAAGATCTTGTTATTGAGGTAGTGGGCATTAATGTTTTTCAAACGCTGTGTCAGATGAAATTCTGGCAAACAGGTCATTACGCATCTTTTGCTAAAAGGCATTGGGAAAGCTTTGAAATAAGAGTAGCTGCATATCTTTAATTAGACAATGCAATACTCTCTAAAACTGACTTAGTAACTTGTGAATCTTTATTTAATCATATAGCATTAAAAGCATGTGCTCTGAAGTAGCTCAAAACTTTTCTTTAACCAATCTGTAGCTGCAAATACAGGTTATTGTCAATAATATATGCAAATGATACTATTGTTGGTCAGATTTTCTCTACCATTATACAAATTACTTGAGAAAAGTTAAAACAATGTAAATAATGCAAATATATGTTTTTAAACGTCAAACACAGTTAAACTAAGAACAAAACAAGAATTGAACAAGTGCATAAAAGTTTATAAAAGATGTTCAAAATGCTGACGATTGACTTCAGAGCATAGTTGATAGTGTCTTAATGACTGCCGAGTTCTTTCAAAAATACCTGGAATATCACGGATAGCATCAAATGCTACAAACTGATCCAGTAATCAGGATACATGACATTTAGGAAATCCTTTACATCATTGGAATAATGTGCATGTGCCCCATTGCCTTGGATCAACATTAACTGGCACATTCCTAACTGAATATCTTCCACAAATTCTTGCAAAGTATGCTGTAAAAACTGTAGGTAAATGTGCCCTATCAAACGTGGAGATAGTAAATTGGGTCCGATGAGTGTGTCACTCACAATGCCATTGCAAATGTTCAATGCAAACTGGTGTTGGTAATTTGTAACTGTAATAGCTGTAGGATTTTTCTGTGCCCAAATATAACTGTAATGTGTGTTGAACATGCCCTCTCGTGTAAAATCCTTCTCCTCCATCCACAGTATGGTTGTAGGAAATCTTGGTTGATCATTGCATTTATAAGAAACCATTGGACGAACTGTAGTCAGGGTGGAACGTCATCTGGCCCCAGTGCTTGAACTTGGGTGAGATGATATGCATGTAATTGCTTTTCACGCAGAATTACACTAACCAAAGTCTGGCATGTATGCATGGTATGCACTATTGCTCTTGTACTTATAGATGGAAAATTATGGACCCAGTCAAGAACCTCCTCTTCTAGTGTAGCGGTATATACTCTTCGACATTTGGTTTGGAACTTGGGTTGACAATGCCACATCATTGCAACATGGAAGTTGTATCCTGCATCTACCTCCAATTGGCATGGCTGGCCTGCCCTGCTTTCCAACCCAGAGAGATCAATTTCAACCTTTGACAAGTCAACACTCTGGTTTTGGCCAGTTGCTTATGTTGTCGACAGTAGTGAGACCATGTTATATCATGACTATAATTGGTAATGTATTCCTTTGTATTTAACTTTGGTAGACTTTGAGTATCTCTCATTAGGATATCACTACCATTCAATATTCTAAATTCAGATTTACAGCAGATATGGTAATTCTTTCAACTCTTTTAAAATTTGTGTAACTTGTTATTGGGGCATTAACAGCCTTAATTTAATGGGGCAGTTAACTCACTGTGAATACACTTTTCCTATGTTCTATGAACTGAGTTTACCAAGAAGGGAATTACATTATATGCAGTACTAATTACCTTAAATTCAGCTTTTCATTGGTTTAATACCCGAGTTGCAATTGAGAGTTATATATTGTGCTCGCTTTGTATTCAAGTGTAAATGACTTGACTTGAATGCTCCCCTTTAAACATTTGTTTTATGTTGCACATAAGGGTTATGTATATATGTCTTTGGCTAGCTCAATTTGTTATGAAATGCAAGGAATTAGAAACCCCATTTTTTAACATCTAAATTCATGTCACTGCATTCACAGCTCATTTTAGTATTTATTTCCAAATGGTTGACTGCGCAGATCACAGACAAATAATTTATATACATATCTTACTATATTTTATGTGTGCTAAATTGTTACAAATTGTATTCATATGGTTGTTGAATAATCATTACTCATACCAGTTTACCCTTTAAATTATTTATGTTCCCCTATCGATCCCAGCGTGTCCTTAGCTTCTTAGACCCAGTACGACTCCAAGTTAACTCAACTACCTAGGAAGTTAGGGAATTCCAAAAACATCCTCTTCAAATGATTTACATAACTTGACAAGAGGAGGTGCATTGCAAGAGCCACATTTTTTACATTTCTTTTGGACTCCTGAATGATGCTCTTGTTTTCAGAAAGTTCCCATTTCTCGCAGTCACTGATGTACAGCAGTAAATGTGCTATGATGAGGCAAATGTCTCCTTGGATAAGGCTCAGCAAAAAGATCTTGGGCGGCATGCACCAACCTAGAGTAAGCTCTGCTTTCGTAGTAAACTATTATTCAAGTCAACACTCGGTGACTTCCATACAAGAGTAAACTACTTCTGAAGGATTTTACTCCTTTCAGATACTCCCAGATTATTACCGCAGAAGTAAATGTCAGAGAGCACCACCATGTAGTATGTTACTACGGAATTAAATACAGCACAAATATAGGTTAGAATTTACTCTTGCGATCTGGATGGAGTTACTAACCTGTCAATTGAACTAGAATACTGTATCCTATTTGGAGGAAGATATTTTGACGTGTTCACATATTACTTAGGTTATGTTGATGATCTCGACAAAGAAAACGGGAATGCTACAGTGGTATGCAAGATTCATATGATATATATATAGAGAGAGAGTTCAACGAACGTTTCGGTATTAGGAAACAATCTTTTACATGCCTTTTTAATCTGCTTGGAGAGTGTTTACAACAAAACTCAGACAGGTATTCAGCTCTATACCCCAAACTGTAATTATTGTTATGCATCCTACGAGTGTTTAATACCGGTACATTTCAGATACTTAAGCTGGCATTATGAAGAATTTAACTTAAAGTGACAGTTTAACAGTATTAAATCATATTTAGGATTGACTTAATGCGATGTACTTAAGAGTTTAGCAATGTCAGAGAGAGAGGGGGAGAGAGGGGGAGAGAGGGGGAGAGAGGGGGAGAGAGGGGGAGAGAGGGGGAGGGGGAGAGGGGGAGGGAGGGAGGGAGAGAGAGAGATTTGCAGCATTTTAGTCTAATTAAGTTTCAAAAACATTCCACTAAAATCTCTTAAAATAGTTATGTTTTCTGCTGTAATACAAAATAAATATCTCTTAGTATTTTTATTTACCTTAAAGAATGAGCTATGCATGAGATGTTTCCCACTTCGCACAGCAGGATCCTCATACTCATACTGCCTCAAAAGTGCTTGAGGCAGACCTTTTACCAATGCAGAGAGAGCAGAATCTGTGTTGTTAAGACATTGCTCCATTTTCAGCAATGCCTGTATGTTAAGGAGTTTGCCAAGTCTTGACACCATTAGTTTCCTTAGCTTCTGCAAGGCCCACATCCTTTGTGCTGCAGCTGTAAGTAGTGTTAAATTAGCAAGTTATTTAAGACAAGACTGCTAATATTCTATTTCACAAATCCAGGATAGAAATGGACCAAATGGACCAAATGGATTATCAACTAAGGAAAAAGTTCTTCTTCAAGGTAAACCGACTTATCAACTGAAGTATTAAAAATAAATACTTTGTAACATTTTGAAATTAAAAACCCTTCTTAAGGTAAAGATTTGAAAGAAAGTTTGATATTTTACTTTGGTGTTGCAATAATATGGCTTAGCGCGCTCAATTACTAATGGTCATAAGTGCTAGCGCTACAATAATTTTTCTTGTAGAGCTTCCATTTTCTCCAAAACAGCTTTATCTGGCTAGGGTGCTATGATTTTTTTGAAATTGTTATTTATTTTCTGAAATTTTGGTCATAAAATATATAAAATACTGTGTGACATTCAACTTTCTTACATCCTAACAAATGAATATAAGTAAATAACAAGAAGACTATGAAGGAAGAGCTCCATGTTTCAGTCTAGAGAAATCTTAATTGCATCAGCTTTGTAGTATAAGAAAAGTCACTCAAAAATATCAGAAAAGCAAGTGCTTTTAAGTTAGAATAAATATCATACATATTGTGACTTTGTCCAGATTTTCAACTGTCTGCTGATCTAAACCTGAAAAAGCTTTTTAATATGTTTAGAGAACTACATCCTGATTAACAAACATATAGAAATATTTTTCACTCAGCATTCAATCTCTGATTTGGTCTTTCCAGAGCAAATATTGTTTTTCACAACAAAGAAAGTTCCAGAGGAATGAAGACAAGGGGGAAAAATTGCTGATAGGCATGGTGTGACACCCTGCCTGCTAATTTATGATACTCAGGACAGCTCAGTTACAGTCCATTTAAAAACATGTGACCAACATCTGGCTCCTTCTACTTTTGTGAAGAATACCACCTCGGTTTTAGTATGCCTAGTGAATTCTATTTGTATACATCGAGCAAAGTATGTAGTAGTGATGTCTAACATGCGTAAGAAAGAAAAAACTGTTCGGAGTGAGGCTGGCAAATAAATAGTAAATGTTGTTAAAGTTTGGAATGATCAGGGTTAGGATTTTTAGGGTCAAATTTCAGATGAAAAAAGGAAGGGAAAAGGTGCTCAAATAAGGTTAAAAAAAGGCACAATAAGGGGCTGGTTTATTTAAGGGGAGCACAACTGAAATTGCTACTTTCTAAACTATCCATACAATTGGGCTGAAATTTTAACCACATGTCAGTCTTCTTTAGATATAATTGTTTTGTGAATTTCAATCCAAAATCTTAATTAGTTTTCAAGTTATTAATTTTCAAAATATAAAATTACGGTTATATGCAAAACAAAACACATGGTACATTTTTCAAAAAATACAAAAAAAAAAAAAAAAAAAAAAAAAAATAATCCTATGTTGCTTCTATGTCAAGGAACTGCAAATCTGTCATATAATTTTTTTTCTACCATTCTTAGTTTAAGAGAAAAAAAAATGTTGCAGTTTGTATTTGCATTTTTTTCGTTTGTTTTCTATACATTGTTATCTTCAAAAATTAGTAGTACAAAAACTATTCATTAACAGAAAAATTATATGACAGTTTTATTTATTTGGGTTTTTGAAATAAGCATAAAAAATGTCAATATGAATGGATGAAAACTACATCGTGTGGAACATTTTGTATATGCAGAAATGCTGAAAATAAGAAACGTTTTAAAATGAAGTTTTAAAAATATAAACAGCTAGCAACCAAATGCACAAAGGTATTTAAAAAGTCTTGTAACAATCCTGAAGCATTCGCTAGGTCAAAAATGAAAGTGGATTCTAAAACTACAAGCAATGGAGAATTCTTTGGGAACATAATTTTTTGAGATTTTGGGTTAATTTCAGTTGTGCATTCTCTTAACTAATTCAATGATTTCTCTTTCCTCTATTCTGATTTATTGAACTACAAACAAGTACATCAAATTATCACTCATCAAAAGAAGGAAAAAACATGAAGCTGTTGTACTTCAAGACATTAAGCATCTCCACATTTTTAAAAGTAAATCTGTTTCTATTAGGAGATCAAATGTCTTTGTAGATGCTAAAGCTTCTTTCAACATCCACAGAAACCAGTGGGGCAAACCTTGTATTCACTCGGAACGGCAACTCTACAGATGTGGCAAATTCCTCAATGTCTGGATTCTTCTGAAGACTGGATTCAAGTTTGTCTTTGGCAAAGCCATCTAACGGCTCCTTCATAGAAGTAAAAATATCCCATTGTTTTTCCTTTTCCAGACCTTGTTCTTCCAATTGTAATAGCTGCAGGCAGGTACTTGTAAGTATGGACATAATATAGTTCTGTCTGCAAATGATGTATTTTCTCCGGTAACAGAAGCTGCTGCACCTTGGAAATTGCACCTGTGTCGGATGGATCCAAAGAAAGCACAAGCTCTTTAATTTTGTCAAAATTCTCACACAACATAGCAGCACACTCAATCCAAGATCCCCAGCGAGTAATGACCGGGAAATTTGGAAGGGGCAGGCCAGTGATTTCCCTGTAGTAAACAACATGGCTCGGAGCTTTCAGTAAAATCTTCTTCAGGGCAGAGATGAATTGATTTGTGATGTTATATTCATTCCTTATGGATTCACAAACCCTGTGAAGGGCATGAGCCAAGCATGTCACATGCTTCAAGTTAGGAAATAAAGGCTTCAATTGGTTAACAGCTGAAACCATGTATGGAGCCTGGTCCATAACCACAAGAAGAAGTTTTTCAAACTCGATACCAGTAGGCCAGAGTTTTTGGCAGAAGTTCATAATGGATTGCATTACTGTGCTGGCATTGGCTTTCTGCAGCTCGTACATTTTAACAACATGGGCTTCACTTTCTCCCCTGCTAAGGGAAAAACTAAAATGTTCAAAACATATCGTTCCGTGAGTCTATGGTTTCATCCACAATGATTCCCACATTGCAATCAGACACTTTCTCCTTGATTCTTTCTATGGTTTCTTGGTAAACAGGCTCCATGTAGTTTTTTCTTAAAGTACTCTCATTGGGCATTGACATCTTTGTGTATTTTTCAAGAAATCCCTTGAAGGCTGGATGGTTCACCTTATTGAGTGGAATTCCTGCTTGTGTAAGAGCTGCACACAAATCAATGTTTAATTCCTTCAAATTTTGGCTTTTTGAAGAACTCTGTTGAAACGTATTTCGTAATAGAAGTTGCCGTGATTTGTTTGCTTGAAGAGTCTTGTTCATTTGATGCTTAGAGCTGGAAATGTGATGTTTGATGCAATCTCGCTGGTGTTTTTCATCTAACAAAATTCCTGAATCACAAATAGTACATCGCATAACAGTTCCATCAGTGTCTATGAAATCTTGTTTAAGTTTCTCAGCCAGAACAATAAATCGAGCACTGGACACCTTTGGCATGGTAAAATCTAGTATTAGTACACTCGTTTGTAATGTAACATAGAGCTAGCACTAGTTCACTTGCTAACACAATGCAACTGTCACACAACTCACTCGTGCGCTCATTCGCTGTCCACATTCTCTTATAACACTGCGACAATTACCAGAATGTTTTCATTCATGCTGGAACTTCAGTCTCTGCGATTTCTAGTAGTTTCGAGCAGAACCCAGTCTTAATAATTCTTGGAACTGCGCAGGTGAGGTTACTGCCGTCTCTGCATGCCCAGCCTTCGCCTCCACGCAAACAGATGACGTCTCTCACAGTAACAAACTCACATTCACGAACAGCAGGCTACTGATTCTGGTGGGATAGAATCACTCATTGTCAATTGCATTATTGCGGGACTTTATAGCGGTAAAGTGAGAGAAAGAGGTTTTCATCAAACACACAATTATTTTCCATTGTTGCAGGTGTGATTTCAATTCCCATGTGGCGTTTACTAAAAGAGGTAGGCTTACTATTCGCATGTACACAGCAAGCTGAGGAGACATTAATTGAAAGTTAAAGAATAAATTGCAATTGGAATGAAACTTAAAAGATGAAAGGGGAGAAAGGGGGATTATGGGTATGGTTGGGGGAAAATGGGATAAAGGTGCCAAAAAGGGGTAAAGGTCCCAAAAAAGGGAAAAAGGTGCGAGAAAAAATGCCTCTTTTCGCAACTAGAAACAAAATTTCATACTGTGATATCTTTTTGCACAGCTTTAACTTACCTTAAGAAAAAAGGTGCGCACCTAAAAACCCTAACCCTGGTGGTGATGAATCTCAAATTAAACAGGTGGCTATTCCTCTTGCTCATGCTACAGAAAGAGCAGCTCATTATGCGAGTGTCTACATCCTTAATAACAACAATAAGGCATCAGGCGAAAGACAGAGAAGAAGCTGGCTCCTCATCACCTCTCCATACGCCAGGGAAACATGTCATGTGATCAGAAGGTCAATATTAATGATTTCGACATGTGTGTAACATGAACAACTGTACAGGAGGTTTACACTGTAAGAAAAATAGTGCCAACCTGTCCAAAGCTATTGTTAGCTATACGACAAAAAAACTGATTTTCCATGGTGTGCCGAGACCCTCCGCAGGCTGCTGCACATGATGAAATTTAACTGGAGAAAATGCAGGAGTAAGCGTAAGCTTCTTGTGAAGAGTCCAGGCATTGTACTCTGGCATTCACAGTTAAGAAATATCAAGCAACTTTGCAGCGAGGGAAAGGCCATATTTTGTTTGGGTAGACGGTAATCTCCTCTTTTGCAAATGTTGGCAGAGTGACAATGTTTTTGCAAATGTAAATGCTGGTAACAAATTTATAATTGTAACTAAGGGCTCTCGTTCTGGATTTTTAAAAAATTCAGAATTGATTTATAAAGCTGGGTCTACAGTGGACAAATGAACGGTACAAATTTTGAGAAGTGGATCACAAATAAACTGTTAAATTGTTTGCCACCAATGGCAGTAGTGGTACTTGACAATGCACCATACCACAATGTGAAACTTGACAAACCTCCTTTCCAATATGCAGTGAAGTCCGGCACGGTTTTGTGGCTAATGAATCATAACATCACGTGCGACATGCAATGAGAAAAGAAGAATTGTATGAATTTCTTTGTTTAAATAAGCCTAGGGAGAAGATTTTTAAGATAGATGAACCCCTAAAAGCACATGGTCATACTGTTGTCAGATTGCCGCCTTACATGTGTGACTAAAATGCTATCGAGTATGCTTGGTTTAAAGTAAAATGTTAAGTTCGGGAACACAATGTGTCTGGCGATATGTCACTGTCACGACTTAAAGAATTGGCAACACAAGCAATTGCAGCAGTGGCAACAGAAGATTGGGCGGCTTCTGTTGAGAAACCTGAACAGAAATACTGAGACGACTGTGATGGAATTGTGTCAAATGTGATCGACGCAATTATCATCCAGAATCCAAATGATGAAGATTCTTTCAGCAGCGAGACTACTTTACTGGTTCTGAACTTGCTCAACCCTTGTAAGGTAATTCTCACTCACATTATATTGTTATTATTATTATTATTATTATTATTATTATTATTATTATTATTATTTTGTTTGATCACATTGAAAGTTCCCTATGCCAGTGAGGTACATGTTTTTTGAATAGTTTTACTCTCTGTGTAGCATGCATTCTTCGTCACACACAGTCACTGTCCTTGTCGCACTGTTTCCAAACAGATAAGGACAGCGCATTCCTATCAGGTACTTTCTCTCCATTGGAGAACAGTACCTGCTCATACTGTGACAAGTTGTACTCAGGAATAATTTCAGGGGAGGCAGATGAAACAGAAATGATCTATTGAAGTGCAAAGTGAATTACATCATTCCAAGCTGAAGTAGCTTATAAAGCAATGAATTAAGATGCAAAAAAAGCCAAACAAAGTCCTAACTGTATTGCCCTATATACAGATTCACAGCAACTGCTTTTCTGTCCCATACTGTCCCACTCCTCAGTATTCTATCAGTGGCAGTCTTCTTCTTATGACCATGCCATACATAACGCTGGTACTAATGATACAACAATGTGCTTTTGCTATGAAGGTGTGGCCAGGCGAGAATCAGCTGAAATTGCTTCATGCTTGTTAGTATACATAACCCTGAACTATCAGCCCCTTCTCAGGAAGAAGAAAGAACTTCAGTAATTTGGTCTGAAAGATGCATAGGCCAAAATAATAACTGGTAAATGTTGTCACTTTGTTAGTACCTAATATTATGTCACAGTTTTCTGCAGTGTGACCGAGACTTTGCTCTGCTAGAGTGTCAAAAGAAACACCATAGTGAGTATGTTCCTAAACACTGGATACAGATTATAGCTTCAGCTAGGCCAAGCAAACAGAGCCTTATATATGATATGCAACCTGAGGACTTCAAGGGTTTAATTGCTTTGGAACATTCATTGAAAAGAGATTCAAACTTCAACATTGCATTGGATTTAGATATCATCGATGACCCAGGAATAGTCCATGGCAGATACAGCTACAATGTATTACAATCCTGGTTTCAATATTCCATCTTGAAGAAAACAGGAGGAATTTGCAATGCACATTGCAAGCCTACAGTGTGCCACTGAATGAAATTCCTCTTCTCTATTCTCAGCCATTGCCAATAAAAGCAGAAAAGTTGAAAGACTTAATGGATACGTGTAACTATATCCCAGTGGAATTCAAGCAGTTTTATGAAGAACTAAAGGCTGAGTAACATTTTAGTGTATTTATGTCTTTGTGACTGAAGTCAGCATAATAAAACAAGAAGAAATAAACCCATTAACATTACTTTCCAAGTACTACACATAAAATATTGGCAGATCTGTACAAACTTAATATTATGTTTCATAAGAGCATTTTATTGAATATTGTGATTAATCAGACTAAATCAGATACCACACCACAGTAAAGAGAGAAAAAGAGTAGCTACTATCACTTTTAAACATCAAAATTTAAAACTGTTACACCTGAACATCAATGGGATAAGTAATAGATTAGAGGAACTAAATCACCCCATTCAAACACAAACATTATCACCCTTAACGAAGCCAAACTTAAACCATACAGAAAACTTGAACTACCACCATATAAATGCTATCAAAAAGGGCAGACAAGCACCTGGAGGAGGCATAATGATATTGCCTAGAACTGTACTAAACCCCAGTGAAATTAAACTACCTGACATGTATAAAGATGAAGAAGCAATTATAGTAAAAATAAACTTAAACAAAACCACCACACACATAGCTACCATATACTATACAGAAACACTCTAAGTTGATCTTATTAAACATCTACAGCAGCAATATAACAACTTAATAATAGCAGGAGATCTCAACTTCAATCATACATATCTATTGGACGAAATTACAAATCCAAATGGCAAACTAGGTACTCAAAAAATTAATAACTGAAACGTCTTTAAGAATCCTCTACCTTTCAGGCCCAACCCAAATTTGTTTCATACAGAACCAAAATCCAACATCACCCAACAAAATACTAGTATTACCCAGTATACATAACAGGATAATGAACACTATCATTGAAGCACCTACCTATACTAGTAACAATCACTGCAGGCACCTGGAATTCTGAGAAAAAATAACCAACAAAAATCTTTGATTACACCAATGCAAACTGGAATGACTTCACAGATCATATAAACAGGATTGTTAAACAACCTCAAATACAAGAAATAGTGAACATAAATAGATGAAATCGCACTCCAAATCACCACATAAATCATAACAACATAATAAAACAAAAAACACGGAACAGATACAACAAACCCTTACAAAAATCAATCCTATAACTGATTAAACAAAAACAAAAATACATACATAATATTTTAAAAACCAGAGTAATACAGAAAAAACAATATTAAATCATATTAGACAGGAAGTGAAAAACACCATTACCGAATACAATAGGAAAAACTGGGAAACCACCATATATGAAATAACAACAGCAAAAAAGAATGATCTCAAAAGATTTTGGCAGTTTATCAAAGGCATATGCAATAAAACACAATTCACTTATCCAATAATAATATACCAGTATGCACCACTGAAGAAAACCTACAAATATTCAAAGAAAACTATAAGAAAGTATTCTAAACCCCAGAAAACCCTCAATTCAAACAAAACACTTCCAAACAGGAAACAAATACATTAAAAATAATCATCATTTATACAAACCAATAATGAACGCACCAGAACTAGACCCACAAGACCCAATAGAAAAACCAATCACTGCCGAAGATTACATTAACATCATAAAAAGACTCGGGCACTCTGCACCAGGTCCAGTTACCATAACCTATCAGATGCTCAAGAACATTCCAAACCTAATGATTAAGAAAATAGTACAATTATACAACCTAATACTTCGTCATGGATATCACCCCAAAGAATGGAAAAAAGCACATATGATCCTAGAAAGATCTGGGAAAATAACACAAATCTTACCAACTATAGACCCTATCTCATTAACAGCAATTTTCTCAAAATACTTGAAAAAATCATAGTCCAACATTTCAGCCACTTCCTGAAACAGCAAATTTACTACCAGAAAACCAAGCCGGCTTCAGGAAAGCAATCACATTACAAGACCAACTAATGCTTGTAATATCTGAAGTTAAAGAAAAAAAACAAATAGAGGATTCACAATACCTAGATATCCAAGGAGTGTTTGATACATGTTGGACACAAGGCCTCCTATATAAAATGACCCACATGCAACTTCCAACAAAAATCACCAGATGGACAGCAAGCTTCTTAAAAAGGCGAAGTGCACAAATTAAGATCAACAATACACTATGAACACCCATCCAAGTGCAGCAGGAAAACCACAAGGTAGCGCCATGCATAAATAACCACAGTGTTAAAATGCATGATGGACTAAAGAAAAAAAAATAGCAACTCAAAGTAATGTACTAAAAATTGTAAGATTTTTGTTTACCATTATGAAAATAAATACATACATACGAGTACATATATCATATACACTGCCAACACACCCCCACCAAAGCATCCAACTATCCACCTCCCTTAATATGCTGATGACACCGCCTACTGGTGCACACCAGCAAAAATTAATGAAGCCAAATCAAAACTAGAAAAGTATCTGCAAATGTTCCAGAAATGGTCAAGCAAATGGAGAATCGCATCAACCCAAGAAAAACCTAAGCCATCATCTTCTGCAGAAACCATAAAAACAAACATAAAAAATTAACCATCAAGTACAACAATCATAATATCCCAATAGTCGGAAGCATCAAATACCTCAGAATGGCAATAACAAATAAACTAAGTACCATAAAACACTCCCAACTGAAACTAAAAGAAGCCAAAGCAGCAATTTCCACTTTCATATTCCTATACAAAGCCGGCAAAGAAGGATTAACTTAAAAACACTCACACACCTATATAAAACAATAATAAGACTTAAGTTCACCAATGCAGCAATAGTACTCATGTCAACCACATCACAATTTAGAATAGAGAGGATACATCAATTCAAAAGAAAATGTCTTAAAATCGCACAAAAACTACCACCATGGTAATCTATGACGTATCAAAAACCAAAATTTTCTGACACACCATACACAAAATGATCATGAAGCATATAGACAATGTAGAATACTGGCCATACAGAAAACAACTTTTACGGTTAACAGAACTAAAATAAAAAAACGACAGAAAAAAAAACAGGTTTCAATCCAGGACACACCTAGCAGCCCTCCTATAAAAACTATTCTTCAAAATTACAATGAAACCAAAACAAATGGAGAAGAAGAGACAAGAAGACATCTTCAGAATCCACGTTGTAACCCATAAAACTTTATGAATGATTGTATTTAATCTAGTGATGGGACAATACCACTATTTCTCGGTACTCAATACCGATACTGATTTTTGAACACCAATACTCACTTTATAAAAAGCTGTAAAGGCTATAGCTTATTTGCTGAATTAAGCTCTTAGAAGTAGTTTTCTGTGTATAAACGCATACTATAGTCTTGAAGGAAGATGACTTTCTTCTTTGCCAAACACGGTTCTTTCCGAGCATTTTGGTCCCCAGTTAGTCCAGATGTTTACCATAAGGGACAATATGTTTTCTAGGAGGAAGGTGATAATCAATTAGCAGCACACCCTTGGTATCCCATTAAGATGCCGTGATCTTCCCAGCTCTGATTTCATACACCTAGCCTTCTTTGGTGTTGGATAATCTTGGGGCTTCCATTGCTTAGACTGCTGTTTTGTTTCAGGAGTATAGTAGTCAACTCTTGTCTCATTAATTTATTACAAATCGATGAATAAATTGGTGGAATCTCTCTGAAAATGAGCCAAACCTTACTCAGAGATTTGCATTCTGATTCAATTTTCATCTGGAGTCAGCAGCCATGGCCCCATTTTGCTGCCTCAAAATGTGAAACACACACTCCCCTGAAATACCTAGAGCTTCAGCAGTTTTGAATACTTTTATTTGGCAATCCCGTAAAACCATGTAGTATACTTTAATCATGATTTGTGTTGTTGTGATGGATTTTGTTCTGCTGCATGCGTCATCTTTCAAGATTTCACATTTTCAAGTGGACCGTGGTTTAAACACCATGGTCCACTTGAAAATGATGATGCAGAATTCTCTTAGGTGTTTATGATATTGCTGCAAATTTCTGTTGCATTTACTCCCTTCTTTATGAAGCACTTATACTGCACAATGTTCAATATTTTCATATTTAAACTATACACATGTCTGCACCATAACAAACAATGCCTACATTTCTTGAACAATCTCTATATTATTGTACAAACGTACAATGGACGGATGGTTTTGAAAACAATACTGCTTTGAAAATGCTGCTAATGTCTGTGGGTCATTTCTAGAACTTTTCAAATTAGCCTTGTTTTTCAACTGTTCATGTTCACTCTATTTAGTCAACATTTCTTGTTACATAATTTTTCAACAGATGCACACAAAAAAACATGTTCTGAAATTTTAATCATCGTAATCATCATCATCATCCTCCTCCTCCACCACCCTCATCATTCTGGTTTTGGTTTTCATTGCAGCTATTATTACAAGGCTGGAGCATGTTCTTCCAAATGGAGCAGGGCAACACTGAAGTTACCTTTTAATCACCAAGATTCTCTTGAAGGTTTATTAGATGAGAAAGTGCATTCAAGTATTCCATCATTGTAGCTCAAGTGGAGAGCATTGGCATGGAAAGCTAATCCATGGTTTGAGCCCTGACCATGGTTGTAAATTTTCGAATCTGATTCAACTTTTCAACCTTACACTATATACAACCAGTGTGGAAGAACAAATTATTGAAACATGGAAGAAAGTGCTTGAATTTGTAATTCAAATATAACTTCCTCTTCTTCACACATATTAAATTATTAAAACATCTCTTTCCAAGTATTTACTCACCCAGTGAGCTGAGCTGTGCACAAGATGCAAGTGCTGCTGCCAAGCGAGTGATGAGGTTTCTATCAGAGCTAAGTACAAGGCGAGCATCCAGCAAACACATTACTAGCTCCACAGATGGTTGTGACAAAATGGCCCTATCTGACCCTAGCTCATGTGGACCAGCATACGTAACTATGGGATATACAGTGAATCTCCAGCCCCAACCATTTACAGAGCCATCACTGGTGAACTTCCACCGTAGTTCATCTCCTAGAAAGATTGTAAATAAGTGTTAACTTATTAAAGTTATTGCTAATGAAAAGCGCACATCACTCACTGAGTGAAGTGATAAATTTATTGCAACATTAAAACACATAAAAACAAATTAACAAACATGACAAATCACATTAACTTAGCATCATTATTGACACTACAGCCCATGGTAGGCCTGGTCTTTTTGGCAGTCTTGTATCTTTCTTACAATACCTAATTTAGCATACAAATTCTATTATTATAGTTACAACTTATATCTATTTATATGTGCTACAAACAAATCTACTCCACTATACTCTTATATATAAAAAGCAAAAAGTGCTCAAGAATTTTGATGGGGATTAAGAAGACCCATATTTACAGTACTCTACTACAACAAATGAGATGTTTAGATGTTTCAAAAGGGTTTAGCTCTCAAATGCTTAAAAAGCTTTTAATTATAAATAAATAGCTTCTTCAAGATAAAACATTAAAATATATTTCTTTAATAGCTGCAGAGATTAAGTTGTTGCAAAGAATTTACAATACAGAGTTAGAAGCATCAATGTTATACCAATGTGAGGATGGGAAAAATTGATTTAGTGCATAGGAGCTTTTGTAGAAAAGTAATGGGGGCTGCCATTAGCAAAAGTGAGAGAAGTAATTCAGATGAAAATGAGACAGTTATACAGAAAAGAACTCATCATGGAAAGAGAATTACAATATTAATACAGAAGCCTAAAAATTAGAAATGGGAAATGTGTTAAAAGGTTGTTTGAAATATCAAGAGAAATACTTGTAAATTGAGGAATGGAAAAAGGCATTATGGAATAGTTTAGAGAACAAGTGCCAAGGGAGCATAATATTAAGGATTTTTGGATAGAAGCATGGAGGAGACGTTTTGAAGATATACAAATCCAGATGCTAATAGTTTACTTAACAACAAAAATTTAGACTTCATTAACCTTCTTTTTCAATGAATGAATATTTATTTCTCAACATTCATAATTACACAATTAACACATACATTTTAGACTATAACATTTGAAAATGTTAGACTATTTATATTATAAATTCACTTCTTGGTTGTTTGCCTATGCTAATTTACGGTCTCAATACACATAACTCTTGGTTTTCCATGTATTGATTGCTTACATTATTTATCTATTTCATCTGCTTTTAGCCCCATCTTTTTTGTAGTCATTCTTAACTATTTCTCTTTGGTCTTACCCAAATAGTTTCCCATAGCTTTTATATTTTTATCCCCTTTTACAGTCAGAATCTTCCTCATTAATACCTCCCATCCAAGTTTTTCCATTTCTGTTGCCAAACTTGTTCTCTCACATCTTTGTTTGATTACAATATAATATGCAGTGGAAATCTGTGTTCACTTCACTGCACATTGGACATTTTCCTATATCCTCATCATGCCTTAGCCTTTCAAGTTTCTAACTCCTGTTCTTGCCCATGCAAATCCTCCTTGCCCTAATTTACTACATATCTCAAAGTACTTTTCCATCTCCCACACTGTTTTTATTTCCCTACATATTCTCAAGGGGCTTTTCTCTTTTTTACTGCCAAAAATATCCTGTCATTAACCTTCTATATAGCAGGAAGGAAGAAAGAAAGAAAGAAAGAAAAAAAACTAGGAGAGGGAAGTATATGTGGAACACTTAGCCAAGAAGAAAGCGGATTGGTATGCATAAGGACAGGTGTATATGGATAGTGAAAATATTAAGAAATAATTTTGAACAACGGTTTTGTCCATTATGTGAGGAGAAGATGATATAGAGCACATATGTTTGAGTGTAATGGAACAAAGGATTGGAGGGATAATTCTGAGATAGGTGGAGAGTTATACACGAAACAGCTGCAGTAAAGGGGATGTTAAAAAAAGATTGCAATAAATTTGGATAACTCATATACAAAATATAGCAATTTTTGGAATGATTGGTACTCAAAATGATGTAATATGTATGTAGAACTTCAAACATATAAAGCAGTGGAAAATAAATTAATAGTCTGTATTAATAGGCATGTTGTGGCTTAAAATGACAAAAGTCAAAATAATACCATCGCACAAGAAAAGCTTTCAGAAACATTTACGCATTTAAGATGCTGACTTATAATAAACCCTTAAAGGTTCTAAATAATCAACTATATTTTTGTTTAAAAAAATGAAATGTGCGCTTTCATTCATGAATAGTGAGATTATGCAGTAGGCTGTATTTGCTTCCTGCTTAGATTGGAAAACCATGCCACTGCTTGCTGCTTGGTGTAATTCCACCTTTATTAGAACATCACTTTAAGGAGTTATTATATGCTATTTATCACATTACTCTTTAATTATATTAACATAATACTTCTAAAGAAATTGTGTAAACTCCTAAGATTTGCTTAAATACTCTTTTGCAACTTGAGCATCCAAGAAATTACTAAAAAGGGTTTAACCTTGTTGTTATTTGATTTTAATACTGCAAAACTAGCAAGATGTAACAGAAATTAATATTTACCGGTAATGCGGATTTCTGTTGACCAATCACTCCATTCTCGACCAGAGCGAATAGAAACAGTCCTCCCTGTTCCATCAAGAATAGTCAATGGATCATGTCGCCTTTCTGTTGAGCATTGCCTATCAAATTCCACCCTCAGACCTTTAGCACCTGTACAGATGAACAGATCAACAAAACTAATATCAGCTGGTTCATTAACAATGGTTCTGGTGCTAACACTTTATTACTTTACAACAGTAGTTCCCAAATCTTACTAGCTGGTGTCCTGCCATTGTTAGCTCTGTATTATTTAGTTAAATATAATTTTTATTATGCAAATATAAATGTACATGTAACTTAAAATAAGGACTAAGAACCTGTACTATGATCGCCATATAAGCTGTAAGATGTGTACATTACAGTTCACCTAATTGAAAGAAAAAAGTTTTTTGTATCTACAAATGGATTTTAACTAAAGCATTTGTATCTGCAAGATCTGGTATTATTTTTATTACATTGGGCATAGCAATTTTAGGCCTGTAACGTAGGTATGACTTCACTTGTTTGTTTCCTTCCATTTTTTCTGTATTAAATATTTCAGCAGTGTTCCCTTATGACGAGCTTATTAGGGTCTGAAACATTATAGCATTCCAGGTATTTGTAAGCAAATACTATTCATTAAAACACATTTGCTAATACGTAAAGAGCTTAAATTCAGAACTCCAGTCACTAAATCAACAAAGGAACACAAGCATTCTCTTCAATCTGTAAATGCCAGTTAATTAAATAATACTCTCATTTTCCAATATATTTACACTGAGAGCATAAGAGACAGAAATGGGAGGGGAAACCTTCTCTGTTCTGTGTAATGAGTAGTTTCAATAAAGGTCATCTACTTCACACTGCTGAGAACTACCAATTTCCACACAATCACATGGATGATATTTCTGAATGACAGAGTAAATAACAGGAATAATATCATTTTATGCACTTGCATGAAATGTAGGACAACATCCATTGAAATAAAAGCATGCATACTGGTAAATGGACTCCAATCATCCGGCTTCTTTAAGCATGAGAGAATAACATAGAATTTACTCACAGAATAATATATACATATTTATAAATGGCTTGATCATTAATTTTACATACTATTTACAAGAATGTACATAATCTTTAAAATTTTCCTTACAATGTGAGTCTGAGAAAATCATTTTCACTGTAAAATTTATATTTTAATAACAGTTCTTTTACTTTGCGATTGAACATTTTGCCTGTCAAAACTTTGAAAGAACTGGCACTGACACCACTGGTTTTAATCGTTCAGCTGATCTACCAGTTCAAGGTTAGCTTCTTATACAGTGTAAACTTTGTTCCACTGAAGTTAAAACATCACATACATTCTGTTTAATTCAATATTCACCTGAAGTGAGTAGCCAGTAGTTTAGCTACAGATGGAGTTTAGTTTTGTGATATTTCCTGCATAAATAGGAACTATGAGTCAATGCAGCGACACAAGTAAGTGAAGTAACTCATAGTTCCAATTTGTTCCCAGCTTCAATGTCTGAAGCTTCTCTCTAATTATTTTACACACACTTGGACATAAAAGGGGAAATGAAGACATGGAAATCTTCAAAGAGGGGAAACTATTATATTGGCTTCTATCATGACTGATTTAAATTGCATACTCTCCACCAAAGATGCCTGAACGATACTCATCCACCTTGAAAGATGGTATATAATTATGCTCATAAAAATAACTTTACTAAATTTTATAAGTTACATATCCAATACGGTGTACAACCATCTATGCTTTTTCTAATTTCTATCCGCCAAATTACTGATTAAATGCTCAATCTTACAATTATCTAATCTAGAGGATATTCCTCCAGATTGTGAATATGCAGAAGTCATAGTAAAGATCAATGTGTCAACTGTTAGATAATTTTAAATGTTATATTTATCAGCTGATCATAATACGGACCATAAATGAAGCTGGCAACAGAGATATAAAACTTGTGCAAAACATCAAAATTATATTCAGTGGGAACTTATAAACTAATATATTTACATGTTACATTTATCCATGAAAGTTTGCATAAATTATACTTCTAACCATTAATTCTATCTTTGGTATTCCTAATTTACTTAATATATTACTTATTAATTTTACTAATTCTTGAATTTAGTACACAAATAAAGTTTAAAACTAGGTAAAACTCCTATTTTTTTATATTAACAATATCCTTAGTATAGAGCATTTATCACATTTAA
Organism: Deroplatys truncata; assembly: GCA_030765065.1. Lineage (NCBI taxonomy): Eukaryota > Metazoa > Arthropoda > Insecta > Mantodea > Mantidae > Deroplatys > Deroplatys truncata. The sequence continues at coordinate 107,183,811 of CM060976.1, forward strand.
CCTTTCTTTAATTGGCCCAATTATGTAATAACATCAAATTCTGAAGCTGCAAATTATGTTGAAATGCATCATAAATACAAAATAGACAAAGTTTGTGAACAAATGAATATATGTGACATAAATGCTGCCAAATTTGTAGTTTTCCTAGAATAACGTTATTTTGATTTGGCATTTAATTCTAATTTGTTTCTGCATAAAGATAGCAGCACTCTTAAAGAGAATCATCTCTGCGTTACTAGCCTGGTGAAAGTTGTATTGCACGTTTGAGTTACAGACAAACAGAAGATGTAGCTTTGCAGAGAGTAATTTCCATGAGTGGTCTGAAGCTTATTGTTCCTTTCTTTCTTTTAAATGTGATTGTATTAGTGCTGCACTTACTTACAAACCAGCAGAACCTGCGGCTCTGCTTGCATTATTGCATTAAATATGAACATTTCTGTCTCTCCCCTCCTTTCTCACTCTCTCCAACCCTTTTTGTATCTCCCTCCATCTCCACCTTTCTCACTTTATTTCCTCCCTTAATCTCTCCCTCTCTCATACTCAATCTCTCCTTCTCAACCACCCTCTGTCTGCACAGCCTATACATCATGTGATGTTTTGAAAACTGACAATAAAACTGCGTTTTCTGGGGTGTTAGTGTTACAATTACTGTATTACTGTGAATTTTGAAGCATTACTGTTTGCTGCACATTGTTTTCAAATTTTAACCTTTTTAAGGAAAAAATGCATTTGTAATACTATATAAGTAATATTTAAGTATCCAAGCAAGAGAGGAATTACATAAACTAAATAATTTTAAGATGACTGAGCATCGAAATCCAACCCATTTTTGCAACTGAACCCATTTTCCTTAATGAGACTTGAAATGCAGAAGCTTTTGAAGCATGTTAGCATTAGAAGTATGCATTATTTGCACAATGTACAATAAAATGAGGCATATCACAGAGACATTACCTGTATAATATGGTTTATAACATATTTTCAGTAACGCCAAAAAATCTGTATTGAGTGCAGAAAAACAAGCTGCACGTTAACTCCATTTCAAAAGTATATAAGCAATTTTTCTTAAACTGCTTCCAACATTTCTGGAGAAGTTCTGTAGAGTTTTACAGACATGCTAAGATTCTAATTACAATGAATGTCAAACATGTACAAGAGTTTTCTTTTACATATGTACCTCACCTGGTATTTTGACATGGCCAGTAAGTGTAGTATCATCTGTATATGGATGGCTGCTCTCCTGTACCACTGGCTGTGGAGCAAGATGGATTGAATGTGTGTTTTGTGCCACATCTTCTAATTCAGTAACACACAGCTCTAGAAGCATATCTCGAGTTTCTGTACAAGCACTCCCCATTGCTGAAAATATACTATCATTTGTAATTGCTGAAGATTATGAAACAACAGAAAGTTAACTTCCAAGTGTTATTACAAGAAAATGTATAAAAAACTTATTGTGATACAGCAGCTATGGTCCAAGGTAGGTTGGCGCCAGCCAGCCGGAGATAAGCAAAGATAAGCAGTGCTCTCACCCAGCATAAACAGTGGAAGTGCTATCATCAGATAACCAGAATCTTCTAGTTGTTTTCCCTTCTTGAATGTTCTGGAACTCTGTGGAAATTTCCCATAGCTATAGGCAAGTGTTCTTGCAAGCTAATCAGTAGTGCAGAAGTGAGTTAGCATGTGTGTTTCTAATGTGATGAAAAGTGCTGCTCTCCTAGCAAGTTTGTGACAAGTTGTGACTGTTGCTTTTGCAAGATATTGGAGAAGTCTTGTATTTGACTCCCCAGCGAATGAACCATCCAGGAGAGGTTACGTCGTGGTATTTTGTTACACCGCTACATCACACAGAAAGTGAAGTGATAGAGAAAACAAAGTGAAGTCATGGGAAACTGAACTAGTTCATATTAGTGAAGTGGCGGTGTAAACTAAGAGAAGTCCCAGTGAAAACTGAACTAGATCAAAACAGTGACAGTAAGAACTTAGTGAAGTGCCAGAAACTGGACAAACTCACACTATAGAGACATACAAATATGCAAATGCAAGTAGACAAATCCATAATTTATGGTCAGGTGGGCAGGGAGACAATGAACATTCTTTTGGGGCTCAGAGAAACACAAAACATTTCTGGTGAAATTTAAGTATCAAGTTTTAGACCAACTGCAGATCAATAGGTAATAAATAATGATGATGGTGATAATAATAATAATAATAATAATAATAATAATAATAATAATAATAATAATAATAATAATAATAATAATAATAATAATAATAATAAGCACCTTTCTAGGGATTTGTATGCAATGAAACTTGTTCACATAAAGTCCAAAAATAAATAAATAAACAAAATAATGAACACATTGCTTTTATATATATATATAAAAAATCTGTAGTAATGAGATTGCTCATGGAGGGGGGGGGAGGGAAAGGTGTTAGAAGATTTTTGAAAACATAATATCTGTATATCATTCCGAAATATCATTATTCATCAGAAGAAAGCCATATGCAGTGATCAAAATACTAGTAGTGCCCTAGTAAGATTCTACCTGAATATTTTTACTTTTTAATTCAGTGACATTCAAACATATTATATGACATGTCCAATATCATGTACTAAATTTAAATATTTTCAATATCTGACCACAATTTACCACAATGTCTGCAGCAACTCTCTTGTTTCATGTAAAATGGAGCTAAATTTTAACTATACAATGCTTATGATCAGGATTATGATACGGATGGGACAGCTAGCACCTCGACTCATACAGAGATCTTTTGTGCATATACCTCCAGGGGGGAACAGATGAGGTGAAGGAACTGCAGGTGACACATGGACTGCAGGACTGGCCAATGCAGGTGACAGACACATGCCAAGGTCTCTTAAGAGTTACAGACTTGACCATCCAGCCAGAGCGCGCTCAAGGTAGCCTGTCAAGCTTTCCCTGGTCGCCGCTGGAGGGGAGCCTGGGGAAAGCTTGACCCAGCAGCGAAGACTCGAGCGGCTTCCATCTGATGGGGTCAAGAAGAGGTTCCAACATGCAAGCCATCTGCGCCATCTGACACACAGCCCCCGAGTTAGCCTGTAACATGAAAGAGGAAGATGAAATGGGGGCAAGAAGGGAGAGAGAAATTCAGGGGAGGCAATGATCCTTCCCAGCCTTCACCTAGTGACCCGTGGAAATCCCCAAAAAAAACCCATAGCTCGGCTGCAGGAATTGAACCCATGACCTTCCAAATATAGGCCACAGATGCAACTGCCTGAGCCATCCTGGTTGGTACACAAACACTTAATACAATACAAAATTGCATTTTTGTAGATGTCCTTCCTTGCAAATACAACAAAACCCCAAATATTTCAATACAGAATAAGGATTAAAAGTGAATCATCAGATCTAGATTCCAGCTTCACAATGCTTCACTATGGCCAACGTAACGGTCAAAGAGAATGAAACAACTCCCACTCATGTCTCTCTCACTCTGACCATGCAAACATTCATTTGTCTCAATTATTGTTGAAGTTGTTAATGGGCTATTACTCATCCATCACAGCTTTTAAGCCCAGAAAGCATGTGACATTTATCTGATAACTCTGACAGTGAAAGCTTATGATCTTTAATTATATTTTGGCATCATAGAGGATGTTGTATATTCTTAAAGAATGTAAGCACAGAGGAATATTGTTATAATAGGAGGGTAAACTACCATGAATTTTTAATTGGTACTAGCATAGAATCTGTGTGTTATCTGTTGTTAGTGTCCAATGTACAATATTTGTAAGTGTATGGCTATGAAATGCCATAATGAAGCAATCTATCACATGCATGTATTTATTCATAATGTAATTATTTTAGCCATAAAATTTACTACAAATGCCAATAATTACATTGTTTAAAAGTTTTAGTTTGGGATGGGCAAGAAGCTGGATAGGCCTGCCATAAGTATATTTTATTATAATAATATAGTACACCCATGCTGTGCACTGTTTCTAAACTTGTCTCGTACTGCACTGTATGTATATTTGGAGTAGGAAAAGTAACAAAAACAATTATTCCTTTTTAACACAATTACTTGGAAAAAAACAACTTATTATGGCTATTTACTGAGCACTAAGTGCTACATTAAGCTGATTTTATTAAAGGTGAGTCGGAACAACACCAACAACATGGGTCAGTCGAATTAACTTCTGAGGATGGGAACAACCGTTTCCCGAAACATCTTAAGTGAGTAAACTTAAGTGATGTTAGTGTAACAATTCCGACTCACCTTTAAATAAATTCAATACACATCACTGTTCCTAGCTTCTTTTCATTACAATATCAACGTGATTTTATTATGTTGCAGCTTTTGCTTGCTAGTATTTTGATATTTATTCATTTAGCGCCAAGATGATGGTACATTATTTCAGAGGGTAACCACTCCTTTGACCTTGATCAATATATAGTGATCTACCCTCATTACATCAACTTAATCATGGGGCCGAGCAATGGTCTATGATAAGATTTAAGGCATTTACAAGACAAGTAGAAATGCTAAATGTTATCTCCTCTCATAAAGTTTACTAGTGGACTGGTAACATACATCATTTGTCCACGAGTATGTTTTGTTTGTTATCATACACTTGTAGCGGGAAAAGGTTGGGCGCCATTTGTAGCGGGAAATGGTTGGGCGCCATTTGTAGCGGGAAATGGCGGTCAACTCTTGCAGCGTGCTGTTGTCTTCTTCCTCGGCTAGTGATGCTCGTTGGTAGTTGAGTATTCCATTCCTACCTAATTGCTAAATCTCTTTTATCTCAGGTTCTTGTGGGTGAGGCAAGTTAAAAATACACTGCAAGTTTTCCCTTTATAATTGATGTTTATTCCATTATTTAAATAAATATGGGTGGCTAGCTTTTCCCATTTACTTTATCCCACCACTTGAATATTTATCAGGAGCCTATCTATCTTCGCACGCATCCCACCCTTATATGCACCCACGTGCATCTATAGCACCTCGCGTTGGCGTACCTTCTTGTTGCGCTGACCTGGTAATAAGTAAGAGTGCCCCGCTCGGCAAAATCTGGTCTTATATAGGGTGGCTAACCCACGCCGTCCTGTACGTTTGAAAATGTAACGATGCTTCCCATTGGCCCTCAGGCCGCGTTACCCAAGCATGTATGAAAATATTAGGTTTCAGAACCTTGCGCTTCAGCGCCATCATGTAGCGTCATACCACTCTGTGCTAGGCACGGTCATTATGAGTTCCAGGAATTCCATTCAATTAGCTAGCGCCCGTTACTTACAAATAGTTCTGTACACAGTTACATGTTGAATGTTTTAACATTCAGTGAATTAAATTATTACTATACAATTCTTATGTGTATGGTTCCCCTTTCATATGTACAATGTATAATATGTATGATATATCCCCTTTCAAATGCCCCGCAGCTATGTTGCTAAAATTCCAACATGGACATTTTCGGAACATAGATGAATGTCCCCGAAAAAAACCACAATAAACAGATAATGTACAAATAAGCTGCTTAAAGCTAACATGAAAAGAAGTAATGTACAATAATTAAGACATTGATAATTTCTTTGTGCTGTAATTTGAAGTATCTTCACATTATTTTAAGTGTCCAGCACGACTGGTGTTTGTTTGTGTGCGGTGTAAGTTGCACAAGAAAAGAAAAAATGCACTTTTTGTTCTTCATTTTCGGAAGTAGTTTCACTATAGTTTGCTGTTCCTACTTTACCGAAAACTGGTATTTTGGGCTTTCTTTCACTGATTCACTTTCACTAGCCCTTATTTTGCCTGTATTTCTAGGCCACTTCACATGCATATTGGGTGCCTTGCTTATCACTAGTTACAAATGTTTAGCTAATTACGATGCTAAAGTGCCAACCGTGGTTCCTGCTCTCTGAGGTGACATGAACAATACATCATAAGTGTAACAAATGAAAGAAAAAAAAATTTAATCACTTACAATGAATTTTCAAATTTAAATTCATTATTTGTTTTTGTTGGATGTTACATACTTTATCACAATGCATTAAATTTACTGTTAAATTTACTGTTAAATTTACGCTTCAGACATACAAATTATTGAAATGAGCCCTTATGCTTGAAATATCAAAATTAATTTACAAATTACAAATATTAAATTCACATATTATTATTGTCTGCAAAAATCTAAGTTATTGGTATACGTAAATGAGCGTAACTGTTCGCTTAAATTTCATCTTATTCGTATTTTCCAATTCTTTTCACTCGCCCGTGGCAAATTTATTACTTTAACATAAAACGTAGACTGGTCAAAATGATAAATGGCATAATACATAAATATATAAATATACACAAAATATTCCTATTATATACATACAAATTATGAGAATTATTTTTATGAAAGTTTAGCAAGTTGGAACAACTTGGTTATGTTTTGAACGGCTTTAAAAGTTGCCGATGATAAGTACCCCAAATTTTGTCATCTAAACCCTTTAACTGATAAGTGTGTGGACCAAACTGAGCTGTTATCTCCGCTGGCCCTCTGTACAGTAGATGCATTTGATGATCTTCGTTGTTCCAGGCTGACGATGTCTTTTTCTTATTCTCATTATACCTTAATAACGAAACCTTCAAAGTGTGTTTCCATTGCTTCTTGTGCCATTCTTTTTTGTTGTTATCGTTGATTTCTCATTTTTTTCCTGCTATCTTAGCCGTGCGGTCGTGGTCGTCTTGTCTGAGCCGCGAGCTCTTTGTCGGCTTTTAATACTTTTTGACACGGGTACTGGACCGGTTTTTCCTCCCCTGGCAAGCGGTCGGCGTGCATTGTATACAGGTTAAAGTGTTCCGACCTTTCGTTAATTGCTTGTGTGTGGACATAAAGTGTTTCTTCCCGATCGTCGCCTTCTATGATAATTTTCTGTGGTTCCTGATTTGCATTGATAATGTCGATCATAAATTCATTTTGCACTGTCATTGTTTCCACAAAGAACTCTTCATCAACTATTTGTCTTTCCTCAGCAGTGGGACCACTGTGTTTAACTTTTCTTCGTCGAACGGTACTTGGATGGTTCCCTGCTCCAACGATATGCATTTCTCCTCAAAATTTATAACAGCTCCCCAGGCATAAAAGCAATCTGCTCCAATAATTACACTTTGTTGAAGCCGTGGCACTATTAGGAAAATGACATTAAAGATTTTGTTTCCTAATTTAATGGAAAGCATGGCTTGGTGCTTTACGCGTTCCGCCCTTTTTGAAATTGCCACAGTACAATACAATACAATTTTGATGGGTAACGACATTATTTTAATTTTCCTATTTAGCAATTGTTGAAAATAATCTTCCGAGCACACAGAAATATTTGCTCCAGTGTCTAATAGTACCGTTGTAGTGATATCCATTATGTCCACTGTAATTCTTGGCGATTCATTGTTGTTCTGATTTCCTGAGCTCTTGTTGGCATTGTTGTGGTCCATGACATTGTTGCATTTTTGAACAGAAGCAATGGGCCCTGAGTTTGACGGTTTTGTTCTGTCCGTGCTATTTAAGGTGTTTACCTGGCCCCTGCAAACACCTGTGCTTGGTTTCCCTGATTCCGATTGTTGCTGTTGTTAGGCTGTCCATTGGTTAATTCCGAGTTTGATCCCCATCTTCTCCCGATGTTGGTGTTCTCAATGACCTGTGAAGGTACCGGACTGTGTCTGCCTGAACCATTTGAATACCTCTGGCGTCTGTTACGGTTTCCTGGGTGCACATTTCTGTCGGTCGAGTTTCTGTCTCCAATTTATGTCAAAAAACGTTTTTTATGGTGTGAACCATTTATGATATATTTTTTATTATTGGTTTGAATTTTCAAATAGTAAGTTGCTATTCCTTATTTTCATCCTCTCATATAAAGCCAACACACAGTGTCCCGGTTTTTGAAAATCTGACACTTGCTTTTGCCTACTGTGTCGTCTTTTAAACAACAAATGTGTAAATCTGTAATGAAAGTTTATCTGGATTAATAAATAGAAGAATAAGCTCTTGTAAGAAGGTCCGTAGAAGAGTGACTAGAGAAAGTCAAGTGAATGCAACATATCATACTTTTATATAATGTATTTAAGTGTGAAAGAAAATGCAAGTATCATTTATGGAACTATTTCTCAGCCTCTCACATGCAAGTTGCAGAAATTGTGAATAACCTGTCTACTGAGGTATGGAAGTTTTAGCATTCTACTGGTAGTTAAATATATTGTGATCTTTAGCTACGGAAATTTTCATTGGATGTCACACTGCATGTACTTTGCCCTTTATTGTAATATGTTTCTTCAGATATAAGTGTGCAATAAATATGTTTTCAGTAGTCTTACCAATAAGAACATTAACTATTGTCTCCTTTGCTGTTTCCACAGCTCTGCCAGCTACTGCTAATTTGAGCAAATCCACCAACATGCGAGCATCATCCTGTCCAAGAAGACTTGTGAAGTCATCCAGATTGGGACGCATTGGATCAGCTTCTTCAGTCTGACCAACAACCTGTAAAATTTTCAAATAACTAATTGTTATCAGATAGCTACAAAAATAATTTACCATTTTTAAAAATACTTTTGTAAAAAAATGTTTAATGATATATATTAAACAGCATTATAAAACAGTGATCATTAAGCTTCCATTATGTTATAATTCTATCATTACTGATAATTATTATCACTCCTCATGAGAAGGCAAGTTTTATGCTAAGCTGAGTGCCATGAGATTACCATATACCAATGTCCAGGAGGAGAGGGGAGAGGAAAGGTACTGAGTGTATGCTTTTCAGGTGCAGTCATACACACAAATATGGTTAAAAATAAAACATTATTGCATTCATCTACTTCTAGCTACAGGTTCAATAGAGAAGACATCTAAACACTTGGCCAGCAGAACAGAGGTCACCTCGTGAGAGACAGGTGGTCTAACCACTTGACCAAGAGAATCTATATCACCTTGGTGAGAGAAAAGTGGTCTTACCATTTCGCCAATATAATTCAGGTCATCTTGATAAAGCTCAAATGGTATAAATACTTGACCAATAGAATCTGGTCACTTAGTGAGAAGCAGGTGTTCTAAATACTTGGCCAATAGACTCCCTTAACCCTTGGTGAGAGACAAACTGCCTAACCACTTGACCAATTGAATATGGGTAACTCTTTTGAGAGATAAGTGGTCTAACCACTTGGCCAATAGAATCCAGCTTGCCTTGGTGAGAGAAAAGTGGTTCAAACACTTAGCAAGGAGAATCTAGGTCACCTTGGTGATAGAAAATTGGTCTACTCACTTGGCTAAGAGAATCCAGGTCATCTATATAAGAGCAGGTAGTCTAATCACCTGACTACAGTGCTGCCTTGCATTAGAGGATATGAAGTGCATTATATTAAAACAAATGACAATTCTTGGTTACCTGTGCATTTGAAGTCATTGTTGCAGCAATAACACTCATTGCACTGGCTGACATTTTTGAGGCACGAGATGAGAGACTAACAGAACTTGACAAGGAAGGAAAAGCTGCCATTGGGCTCTGCTCACTTTCTGGTGTACTGTGAGAACTCTGCAAAAATTGATGCTTTTTAAAACATTATTTTAATCCAAATGTACATTAACCAATGCCTATGTATGTATATACATACCAAAATTACATCTTGCATATATGCAGTAAGCAAATAAATAAATAAATAAATAAATAAATAAATAAATAAATAAACAAATAATAAATAAACAAACAAATAAATAAAAGAGAAGATTTTTTTTATGTTCACTCTTTTTCTCTATTTATTGCTAGAATATTATAGTATTTGAGCATTTTGAGTAAATAAAATAATTAATAATTACAGTTATAAATCATATAAGATACTGAAAGAAAAGTAAACAAATTTCAACTGTTACGTGGGATGTTATAGCAGAAAAGTAAAGAAATAAACCTTTATAATTCTATAGCTTTTCCTGCTTTTTTGGATGAATCTGGTGCTTGAATTTTAGCAGTAAAAGATATAGATCATAATTCTAAATTCCTAAGAAATACTAACAGCAACATAAATGTCATATCTCTTCTTTTAAATCTTTGTAAACATATTTAAATTAATATAAAATATTAGTTAATTGATTGCAATTATGTATTTTTGTTGAGTGGTACAATGGTTTAAGTTATAAAATGAAATTGTTGGATTCTGAAACAGTATGTATAAGAAAGTATGCTCTAATGGATGGTTTAAATTTCATAACTCTTCTATTATTAGAGAGGATGTAATTGAATTTAGTATATCTGACTTTGGTTAATATGCATTATATGAAAAAGGCTTTAAACCAGTTATATTTAAAGAACATAATTAAGTTAACAAGAAGAAGAAGAAATATAAAAAAAACATAAGAAACAAACAACTGCAGTAAAGCTTTTTGACATTTGCTTACACAGACCTTAAGGTACTTTTATTCTCCTGAAAGAAAATATAAAATAGGCCTTTCCTAGTGCCCATACTCTCTACAGGATTACATCTTCAGATTAACCAATAAAGCATTCCTAAAATGCAACATGGCTTACAAAATTTCAGTAGCAGTATCTAAACAGTGATTGACTTGCTATTGTGCCAGTCTTTAGGACAAAAAAACAATATCCAACTTTGCAAAGAAATAAATTACCATTTGATATCTGTAATGAAGTGTGATATTTTGTGCATGAATCAAATACTGTTAATTTTCATTCCCATTCTTAATTTTAATTTTTCCTCCCCATTTTGCTGTTATCCCCTTACACTTCCAGCCACCCTACTTTTACAATGTCTTGAGGTGGCATCTAAGAGTATCCACATTTTTTGATTACTAAAGAATTGGCAATTGTCACATATACACAAACAGTCCAATGAAAACTATTCATTGATGTGTATTTATTCTCGTAGAACCATTGCCCAGAAACATACAATATTGTCTTACCAGTCCAACAGCTTCCGCAACAGATGCTGGAGCTTCTCCTCCCCCTTGTGCTATTTCTATGCCTTCCTCATATGGAGCAGCATTTGAGGAGCTATGACTAGCCAGTCCTTCGGGAGGTGTGTCTGGGGTATGCACTTTGACTGAAATGGTTGAAAATAAAATTTCAATTAATTTGAGTAAGCTTTTTAACAAGATAATATTTCCTACAATCCCAGAAAACAAAGCAATTATGCACTCACTGTACAAGATGAAATATATGCATAATTAGTTATTTGGCTAGTTATACTAAATCACTCACATTTACTCACTTAACATACTTTGGAAAACAGTTTTTTCCCATCCTCAGAAGGTGTCCAACTGGTCTTTGTTGTTGGTCTTTCCATTATGTTGATTGTCTATTGTGGTGGTGAAATGTATTTCCAGAGGGCACATGTTGGCAGCAAATCAAAATTCATTAGTTGTGGGCTTGTTTCAAAATGAAGATCTTCTCCCATGTGTCTAATTCTGTTGCATATTTGGCCAGTTTGATTAGTGTAATGTTTGGTTTGATGTTGTGGTTGGTTGTCCAGAAATGGTGTGAGACTGTAGATTTATCCATTGTTTGTGTTTATGCATATATTCATTCAGCCCAGTTTCGAGGTTTCTTTTTGTCCTGCCTGTATATACCCTATTGCAACCAGAACAGTTGGACACCCTCTGAGGATGGAAACCATTTCCTGAAACATGTTAAGTGAGCAAATAAACTTTATTTGTACATCTTTTATACACAATCCTTTTTTGCAATATTCCACTTGTAAACTAACTTAACCTATGTACAAATTTTCTTGCCAGCTATGTTCTACCCATACTGCTCATTTGGCCTGGCACCCTGACCTTATGGCTCAGCTGAGCAACCCTTAATCACCTATTATTCATCCTCTCCATCCTCTGTTTGACCTTCTACCTTTCTTATCTCTTACTTTTCTAATCCATTTCTCCTTTACTTTCTTTAAAAACTCCCCAATTTTCTTATTTTTTCTTTCTTCTTTTCTTGTCAACATTTTAATTGCTACTATTTTTCCAGCCATTTTTCCCATACGTTTTGTCTCCATTCTTTGCATTCTGTCATATAATGCTCTGTGCTTTCACTGCCTCCGATAGTTCACAAATTCCGCTTTTTCTGCCTCTTAGCCCTCTCAGGTACATTGATCCTGTTCTCATCCATGCAAATGCTTATTTTTCGGCTCTATTACAATAATCCACATAAACTTCTTTCCACCAGTTCCTTTTTACTAACCTATAGAACCCTAGTGATTTTAATTCTCTAAGCTACCCAAATCTCTTGTCTATATCCTACACTCTGTTTCTTACTATTATCCAGAAGCTGTTGCTATTTCTTTCTCCTGCTCTCCAAATATCTCTCATTCCTATCTTCTCCATAATTTTTTCTACCCCTGTCCACCAGCTATTTTTATTTTTCGTACTCTTTTGTTGTTCCATACATATTCTTAAAATTTCCCCTTCATCTTTTTTCAGGTATCTAAACCAAAATTTCAATATCCTTTCCAGTATCACTCCCTTCCTTCTTGTTCTTCCTAATTCCACTAAAGCTACTTCCCCTAATGCTGATCTTGGTAACCCCAATACTTCTTTATAGAACGTTCTGTAGCTCTGGACTATTCTTCTGCTTAATTCAACCCCCCCCCCCAAATTTCAACTGCATATAGCATTCTTGCTTCATAATTAGTTATATAAGACATTTAGGGATTTTGCACCTATAATCTTTATACAATGCACACACTATTACAACAGATGAATACTTTATCACAGTGCTCACATGATTTCTTTCATAAATCAATTTAAGAATGGAAAACTCTAAATTAGGCTACATATGCTTCACTTTTAAAATGTTTCCTCTCATCTAAAATATATTATCAAAACTGAATCAACATTAGAAACAATGAATGCACTGCAAGAAAATAGTAATTCCACATATAAGAAAGTGCTTTATTCACTGGATGATTTTTATGATCATACTGAGAGGAGAACACAGCTGATACTATGATGTTTAGTTTGATGGTAGTAAATCAATACATTTTCATTAACATTCCTATGTTGCATTCCAACATCAACTCATGCTTATAAGTTATAGCATTATTAACTATGTATATACAAAGGTCGCTATTTAATTCTAGGCATGAGGAAACTATTAAAGGTCAAGATTTTTTAAGTATCTATGAATAAGTATCTCTCTCTCTCGCTCGTGCACACACACGCGCGCGGACGCACGCACACACACATTTACACATGTACATACGCATGCACAAACAAACTTAAATTTATTTATGTCAGTTGTTAAAATCATGGAACGTTTTCAGAGACATTCATTTCCATCATCAGCATGGTAGCAACTAATCCTTATTATTTCTTCCTCTTTCTTCAGCCTGAAAATCCAACTGCTGCTATCTGGTGGTAAACTTACAAAACTTTATGTTGCTGACTGACAAGGATATCAATTTAACGCAGTATTGGAATTTTTAAAAATAAAGATCATTTCCCATGTGGCAAGTTGAAGCATCAAAGGTTTTAATAATTTAAATTCTTGTTCCATACTGTGATTATCTACTCAAAAATGCTACTGCTGTTTTGTGAATTTGTTTATATTTGATGTTTCTTTTATGTTCTTTTAATCTGACATTCAACGTTTTCTTGGTCACTCCTATATAAGATCTATCACAATTATTACATTTAACTTGATATATACTGGATTAAGCTTTGAAATTTTAGTTCAGAACTTTAAATCTACAAAAAAGTAATGTGTTAAGACAGTGTATAGAATACCAAGAGAATAGTTTAATGAATGATGGATAAGTGATTTACAGAAAATTTTGGAGAAAAATGGGTTAGGAGACATGTGGAGAAGGAGAGAAAATAACGCAAAAATTTTTTGGAAAAAGGCAAGGAAAAGACTGGAAGATATAGAAATACAAAACATGTTCAGTGAGATTGCCGAAAAGAGCTCATTGGTTTGTTATAGGCCAATGAAAAATACATGGGGTAGGGAAAAATATATAGACATAGTAAATAAAGAAGAGAGAGAATCTATTGCAGTAAGATCCGGAGCATGGAGGCTAAGAGGGTTAAGACAGGGTCTTCCTCAAAACCAATGTCCGATATGTGGTGGTAATGAAGGCATTGAACACATAGTATTTAAGTGCCAAGGAACAGAAAATTGGAGAAGAGAATTCATTAAACAGAAGTGGTTTGAAGGGGGATAGAAATATGCTTATAATCGAAATAATGTGCAAGGACGCTAGGAGCATTAGACAGTTTTTGTGTAAAGTTAAAGATAAATGGCTTTGGACAGTGGATAGAGAAAAGTAAGAGGTAGTGTATCTTAACTTGAATAGAAAACTATGGTGAATGTGTGATGGTAAAGTAATTAATAAGTGACAAATGAAAAACAAATGGAAATGGGGCATGAAAAACTGAAGCAAGATAATTTATTGACAGGAAATTGTAAAAAATATATATATATATATATATATATATATATATATATATATATATATATATAAAAAAAGATTTCATTTCATATGGAATGATGTTCTTAAGTGACTTATTTAATAACTTTCTCAAACTGAATTTATTTTGTGGCCTAAACTGATATAACTGTTGGAACATGTTTTTTCAATTTTCTTAAATGCCCATTGGTGGTAAGTAAATTTACTAATATTTCCAATTTATATAATCTATTTTCTTTACAGTAGTAATTTGCGCCAACTTCTGTTTTATATCACATTTTATCATTTTAGGCGTGGAAATGAAATTAAAACCATTTAAATTTGCTGTCATGGGTATGTGATGAAATTAATTCATATATTCTTCTTCTTCTAATGGGATACTGTCAAGTTTATGAATTAAACTTCTGAATACAGCATATTAGAGTGACAAAGGATTACAACAATTTTTTTTATGTAACTGGCAACTTGTGTGGGTTTTCGGTAAATTTCTAATTTAATTCTTTTATTGTCTAAACTCTAAAAAAGGCAACACTATCTTCTGTTTCAATCACAAATTTAATGTGTTTATCTTATTAAAAGATGATGCAATTTCAAAGCATCATCTTTTAATTTGTGGGTAATTATGGCAAAAACATTATTCACATATCTAAACCAGAGTTTAAACATATGAGGAAAGGCTTTGGTTATATGCATTTCTCATATAAAGTTCAGACTATAGAGGCAACAGTGAATTACCCATGGCCAAACCACGTACCTGTTTGTAAAACTTGTTATTAAAGATAAAAAAATTCTGATGTACGCACAACATTGTAACTGTGTGATTTGTTCTATTTCTATGGTACAAACATCTACTGAAATTTACTACTTAACAGAACTGAAATTCCATCTACAGAAATACTTGTGAAATATGTTTTCACATCAAAAGACATCATAATATCACTTTTTTTTGTATTTTGAAGTGAATTATTAATGCACACCATCAATGGAACACCATACCATATGAAATGAAATCCAGCATATATCAAATTAAATGTGAGGACTATAACACATCTATCATTATATCACATACTTATCATAGGCTCATGACAGCAAATTTAAATATTTTTAATTCCATTTCCATAGTTAAAATGATAAAATGTGATATAAAATAGAAAAAGTTGGCACAAATTACTACCTTACAGAAAATAGACTATATAAATTGGAAATATTAAGAAATTTACTTACCACCAATGGACTTTTTAAGAAATTTGAAAAAAAAGAAGAAATGCTCAAATGTTATATCAGTTTGACTCCACAAAATAAATTCTGTTTGAGAAAATTATTAAATAAGCCACTTAAGAACACAATACCATACGAAATGAAATCCAGCATATATCAAATTAAATTGAGAACTTTAGCACATCTGTCATTACATTTTTGACAACAGCAGTTGGATGTTCATGCTGAGAAAAGAGAAGGAAGAAATAATAACTATTAGTTGCTACCATGCATGGAGACAAACGTCTCCAAAACATTCCACGATTTTAACAACTGGCATAAGTAAAGTTTATGTGTGCATATACGACTCATACATAGTTCTAAAAAAAAAATAATTTCACAGTTATTACAGCTTCCATTTTTAATATTTATGCACAAGATCTGAATTGGGTTCACTGGAAAGGACTATCTAGACCACCATATAGTTATAGAGCAGCAGGCACAATACTGGTCAGCTTCACAATCTGATGGAATTTTGGAAATACTTCAGAACTGATGATATTTATGTGTTCACAGTTTTATTATAAATTGTGCAAGAGCTTTAGCAATGCAAATTTTGAAAGTAACATATTTTTCTGCAGTAAATTTTAGCAAGAAAAGAGGAAAAAGTGACAAAGTGAGTTTACTTGCTTTTCCTTAAGGGGTAAGCAAGTGGTTTTTAAATTGTTCCACATCATTTTGGGTCAGCATATTGTATCCCAGCAAAATTCAACATAATGAGAAAATTGTCATAAGTGATGTCACTTGGGATTTTTAAATTATAGTATACACATTCCTAAGTATCTGATTAAGTTTAAAACCTTGACTGGTGTTTATGATGACTATTTCACCAATAAAATCACTGCAAATAATGTGATAATTATAATAAAATATACACAATAAAAATAATTTCTAGTTACATTCTGCATAAAAAGAAATTATCACATTATGGCTTTTTGTACCAACTGCAGAATTACAAAACAATATCTAACGTCAAAGCAAAGGTAGAATGTTACATTAAAAGAACATTTCAAACACCCTGGAAGAAAAACATTTATTTTTAAAATAAATTTATTAAATATATAACATTCGGGCAAATCATAAGAGTGCCTTTTGGTTTTGAATCTCCCACAATGAGAAATAAATGGAATAAATGGTATTTCATTGCATAAAGATGAAACATAGTGGCAGCATAATTTTGAGATGATTATTACTAATGACCGGATATTTAGGTTCTAAAAAGTTAAAATTAGGTTCTATGTATCAGTGTATTAGGATTTAATAGGATCTTATATGTTGAATTTAGGAATTTATAGGATCTTTGGCATATATATATATATATATATATATATATATATATATATATATATATATATATATATATTCATGCAAATCACTGGGCACTTTGTTTAAAACACTAACTTTAAATTGTAAAAAGTACCAAATTCAATACCCTACGAATAGTATGGCACTGAAAAGCAAACTAATTTCAAGCACTACTGTGCAAAAGTTGAAAAACACATAATTTAATTTCCAACACTGCATGTGCAAAAGTACTGAGTATACTCATTTTCTTTTAATATTATACTTTAAAAACACACAATTAATTTTAAACACTACAAATGCAAAAGTTTTCAGTACTCATTTTGCACTCCTAGTATGACACTGAACAATGAAGTACTTGGAAAGATTGTGAGGTTCCACTACACACGAGGTAAGAGGTGCGAACTTCATCTCGGCTATTTCCTTAGGATTCCAACTCAATGATCCCTGCACTTTTTCTCCACAGAGAATGCGGCCAATTGTTGCTACGACCTTGAAATCTGGACTGCGCACCAAAACAGCTTCTAACTTCTTTTTCATAGATTCTCCACTTGGTCCAGGTACCACTTTGTTTCTTACCTCCTCTATGACTTGCAATGCTTCTGTCATGGGGATAGATGATTCTTCCAATTTTTTTATTGCACTTTCAAAGTGAAAGCAATTTGCTTTGATATAGCTCAACTCCTATACTGCTGCTCCTGAGTGCAATGCTTTCTTTGCCTTTACAATGGCGGCTGCATCAAGTTCATTTAATGAATCAATTACCTCTACGACGCTTGTGTAGTTTTCCGCATAATACATTGCTGCTGATAGCCACATACCCCACCGTGACACTACAGGCTGTGGAGGCAGCGGTATCGAAGGATACTTCTCTCTGAATATCACCACTCGATTTGGTGCTTTCAAGAAAACCTTCTTCACCGAAAAAATTATTTTGTTGACTGTAGGATTCTCTTCCCGAATCTTTTTAGCTACCCGGTGGAGTCCATGTGCAATACAGGTGACATGGAGCATACGAGGATGGAAAGCCTTTAGACATTCAATCGCTTTCAACATGTAAGCTGCACTGTCGGTCACTAACAATCTCAATTTTTCCTCTCCTTCTGCATCTGGCCATATGACCTTTAAAGCATCCCTTACTGCAATTGATATTGTAGAGTGGTTGGTTTGTTGAAGCTCCTTGCATAGGATGACATGGAGCGTACTGGGTTCCTCAGAAGTGAGTTTGCCCACAACTATGGCGGCAATATATCTACCACAAGCATCCATTGTTTCGTCCACACTTAACCAGATGTTGTGGTCAGCGATGTCTGCCTTTAGGTCTTCAATAGCTTTCTCATACAACTGGGGCAATACATTCTTTCTTAAGGTGGACTCATCTGGTACTTTAGAGTTGCAAAATTCTTGAAAAAAGTTTTTCAATACTGGGTTTTGTAGTGCAACAATTGGTATATTGGTGGCAGTAAAAGCTTCACATAAACACATGCTAAATGAATTAGCTTTGGCTTCATTAGAACTGCCTGGCTTTGATGTTAAGAAACTCTGCTTCTTTTGAGATTCATTCCTAACAGCATTTGCAGAATGAGTTGCTGATTGTCGATGTTGCACCAAGTGAGAACGTTTTTCTGCTGGCACCTGTAAATTAAATGTAAACAAGAAAATTAGTCAATTTAAATACCCACCGGCGGCAAATAAGTATTAAATAATCTGTGATGGAGTCTAAAGAGAGCATACTTTAAGTTGCGCTCCAGTATTATTTTAAAAAATAGCAGGGTGAAGAATTACCAAAATACGAAAAACACAAGAAATTATTCCTACCTGCTTCTGACATGCGTTACAATAAATAACCTTTCCATCTGTAGAAAAGCTTTTGTCGATCAGGATCCACTCGTGGAGCAGAGAAATTCTTGATGATTTGCTTTTGGGCATGGTGCAAACGACTGCTATCATCACCAGTAGCAAGAAGACTGAATATTTTGCCACTGAATTTTAAAAATGTTGTGTTAGAAACTCCCTATAATGGAAGAAGCAATAATGCATACTACTCAACAGCGCTATTAAAATGTTTGCCTCTAGTTTTCACCTATTGTTGCGGCATGTAAACATCACACGTTTCAGAAATGCTGTGTGCCACTGACCACCTTTTTCGACAATAGCTACTGAAGGCGGCGAACGTTTTAATTAGTTTATTATTGTAAGGTATTGCACAAGATTTCATTATCTAATTATTTAATAGTTTCCTTATTCGAACGGTCTCCTTCGTTTTAAAACTACTTTTATATTCATAAATTTACTCTTATTTGCTTAAATAACCGAGTTAGGGACTTTTAGGTTCGATCATGAAAAATAGGTTTTATTAGGTCCTAACGTAAAATTAGGTCAATTTAGGCTGTATAAAATTGAAGTGTATTACTCGTTGGTAACTAAAACATTAAAATAAATCGAAGTTTGGAGTGTAGGAGGTCAGGAATAAAATAGGTCAGAACCTAAGAATCCGGGGCTTAATTATTAGCTTTGATGTGATAAATACCCTGTAATCAAGCTGCTAGTTGATATTCAAGGCATTCATAAATACTATTCTTCCATATTATGCTTGCTTACTTAGCCGGCTTACCCTCCTTGTATGTAGGGCTTACATCCCCTATACTTACACCCGTGCCTAGGGTCAGAGGCATTATGCTTACACCATTGTGAAATAATCAGTTTTAAGTTGTGACTGTTTCGGTATAAAGGTGAGCATTCTCTATGAAATATGGTTTTTGTTCTTGAGAGAGAGAGAGGGAGGGAGAGGGAGAGAGAGACCCATCCATCCATCCATCCATCCATCCATCCATCCATCCATCCATCCATCCATCCATCCATCCATCCATCCATCCATCCATCCATCCATCCATCCATCCATCCATCCATCCATCCATCCATCCATCCATCCATCCATCCATCCATCTATATTATTATGTACATGTGTAATAATGTTATGTGAATGTATTACGTAATTTAATAATGCAGGAGCGGTGAGAAAATAGGTTAAAAGTTGCTAACGATGAGGTAACAATTAGGTAACCTTGAGGCAATAATGAATTAGAAAGTTTAATAATACTAGTAGTAATTCTTGGAGCAACAATAATGTAATTTTTGAGACAGTTTATAAATAGCCAATCAACAACCAGAAAAAAAGCTTAAGTTAAATGAAAGTATTCTATAGGAGTAGGATTAGCCAATCAGAAACTGAAATGGAGCAAAATTTATGAATTCAGAAGTCAGTTGCTAGCAGACAGCATTCCTAACCGGACGTGAGACGTGTCCTCGAGAAGCTTAATACGTATTGAGCGTGAGACAAAAAATAGTTTATGCGTTAAAAAGTGTAAGTAATTAATAAATAATCTCACAGCTCCCTATATCAGTGAAGTGTTATTTAAATCGTGTCAAGGATTAATAAAAGGAGTGAAGTAAAAATTATAATCTGTGTAAGCCTATATTCTTCAGCTGCATTACTCCCTGCAAAGAGAGACATGTATCTACAAATTAATACTGACGCAGCCGAGGCAAACCTATATATAGAATATTTAAAGGAAAACATAAAAATACAAATTTGATTCTTAAACATTGGGGCAAAGGCCACCGGAACTTTGTACCGCATGTGGTTGCAACTACTTCAAGTTTGGCTCTCCAGCTGCAGCAATACAATACAACTCCTCCTTCAATACAACCTACTTCAGACTAACAGAGTTAAATAGGTTGATGGAGGCATTGGGAAATGGGGAAACACTTAAGTAAGAAAATGGATCACAATATGAGCTATGAAGCTTCAGAGAGAGAAAACTGACCAACAACTGATGGAATGCAGAGGAAAAACTGCAGTAGCACAAAAGTACAAGGTGGAACAATGGAAGAAAAATTGTATTAATTTTTGTAGCTAGTGAAGACTATAACAGAAGACTGGAGGAAATTATAAAGGAGAAGCTAGGAACAAAAATGCATAGACAGGAAATTGAGGACATGTTTAGGACTGGAAAAAGAGGTAGAAAACCAAGACCAATACTTATAAGATTAACGACAATGGGGAAAAAATGGGAAATATTAAAGAACTGCAAGGAAGCTGAAAGAAACAAAAACATTTATTGAACATGACTACACAAAACCAAAACAAGAATTAAAGAAAGAATTAATTATGAGGATGAATGGGGCGAGGACAGACGGAAAGAAGGGTTACGGTCTACTGTCTAAGTAGAAGGAGAAAATTGGAGCATGAATGTGAACAGGAATGAACAAGAATAAGCATGCAGACATCAGTAAAAACACACACCGGTGATAGAAGGTCGTCAACACAGAAGAAATTAAATGCACACAACAAATGTGATGGAGGATAGGGGAAATGAGGAAGAGATTGGAGATGGAGATGGAGAAGAGAAGACAACACTAATGAACAAGATGACAGAGAGAGAGCAGTGCCCGAAGAAAAAAGAAGGGAGGTGGCACGAGGAGAGGTGGGGAATAGTGACAGTAAGAAGTGCAAGTGTGGAGATGGGTAAAGTGCAAAGTTCCAGTGTGAGAAAAAATTAGCACGGGAAACCTAAAGGAAGCAGATGAAATAGGAAAAAGGAGGAGGCTAGAAATAGTATTGAAGGAAGAATGTAGTATTATTCAAACTGGGGAGGAAAGAGAGGAAAAGGAAATAACACCTAGGGCAACAAGATATAGGAAAATATTGGAAAAATATAAATTCACAGAAAATCCTAAAAACAAATGGAGAAAGGGGTTAACATTGATGTTCTGGAATGTGGAAGAGCTAAAAAATAAGATATGCAATGGTAAAATGCAAAATATGATGTTTTCTATAGACATGGTAGGAGTAGCAGAGACATGGAAAAATGAATTAATAGAGATGAAGGACTTCAAATATTTAAAGAAAAATGGAAGTAAAAGGTATGATAGAGGAAGAGCATCAGGAGGAATGGGTCTGTTTATGTGAAAATATATGGATATATAAACATTATACTGAGTTACAAGAAAATAGAGATAGTAAAGTGTTACGGGTAATGATTAAACAAATAAATATGATAAATATAAGAATGGACTAGGAGTATTACATAATACATCAAAACATCACATTTTTATGACAATAAATTACACAACAATTTAGAAGATGACATGGAAGAAATCAGGAAAAAAAATGCCAGATAAAGAGTTTATTGTAATGGAAGATTTTAATGCTAGAATAGGGGAGGAAAAAGAAAGATTATCAGGAAAATGACATGAAGAGGGAGAAGAGAAGATGCAATAAGACCAAGGAAAAGTAGGGTATAAGTAATAGAGAAGAAAAAAAAAATGATTAGAATTTTGTGATATAAACAACTTACTAATTTGTAATGGAATAGAAAACAGAGGAGAATTTACTTTAGAAATACAAGTGGTTAGAGTGTAATAGATTATATGTTGCGTAGCGAAGAACTGGAGGAAGGAACTGCAAAATAAACATTTTTGAGATAAAAATGAAATAGTAAGTAGTAGTCACTTTCCACTAATTGTGGAAATAAACGCATTAGAACAAAAGGTAAGTGAAGCAGAGGTAATGCAGATAGACAAATTAAATCATATAAATGGAAGCAGCTAAGAGAGGATTTCTTAAAAGATTTAAACTCAGTTGTAAGACAGATTATAGAATGTGGAATAATGGTAGCTATTAAGAAGGAAAACCCAGAAAAACCACTTGAGCTACTAATTATTAATACAATGGGTGGAAATAAAAGGGGAAAGAAACATGTCCACAAAGAATAGTTTGATGAAGAATGCATATCAGTAAACAAAATAGATATATAAAGATCTAATCAGGTGGAGGAGATTTGGAAAAGAACCGGACAGGCAAAATGTCTGTTAGAGGCAAAGCAAAAAGAATGGCAAGAAATTATAGAAAAGAGACTAAAAAACAAGCAATAGAAGGGAAAGATAATTAACACGTTTGGGAAACAGTGAGAAAGGTAAACAAGAAAGGAGAAGGAAAAAATGAAATCATACCAAGTGAATGGTTAAGATACTTCAGAAAATTGATAGGAGAAGGGAAAGGGTAAGATTACGATGTTAGAAGTTTAGCAGCAGATAAGGAACATAAAGAAAGATAAGACACTAGTATCAGATGGAACACTGGAAGCATTTTGTAAAAGATATGGTGAAACACAACACAGCTTAAAAACATCAACAGAATTATGAAATTAAATTAAAGGAAAAATTCTATACTGGAATGCTGGAAAATAAGTGGTACCAATTTACAATGGGGAGAATTAAATACACAGTAAAGGGAAATTAACTGGAGAACTAAAGGGTCTTTCAACAAGAGTGTCCTATCTTTAACATGTGATAGCTGCCGTTGTTATTGAGTTACAGCAGTCATTTTTTTCATGTGGTTACAGTTGTTATTGACAAATAGCCATGGAATGTTACAGTATTCAGCAACGCGTAGAAATTCTGAAAATTTATTATCAAAATGTATCATCTGTTCGCCAAACCTTTCGTATATTGCGTGAAGTTTATGGTGTGCATAATCATCCCTGCGAGAGAACAATTCAGCATTTGATCGATAAATTTGAAAGGAGTGGTTCTGTCAGCGATCAAAGAACACCTATACGTAATCGATATAAGCGCTCCAACGAAAACATAGGTGCCGTTCATGACAGTGTATACGAGAACGGAAACAATCAATTGTGAGATTTGGGGCTTTCGCCGACCACAACTTGGCAAATTCTGCATCTGAGCTTAAAGTTTCACACTTACTAAATGGTGTTAACTCAAGAACTAAAACCCAACGACAATAGGTTGCGCCGTGTATTCGCTGACTGGGCTATGGAGCAATTGGAAGCTGATCTGGATTTTTGTCGAAAAATCATCTTCAGCGACGAAGCCCACTTTTGGATGGATGGTTGTGTTAACAAACAAAATTGCCGCTATTGGAGCAATCACAATCCAATGCAAATTCAAGAACGACCACTTCATCCCCAAAAGGTTACTGTGTGGTGTGGATTTTGGTATGGTGGAATCATTGGTCCATATTTTTTCCAAGATGAAGATAGAGAAGCTGTAACTTTCAATGGAGAAAGATACCGGGCTCTTATAAGGGACTATTTTTGGCCTCAATTGGATGGTATGGATCTCAGAAACATCTGGTTCCAGCAAGATGGTGCCACATGTCATACTGCTCTCGAAACAATCAATCTTTTGAAGGGGAAGTTCAGAGGTTTCATCATTTCCCATGGTGGTGATGTTAACTGGCCCCCGAGGTCATGTGGTTTAACGCCGTTGGATTACTTCTTGTGGGGTTATGTTAAATCTCGAGTTTATGTCAACAAGCCAGAAACAGTAAATGATCATATGAATAACATCATGCATGTTATTCGTGAAGTTGGACCTAATTTATGTTTTTCTGTCATTGAAAATTGGATCAATCGTATACGTGCAACCCAACGAAGTCACGGTGGTCACTTAACTCATGTTCTCTTCCAAACGTAATGACATTAATTATGTTCCAAAATAAAAAATGAAATAAACTTCTATCATTTATAGTAAGGAAAATTTATAAGGATATAAAATTTTGTATAAGAAGGGGAAAAAATGGAATTACAGAGACGATTGAACAAAAACTTTGATTAAGACAACGGTGCAGATTGTGTCCCATCCTATTTAATCTATTTATAGATTTATTTATTTATTTATTTCTATTTACTCTTTTATTAGCTGTCAATGTACTTGTACAAGATTCTAACATTGTCAAAAAATACAAAATATAAACATGATAGATAAACTGAAATAGATAAACTAGAAAGAGTGAAAGAAAAAATCAGCACTGTCCATTAATTGTGAATAAGGATATATCAGTTTATTGTATGTAGATGACTTTATGATAGGAGCTATATCGATAATTGGGTTACAGAAAACAAATGTAATAAAGGAATTTTATGAAGAATGGGGAATTAAAATAAATACAACAAATCAAAAGTTATAGTATTTAAAAGAGGATCAAAATTAAAAAAAGAAGAAAAATGGTATCTGAGGGGGAGGCAAAAGTTGGAGATCATCAAAGAATTTGATTATTTAGGGGTGAGGTTGAGCAATAATGGAGAATGGGAGGCTTACAGTAGGAAGGTGGTAACCAAAGGTGAGGCGGCAATGATAGGAATAAGGATATGTATATAAAAATTGGAAGTGTAGACTAAATTACTGAAAGAACGGTTGGGACATTAGTGGAATCAATGGAAATCTGGGGGCAGGGGATCAGAAATAAGTAAAAAAAATGCATCATATGTATAAAATGTTCTAAAAGAATTATTAGGGCTATCAAGATTAGCAGCAAGGGAGGTAACTAGTAGAATTAGGAAGAAAAAGAAGAAATGGAATAATATTGGAAAGAATTTTAAAATTCTGATTTGGATGTTAAAGAGGAGGGAGAAATGAACCAATTAAGGGGTATGACGAGCAATGATAGTTGGTGGCCAGGGGTGGTAAAAATTATGGAGAAGATAGGAATAGGAGATATATAGAAGCTACAAGAAAGAAATGTCAATGGCTTAAGGAAGACAGAAAATTGGGGAAGCTTAGAAGACAAAATATAACTAAGGTTCTATAGGTTAATAAAAGGAGAGCAGGATAAAGAAGGGTCTGTTGACCATTGTAGTGGACAGGAAAGGAGAAGGATTAGTGTGGATGAGAACGAGACCAATGTACTTGAGAGGGTTGAGAGGCAAGAAAAAATGAATTTGTGAATTATGTGGTGTAAGGGAAAGTACAGAACATTACATAACAGAATGTAAGGAATAAACAACATGTAGACAAAAAGCATGGGAGAAAAAAATGGGATAAAATGGACAAAAGATAACAGTTATAAAAATGTTGACAGGCAAAGAAACAAAAAAAAAAAAATTAGACAGACACATGGGTGAGTTTTTAAGGAAAGCAAAAGAAAAATGGATTAGAAAAGTAAGAGATGAAAGTAAGAAAGAACGGCAAGAGGGGGAAGAGTAAGTATAGGGTAGCTAAAGATGTCAAAGAGCTACTCAGTGGTACAATAAGGCCAGGGTGCTAGGCAAACTGAGTAGCATATATGGTACATAGATAGCCAGACTATCTGTATGTAGGTTAAGCTGATAACAAGGAGAAAATATTGCAATAAATGTATGTAAAATAAGTTACAAATACATTCAATTCAAATTCATATCCTTACTATTGAGTACTGTTATACTTGACTGCATTTTCTCAACAAATTTTATTTGTAAAACATGACATCTTTTCTGGGCTTGTATGCGATGGTTGAACAATAAAGTTATTAAAACTTGACGTGTTGTCCTACACAGTTGAAGACGAAATGTCAAGTTTTAATAAATTTATTGTTTGAACATGTCCTACAAGCCCAGAAAAGAAGTCATATTTTACTAATAACACTGGCTGTGAAAGCCTACAATCATGTTTTATTTGATCAGTTTTTTGTATTCAAGCCAAATCTTAGACTTTTTAACAATATCACATACATTTTGAATGTACAATAGGCTGATGATATATTTTCTGATGAAATACAGTTGGTTACTAATTTACAAGTACATAAGCAAGTTGTTACCATCTGCCTTATATTTTCTCCAGTATTAATGAATAAAACAAGTGAACATGACTATGTGTTTAATTTGAAAAGTATTCCACAAATGCATGTAATAGTCATAAAGACTTGTCAACAAAGAATCTGTAAAATTATAATTCTCTTATATAAACAGAAGCTTAGAACAGTCTACAAAGTTTACTGCTAAACTAGAAGCTGAAGAGCAACAATTTGCCATTTCTAGACCCAAAATTCTGAAAAGTGCAACAGATATCTCAAATCTGGCATATGCAGTAAACATATTCATGCAGATAACATTATCCAGCATGATTTTTGCAGCAATTAGTGCATCTGAAAAATGCTTTTAACTAAATAAGGTCTCCCGATTTCAGAAATGTCATTGGTTTTTCTGTATCACATCTAGTTGTCATGTTAATTGCGATTTACTGTCTGAAAATGTGTTATTGTAGCTCGGTGCTGCTTTGAATAACAGCAAATTGGCTGTTAGTGTGACCATAGTTTGCTTTGTTATTCTTGTGCATATTTGTCAATCCAACACCACTCCATTGAACTCTCCAATATCAGAATGTATTTTTTTTATAGAATTGTTACTGATGACATGCAGAGATGCATTTTATAGTTTGTGGTGGCAGCAAAATTCTTAATGCTGCCTAGTCCAGTGACAATCAGTTATGTTGTGAGATGGTGGAAGTATGACCTGTTATTTATATTGTGTTTTGCTGTGAAAATGGCGAGTGTGGAATTAGAAGATGATGTATGAATAAGCCAGACTCATTCTGTTATGTGTATGGGTGCTACATAATGAAGGGGCAGGGGTGGCCAATAACTGCATTGGTGAAAAATTTATACTATGCGTATTTTAAAGTAAAATTAAGAGACTTGGCCAAAGTATGGGCTCCCCAGGTAATTTGTAAAATATGTTTTGAAAACCTACGACAGTGGAGCCATGGGAAACGTAAGGCCCTTCCATTCGGGATAGGGATGGTTTGGTGCGAGCCCTAGGACCATAGCAGTGATTGTTACTTTTGCCTGTGCATAGTGGCTGGATTTAATAAGAAAAACAAGGACAGTATTGTGTACCAGATTTAAAGTCGGCAATGAGACCCATTCCTCATGGACCATAAATTTCAATACCTTCACCTCCTAGCAGTTACCTGACTCTGAACCTTCCTCAGACTCCGCTGACAACAACTTGTTATGGATTTTTCACCAGCAACAGAAACAGAAGTCCAGAATTGTTTAACCAGTCGGAGTTGAGTAATCTATATGAGACCTTGGCCTCATGAAGGAAAATTGTGAACTGCTAGGGTCATGATTGAAAGTAAAAAATCTTCTTGGCCCTGGAACTACCATTTCTTGGTATAGACATAGAGATAAGGAGTTCAGGAAGCATTTCAAGAAGGAAGATGATCTGACCTACTGCTGTGACATTCCAGGATCGATAGAACAGCTGGGGAGTGATTACCAGTTGGAAGATTGGAGAATGTTTGTGGATTCCTCTAAAAGGAGCTTAAAGGCTGTACTACTTCATAATGGAAACATTCTAGCTTCAATACCTGTGGCACATTCTATTTCATTAAAGGAAAATTACACCAAAATGTAAACTGTTTTGGACAAAATCAAATATCATGAGCACAGGTGGGATGTGTGTAGTGACTTGAAGGTGTGTGGTATTCTATTAGGACAACAAGCACGCTACATTAAAATTCCCTTGTCATTTATGTGAATGGGACAGCAGAGCTATGGACAAGCAGTGGTATACATCTACCTAGCCCAAGAGACAAGTGTTGATGCCAGGGTAAAAAACTTTACAAATGCTGCTTCAGTTGACCCACAAAAATTTTTATTTTGCCACTGCTCACATCAAATTGGGAATCATGAAGCGGTTTGTTAAGGCCTTGGACTAAAGTAGCCCCTATTTTCAGTATATTGCAAGCAAGTGTCCACATTTATCAGATGTAAAGGTCAAGAAAGGCACTTTTTAATGGGCCACAAATCAAAAACCTGCTGGAATATCAAAACTTTGAACAGATGATAAATGCTGTGGAACTTGCTGCATGGATTTCAATGAGGGACATCATGACGAAGTTCCTAGGAAATATAAAGGATGAACAACATGAAACAATAGTGAAAACGATGTTGGATCACATAAAAGAGTTGGGATGTAGAATGAGCCTGAAACTGCATCTCCTCCATTCTTATCTTGATCACTTTACAGAAAATTTTGGGACTGTTAGTGAAGAGATGGGAGAGAAGTTTCACCAAGACATCAAGGAGGCAGAGACAAGGTACAAGGGGAGGTGGGATGTACCAATGATGGCCGACTGCTGTCGGGTTTGAAAAGAGATGGCAAACACGCAGTAGTCAGACACTGGGCAGCCAAGCAGTCATTCAAAGAGGACATCTTGGACTGTTCTATATATATTGCCTTTTTCATAAATTCTTTGCTCGCTATTAGTTGCTAGAGCACAAAAATCATGAACATATGTATTTCAGCATTACGTGAAGCAAGAGATTCTGGTTCAACCCCAGTTATTGACACTTATATCGTTGAAACTTCTGTTTATTTGGTCCCTGGCCCAAAAATAGTAGAATACATATGTCGTGGATGTTTACAAAATATTATTTTTCTCTGTAAATATTTCAAAATTCTTAATTTGTTCAATATTTTTTATTATCATATTCAATATACCTCTTATTTTGGTGTATCTATTGCAAGAAAACGTGAGATGATACGTAGAAACGCACAATGATTCGTGTTCAGTGACCAAAATTAGTTAAGATCATCTGTCACATCACTTGCTGCAAGAAAAAAATTTCAAAATACTAAGTAGTATAATTACATAAAATTCAATGATACAATCCTAAACTACTTCAGGTTAATATTTTGTGTTACACTAATTTTACTTTCTCTACCACCTAACGTGCTTAAAGTGGGCTGGTATGAATTGGGTTTGTATCTGAAAGCTAGAAAACGAGCCGGTATGGCATACCATTTATAGAATCCTGTTAAAATTTTATTTGTCTTATTCCTTTACTGGTCATCCAGATTGTCATTACAGGACTTAATTTAAGCTTCAAGATTAAAAATTGCTGCTTATTTGTTTTTTGAATAATGGATACTATTTTCATATCTCTAGCAGCGTTGTTCATTTGTCCCACGTGTAACAAGATGACTTCCTCCCATTCCACACCCGTCTCCCCTGAACGTGAGCACCTGTCATTATGTCTTTGTCTAAATGAAACCTGATAACTTGCTAATGCAACAATATGTTTAGAATAAGAGTGATACATTTTAAATTAATAATTAGTAATTTGATAAAATTAAGATATTGAATTGTACATTTAACATTCATAGCTCAATAGAATGTTTCATAGACTAATTATTATTTTTATTCAGTTTATTTGAAAATATATACGCAACAATGACAAATGTAACCACCATATCTGCTGCATGCAGTTAAAATCATTTATTAGTTTCATGAGAGGCGTAAGTTTGATCAGTCTCTGTATAAAGTAAAGTATATCATTCCTTATAATTAAACTTGATCAGCAGTCAATAAAAAACGATTTTAATATACCCAGTGATGAGAAGAAACAAAATACATGTGTTCCTCAGACAGACTTATTAACATGTGCAACTTTGAGTTCGAGTGATGATGTGACAGTAGGTCTACATTAACAAGTGATAAGGAAGTGACAGTTGTGTCAGATAGTTTCCCATCATGTTGGAATCAGACCAAGCTAATGTGTTAAAAGAAAAATATGATTGGTTAGCCGTTTTTTGGCCGTTCAACTTGTTGTGAAGTAAAACACTTGAAACTTTATTGAAGTTCCGGCATGACTTTGTCACAAAAAAGGGATTTTGGGTGGTATAAAACCTTACAGGTCTATTGCCAGCAGCAATCCTTATTACAAATGAAAATACTTCAACACAAGAAAAGTCATGCTTATTGTATACCAAACAAAATATTATTGGGGATTGAAAAACAAACTTTGGAAACACGTTTTGACAATGAAAATAAGTGTAATTTTGAAACAACATGCCTCATTTTTTGTACAGAATACTATACTGCAAAATGAGATAGACCATTAGTAGACCATGCACATTTAATAGATCTTCAAGTTACCAATGGGTTGATATGGGATGAACTTTGTATAGCAAAGCTGTGAGTTCTGAAATTACATCACATATTAGTGAAGAAATGAAACTGAATGAAAATGAATTATAGGGAAGATTATTCGTGATAGATCAATAGGGGTATTATGATCGCTGAGTCCACTGTGATAAGTAATAAAAGTGCTTTGAATATTGATATATATATATATATATATGCATATATTCCAATTTATGTAAATGATGGTAACAAAACTTATGAAGGCAGTGATGCCAATGACATCTATACATTATTTTTAGAATTAGTGAAACTTGTAGATCAAAGAGCAGACACCATATACAACGTCCTCCTGGAATGTCTCAGAAGACATGGTTTTAATGAAAATTATCTTCAAAATAACATGGTTAGCTTCACAAGTGATGGTGTAAGTGCTTTACATGGGAAGAAATCTGGAGTAGAACCACAATTACAAGAAAAGTTTCCTAAAATCACATTGTGACACTGTCTTAGTCACCAATTGGAACTAGCCATGAATGATGCATTGAAGACTTTGCAAAATGGTAGCGATAGGTATGTTAACCAGTAGTAGGCATTACGAACTAAGTGAAATTAACAGTGGAATAGTGGAAAAGAAGAGACAAGAAACTGTTGAACCTTAGATTAGTGACAAGAGTAGCTGTGGAAATGAAGATAAAAGTGCAGGAAGTTTAAAAGCGCCTATAATGAATAATCAAGATGAGCATGTGATCGTAGCATTGTCCAAAGCCCAAGGAACGCTTGACATTGAGGTGAGAGCATTGCTGCAGAAGATTGCTGAGATGCTAAACAAGGATCTTAAATGTGCACATGATGAAAAATGAAAAAGAGTTGTTGAAAAACGAAAATGAAGATCTCAAAAAATGCTTGAATGAGACAGTTATAGTACAGTTGTAAAAAGAAGAGCAAGCAAGTAAAACATATGGGAAATTGAAGGAAGTGCAAATATGCATATGCTTACTACAATAGATTTGAAGCTCTAAATGCGACAAATGAATTGGGAACTGATGGTCTAACAAATAACACTGAAAAGAGAAAAAACTTCTAACCACAGGACCGAGTGAAGAAACAAAAGGTTATGGTTTTTGGCGATTCCATCATGATATGCAGGAAACAAATGCTGGAAGAATGGTCATGATGTTTATTGTTATCCAGGAATTTGTGTTGATGAACTTAAGCATCAGTTGAAATTTGTGAAATTGAATGAAGTGAAGCCTGATATAGTTGCTTTGCATGTTGGGACTAATAACATAAGAAGAAGGGTATCACCAGATTACATAATGGAAGAGACAATGGATTTGGTAGACCAGATAAAAGAGTTCAGTCCACAAACAGAAATAATTATTAGTGGTGTACTGCACAGGCATAATGTGAATTGAAGATATGTGCAGGAAGTGAATAACGGACTGGTTTGGTTATGTCAGAGATGAGGTTGTCTCATGGTCAATGGTAATTGTTGGCTGGATGATAGGGACCTTGGCAGGGATGGTCTCCATCTTAACAGAAGAGGATCTGGCAAACTTGGTAAGCTACTTTGTGATGCAATTAGTAGATGCAAGAAAGGATGGAATAACCAGGAGGAAAGAGCCCACGAAGAAATTCATATGGCAAGCCAGGAGGAAGATTTTAATCCACAAGAAGAAGCAGCAGCAGGTGAAAGACAGGTTCAGCAAGAAGAAACCTGCAGGAAAGATGAACGTGAGGGGACCCAAAATAATTATTTGCATGCTGGTGAAGGTAATTTTTTAGGTTAGTCAATAAACCTGAATTAGTGATATTACACCTTAATATACAGTATCTAAATAACAAACTGATACAACAGAAGCGTTTTTAGTAGAACATGGAGTCATGTATTTCTACTTACAGAACATGCCCTAAACCAGAATAGCCTACAGTTTAAAATTTTCAAATCCTTTACTCTGGAAGCTAGTTTTTGTAAGATAAGAATAAAGGAGGTAGAGTAACTATTTTTGCAAGGAACAACATCCTAGATCAGTATAAAATATCACCAATCTCAGTAAATGCTAGAGAAAAAGTTTTTGAAGCCACTGGGATAAAAATAACTGGTTTGGTGAACATAAAAATTTTTGAATTCTACAGATCCCCAAGTGAACTGGTCACTAGTTTCATTGATAGCCTAAGTGAACTCCTGGAACTCCATGATCATGATTGCAAGTTACCGCTTCCTGGGGACTTTAACATTAATCTAGACTGTAATAACATTAATTATTTAAAATTACTTGACATATTCAATGCTCCTAATTTAATTGATTACATTCAAAATTACACACGAGTTAACATTAAAAACAGCTTCAGTTATTGATTATATTGCTAGTAATATGTCTGAAGACATAATATCTGCTCAAGTTGTGAATAGTTATAAGTCTGATCATTTTGTCCAAGTTATAAGAGTTAAAAGTGAGGATAATAAACATAATGCCTTTAAGACTAAGACAATCCAACAAATAGGTATTACAAATTGAGGCAGTATTTTAGTACCTAAATAATTTCAATTGTATTTTTATAATAAGTAAATTCAATAACAGCCCGCCTTGAAACAATATGTATGTAATAATTATTGTTAAATGTATGTAACAGTCATTGCATATGCTTATGCTTATTATTATTATTATTATTATTATTATTATTATTATTATTATTATTATTACAAACATGTTTAATAATGTTATGTGAATACATTACATACTTTAATAATGCAAGAGATGTGAGAATAATAAGTTTTAAGTTGCTAACAAGGAGGTAATAATGAGGTAACCTTGTAGCAATAATCAATTTAAGAGTTTGAATGTTACTAGTCATGATTAGAACAACAATAATTTAATTCAGTAACAGTTTAAAATTAGCCAATCAACAGCAAAGAAAAGCTTTAAGTAAAATGCAGATATTCTATTGGACTAGAATTAGCAAATCAGAGACTTGAAATACCGAAGCTTGCAGGTTTAATGGTTGAAATTATGTACAGTTGCTGGCAAACCTTGGTAGTGACAGATGGAAGATGTGTTCTCTACAGAAATATTATGTGTGAATCGTAAAATATGTCTACGCATCAGCTAAGTGAAAGTATTAAAGAATCTCACAGCTCTTAAAAAGTGTAGTGCTTTATTAAAATGTGCAACGATTAATAAAAGAAGTGAATTTAAAAACTTAAATTCTGTGTATGTCTGCAATTATTGTCATACCGCACCCTGACTAAGAAATACATGACTCTACAAACATTACTGACGCAGCCGAGGCAAATTCAAACATAAATAATATATAGAAGTAGTTGTAGTAACAAAGTTAAATATTATAGTGTAAAACCTGGAGTGTAAGAACAAAAACACATATTTAAATCAGCTTCTCATATGTAGCAGCATATTGCATAATAACAGTAACTATTACGTAATCAACAAATTCAAACCGGCGCCCAAAGCGTGTTGCAAACTTCTTAAACAAAGTAAACTCCAAGAACAATACTTCTTCAAGTAGGCTTCCAATGCATGAAGCTTAATAAATTACGTAAATAATTTACGTAAACATAACATACTTCTCAAGTTGGCTCCCATACGTGGGGCAGTTAAACTAAAGCAGCGCAACATAACCTTCTTCAAGTTTAAAAAAATAAAGCAACTATAACACCTACTTCAAGTTGGCGTCCAACTGCGGGGCGAGAATCGACAAGAATTTGTGTCAACATCAGAGAAGAAAAGATCGACGAAACAATGCAGAACAACCAGAATCAATGACACTACGAGACTACATCTCAGAAATTCAAGATCATCGGCAACAAAATCCAAGGACAGCAACAATTCTTCAGGAGTAAGGGGCACATGGTTAACATCTCAACAACAATCTGCGTGGGAACACTGAGTATAAAAGTTTAATAACAGCCAGAACAAAAGGTCAGGAAATTCCATTGTATATTATAATTATTATCAAGTTTAGAAAATATATTGTTGTTTTTGAGCAAAATTCATGTTATTAAGAAGTGGAAAACTAAAATTAAGCATTTATTTCGACTCACCTTGAAATAAATTCAATACACATCACTGTTTCTAGCTTCTTTTCAAATATCAATGTAAAATTAAGCAATTCAAAGGCAAATATACAAAGTAAGATAGAAACTGAAAACAATGAAAGTATGGAAGTAGGAGAGGTTAGGTCAGCCATTTCAGATTGTATTGTAGATTTACAATCGGAGCTAGAGAAAACAGATGGGCTAGATGTAGAAGAGCAGTTATCTGAAAATTCAGAGGTAAACGTAGAAAGAGATAGCAGTAGTATGCAGGTCAATCATCCTTACATATGTTAGTGCAGGGAAGAACAATAGAAAGAGATGCTATCCCTCAAACATCTAGCCAACAAGAGCAAGAAAACTACTTACAACAGAATTTTATGTGCCTTCTAAAAGCAATAACTGAAATGAGATTTGAAATGAATAAATAAGTTAACTGAAAGTAATGCAGACTTAAATAATAAGTTAACTGAAATGAGAGGAGAGTTAAAAGAAACTAGTACAGAACTGAGAAAAGAGTTAAAATAGTACAGAGCTGAGAGTAGAGTTAAGTAGAGAATTTAATAATAAGTTAACTGAAACTAGTGCAGAGTTAAGTAATAAGTTAACTGAAGCTAATACAGAGCTATCTAGTATTAAAATTGATCTAGCTAAACAAATAGAAAACTGTATCAAAGAAAGCAAAGCTGAAAGCAGAAGGTTAGAAATAAAGCTAGAACAATCTTCCAAAGCACTTCAAAAAGACATAGATTTAAAAGTAAACAAAGGTTGTAAGCAGCTAGAACAAAAATTGTCAAGTCATATTAACAAAAATGTAACTGAAATGGAGTTAAAACTCGCAGATACTAAACAGGGTATTTGTTACAAGTTAGATAAACAGGATGAAGAATTGAAAACAATGATAGAAAATACAAATGCAGATCTTGTACAGGTACAAATAGATTTAACTGAGGAAATCAATAAAATGCATGAAATGGTAAAAACAAATGCAGATGCAGAAACAGAAGCAAATACAGGGCAAGGACAAGTAAAGTCAATGATAGATGAAATCAAAGATAAAGTACAGGAAAGTAATAACGAAATTGATAAACTTAGAAATAGTTTTGAGAATTTAAGTACAAGTGTACCAAGAGTAAATGCAAATGTAACTAGTTCTGTAAATGCTAATCAAATGCATGTCAATAATGCAAGTACAGAAAGAAGTGTATCACCATTGTTAACTAACAACACAAGAGATGCTACTGCTTTTTCCATAGCATCAGCCTCTCAAACACACAACAATAATGACGACACACATATGCATGTACCAAACCAGATGTCAAACTATTATTCTGTGCTTAATGAGTTACCATTACCTAATTTTAATGCTTCCTCGAGTCCAGTACAATTTATAAATGATCTTATAGAATATTTTAAATTGAAAAAAGTGCCTGAAGCATTAAAAATGGTCCTAGTTAGAAAATGCTTAGACAACAAAACTTTAGAATTGTTACATATGGTAGCAGACAGTGAAATGAATTTTGAAACATTCAGAATTTTATTCATGAATAAGTTTTGGAATACCACTGTGCAACATAAGATTAGGGCAAGCCTAAGCTACTCACAGTACAGTAGAGATGATAAATTATCAATGACAGATTATCTTATTAAATATGCAGGATATGTCAGATATTTAACTCCAGCCATGCATGAGGAGGATTTTATTAGTTTAATTACTAGATACTACCCTCTACACATACTAAACTACATCTTAATTGCAAGACCAAAAACTATTTATGAGATAACAGAGCTAATATCATCATTAGAATAACAGAGAAATAGTAATAGTAATGAAATGTGGAGTCCACACAGATGAGACAGACAAATCAGGCACAAAAGGCGTAATGATCAATTATAATGAAACAAGCAACAATCATCCAGAAGAATATACACGTGGAGGACATAGCAATTCTAGAGGGAGAACAAGAGCTAGGGGGCATGGCTCATACACAAATATCAATGATAACCAAATAATAGTAACTGCGGGCAATCCTGTAAATACTGAACATAATCACTAGGAAAACTAAGTTATGTATTGCCTGACGTAGATTCTGGTAATACAGTACGTTCTGCTCTAAGTGGCAAGAATAAAATATCTACACACTTTGATTGTTAACGTCTAAGTACAAATACAGGGAATTGTGAAAACAAATATGATTCACCATACATACAAACTATTATAGCAGGAAAGGAAGTAAATGTTGCAGTAGATTCAGGATCATCAAGCTCTATCTGCTCGAGGAAATTTTTTGAACAACTGTTAAATGAAGGGATACAACTCATGATAGCCCCAATAAGCAATGTAATATGTAGGGTAGCCATAGGTACAATGACCCAAACTATCAAATCACAAGCATTGATACCTATACAGATAGCAGATATTGCATTGAAGGTCATGTTTTTAATTTTCCAAACTTGATATGTGAAGTTATGATTGGGTGTGATGTTTTAATAGTTCTCTGCGATAGTTGATTTTAAGGACAGACTTATATTAAATAAAGAAGAAAAGAAGATATATGTGCCTTTTATTAAAGATAAAGTATGTAAAGTACAAAGAATGGAACAAGAAAATGCAGTATATGAAGAAGAGTGCTTCATACAAATAGTAAATGTCCAAGCAAGCAGGGAAAACAATGAAAGGTTATTGACCCTTAACTTTGAAGAACAGACCACTGACCTTACCAAGTGGAACCCGTATACAAAGAAATCTATGGCAGATGAAAATATACGAGAGCAAGTAGAAGATAGTTATGCAACAGAGATAGAAGACAGGAAAATACACACAGACACACTGATGACAAATACAATACTGACGGATAATGAAAGGTTAATAATTGAAAAGGTATTAGAAGACAATAAACATGTATTCAGTGAAATTCCAGGATGGTGTACATCATATATTCACACATTCACAGTAGAAAATGTACCAGCATTTAGAAGAAAATATAATAATCTACCAGTGAATCTAAGAAACAAGCTAAAAAGTTAATAGCTAGGATATTAGAAATTAACAACATTGAGGTTAGCAATTTACAGTATATAAATAGTGCTTGTTGGACAGTAAAGAAAGACAATAGTTTAAGAATCACTATAAATGGAAGATATTTGAACAAATTCATGCTACCAGACCACTTTCAAAATGAAAGTATAGAAAAAACAATTGCAAAGTTATCACTGGCAAATATATCTCTTCTATAGATCTTACAGTTTCATTTTGGCAAGTTGAACTAGATCCTAAAGTATGTGATTATACAGTGTTTCAAGTTTTTGGATTACAATATAGGTATTGTATAAATCCATATGGATTGAAGAATAGTGCTAGTGGATTCCTGAGAGCAATACATAGTATCTTTGGTAACACAGCAGATGATTTCTTAATCAGATACACTGATGATTTCCTAATAATAAGTCAAACCCTTGAGGAACATTTAGAAATGTAATTTATGTATTAAATAAATTACATGAACATGGCATGACCGTAAATATAAAAAAGTCACAGACCAAATCCCAATCCAGTAGAAAGAGATATAAAAGAAATTGCAAATTATCTACATGTAGTGTGTCATAACAAACAGAGCAGTTGGTATTCATACATTAGTAATATTCAAAATCTACTAAATCAATCCATAAATGCAGTTACAGGATTTAAAACAACAGAACTTCATCATGGAAAATTGTACAATACTTTGAGCCATAATGTACCTGAAATCAAATTCTTGGGATATGTAATAAATGAGGTAGGCATTTGACCAGATGAAGAAAGAATAGAAGCCATATTAAGAATACCACCACCACCTAAGAATATTCGACAGCTACGATGTTTATTTGGAATTTGGAATTATGAAAGTAAATTTTTACCAAGATATGCTATAGAAGTAGAACCTTTTAAGACAACTTCTAAAGAAAACAAATAAATGGAAGTGGACAGCAGCATTACAAAAATGTTTTGAAAATGTCAGAAAGCTGTTTGAAAATGCAATATTGTTGGAACGTCCAAGAGATGAGTTAGATTATGAGTTGTCTGTAGATGCATCTTGTCAGGGATATGCAGGAATACTTGGACAAAGAGAACATGACAACACATTTCATGTTATTAGTACTGCATTACGTGGCTTAACCAATATAGAAAGAAATGCATCAGTAACAATGTTAGAAATTGGAGCACTATATTTTTCATTACTGAAATTTAAGACATATATATTTCAGAAGAAAGTGAAAATATATACCGATCATATTAGCTTGACTTTCATTCAGAAATGTAAGTTATATAGTGGCAAGTTAGTTAGAATGATTCTTGCTATAATGGAATTTGATGTTGAAATTATACATATTCCAGGCAAACAAAATACATTCAGTGATTTAATATCAAGAATAAGCCACAACAAACAATTTCCTGAAAGTTGTTCTAGACAACAATATGAAATTAAAGTGCTTACAATAGACATTCCAATGAAGGAGGAATTGAAGAACAAATTTAAAAATATTAAAGAAGAGCAAGACAAAGATATTAAACTAGCAAGTTTAAAAGAAAAAGCTCCAAAGATAGAAGAGGCACAGAACAGTACAATCGCTGTTAAAGATGGTGTATTATATAAGAAACATGGAAAGGAAATAAAGAGATGGAAAACATATATTCCAACAAGCATGGAGTTAGAAATAATTGAACAATTTCATTTAGGATTAATACATGCAAGTACAGAGAAGACAACCCTAACCATTTTGGAAAATTTATACATCCCTAAATTAGGACATAAAGTAAGAAAATACATATCATGTTGCGATCTTTGTCAGAAAGCAAAACAAATTAATGTTGCTTATGAATATACAACAAACTCAGTACTTAGAGATAAACCAAGATGTTTATTAACTTTAGATTTACATGGTCCAATGCCTGTAAATACATTTGGGTACAAATATTTATTTGTATGCTATGACGTCTTTAGCAAATATGTTAGAATATATGCACTTAAGAATGCAACCAGCATAGCATGCTTAATTAAATTAACAAAATCATATTTCCCAGAGGAAGGAATAGTTGAGGGCATACTTTGTGACAATGCATCAGTGTTTACCAGTTTTAAATTTATGAATTGAATTAAAGATTTGGGAGTCAAAGAGTATTTCTCATCAAGATACAGACCAAATCCCAATCCAGTAGAAAGAGATATAAAAGAAATTGCAAATTATCTACGTGTAGTATGTCATAACAAACAGAGCAGTTGGTATTCACACATTAGTATTATTCAAAATCTACTAAATCAATCCATAAATGCAGTTACAGGATTTAAAACAACAGAACTTCATCATGGAAAATTGTACAATACTTTGAGCCATAATGTACCAGAAGTTATTGAAGACCAATCAGTTAAATTGCCAGAAAAAGAGGAAATCTTCAAATTAGCATTTTCGAAAATACAAGCAAAAGCCCTCAAAAGAAAACAAAAACATGAAGAAAGAAAAAGAGGAGTTTGGAAAATAAAGATAGGAGATCAAGTATTAGTGAAGAACAAAAGATTGTCAAATAAGCTTCGTAAAGAATATTGGAGATTATTTCTGAGCTACCATGGTCCTTATGAAGTAATAAATATATTTGGAACAGATACATATGAACTTAGGAACAACAAAACAAATAAAATAATTGGAAGATTCCACAAACAAATGTTAAAGCCATATAAAAGTAAACAATCTGAGGCACAAGAAGAGAAAGAAAAATAATGTATCTGGAACATAAAAGGGGAAAGCAATGTAATTTAAAAATGTAAAGTACAATTTAAAATATTTTTTTTTTACTACATGTAGCAAATGGTCAATAACAAAGGAAAGTTTAGATACAGAGAAGTAATAAAAATCCATTGTTAGTAAGAAAATCTGAATAGAAACTACATTTATATTGTATAAATTAGAAATTGTAAGAAATATAAAAAAAAAATCTGATGTGTTACACTCACATGACTTTCTCTACTCTTGTACAAACTACTTTTACAAACGCTTATTCTCCATCTATTTCATATTAATCGAGATAAACATTTGCAGAAACGATCTTTTGACATGCAAAGAGAATTACATTTTACACATAGCGACCAGTTCTAAAAATATTTAACCATCGCTTAAGGCCTAATATGTTCCCCTTGTTTTGTATTTGCAAGGGCAATATAAGCACATACATATCTCTTAATAGCTGGTTGCTATGTGCAGCACCATTCTGTTTGCCACAAATTAATACTCTTTGCATATCCAAGACAAAAAAATGAATAACGAATTCCCATTTAGAAAATAAGTATTAAAAAATTTAAGGGAATAACAAGTAATATCTCGAAAATGGTTCACTCAACAAAAAAAAATGTATATGACATAAATTGTGTATTTTAACGCAATCTACATTTTT
Organism: Deroplatys truncata; assembly: GCA_030765065.1. NCBI lineage: Eukaryota > Metazoa > Arthropoda > Insecta > Mantodea > Mantidae > Deroplatys > Deroplatys truncata. The sequence continues at coordinate 107,224,988 of CM060976.1, forward strand.
TGTGTAGTAAAATTTTGTCTATCTCTTATGATTTACCAGTTATGCAAAAGTCGTTCACAATAAAGAATACTTTTGGAGACATTCCCAGGAAATTCAAGATATACATTTTATTTGTCATAAAAATATCTTAAACATATGATATTTTAATCAAAATCGTTAGAGCCATTTTTGAGAAAATTAAAATTTTCGAAAAATCCTCCATGTAAAGGGTACTCTGGGGTAGGGGGATTTTCTTGAAAACCTTCGTGTCGCATCCTTGGAAGATACTGAACGTAAATACCAAGTTTGGTGTTTATCCAACAGTTCGTTTCTGAGTTATGCTGTTCTCAGACACACACACGGACATGTTTCCAAAAATGGGGTCTCAAAACATGTATTTCCGGTGAAATCTCGGTATCAAAATTTTGGGTGGAATACAATACTTCCCCTACTTACTATATGTAGTAGAGAAAGTAAAAATGTTTAAGAAATAAATTGTAAAGAAAGGGTAACAAGTGTTAATATGTCTAATTTTATGTAAAATGTGTAGCATATAAAATGCTTAATAGTGGATGTGATGGTGAATGAGCAAACTTCGCTCAGATCATTGATCTTACACCAGGTCATTGACCTTGGAAAGTGTCATACAAGTGTATATGAAGTGTTCTGCTATACACGAGTGTAGTGAAAAACCAGTGAATGTTAAAAAAAAAGGTGAGAAAGTGACAGTGAAAGATAGGAAGTGCAATAATAATAAAAATTATGTTTCTTTCTTTCAGGAGACCTTTAGAAAATATATAAACTCAGCTCTCTATGTTATATGCTAAGAATATTGACAACATGCACAAGTAAAGAAACAGTTAGAGCAGCATATTTTGTACATGTGCACTCACTCCTAAGTTATGGAGTAGTCTTCTGGGGTGAGTCTCCAACAAGCAAGTCAATCTTTATTGCACAGAAAAAAAATTATCAGAACTATTGAAGGAGTCAGCCCAAAGTCGTCATGTAAACCTCTCTTTAAAAAACTGGGGATCCTCCCACTTCCCTGCATTTACATATATGCAGTTATTCTGCTTATAGTCAAGAACATTAATGCTTCTGATTCACTATTCATAACTAATAATATGGTGCATGCACACAATACTAGGGAAAATACACAAATACATGTGACGAGCTGCAACACCTCGCTCTACCAAAAAAGTATCTTATTCTCTGGCATTAAACTTTATAATAATTTACCAAGTAATATTAAGGCAATTAAAAATGTAAACCAGCTGAAATCCAGTCTCAAGGCACATCTAGTTAACCGCTCCTTTTATTCTATTAATGATTTCCTTGAACACAAATGTATATCATGAACCATAGTATTTAGCATGTAAATACCTATTGTATATAACGTAAAAACATATTTTATATATTGCAAAAACCTATTATTGTTTATGTTTATAGCTTGACGTGTCCAATAGTGAATGTACATTGTACCAAACCACTTTAACGGATGAATAAACTAACTAACTAACAAAAATATTTAAAAATTTGAAGAACAAAACAAAAAGAATAAATTTTAAATATTTCTAAAAGGGGGCAATTTGAGGCAGTATTTTAATACCTAAATAATTTCAATTGTATTTTTATAATAAGTATTCAGTAACAGCCCGCCTTGAAACAATATGTATGTAATAATTATTGTTAAATGTATGTAACAGTCATTGCATATGCTTATTATTATTATAAACATGTTTAATAATGTTATGTGAATACATTACATACTTTAATAATGCAAGAGCTGTGAGAATAATAAGTTTTAAGTTGTTAACAAGGAGGTAATAATGAGGTAACCTTGTAGCAATAATGAATTTAAGAGTTTGAATGTTACTGGTCATGTTTAGAACAACAATAATGTAAATTCAGTAAAAGTTTAAAATTAGTCAATCAACAGCAAAGAAAAGCTTTAAGTAAAATGCAGATATTCTATTGGACTAGAATTAGCAAATCAGAGACTTGAAATACCGAAGCTTACAGGTTTAACGGTTGAAATTATGTTCAGTTGCTGGCAAACCTTGGTAGTGACCAGATGGAAGATGTGTTCTCTACAGAAATATTACGTGTGAATCGTAAAATATGTCTACGCATCAGCTAAGTGAAAGTATTAAAGAATCTCACAGCTCTTAAAAAGTGTAGTGCTTTATTAAAATGTGCAACGATTAATAAAAGAAGTGAATTTAAAAACTTAAATTCTGTGTATGTCTACAATTATTGTCATACCGCACCCTGACTAAGAAATACATGACTCTACAAACATTACTGATGCAGCCGAGGCAAATTCAAACATAAATAATATATAGAAGCAGTTGTAGTAACAAAGTTAAATATTATAGTGTAAAACTTGGAGTGTAAGAACAAAAACACATCTTTAAATCAGCTTCTCATATGTAGCAGCATATTGCATAATAACAGTAACCATTACGTAATCAACAAATTCAAACCGGCGCCCAAAGCGTGTTGCAAACTTCTTAAACAAAGTAAACTCCAAGAACAATACTTCTTCAAGTAGGCTTCCAATGCATGAAGCTTAATAAATTACGTAAATAATTTACGTAAACATAACATACTTCTCAAGTTGGCTCCCATACGTGGGGCAGTTAAACTAAAGCAGCACAACATAACCTTCTTCAAGTTTAAAAAAATAAAGCAACTATAACACCTACTTCAAAATGGAAACCTTAAATTATAGCCTTAATAATGAAAACCGGGAACCTCTTTGCTGTGAAAAAAATATTAATAAAAATGGAATTTATTTTATCAGATTTTCAACAAAAATTACTATAATGCATGCCAAATTACTTAAAAAAGTGATAAAATGATGTCAACAACTATAGGCCTATAACTTTAACTTCTAGTATAGGTAAACTATATGAAAAAAAAAATTATATTACTAAGACTGGAAAACTTTCTACAGAAAAATACATTATTACTTCAACTCAACATGGATTCCGCAAATCCTTTTCTACTTCAACAGCTATAATTACGTTCCCCCATAACATAATGGTAAAAATAAATTAGAATACAAAAGTAGCCAGTCCAATGAACTTATCTAAAGCTTTTGGCTGTGTAAGGCATTATATTTTATTAAATAAACTTGAAATGTATGGCACTAGAGGCCTACCTCACACATTAATTGCAACTTATCTAATGGAAAGATTACAATGCTCAGAAGTAAACTATATTAGTGGTTGCAGCCTAAATAGAGTAAAGTCAATTTTCACAGAGGTAAAACATGGAGTACCTCGGTTCTGTTTTGGGTCCTTTACTGTTTATTATTTATATAAATGATATTCCTAAAGGCAATAATTTCACTATAATCAGTTATGCAGATGATACCACAGCATTATGTTGGAATGAAAACTTCAATTATTTGGCTAATACCACCAAATCTAGTAGCCTCATTGATACACCATTTTGAATCTAATAAACTAAAAGTAAATGCAGAAAAAACCAAGGATATGATATTTAATCTAAGTGGTAGAGATGAAGTGAAAGAAATTAGCTCCCCTGGAGATAACCTTACTTTGACCATATCCCATCCCTTGTTAGGTTTAAAAATTGACAATAGGCTATCCTGGTCAGAACAAGTTAATAATATTTGTAATCAAGTTAGTAGATATATATTTATTTAGATTGAGAAGTATGTGAATGATCACACAATGAAAATTATGTATTATAGACTTATTTTTCCACAACTCAGTTACTGCCTGGAAGTTTGCGGTGGAGCTGTACAGGTACATATGAATAGAATATTTATTTTACAGAAAAAATGTATAAGAATTATGTTCAGTATTAAAACACTTGAAACATGTCAAAATGTGTTTATTAACGAAAACATTCTAACTCTTGTTTCATTATATGCGTATCAACATTAGCTGTAAATAGCTCTAAAGACATACTAACATTGTGATGTGCATCAGCATAACACTAGACATAGTATGGATTTTCATACAGTAGCAGTGAATAAAAAGAAACTTAATACTGATCCTTATATTGTAGATAGTATACTTTATAATAAGCTTCCTTTAGAAATCAAGTCCTGTAAAAAGAATTGTTTTAAAAGAAATCTAAAGAAGTATCTCAATCTCAAATGTTTGTATAATATTGATGAATTGTAAATCTATCTACTCCTTAATCATTGTAAATATTGTATGTTAATCATTGTAAATTTTGTAATGCTAATAATTGTAAATACTGTAATTAGCTCTTGATAATGTCAGATGTTCTGTATGAATCTATTGACAGTAATAAACTTACTTACTTACAAACTGTTGGTGGAGGTGGGAATAATTTCTGCATATTGGTCAACAAACTGCATAACTTGTACAGCGTCTCTCAAAAAACTGGAATCAACTTGAAAAGTATGCATAGGTTCTAACAAGCAAATTAAAAAAAAAAAAATGATCATATTATAGTTGTGAGGTGAGTTGCCTCTTCTTTTTGTTGTGCCGAATTGGTATGGTGTTCCTATTCTGCGTTAATGCACACTGTAATACTTAATCTAAAAACAGTTGCCACAACAGCAAAGAGCAGAATCAGTTTGAAAATTTGGCCAACAAATTCAACTTTCATAATTTTATCAAACTACTAGAACTTATGCATGATGTTCTGCTTGAATTGAAACATCTGTCAGAAGTACTACAAATGCATCATTGTACCATAAAACATGCATGTGAAAATATAAAGCTTTATTTAAATAGAATTGAAAATTTGAAATCTTTACAAGGTAACTGCGAGGTAGTAATTATTAAATTTATCGAAGTTGGGGATTTCAAAAGTGTGAAAATTAATAATAAGGCTAGCTTTCCAGCTGTTGACAGAGGTCACTTTATACAATGCATTAAAGACAATATGAAAATGAGAATGATGAAAGAAGATGATACAAATCAGCAGTTAAATGAACAAACTGACTCAGCTTTTATCATGATATAAGGCAAGGTGAAAGATAAGTACAAAAGCTAGCTTCTAGATTTGGATTCAATTCCCAGGAAGTTTTAACTGATTTTGTTCAGTACAAGGCAACAGGAAAGAGGGTTGTGAGTGAGAAATTAAAGAAGTGTTGCAGATTGTGAAACGTGGTTTTAGTAAAATGAACATAATAACGTCTGACCTTCGAAACTCACTTAAAATTGCTACGATTTCCAGTTTAGTGTTTGTGTCTTTAATTGGACCGCTGTCACCATATTTAAATCTGAACCTTATGCCAAATAATGATTGCAAAAGGGGAGACACAGCATGGACTGTACAATGTGTCCAAGACATGAAAGAATGAAGAAAATTTATATAGGAAGCTGTGGGCTCTCTTTGAGTTGCAGAAAACAACCTTAACTGTAAAAGTCTTGGGCTTTACATAAACTTATAAGGTATAAATAATTTTTTGTTCATGTAGTTAGTAAAGTAATTGCATGTAACTGATTAATTATTGTATTTGAACATTTTTCATTACATAGCCTGCTAAATACATTCTATTTCATTATGGCATTAGCTTTTACTAGCAGGTTATTTATTCTCTTAAAATTGTTGCCACCCCTCTGTATTTACTCATATAAGCTGCATACCAGCACCTCCTCTAATGCCACTTTAAGCACTGCCACCTACCTATAGTAGTAGGTAAGAGGAAGTATTATTGTATTCCCCCAAAAATTCCAGAATGAGATTTCACTGGAAATGCATGTTATGTTTTGAGATACCTGAATCTAAAGAACACGTTTTTAAAAAAGGTAGGTACAGTAGGGACAATAGTTCTGTGCCAGTGACCTACTTTCCTAGCGCACTGAAGAGAGTCTATGCCTAACACCAGTTACTCTCCTACAGGCAGCTGTCTGTCTGCTGGAACATGTGGGACTTCACCAATACGACATAAACACACAACACCACAACACTGCATGACTGGTTTATTGTCACTATGTTTAGATTGCTCTATCATTCTTTTATATTTACAAATCATATACAAACCTTGTCACGCGAATGCATTGTCTTAAACTAGCAGAGCTTTATTAGTGTGATAAACACTACACCAGAAATATCAACACCGTCGTTTTCTTCTGCAAGACTTTTCTTCAGATATTTCCCTTTCATCATCTATAGTCTTCTTCTCCTTCACTGTCACTATATTCCCTAACTTGGATTACAAAACTTTCTATGACATTTTCAAACAGGCCTTGTTGTTCTTCTTCAATATATTTGTCTTCCTATTTAATAACGTGTTGACAGGCATTTTCACACTTTTCCATGCTAATGTCGTCAATATGTTCTTAGCTAAGCTTCATAAATAACATGTAATTTAAAAGAGTGTTCTACCAAGCTACCCATTGCTTTATATCAGCCCAGATGAGCTCTACTCGATTAAGACCCGATGAATAGGGAGGTAATCGGAGAACAATTTGTACACGGCCTACAAACTATCAATGTAAATTTTCGGAACAGGCTTTGACCCTTACTTAGGTTGTAAAGCTCCAAACTTAGCATCCTTTCATGGAATGGGGTAAGTCCTGCATCTTATTTTGATATGAGACGATGGGGCCTTTTCCAACTGCACACAATGGTACAGTGCGTTATCAATCACCAAAACAGATCTGGAGGCAAGTTAGGATTTAGTATTTCCATTAGCCATTTTTTTGTTTTTTTCCCCATAATTTTGTGGTGTATTAACTTTTCTTATTTTTACATAAAAATTCCCAGAAGGCAAGAACCTCCAATAAACACAGCAAAATACACAATATATGCAATCCTAGTTTAATTGCAGAAACACAGGGGCGTCATTTAGGGGGCAGGGGCACAATTGCCCCCCTCCCCCTAAGTTACAAATAATTAGGTTACATTATTGCTCTACCAAAAGAAAAATTACATCTATACTTTTAATACAAATATTTCACATTTAAGAAATAAAAGATTTTTTTTTTAGCCAAATATATTGTTAAAACCCACATGAAAATTCAGGAAATTGCTCCAATCTTGCCCCCCCCCATGCAGAAACATATAGTAACTAATTTATAAACACAAAGTTCAAGGTAGCATAAAGTCATAAACAGATGGCTGGCATGAGAGATGTTAGTCGGACTACTGCTGCCACTAGACTGAACTGATTGCACTCACTGCACATGCCCGAGAGTTGGGGCTCGCTCACTGTCCAGATAACCAGTGCGCATCCACGCTTCACCGGCACAGAACCATCGTCCCTACTGTAATGAGAGAGTGACTCTCTGTGAACAGCAAAACTCAAAAACTGAAAGTCAGATAAATACCAAATTTGGTTTGGAAAGATAGAATCAAACTGAAAAATTCAATACCATAGTTAGGATTGGTGTTTAAGTTCATCTTCTTCCAGGAATGCACAAATTTTTTTTGAGAAAATAGCCCTGAACCTTCCAACTACCACTTATGTGGAAAATTTTTCATTTTTTTCTCTCTCTTTCTTCCTCCACTCATTGGTTCCTCTACATTCCATCAAAATATGCACTCCATCTTCGTTATCCCCATAGATTGGGGATATACCTTTCATAACGTTTTCCCTTTGCTCCTTAATTTCCACATCCCTAACCAGAACCATGCAATGGCTTCCCTCTCCTTTTAATTATATATATCTAAATATTTTTCTTTATTTGGTTCTGTCTTAGTCATTTTATAAAAGCCTAACGATCTCTTCTCATTCATCTCAGTCCAATTGTTTAAACTATCCATATCTTCAAACCTAGATTGGATGCATTTCCAAAACCCCTCTACCATTTCATGTCTTTGTCCCCATATATCTCCTAATCCATTCTTTTCCAACTGGTCCGTAATTTTACTCAGCCAGTTATCAGTACTCTGGTGTTTTTCCTACTATTTAAGACTACACTGTAAGATATTTTCTTCTGATAATTGGCTTATCCAGTTCCGAGTTAGACAATATGTGCACTTTGCATATTCACAAGGTAAATGGGCTCAGATACTTGAGAGATGTGCTGTATCAAAACTATTCAATGTAGTCAAAATGTAACAACAAAAGTTTGAAACTAAAGCCAAGCTAAGTGCTTGTTTCTAAAAGAAACAGACAGATGAGGCAAACCAGCAAATTTCTCTCCGCAATTGTACTTAAACAACATTCAATGCAAAGGCCTTAAAAGTGATAACTTACGGACTTTATATTGGGAAGCCAGAGGGAAAATGATACAGATCAATTAATCCCCAGTGCCATTGGTGAACAACAACAACATTCAAAGCTACAAAAAAAAAAAAAGCATTTAAAATATTTTTAAGGCACACTTACAGCACACTCGAAACTCGAGTAGTAAATATGAGGAGACGTGGAAAAGCAGATTTTGACCTCACCAAAGTGGAATTTGCTGTTAAATATTTATCACTTCTACCTAATCCTGCACCAAAATACAAAGATATTATGTCCTGTTTGAAGTGGATACTGCCAATCTATGCTGAATTTTATAACACTCTGAAGTGTAGTGGTACAAACAACACATTAATTGGCCGGCTCGCTAAGGATGAAGAGCACGTCTCTTCGAAACATGTTCGAATAGAATTTTAAGTAAGTATTGCAACAAGTGTTTTTAATTTGCTGACCAGTGTTTTAACATCTTAACACAGAGGTGTTCAATGATGTAAAGGATTCCACTGATGTGAGTTAGGAATGGTCTACCTTAAGCATAAACTGGTTTTTGAATCTTAGTGTTCAGTGTTATCTTGTTGCCTGAATTTCTTATTGTGTTGGAATGTTCTTTTAAAAATCATGTTCATGAGAGGAACTAAGCAGAGTAAATGAACCTTAATAAACTGAACACTGCTGTAGAGGAACTAACTGTGTGCTCTGCATTGGGCCTTTAAAACCCCTATTTCATTAAAAGTTCACGTGAAATGTATTTTTCATTACACCACCTTAATATAGCTTTTCTTACAGTAATGTTTTCAATACAAAAGACCATAGTTATGGAAAAATTTACTTTTTTTTCTTTCTGATTTTTATAGTAATGATTGTGGTATAAGAGGTCATTATTATGAAAAAGTTTCTTGTTACGCTGTACATACAAAACAGTAATTGAATCACAGTTTGAGTTTCTTAAGTTAATCAGGGTTTATTACAGCAATATTATGTTTATATATTGGCCCTTATTATTGTGTCTCACTGGTAGTTCTTCCCTATTTTTACAACTTTTTCTTGTAAACAATTTAAACCTTCAGATACAAACGTGTAAGCATTGACTGATGGGCTACAATTTCATATTTACTATTCATGTATTAAGAGTTTTTCTTTAGGATGTTGTGAAGAAAGGTTTCCTATATAGTTATTCATACTTTGTAATGTGGAGAATCAAACAAAGAAAATACAATTAAATACAAACATAATCTTCAAATTGAACCAATTTCAATGTCTGAAAAGATACCACAGTGACACATAAAATAATAACACTATCATAAACACCATTCATATATGTGGGTAGGAATAATGACAATAAGGTAATATTTACTTGTGAAACGAAAGGAGTTATTCCATAAATTTAAATTTAATAATTTATACTAAATAGGAATGTGATGAGAAAATAATTTCAATTTAAGGAGTAAGAGGCAGTTATAATGTCTAAGGATAACAAGATGGAGAGCTAGTTTGAAACATTACATGTTAATATGTTTATTATTCATTTGTATTCATTAATTAATATAATTATGATATTTATTTGTTCATAGTGATATATACATTTTAGCTTGTATTAATGTCCATTATATTGTGGAAAAGGAAAAAATATTAAATGTTAGAAAAGCTAAATAGCCAACCTTGAAAGAATGCATCAGTGAGAAAAATTTATATCATTTGTTTCTAACCATGGAAAATAACAAACAACAATGGTTGTTGATTTATTGGCATGGAAATGAAGGCATCTATACAAGCTTTTTCGTCAGTAAAGCTTTTTGGCGTTCCTCGATATTATGGACAAATTATTTGTGTAAAGGCAACAGATAAACAACTTGGATATGTTAAAACATTCAAATAAAGTAATGCAATTGTTATTACTGTGGAATTTTAATATTCAGAAATAAAATCAAAAGTTTCAGAATTACCATGGATTAATTCCGCTTAACCTTTCCTGTACCATGCCCGAGAGGAACCAGAGTACTCATAGGTACAGCAAATTTAGAATCTACAAGGCTGTGAGGGATAGCAACCTGACTTTGAACCTGGTATGCATCGTGAGAAACAGCACACAAAAGTTAAACATATATATAAAAAAACTGCTGCATCTGTAAACCAAAAATCTTTGTTTCTTCCTCTTTAAGCTGGGTTTTGCTTACAATTAAAACACCCACATAATTATTTATTTGTTGTATCAAACTTTGTAATTCTTCAAACTAATTTCTTAAACTGCATGTGTTTGGATATATAATTAACAACTTTACAATTTAAATTCCAATATCCTTTTGGATCCCTGACTAAATCACAATTGTAAAATTTGCTTCACTGTTATTGTAACTGATAAAGATATTAATAACTAATCAAATTAGAATGAATGTTTCATATACATAACTGTAAACTGTGACAGTCTTGCACATACATTCCGATAATGCACATTTCCTTGGGAAATCAAAGGATGCTGAATGAATGATACCTACCTCCAGAGGCTAAGCCTGCTATGCTGGAATGGCTGGAAAGAGCTGCCACTACTGCATCTCGCGCATGCAGCACTTGAAGAGCATTTAGCAAATGTTGTAAAGCATGCTGTTTTGCCAAATTCGAATCCAGGGATAGGATAATTCGGGAAAGTGAAATTTGAGGAGATTTGCTGGCTGATATATTTTGCTGTTGAGCTTGACTCTTATCTTCAGAGGATCCATCAAAGATACCTGAGGTTTGAAATGAAAAATAGTAACAATTGTGTACGTATATTAGGAAAAAACTCAACATTCTGCAAGTATGTGTCTCTCCTAGATATGATTGTTCTCTACTTTCTAACCCCGAATCTTCCAAAAATTACAAATTTTCAATGAAGTCCTAAATGAGAACTTCACTGTTACAGTAAATTTCAGTATAGGGTTCTAAAACTTTCAAGACTGAGCAGTTATGTTATTTTAAGAGCCTGGCTTAAAACACCTGATAGCACTTGTAAGCTTCACATCATTCAACAGTTCCATTAGGATTATATTAAAATCTTAGCTATGCAAACACAGATGAATAATTCAACGAAGAAAAGATAAAAGATGCATTATCTGTCTTTCGATAACCTTTACATATATTCTATAAAAGCATTAAAGGTTAAGCTTGAAAATACTTAATTACCTAGAGCTGAAGCCCCAAGTGGATCACTTGAAGTTGTGAAGAGGACTGGCTCATGCATATTAGGTGGCTGCATGTTGAAGGTGGTCCAAGCAATGGAATGTGAGGAACCACAAGCCACCCTATTCACGTGCACATCTTCCAAACCATGCACTGGTGCTGGTTTCCGATTCACTATTGTGGTGCCATTGCCTTGCTGCCCGTGATCATTGTCACCCCAGGCATACACCTACATCAATAGAATTAGCTTAATTTATATTTGCTAATCTGCTAAGATAACTTACAAGTAAACAACTTCTATGTTGTGACATGATAGTTAAAGCAATGTGAATTTTAGATAAATTGTATGCCTTACACATTTTGAATTCTCTCCAAGATACATACAGGGTGGAAGAAGTTAGAATTCCTTCCTTTTCCAAGATATAGAAATCACTTACAAGAACATAAATTCTGTTATCAATTCTGCTGTAATTTTCACAGTTGTGTAGTTTATATGGACATATTAAGGACACTGAAATTATCATAAATGGATTTTTAACCAATTTTTATTAAGAAAGAAAAATCTTTGTAAACAAAGATTATTTGTTTTCTGCAATACCTATGCATTGCAATAAGGTGTATTTACAATGACACAATTTAATGAAGGTTTATATATACATTTGTTTTCATGAAAATCATAATTCTGAACATTTTCCACTGATATTCTGCCTATAATAGGGAAACTAAAATCGGCATTTATTGTGTGCAGCACTAAGTCAGCTAAGCAGTATCTCTGGTTATACATCTACTCATCCACAATACACACATCAAGCAGCTCAGAGCATCAGAGGACACATTCTTACATTAAATCAAATGTAATGGGATCTACTTAATAGCATCACGTGGGTGGAGAATCAGCAAATCTGAAACGATTGTGCAAGGCGTAAATCTTCTGGTACACACTGGCAATGTCATACCCCACTTTAAGAAGTGGACAGTGCATGCCTGTATGCTCCTTTTGCAACGCTGAGAGGACTGAGAAAGCATGACCAGTGGTACAGCATAAACTTAAATATAATGCAGAAATCTATGGCAATGCACATAGCACTAGAAAAGAATACTATATCCAAGCCAGCTAAAGTGTGTAGCGTGAACAGTTTGACATTTACATTCAAGTGTTAACTACAGGAAGTGAAGTTGAATTCATCGTTACATTACCAGCATGATGCATTTCTTCATACTTGTCCATTCATTTTCCTTATTTGAACAAGAAAATGCCGTGTATGCAGTTGCTATTCTCAATACCAAAGAGGTCACTTCTTAGCATTGATAAACCAGTAGGAGTTCTGAAGAAAAATTAAATTAAATTGAGTTTTATTTATGGATGCTCTTTAACTACTATGGTTCTTAGCATCCCATTCTATATTGGACATGAAAGACTGACCAACGACCGATAATTTTGCTCAGAGGCCTCTTTATCAGGCTTGAGGTTCTTTTACGTGCTGTAAATCTATGACACAGGACCACCGGCTTTACTTCCCTTCTGAAGGAAGCCTGCGAGAGATGGTTCTTACGTAATATGTTTTACGTAAGTTATTAGTACTTGAAGATCTTATGTTGTGTTGCTTTTGTTTTGTTTGGTTACATAATTTTAACTGCCCCACGTATGGTAGCCAATTTGCGATGTACTTGCAAATGTTTGTTTACATCAGTGTTGAAGCCATCTTGTGACGTCATTCATTTGTTTGGTTTGTAGCTCCATCTGGCGTTAGCAATTTGCGGTTCTTAGTATCAGTTTTTGAAATAATTCATTTCAAATGTCCTCCGGCTAGCTATTATCTTATCTTGGGTCGAACATGTGTCTCAATACAGGTCGTGAAACGGAAAGGAATCTTTTATCCAAAAATTACACTGATGAAGAAATTTGTTTTATAATTTTTATTGTCGAACACGTTCACTATCACTTTTACATATTGATCTAGATACTCGCCAAACTGAAACTGTTATAATACTTCTTACTGATCACTTTTAATTCACGTATTTCAACTTTGTGTATAATTAACTTTATAATACTTTAGATTTTCGTAACTTGTGAATCTATAGCCGACGTATCTCATACAAATATTTTGACGAACTGACGAACTTAAGACGACGTGTATTGCACTAAGAATTTTGATGAACTGCACACAAGCTACCTCAAACCTACCCTATTTATACGCCTGCATCAAGATACGCCTAAAGATTATAAATGAATTACTATTGGCTAAGAAAACGCGCCAACATTAGCGTCTATTTTAATATCCAATGAAAACCACGAATACATATTGCTTTTAGGGAAACATTCCAGAAGGTTCTCAACGGAAAAAACGCGCGAACATTACGTAACTTCCTCGTTTCCAATAATGATAAACAGCTCACCCCCCTTGCTGCATTATTGCGCTATTATTGACAGTTTCAGTAAAGCCTTATAAACTTATTTCCCAATATTAATTACAATTAATAAACATCTGAAATCAATGTCACATAAAAATGCATATTCATATTACAATCATTATTTACATTTAAGTAATTTATGATACAAATTACTGCATCATATGCCCCACTAGAAACATAATTATAAATATTTACAACTTGTTTGGAAATTTTATAATTGTGTTTTTAGTCTCCTAAATCTTGGAACACACGCTATCACTTTCACTTAACACTTCACACGCATTTAACACACGACATATTTTTTTTTTTTTTTTTTTTTTTATCTCGCCACTACTTACTGGCTCTGGTTTAATTAATTTAGATATTAATCTGACATCACAAATTTTTTTATAGCAAATACTTTACCCTAAATTATTTAATTACTGTTACCAAATTGTTTACTTTCTTAAGTTGTTGACAAAAATTTATACATTAAAGATTTTTGTAATTATTACACATATTTACCAAAATATTCACCCTCTACACAAATATATTTACATCTCTTAAATCTAGACAATGTTTCACATTTTCTGTTTGCTACATAAATATTTGTTTTTGTTTTTTTTATTATTATTTTTACCCATTCTTGTTATTTTGTACTTTATTTTAACAATACTCTTGGAATTGTATTTACGTACTTTTAATTTAATATCATATTAAGTTTCAATCTTTGCATTCTTAATTTTCAAATGTTGTTACAGTTACTAAAAATTTAATTTTTTTTTTTTTTTAAACATTTCTCTTTTTTTTTCTTTTTTTTTTAAATTTATTTCTCTTTTCAAATGACATATAAATATTTAGTTAACCCTCTTATGTTCCAATACATTTCCCTGCAAGTCATCTTTAACTATCCAGCATTTACTTTACATCTCAATGCTATTTACCCTCCTGGATCAAATTGTGTGTGGCTAAACATTACTCGTAGCCGTATCCTAACCTTCAAATTATTGTTCATGAATAACCTCTTGTATTCATTTGAAATTTCGTCCCATGATAACATTTGAAAACCATCTAAAGTTTCCTGAACAACACATCTTTTAACAATTATCATTTTCAATGCTCCTACTATCTCTTTACTTTGAGAATACTCTGACAAATCTGTACTAAACTGTACTGGACTGGAGTTTTCAATTTGAACATTTTGGTACAATTTATTTCTTTGCATTACTGTCTCATTCTGTATTTCTGATATTTCCCCTCTGAAATTAACCTGCGCCTGATTCACATCTACATTCATAACCTCTTTTATCTCTCTTATCTCACTTGAAATACTACTCACTTGATTTCCTAACTCTGTGCATTCTACATTAACCTCACTTTTAGTATTAACCTCACTTTTTTTGTTACATATTTCCTTGCTCATGTCTAACATTTTCTTTGAAACTTCACCTATTTCATTTGCTATCATTTCTTGATTTTCATTTTTCATTCTAATCATACTACTATCTAGCTCCATGAATTTCTTTTCAATTTCTTCCCTGTTTTGTTCTAAGGTTTTACCAATATCTTCCCTCAATTCTCTCTTATTCTGATCTAGTTTTTGTTCTAAACTCCTATCAATATCTTCTCTTAATTCCCTATTATTCTTTTGCATATCTTCCCTTAATTTCTCATTACTCTGAGTTAATTTTTCTAATTTCTCATTATTCTTTTGCATATCTTCCCTGTTTTGATCTATTTTCTTACTAAGATCTTCCCTGTTTTGATCTATTTTCTTACTAAGATCTTCCATCATTTCCCTATTATTCTCATTAGTCTTTTTCATATTCTCATTCAAATTTTTCAGCATTTCCATAATCATACTAGTATCAAGATTAACATTTCCTGCTATTCTATTCTGACTATCTGCACTAACATTTCCATCCTTAAATCCTAAAAAGTCTGGGCTATTTTCTGTAACCTGTATTGAATTACAGCTAACTGTTACATTATCTCCCTCCATAATTATTTCTTCTGTATTATTAGTAGCCATTGTTTTCTTTATCGTACCACTCCTAAGGTACATTTAAATTTGTTTACCTTTTTTTTTTTTTTTTTTTTTTTTTTAGAATTAACATAACATTTTTCTAACCTTTTTGTATGTCGCTTCTGCGTTGTATTATGATGAATCTACGTTGTCTCGATGTTTTTGTGTCCACTTATCCGCGTCGTTTTTTCGCTCCTCTAGTTGTTTCTTGAATCTGCGTCTTGTAGATCATTTCACTGCTGCATTCGCCCCTTCCTGGTCATCTCACTTCTTCCTGGTTAATTCTGCCCCTTCCTGGTCATCGTGTTCCTTTCCTGGTCACTATGCTTCTTTCCTGGTCATCGTGTTCCTTTCCTGGTTATCGTGCCCCACGTTGGGCGCCAATTTGCGAGAGATGGTTCTTACGTAATATGTTTTACGTAAGTTATTAGTACTTGAAGATCTTATGTTGTGTTGCTTTTGTTTTGTTTGGTTACATAATTTTAACTGCCCCACGTATGGTAGCCAATTTGCGATGTACTTGCAAATGTTTGTTTACATCAGTGTTGAAGCCATCTTGTGACGTCATTCATTTGTTTGGTTTGTAGCTCCATCTGGCGTTAGCAATTTGCGGTTCTTAGTATCAGTTTTTGAAATAATTCATTTCAAATGTCCTCCGGCTAGCTATTATCTTATCTTGGGTCGAACATGTGTCTCAATACAGGTCGTGAAACGGAAAGGAATCTTTTATCCAAAAATTACACTGATGAAGAAATTTGTTTTATAATTTTTATTGTCGAACACGTTCACTATCACTTTTACATATTGATCTAGATACTCGCCAAACTGAAACTGTTATAATACTTCTTACTGATCACTTTTAATTCACGTATTTCAACTTTGTGTATAATTAACTTTATAATACTTTAGATTTTCGTAACTTGTGAATCTATAGCCGACGTATCTCATACAAATATTTTGACGAACTGACGAACTTAAGACGACGTGTATTGCACTAAGAATTTTGATGAACTGCACACAAGCTACCTCAAACCTACCCTATTTATACGCCTGCATCAAGATATGCCTAAAGATTATAAATGAATTACTATTGGCTAAGAAAACGCGCCAACATTAGCGTCTATTTTAATATCCAATGAAAACCACGAATACATATTGCTTTTAGGGAAACATTCCAGAAGGTTCTCAACGGAAAAAACGCGCGAACATTACGTAACTTCCTCGTTTCCAATAATGATAAACAGCTCACCCCCCTCGCTGCATTATTGCGCTATTATTGACAGTTTCAGTAAAGCCTTATAAACTTATTTCCCAATATTAATTACAATTAATAAACATCTGAAATCAATGTCACATAAAAATGCATATTCATATTACAATCATTATTTACATTTAAGTAATTTATGATACAAATTACTGCATCATATGCCCCACTAGAAACATAATTATAAATATTTACAACTTGTTTGGAAATTTTATAATTGTGTTTTTAGTCTCCTAAATCTTGGAACACACGCTATCACTTTCACTTAACACTTCACACGCATTTAACACACGACATTTTTTTTTTTTTTTTTTTTATCTCGCCACTACTTACTGGCTCTGGTTTAATTAATTTAGATATTAATCTGACATCACAAATTTTTTTATAGCAAATACTTTACCCTAAATTATTTAATTACTGTTACCAAATTGTTTACTTTCTTAAGTTGTTGACAAAAATTTATACATTAAAGATTTTTGTAATTATAACACATATTTACCAAAATATTCACCCTCTACACAAATATATTTACATCTCTTAAATCTAGGCAATGTTTCACATTTTCTGTTTGCTACATAAATATTTGTTTTTTTTTTTTTATTATTATTTTTACCCATTCTTGTTATTTTGTACTTTATTTTAACAATACTCTTGGAATTGTATTTACGTACTTTTAATTTAATATCATATTAAGTTTCAATCTTTGCATTCTTAATTTTCAAATGTTGTTACAGTTACTAAAAATTTAATTTTTTTTTTTTTTAAACATTTCTCTTTTTTTTTTTTTTTTTTTAAATTTATTTCTCTTTTCAAATGACATATAAATATTTAGTTAACCCTCTTACGTTCCAATACATTTCCCTGCAAGTCATCTTTAACTATCCAGCATTTACTTTACATCTCAATGCTATTTACCCTCCTGGATCAAATTGTGTGTGGCTAAACATTACTCGTAGCCGTATCCTAACCTTCAAATTATTGTTCATGAATAACCTCTTGTATTCATTTGAAATTTCGTCCCATGATAACATTTGAAAACCATCTAAAGTTTCCTGAACAACACATCTTTTAACAATTATCATTTTCAATGCTCCTACTATCTCTTTACTTTGAGAATACTCTGACAAATCTGTACTAAACTGTACTGGACTGGAGTTTTCAATTTGAACATTTTGGTACAATTTATTTCTTTGCATTACTGTCTCATTCTGTATTTCTGATATTTCCCCTCTGAAATTAACCTGCGCCTGATTCACATCTACATTCATAACCTCTTTTATCTCTCTTATCTCACTTGAAATACTACTCACTTGATTTCCTAACTCTGTGCATTCTACATTAACCTCACTTTTAGTATTAACCTCACTTTTTTTGTTACATATTTCCCTGCTCATGTCTAACATTTTCTTTGAAACTTCACCTATTTCATTTGCTATCATTTCTTGATTTTCATTTTTCATTCTAATCATACTACTATCTAGCTCCATGAATTTCTTTTCAATTTCTTCCCTGTTTTGTTCTAAGGTTTTACCAATATCTTCCCTCAATTCTCTCTTATTCTGATCTAGTTTTTGTTCTAAACTCCTATCAATATCTTCTCTTAATTCCCTATTATTCTTTTGCATATCTTCCCTTAATTTCTCATTACTCTGAGTTAATTTTTCTAATTTCTCATTATTCTTTTGCATATCTTCCCTGTTTTGATCTATTTTCTTACTAAGATCTTCCCTGTTTTGATCTATTTTCTTACTAAGATCTTCCATCATTTCCCTATTATTCTCATTAGTCTTTTTCATATTCTCATTCAAATTTTTCAGCATTTCCATAATCATACTAGTATCAAGATTAACATTTCCTGCTATTCTATTCTGACTTTCTGCACTAACATTTCCATCCTCAAATCCTAAAAAGTCTGGGCTATTTTCTGTAACCTGTATTGAATTACAGCTAACTGTTACATTATCTCCCTCCATAATTATTTCTTCTGTATTATTAGTAGACATTGTTTTCTTTATCGTACCACTCCTAAGGTACATTTAAATTTGTTTACCTTTTTTTTTTTTTTTTTTTTTTTTTTTTAGAATTAACATAACATTTTTCTAACCTTTCTGATGCTATCTGCTGATGTAGCTTTGATGTCCAGCTTTCTGCCCCTTTCTCCTAGGTTTGTATGTCGCTTCTGCGTTGTATTATGATGAATCTACGTTGTCTCGATGTTTTTGTGTCCACTTATCCGCGTCGATTTTTCGCTCCTCTAGTTGTTTCTTGAATCTGCGTCTTGTAGATCATTTCACTGCTGCATTCGCCCATTCCTGGTCATCTCACTTCTTCCTGGTTAATTCTGCCCCTTCCTGGTCATCGTGTTCCTTTCCTGGTCACTATGCTTCTTTCCTGGTCATCGTGTTCCTTTCCTGGTTATCGTGCCCCACGTTGGGCGCCAATTTGCGAGAGATGGTTCTTACGTAATATGTTTTACGTAAGTTATTAGTACTTGAAGATCTTATGTTGTGTTGCTTTTGTTTTGTTTGGTTACATAATTTTAACTGCCCCACGTATGGTAGCCAATTTGCGATGTACTTGCAAATGTTTGTTTACATCAGTGTTGAAGCCATCTTGTGACGTCATTCATTTGTTTGGTTTGTAGCTCCATCTGGCGTTAGCAATTTGCGGTTCTTAGTATCAGTTTTTGAAATAATTCATTTCAAATGTCCTCCGGCTAGCTATTATCTTATCTTGGGTCGAACATGTGTCTCAATACAGGTCGTGAAACGGAAAGGAATCTTTTATCCAAAAATTACACTGATGAAGAAATTTGTTTTATAATTTTTATTGTCGAACACGTTCACTATCACTTTTACATATTGATCTAGATACTCGCCAAACTGAAACTGTTATAATACTTCTTACTGATCACTTTTAATTCACGTATTTCAACTTTGTGTATAATTAACTTTATAATACTTTAGATTTTCGTAACTTGTGAATCTATAGCCGACGTATCTCATACAAATATTTTGACGAACTGACGAACTTAAGACGACGTGTATTACACTAAGAATTTTGATGAACTGCACACAAGCTACCTCAAACCTACCCTATTTATACGCCTCCATCAAGATACGCCTAAAGATTATAAATGAATTACTATTGGCTAAGAAAACGCGCCAACATTAGCGTCTATTTTAATATCCAATGAAAACCACGAATACATATTGCTTTTAGGGAAACATTCCAGAAGGTTCTCAACGGAAAAAACGCGCGAACATTACGTAACTTCCTCGTTTCCAATAATGATAAACAGCTCACCCCCCTCGCTGCATTATTGCGCTATTATTGACAGTTTCAGTAAAGCCTTATAAACTTATTTCCCAATATTAATTACAATTAATAAACATCTGAAATCAATGTCACATAAAAATGCATATTCATATTACAATCATTATTTACATTTAAGTAATTTGTGATACAAATTACTGCATCAAGCCATGCTAAGGATTTTTACACCTGAAAAAATCCATCGCTCTCCGCTGTGTTTGAACACAGACATAATTTCCTAAGAGGACATCTTGCCAATGCAGAGGTACACAACACCTAGTTGCAACAATGCACAATGCAAGCTTGTTGAAAGTTTTGCGTGACTTAATGCTACCTGCAGCAGGTCTACTTGCTGCTAAGGACAGGAATCATATATGATGCAAAACACTGTAATGTAGTTTCACTTCCATAAATTGTGACTTAACCACTCTGGTGCAAGCAAATGATGATGATGATGATGATGATGATGATTTGCGTTTAAGGGCATTCAACTGCTAGGTCATTAGCGCACTTGTAAAACAGATCATGGCAAAGGCCAGAGGTAAAGATCAGTACAAAATACCATGGCAAAGGCCAGAGATAAAGATGAATATAAAAATCATAGCAAAAGCCAGAGATAAAGACCAACATAAAATCATAGCATAAGTCATAAATAAACATAAATATATAAAACTAAACTGAGAAGTATGAAACACCTGTTATTAACATGACTAAATCCGCATCTGGAAATTTACCTTTGACACAAAATTAAAAATGTTATCAACTGCTTGCTTATCCTCTGCTAAGACCTCTGCAAGATTGTCCAACAGTTGCAGAGTGTCCCAAAGATGTGCTAGAGCAATACACATTAGCAACACATGACGGACCAACAGACCTTTGCTACAAAGCGGACAAGTAGGAACAGATAACTGTGCGAGAATTGTAGTGGCCAATATGCAACCAAGCCAAAATCACCTCCTCACGCTGAGATACACGAGAGGAGGTTATTCATTGGAGTTTTCCTTCACTACTCTAAGCCTATTTCCGTGGAGAGCTAACCACTCCTCACACCATTACGATAGCACCACTCTCCACATAACAAGCCTAAAGTCTTCTGATGTTACCCAAGATATTGTAACACTGGTTTCTGTGGTCGCTGTCTTAGCTGTCAAATCTGCCAGTTCATTCCCTGGCAAGCCAACGTGACCAGGTATTTAAGCACACTCCACATTAATGCCAGGAGGGCATCCTGGATTTGCTGAACAATGGGGTGGTAGTTGTACAGCTCACAAAGGCTCTGAAGTGCACTAAGGGAATCACTAAAAATGAGACAATCTCCCAATTTTCGATGGTGACATACAAAATGGCTCGGTATATGGCATACAGCTCTGCACTATAAATGGATATGCTATCATGGGGTTTGGTACCATAATATAAGCACATCCAACACCATTGGGCACTTTGATCCATCGGTGTAGATCAAAATTCGGTCATTATAACCAGACAGAAATTCTAAAAAACAAGTGTGGATACTAAACACAGGCATCTTAGACTTCCGGTATATCATCATTCCAAGATCTATGTGAGATGTTGCACGTACCCAAGGGGGCGAATACCTTCTCCTCCTTAGGAAACATGCTAGGCATTTCAATGTTGTGCTTTCTAAGTAGCTCCTGGAAACAAACACCTGCAGGCCTTGGATTGATGGAGCTATTCCTATAACATTCGTCCAGCGTGGTGTGGAAAAAAAGAAGCAAATGTTGGATGTTTTGGGATAATTTAAGCATACAGCCATAATTTTCTGGTAGGACATCATGCCAATGCAGAGGAGATAATAATAATCTGTATTGTGCAGTGAACTGATCAAAAATAGACTATGGGTGTATTCCTCAGCACAACCGTCTGTGCTGAGGAGATTAGACACAGTCCATAATCAGGGCATTCGAGTGGCTATTGGTGGTTTTCTCACTAGCCCAGTTATGAGTCTTTATGCTGAATTGGCAGTGTAAGCAAAGCTACTTGAGTCATGTTTACTGAGGAATGCCAAATAAATCATTAAAATGAACGTTATTGGTTACAGTTTCTTCTGCTCGGTGGAAATTAAGATTGTAGATAATCAAAAGTGATGCAATGTGCTGTGGAGTTTGTACAAGTTCTTATCTGTGATAGCAGAGTACCTTTGAAAACGTGTTCCTGTTTTTAACCATCTGACATAGGTGAAGATTTTAAGTATAAATATCAACTCATTTTAAATGATGAAAAGGAATTCACTGTTAATAGAACTTCTGTTTTTAATTTATAATACTTTTTAATTTATCTATGCAACCCTTACTCTATTTCTAATATATTGTATTTCTCCAAATACCAGACTTTTCCTGAGCCTGATTTAGGAACTGAGCATGTTATAGAGAAAGGAAAAGAAAATAACTTAATATTTTAAAACAAAATTTAATGCAGCATTTCATATGATTTTGAATTAAAACAACATGGTGATGAATGTGGCAGTATCAATTTGCCAATGGTCTTGGGTACATGGTGACAATAGTAACAGCCATTACAATTTTTCAGTCAAGGTACGTGAAATTACTGAGGCTATGTGCTTATCATGCTTAGCTTATGATATACACATGATTTCAAAAGAAGGTGCAAAGGGAACAGTGGACTTTGATCATCCAGCACCATATTGCGCACTTTTTTAACCATTTCTGGTGTAGCACATTTTGGGCGTCCTTCATAAGGATAGTCTTCTAGGCTGGTGCATTCATGTTTAAACTCCACAGCCCACTTTTTCACCATTGAAAATGAAGGTAAAGCTCCACTGCACACTTTAAAGAACTTTACACGAATTTCATTCAATGTCGAATTTGATAACTGCACGATACTTGATTTTATCCACATCAAAATATAAACAAATACCTTACTTCAGAAGGTTGTATGCAACAAGCAACAATATAGAAAGGCTTGAAATTTTTCAGAAATGCTTATAACAGATATACCAACTTAATGGAAAAATATCATTGCATTAGCAGTGCCATTTCTGTTTGAAGCTGAAAACATTTCAGACGGCCTTTGTAAGTTGGTTGGATATGGATTGAGGTTACAAGTTTGCTAAGTCAAAATGATTATGATTTATATTTAAGTGTGCTCAACTGCAAGGTCAAAAGTGCCCTTATAAAACATATCACAGTAAGGGCCGGAGATAAAAATCAATATAAAAACTCATGGCAAAAGTCAGAGATAAAGATGAATTAACAAAACTTAGCTGGGAGGTATGAAAAACTTGATGTCAATATGACTAAATCAATTACTTTTGACATAAACTTAAAAACCCATTCAACCACATGGTTATCGTCTGCTAAGACCTCTGCAAGACTGACTGGTAGTTGCAGAGAGTCCCAAAGATGTGCTAGAGAAATACACTCAGCAGCACATGAGAGATTGACAGACCTTTGCAACACAGCTGATAAAGAGGAGCAGGGTCCCCCTCAAAAAGGGAACCATATGTAAAACTGCAATGGCCAATATGCAACTGATCCAAAAGCACCTCCTCACGAGATATATGAGAGTAAGTTACCCAGGTTATCGGAATGTGCTTCACTACTCTAAGCTTATTTCCGCAAAAAGCTGATTACTCTTTGTGTCAGCACGATAGCACCACTCTTCGTACAATAAGCCTACAGTCTTCTGATGTTACATAAATATTGCAACACTGGGTTCTGTGCTTTCCACCTTAGCTGCCAAATCTGGCAGTTCATTCCCCAGTAAGCCAACTTGACCAGGAATCCAAGCACACTCCACATTTATGCCAGAAGTGGTAAAACCTGGACGGTATCCTGGATGTGCTGTACAATGGATGGTAGGTGTACAGCTCACAAAGGCCTGAAGTGCACTAAGGGAATCACTCAAAATGAGACAGTCACCCAATTTTTGATGATGCACATACAAAATGGTTTGGTATATAACATACAGCTCTGCACTATAAATGGAAGCACTACTACAAAAAACAAATGTATGCGGTTCAGTTCCATAAACATAGGCACATCCAACACCGTTGGTGCACTTAGATCCATTGGTGTAGAAAAATTCAGTAATTGTAACCTGACAAAAATTCTAAAAAACAAGTGCAGATACTAATCACAGGCATTGTAGACTTCTGGTATGCCATCATTCCAAGACCTACATGAGATGTTGCATGTAACCAAGGGGGGTACACCCTCTCTCCCTTAGAAAACTTGCTAAGCATTTCAATATCATGCTTTCTAAGAAGCTCCCAGAAATGAACATCTGGAGGGCTTGGACTATTGGAGCTGCTCCTATAATGTTTGTCCAGCGCGGTGTTGAAAAAAGAAGTGAACATTGGATGCATCGGCATACATTTAAGACCACAGCCATCATTTCCTAGCAGGACATCACACTGATATAGCAGAGAGGGTTCTGCCGATTCGGCATAAAGACTCAGAACTGGGCTAGTTGGCAAAGCTTCGACAGTACACGAATGCCCTAACTATGGATCAATCTTCTCAGCACAGATGGTCATGCTGAAGAATAAATGATACACCCATAGTCCACCTTGTGCACAGCATTCTTTCACCTTCCGAAAGAATGACCATTTATACTGACATTGCCTCCCTAAAAGTCTTTAATGAAGATTCTACATTAATGTAGCTCCTCAAATGTAACAAACAGTATGTCTCACAGAAGAGGAAGTAGCACAACAGATCACAGATACAATGCAACTGCGGAATGGAACAGTCTGTAAAAAACTAAAGGTTGGAGTCTTTGGAGCTTGAGTAGGTTGTGAGTTTCCACCCACCATATCAACTGTCCACTGATCATGCCTTCCATCACCTTGCAAACGTAACTAGTGAGGGAAATAGGATGGTAGCTGGAAGGAAGATGATTGTCCGTTTCAGCTTTCAAAATGGGCTTGAGTGGCTTTGCACCACTTTTCTGGGAAAGTGCGTCAACCCAAACACAATTATATATCTTGAGCAGGAAAGCCTTACCATCAGCAGAGAGCTTTTGCAATATTTGTATGTGGATACAATCTGACCCTGGTGCTGATAGTTGCGAAGATGAAAGAGTATGTTTTAACTCTGCCATGGTGAAAAGCTGATTTTAATCTTTAAGGTTTCAGAATGAAACGGGAAACCTTGAAATTGCACCTGAGTCTTAACTGCAAGGAACTCAGGCGAATAGTTATCTGAGCTAGACACTTGAGCAAAATCACTGCCAAATGTGTTAGCCATGTCCAATGTATCAACAACAGCTCCTGCAGCTGTTTTAAGACCAACAATTGGCATGTGGGTCAATTTTCCGGCCACATGCCTCAACTTATCCCATACGACAGAGGAAGATGTATGTTGATTAAATGTAGCTAAAACTTGTTCAATGGTGTCTTTTTGCTATTCTTAATAGCTTGTCTAGATTTGGCACACATTTACTTGTATTGAATCAGATTATCCTGAGTAGAGTGATGCTGGAAAATCCTGAGAGCATGCCTGCAAGCATGAATGACATTCCGGTGTTCATCCATCCACCAAGGGATCAGAAATTGATGGGGGTGGGCAGTCAACCGAGGAATAAGAATCGCCTCTGTAAGATCTTTGGCTAAAACATTAGTCATGCTCATTGAAATTAAACACAGCCAACTGGGAGTAAAGGTTGGCTTGATACAAGCACCATCTAGGCAAACATGGGGAATAAATATCTTGTGTTAAGAGACTGATAAGACATGGAAAGTGGTCACTAGAATGTAAATTAGACATGGCCTTTCGTTGTAAGGAAACTGCTAACTGTAGTGAACAAATTGCTAAATCAAGATGTGAAAAACTATTGAAGGAGTCTGACAGAAATGTAGACTCTCCGGTGTTCAAAAGAGCTAAGTTATAATTGTCCAAGAAATCTGCGATTTATTTGCCTTTTGTACAAGGCCAGGGTGAGCCCTAAAGAGGATGATGGGTACTGATGTCTTCCACCAACTGAAAAGGTGTTGGTAACTGGGAAACTAGATCTTCTAAATTAGTGAGTGAGAGGTCGTCAGATGGAAGCAGATAAATATTACAAATTGTAAATCAGATGAATGGCAGTTTAATCCTTACTACAACTGACTGGATGTTGGACTGTATGGATACAGATTCCATGAATATATTATCTCTGATATCTACTGCCCCTGAGCGCAGGAATACTCTCTTCCAGTGTAAGAATACACCATACTGGGGTATACCGCCTGATTTGAAAGCTGTCTTGCAGATGGAGCTTAGTCTCTTGCAAACATATGACCAAAGGATCATTCTTGTTGAGCAGAATTCAAGCTCCGGTTGATGTGTTCTAACTCCACGCATGTTCTAGGATGGCCATAGTAATTATAATGGAATAAGTTCTCAATTTTAAGATCATCTACATTGAGGACAGCAGTGGTCAAATCAATTTACTCTTTTTCTTTGGTGTCAGGCTAACACCTTTTATTGTACATTTATTCTGCCTCTTTTTCACTGTTGTTTTGGCAGTGTGGGCAGAATCTTCCAGCACCATCTCCCTCATGGAGGATAACCCTTTTCCAATAGAAAACTTTAGTTCGAGAACCTCGAAACAATTGGAAAAGGAGATCAGCAAAATTGAAGATCAACGATCTGATTCCTTACCAGGAGATTTCTCAGAAGAGGATCTCAGAGGAGATGCTCGTGGACCTTGCTTCCCTTTTGATGTTCTGGGTACACACTTTTCATTTACTTTCAGGAAGTCGATTCTGTCATATCTGATCCTGAATTTTATCAGTGATGCATTATATGTTACTGGCTTGCCAGTCTTATTAGTTGAGGTTGACAGTTTTAATGGTGATTTTACTGAAGTGATCCTTTCATTAACACATTTGGCAGATGTTGATGCAGATATGGGTTGATTTTGAGGGCTTTGGAAGCAATCTGGCTACAAGAATCTTTTCTGAAATGGTGGCACCGTTAATATTGCTGGTCTGAGTTGTGATTTCCTGACTCAGTACCAGTTTAGCTGCAACTGAGCTATAGGTGGCAGATTTCGGGACATAGTGTTGGTGGATGTGCAGGAGTTTCCGGACTTCCAAGAAGAACACCTTCTAACTCGGAACCCTTGGATTGCTCTTTCCTCTGTTAAACGGGGACATTCTCAGGAACTTGATAGGTATTCACCATTGCAGTTAATGCAAGTTAGGAGCTGATGAATATGCTCCATCACGTCATTGTCTCCACAGTTAATGCAGATAGATGCACAGTTACAGAAAGCATAGTGTGTCCAAAGCACTGACACTTATAACATCTCAGTTGGTTCAAGATATGTGGCGTAACTTCGATAACTTCATACTCCACCTTAATCGTTTGAGGGAGATCTACCCGATCAATGATAAGGAACAGGGTACAAGTGGACACAAATTCACCTTTTTGTTTCTGCTGAACCTAATATACAAATGTCACATCTTGATCTTCAAGATTTTCTTGAATCTCTTCGTTGGACATACTTCCAATGCATGGGTGTTTACCATATCGCCATACTGTGCAAGGAGTTCAAGGTCCTGTGCAACTTGTATAGAGTAGTGGCTAACATATTTGCTCTCAGTATAATCGCTATCTGGGATGCTGAATGCTAATGCACCAGAAGTGTGCATTACAAGCTCTAATACATGATTTTATTGCACCGGCAATTTTATCAGATACTTTTGAATAGTGAATGGACTCACAACTATATATTTCTTTCCTTCCTCTGTTCTACTGATAACTAAGTAGCAAGGACCACAAGACTTGGCTACTTCTCTTTAATTTTTTTTAATTTTGATTTTTCCATGGCGACAAAATCATTCATCATTACAAATTTCTCCGATGGAATGCTCACATCCTGGGTGCCACCGCAGCTTAGGTGAGAATCCTGGCCTGGACCTTGCTCACCTTAGGGTCTTACCTGCCAATTTAAAGACAGAGGAACCCAATTGCATTCAGGGTGCAACAGCTCATGCAATAGCCCTTTCCTAGGACTGACATTTATCAGCAGATACGAACACAGTCCTACATGATAATCAGGGGCTGGGAATTAGCATTACCCAGTCACCTTCTCTGACTCCCCTCCTACATCCCATGCAACAGTATCCCTCAAACTGTGATTAAGGAGGTGACTGGTCGTTGGTCAAACACATTTAAGGACCAAAGTTGGTTGGGCGTTTGGCATAAGCCCTCTCACCACTTAAAGAAATCCAATCGAGAGTGTGGCTCGGGATACTGGGAGCGCCAATCCTGTACCTACCATAGTAGCTTCCTGGGGGAATTAAGTTGAAATGGAATACATACCTGTCCAGTCTCCGTAACAGCCAGACAATGAAGAGCTCCCACAGCAACATGAACAATTTTCTTTCCTCTAAGGCCCTCCACCAAGGTAGGTTTCCTCACATGCTGATCTGTTCCATGTCCAAGACGGAAATAATCTCCTTTTCCCCAGGTCCAGACCTGTCATGTTATATGCCTTTTATCAGTTTTGGTGCAACAGTATCAACTGCACATATATGATAGTAGCTTTTACCTACAGTTTGGGTTTTTCAGGATCACAAGGTGTACCAATTAGGTTTACTATCTGCATGCATTGTTCAAATAAAATGCAATATTTGTGGCTGAATGGTATTATTTAAATGCCATGAGAAAGATATTGCATTGAAGCAGTTATAATGCCATTGCTAACAAGATGGAGAATTTACCCAAAATGTTACGTCAAAATATTTGTTACTAACTTGTGTTTATTAATTAATGCAATCATAATAATTCTTTATTTATTCATAATGATATTTTAACCTGTATAAATGTCTGGCATATTGAGGGAAAAAAAACATCCAAATTTAGAAAAGCTACATGACTAACCTTGTTAGAATGGAAATTTAAGGAAAATTTTATATCACTTGTTTATAACCATACAAAAATAACAAGAAGAATGGTTATCGACATATTGACATGGAGATGAAGGCACCTATATAAGCTTATCTTCAGTGGAGGAGCCATCTTTACCATGAATTTCCATTAGTATTCCAGATAGGTAATTCCTCATTCCTCAAAATTTCGGACAGGCATATTATGTAAAGGCAACATGTTTAACAAGTCAGCATGTTTTAACATGTTCAAGTAAATTGACTCCATAATTAATATGTGTAAATTTAATATATTAAAATAAAATACAAATTTTCTGAATAGAATAGATTCATTCCACACTCCATCCTTGCACCACACCTGAGAGGAATAAGAGTACTCACAGCTCAAGCAAATTAAAAAATAATTTGGAATCTACAATGCAGTAAAGGATAGCAACTTGGACTTGAACCCAGCTCATGCACCCTTATAAATAAATTACCACAGTAGCATAAATCTGTATCACAGCTTTAAAAGTGCCCTCCTACTAACATCTACTCTATTCATTACTTAAGACTAGAAAACACCTGACATCTGAATTAAGAAAGGATTTTTTCCCCAGTTATTTTGTAAGTGACTAGTGCAAGCTTTTAACTAACATCACAGAAATATGGAGGAATGGAGATTAATCAAGCCACATATGAATATAGTGTCAAATTTACATGATATTAGCTTTGTTTTTTAAAGAAAACATGCTAACTCTGTATCACCACAGTTCAACATCATAACTGCTTGCATAAAACTTCAAGGTTTGTTATTTTTTTTTATTTTGCAAAGGATCTTCTATCATGAAGATACACACCACAAGTAAAACTACTTAGCTCTTTTAACTTTGTTTTGTTGCTGACATTCCGAAACTCAGTATATTGAGTACTGTTGGACTAATCACCTAAAAATTAAGTGTTAGCCATAATGCTAGTAGACATCATTCCACTATTACAAACAATTCTCTTGAATGACAGTTGTGATTTTAAAATTCTTTTAGCCAGTTTTACAGCTGTGCAGTAAGCAATCATTTCATGCAATTTTAACAAAACTAAATCTATTCTACTATGCTTCTCACTAAGATGATCTGAGAACATAAATGACCTGGAATATATAATACAGGTTTTTGTTTTTAAACTATAAGATTTTTTAAAAAAAATATTATGGCTCAAGTCACTATGGTTTAAACTATTCAGCACTGGAAAAAATTATTAAATCAGATGGAAGTTTCTGAGATACCCTCAAACAAAAGAAAAAATTCACTTTCTCCCTCTCTGTAGAACTGGTTCCTTTAGTAGCCAATCATTTGCATTCACTTATAACATAAAAAGTGAAAGCTGTAGGGAAGATAATACATGAACATGCTGCAAGTATAAAATACACTTTAGTTTTACCTGGCCATATTTGGTGAGAGCAAGAGAAAACTGCGCACCACACTCTATCTGGCATACAGCCATTCCATTGAGACGTTCAATGTTATGTGGGATGTTGCATCCCTCACTGCCTCCACGTCCCAGTTTTCCAAAGTCTCCATCACCCCAAGAAAACACAAGACCCTCATCTGACAGAGCCAAAGTTTGGGCATCACGGCTTCCACAAGCAACCTGGACTATTCTGTTCCCCAACAAGGCCTTTACCTGCACAAAACATTCATATCAATTATTTATTCTGCAGTTACACATACCTCAACAAGCTTAAATTTATATCCTGTGATTAAAAAATCATTTAAAAGCAGTGAAAGTGTAGATTATCAGCAACCTCAGTATTTGCCCCTCTCCCTCCTCTCTGGGAAAATGTATATACAATGTACACATATCAGCAAAGAAATGATTAAAAAAAAAAAAAAATAAAATAAAATCACATAACAATTGCATCTTACTTATCAAAAACCAAAATTTTAAGAACTTTCCATACCATTCAATTCGGGAACATCTTTAAAAATTGTATAATTTTGGTACTTTATAAAATATACAGGATAAAAGTGAAATAGCCCCGTGGACTGGGGGAGGTGGGAGAGTGGATGTAGATGAACAAAAACCCTCAATACTTCTTTGTAATTAAATGCACCGTTAACTAGATAATTGCATTTAAGAGTATTTGGCAAAGTGGCATAATTTGTTGATGGAGTAGTCTCCTTCTACAGGTGGCACCTTGAATTATTTTAATGCTCTATGAAACCATTTAAGTAACATTGACCATGTATTGAATTCAGATGTTTTGTTGCTGGCACACAAGACACCAAAAAATTCCAGGAAAAAGCCAGGTTACTGTTCACTGCACCATATGTAAACATTACCTCGAATTCTACATTCTCATGTAATTACAAATACTTTATTTGATATGTTTAAAGGCCTAAATATCTGGCTTGTCCTGTTTGACAGGCTTATGCCACAGTAAGGTAATGAACTCACATGGAATTGTTACTGATATTAAACAGTTTTAAGGTTTGTGTGCACATAATACCTATGTATGTAGTTTTAAAGGTTCATTTTAATTATTATGCAATGCCATACTGCAGTGATATTTATGTGACAATGCAATACTTTACCTGAAATGAAAATAAGCATTCTAAAGGTTATGGCATTTTTATGTGAAACATCTTTTATGTTATTAACACCATTATTCTGTGTGGAATTTAACAATGTGGACTAATAATTGCTAAACATTTAGGAAAGCATAATTTATAATGTGAACTTACACTTCACTGCAATATGCTTAAAGGAAATTATGTGCAATTGTTTATAGTTTTGGCCAACAGGGAAGTGCAGGCTTCTATAATTTTTAATATACCCATTTTAAAATGGGACTAATGTGCTTCATGCTAGCACGTATATCTAATTAGCAGTCTAAAAAAAGAATCTGTATAACATGAAGCAGAAGTTTTTAGAAGCAATTTCATGAACGGTTATTCCAATATGATTTAACAATAAGCTTTGCAACACTAACGTTACCGATAAGATTTGTATGTGCGAGTATGTGTGACAATTATCAAAATGTTTAAAGAATGGAGGTAAACAAAATTGACACTGCTCTTTGTGCCTAACAAATTCTACAGTCATGGACTACATTATTTACTTGGTAGCAGCTTTAGAAACAAAAAATGACCATAACCTTAATCACTAGCTTTTATTAGCAATTACAAGTATGCGAAAACATTGGGATTAATTTAAAATATCTGAACTTGTCTCCGAGATGTAAATTTGAAATAAGAGTTTTGAGGAAGTGTTCCATATGCCCTCGTCTACAATTCAGAATTACACTACTTGTACCACACACACGCTGGTAAGCGGCAACAAATGTGTCTGTACATGGCATGATCCTGTTAGAAAATCTTTCAGCATAGAGCAATTGAGCAGATTGAGAATTGCATTGCATTTCTCCGTAAATTAAGGCCATATGCAGATATTCGGACATTGAAAATCACGGCATTGTATATGTAGTTCTGTAGCAAGATTTCCTGTCCTTTGTTTTTTTATCCATACCTCCTTTAACTGCTCTGATCTTAAATTGTGGCTTTGACAAAAAAACCATTGCATGTGAATAAGTAAACATTTCCTGTGACCTACATCAATATCAGAAGAAAGTAAATGCAGCTGATACGATGTTGCCAGTTCTAACAGAGCTAAGGAGGCAACAAATTACGCATTTATTAAAATTTAATTTATACAAAAACTGTTCATTCTATTGAAATATGCCAAAGGAAATAGTTGACGTTTATTCAATTTTCTATGCATATGGTCATAAATTAAGAACCTTTAATCAACAGTAATCCAGTAAGGTGATGACAAATGTTTTGGATAAAAGCATTTTTTCTACGAAAACGGTGCATTAATTACAAAAAGTATCAGAAGCCCCTGCTCATCTACATCCACTACCCCACTGCCTCCAGTCTGCAGGACTATTTCACTTCCACCCTGCAAACAGTATTAAAAGCCTTATAAAATTAAATAAAAAAGATTACACATTTTCCAATAAAAATCTATTATAATCAATGCTTAGATTGTGAAAAATGTACATGAAAGAAACCAAAAAAAGCAAAGGATCACAGAAACAGGCATTGGCGGTCATTTTTGGAGGGAAAGCCATGGTACTAAGGTAAAACTAAAGTTGCTAGGAAGTGCTAATAAACTAAAGAAACACAAAAATTGGGATAAAATTTGAATTCTTTTCCCTTTCCTATTTATTTTGTGTTGCTTTAACTCCTGGTCATATCGCAACAGATCTGTTAGGAGATAGCATGTGGCTTGGTGTGTGGTGGACAGTAAGCCTTCTAGGTCTCATCCTTGTACTATACCATCTTGCTTCTTCACATGTCTATGGAAGCCTTAGTGCTATCTCTGCTTCTACACATGCTGGGTATATGGCATTAGGGTGCCATCCAGTATACTTATTTTCATTATCTGCGAATAGATGGCTGAGCATTCGCTATTACCACATATTTTCATTTTTACTATTGTTTTTTGACTTAAGATGGAATTTGGGTCATGGTATTAAATATCCAATCGCTTTGGTGACTGAGGGAAATCACATAAAAACCCCAGTCGTATTCGTTGACCCACAGCATTTGAACTCAGGACATCCCAAATGGAGACCACAGATATTACCGCCTAAGCCATCCTGCTTATTTTGCATTAATTTCAATGATGGCTTATGAATTTTGATATGTCAAAAGTACATAACTACTTTCATGTTCATTGAAAAACAATGACCACCAGAGATATTCTGAAATCTAAGGAACTAAGGATACTAGGGTCACCGAAGGCAATTGTAAGACAGGTAGCACAATTAGAGATAGGCAGGATGGCAACTAAGGAGAAGATAATGGAAAGAGCTTTGAAATTTTGGTTCAGAACTTTAAATCTAGGAAAAAGTAATGTGTTAAGACAATGTATAGAATACCAAGAGAATAGCTTAATGAATGATGGATGGGTATGTAATTTACGGAACATTTTGGAGAAAAATGGTTAGGAGACATGCAGAGGAGAGAAAATAATGTGAAAAATTTTTGGAAAAAGGCAAGGAAAAGACTGGAAGATATAGAAATACAAATCATGTTCAGTGAGATTGCCGAAAAGAGCTCATTAGTTTGTTATAGGCCAATGAAAAATACATGGGATAGGGAAAAATATATAGACATAGTAAATAAAGAAGAGAGAGAATCTATTGCATGGGTAAGAACCGGAGCATGGAGGCTAAGAGGGTTAAGACAGGGCATTCCTCAGAACCAATGTCCGATATGTGGTGGTAATGAAGACATTGAACACATAGTATTTAAGTGCCAACGAACAGAAAATTGGAGAAAAGAATTTTTTAATAAGAAGTGGTTGAAGGGGGATAGAAATACACTTATGATCGAAATGATGTGCAAGGATGTTAGAAGCATTGGACAGTTTTTGTGTAAAGTAAAAAGTAAATGGCTTTGGGCAGTGGAAAGAGAAAAGTAAGAGGTAGCGCATCTTACTTTGAATGGGAAACTATAGTGAATGTGTGATGGTTAAGTAATCAATAAGTGAAAAGTGAAAAACAAGTGGAAATGGGACATGAAAAAACTGAAAAAACAAGATAATTTATTGACAGGAAATTGTAAAATGTAAATAAACTGTAGTGATTGTCTACTGAATGAGTAGCCAGGGTCAAAGTGCAGTAGACAATCAAATTGTAAAACTCTTAGCACAATAAATAAATACAATAAAAAAAAAAGGAACTAAGGATACAGCCAACTTAATATGGAAACAAATCATAATTAAGCTCTAGTAAGTGAAGCAAGTACTGTAAAAGTTGACTTATTAATTTATAACTCTATTCACATTTGCTACTTTTTAATTTTAATGTTTACTAATTACTTGTCATTTGTTTACAATTTTTACTTTCCCTACTATGCAGAGTAAGTAGGGGAAGTATTGCATTCCACCCAAAAATTCAATATCGAGGTTTCACCAAAACTACATGTTTTGAGGCCCCCTGAATTAAAAAAAATTTTAGAAAAAAGGTGCATGTGTCTCTGCGAACAGCATAACTCAAAAACAAAAAGTTGGATAAATACCAAACTGGGATTTTAGGTTCAATATCTTTCAAAGATGCGACACAAAGATTTTCAGAAAATTCCACTACACCAGACTACCCTTTACATGGAACATTTTAAAAAAATTTTGATTTTCTCAAAAATGGCTCCAACGATTTGTAAGCTAAATTTTAAGCTAATGGGTTCATATCCCATTTATAGAATAAACTCTCTCTTGATTAAAATATCATATATTTAAGATATTTTCATAGCAAACAAAATGTATATCTTGAATTTTCTGGGAATGTCCCCAAAAGTCCTCTTCATTCTGAATGGCTTTTGCATAACGGGTAAACTGTAGGAGATAGACAAAATTTTTCCACATTGAAACACATAGTTTATGTCATATACATTTGGTGGAGTGAACCATTTCCAAGATATCCTTGTTATTTGTTTGAATTTTCCAATACTTATACTTTTTCTCAAACAGGAATTCGTTTTTTTAAATTTCCTGGACATGCAAAGAGAACGGAATGCTCCATATAGCAACCAGCTCTTAAAAGATTTGACTATTGCTTAAAGCCCACCATATTCCCCTTGCACCTGCAAGAAAATTAGTAATACGATAGTTTCTGCAAATGTTTATCTCAATTAACATGAAGTAGATGGAGAACAAGCGTTTGTAAAAATAGTTTGTACAAGAGTACAAACACATCAAATTGTTTTATAAATGCTACATCACATTGTTATTATGCCATTCCTACAATTCAGATTATCTAAGATAATTCATAACATAAATTATAAATTTTAAAATACATTTTTTAAGGTAGAAAAAGCTTGTGATCCCTTTACAAAAATGCAATTGTAGATGATCAGTATTACTTGGATTTAATTTTTCCTTTATATAAGGTTGCCATTAATGATAAAACATTTTATTTGCTTAGACATGTGTTGATGCGATGGCACAAGGAGTTATTCTGCCAAGTCAATAATAACAAGAGAGATTTATCTACATTTACAAAGTTTGAACAGGCTGTGCAGAATATTCTGGTCAGGTCTACACAACAGTATATTTAAGAAAGCAAAGCCCCAGTATATTGGTAGTGGCTTCATTATAGGGAAAAAAAAGGAATAAGTTTCCGTTAGCAAAGTAGAATGTCTTGGCTTCATTGAGAGTTTTCCTTCAATAAAATAACCTCGGAGGAATTTAATGGAAATACAAATTAATAAAATTTGTAGTTATTTGTGCTGAAAACATTGTTTAATAAAATCCCACAACTAAAAATATATGAGGCATGTATTTTCAAAACCGGACAAATCCAGTTGCAACTGTTTTTCAGTAAGGCAAAAAAACTGCTTCATAAATGCAGAAGCTGTTTAAGAGTGTTTTATGGAGTCAGATTGTATCTATAACATATTTAAAATAAATGTTTGCCAAAATTTTCTGCACTGTAACCACTCAAAAGCTAAAATTATGTTTCAAATGTTGGAATTGTCCTGATTTGATCCATATTTATTTCTTTTAATATTTATATTTTAAAACATTAATATCTTACTAATATTTATGGGGAAGTTGAGACACCTACTAGAAAAGGTAGATTATCTAGGGGTAGCAGAAACCTGGTTAAGAAAGGAAAACATAGAGGTTAAGGTTTTTATATATTTTGGAATAAAAGGGGAGGTGATAGCAAGGAAGGGAAGAGCTTCTGGGGGAGTGGGTTTCTTTGTAAGGCAATCCATTGGGAAAGTAATAAGATCATTCGTCTAGGATCAAAAATGTTTTGTGGATTATATTGGAAGATAAGCTGATAAATGAGAAAACCATATGTGTAGGTGTAGTGTATCATGCACCTGTTCCCTCGCAATATAATATTCAATTGTTGAAGGCGCTAGAGAGTGATATAAATAGGTTAAAAGAGAAGTACGGGAATACGGAAGTAATAATAAGGGGGATTTTAATATCAGAATAGGTGAGGGGGATGTGAATATAGAGTGTGATATGTTTGTTGGAAATTCTGGAATTTCAAGAAAGGAGCTTAAAGAATAATGGGTGGAGCTATAGTATACAAACTAACTTGGGAGAAATTTGGAGAAGGAAAGAAAATAATGTCAAGGGTTTTTGGAAAGAAGCTAGGCGGAGGTTTGAAGATATAGAGATACAGAATACATTTAGTAGCATTGGGAAGAAAAGTTCCTTGGAATCATACATATTAATAAAAGATGCATGGGCAAGAGAAGAGTATGTGGACAACTCAAATAAGGAACAAAGAGAGAGTATAGCTTGGATACAAACAGGTGTATGGAGACTAAAAGGAATGAGAAATGGGTACCCGCAGAACCAGTGTCCAATATGTGGGGAAAGAGATGATTTGGAACATATTGTGTTTGATTGTAAAGGTACACAGCATTGGAGAAAGGAAGGCATAAATGGGTAATGGTTAAAACTAGACAGAAAAGTAGTCTTAAGCAAGATCTTTAACAGGATAACAAAAAGGTAGGAGAGTATCTGTCTAAAGTAAAAAAGAAATGGTTATGGTCAATAAAAAGAGATGTGAATTATACTTCATCATGAGATGTTAAGATATATTATTATATTTATCATTATTATTAGTATTATTACTACTATTATCATATTATCATCATTTTTTATGTTATATATAAAGAAAGAAATATGGGTAGA
Organism: Deroplatys truncata; assembly: GCA_030765065.1. Taxonomy (NCBI): domain Eukaryota; kingdom Metazoa; phylum Arthropoda; class Insecta; order Mantodea; family Mantidae; genus Deroplatys; species Deroplatys truncata. The sequence goes on from CM060976.1 coordinate 107,262,825, forward strand.
ATATGGCGAGATAACAGCCTGGGCTGATGTGTAGCCATATTCTAAGGAAGATTGCTAGCACAAATAAATAAAATAAAAAATAAATAAATATCTTATTACTTATACAATAGTCCCGGAAATAGCATAATTTTTTCTGTCATTGGGTGATATAAATAAAAAGAAACAAAAACTTGTGAGCTGCAGCTCCAAGCAAGTTGAGAAATGAGCATCAGGTCGTGGTTTGGTATAAATAAAAATTTCCCTCTTTGTTGAGCTATTGCTATCACCTACCAAGCTTTTGCTCAGTGACCTTCACCACGACACATCAGCTGAGTAAACAAACACGCCTATTCTTCTGTCAGGAGGCGATTTAAATATTTACTGCATTTAAATATCCATATACTCATTCATGCTAATCACAATCTCATTTATAAAACCCAATAGACGTACAGATTTTAAATAACACAATTGCAATCAAAGATTTCGCAAATTAAATAGACACTGAGATTCACCAAACTTTCAACAGATAACGTTCATCCCCTTTCTAAATCCAATCCCTCATTTCCTTATTTGATAGTATTACAAATGTGCCACCAACTGATATATTGAAAGTAGATTATTTGCATTTCTGTTTTTGCACCTTTATATTGATATCCGCTGCATCTATATAAAATATCACTACGTAATTCCAAGAATTTATAACATGCTATCATGAATTAAAGTTCAACTGGATGAAAGAGTTTCATTTCGTTGAAAATTAAATTTTAGTTTGGTTTTATATGAAATTCTTTAGTTACAATCCGATTTTGATTTGTACGAACATTCTGCTCTACATAAGTATTCATTTGTATATCACTTTGATTATATTACCAGTCTTCCGGTAATGAGAGCGGATCGCTATGACCTCACTCAAATTTTGTTTAGCGTTATAGTGTCCAGATGAAAACACGTCAGGTTCTTTTCAGCATTGTTAGAAGGTCCACCTCATGTTTCATTTGCCTCTGGAAGATAATGTTGCACAACCTTACACATTTTGGCTTTTAAATAACTGTTTATATCTGCACACATCCGAGTCCTTGCGTCTTGAAACAATTTTTAATTTCTCTATCACTTGGGTATAGCAAGTAGAAGAAGTATTGCATTCTAAGCAAAAATTCGATACCGAGATTTCATCAGAGATTTACGTTTTGAGAGTGCCTGAATTAAAAAAAAAAACATCTTTAGCAAAAGGTGTGTGAACAGCATAAATAACAAAAAAATAGTTCAAGCTTAGTATCCTCCAAGAATGTGACAAGATTTGCAAGAAAATTCCTCTACACCAAAACTACCCCTTTTCTCAAAAAATGACTCCAACAATTTTGATTAAACTGCGTTGTTGTTTAAGATATTTGCCTGACAAATATAATTAGGTATATGTCGAATTTTCTGGGAACAGCCTGTGAAGTGCTCTGAATGACTTTTATGTAACTGCTAAACTGTAAGAGATCCTACAAAATTGTACTACGCACCTGTGTCTGAGCAGCAAACTCAGAAAGGAAAAGTCGTTAAATAACAAGTTTGATATTTAAGTCCAGCACCTTCCAAACATGTGTCAGGAAGATTTTTCAAGGAAGTCCTCCCATCCCAAACTACCTTTTACATGGAAACTTAGAGAAGGTTTAATTTTACAATCTGATTCTATTTCCTGTTGGTTGATGTCTCTTAGTCTTCTTTTGACTCCTTTCCATATGTTTTTGTCATTTGTTTCAGCTCTTTGCCATACTGACCCTATTCCTATTCTCCCCAAACCCCTTTCCAAATCAGCTGCCCAAAACTTAAGAGACAGGTTTTCTCGCTGGTATTTATAACATTTGGTTCGTAGTGTGGAGTTATCCCCCTGCATCCACCTCAGCCAGTACTTCACCGCTCTTATTTTGCAGTGTATTGTGTCTTCATAACACCCCACCTCCCTCAATACCCCCAAATTTGATGTGCCTTGTGAAACTTCAAGAACTCTTTTCCAAAATGCTACCTGTGTTTTATTTACATGCTCTGCTCTTTCCCATCCCCAGATTTCACTTCCGTATAACAAAATTGGCCTTATCATAGAGTTATACATCTTTTCTAATGTATCTACAGGTACATCCAGTATCCGCGAGTGGGTACGTAATAATTCATTTAACTGCCCTCATGCTTTACTGATAGAGGTTTGTTCCATTTTCCTTTAATATTGAACATTACTCCTAAATAGTTCCAGCCCCTTGTAATACCACTTTTCATCCCTGTCATACACATAGCCATTTTTGAAAGCCATTGTTTTTGTTTTATTAATGTTTACCACCAAATCCCATTGTTTACAATATTCTTCCAACCTATTAATACCTTTCTGTAAGCCTTCTATCGTCACTGACAAAATTGTCATGTCATCCGCATATAAAAGTACAGGAATGCAGACATCGTCTACTTTTGGGCCATTCATTTCCTCTGCTATTAACGCGTCTGCTATATCGTCTATGAATACATTGAACAACAGGGGTGATAAAATACATTCTTGACGAACTTTTTCCAAAAGCTTTATTTTCTCAAAAATGACTTAACGATCTTGATTAAATACCACATGTTTAAAATATTTTCATGTCAAATGCAAATATTGAATTTCCTGGGAATATCCTCTGAAGTTCTCTTCATCCTGAGTAACTTCTGCACAATTGGTAAACCATAAGATACGCAAAATCTTACTATGAAAAAAAAAAAAAATGGTTTCATTAAAGCACACAATTTATGTCAAAGCATTCCTTTTTTCCATTCTTTTTTTTTAAGTTAACCATTTCCAAGATATTCCTTGTTATTGGTTTGAATATTCAAATACCTACTTATTTTCTGAAATGGGAAGTCTGTTTTCAATATTCTCTCATGGTCATGCAAAGAGCATCGAATTTCAAAGCCGACGCGCTCTTTAAAAAGCTGAATCGCTTTGCCTACTGCATCATATAACGAAATTGTAAATTGAAGGTTTATCTGGATTAACAAGAAGAAGCTGGAATAATAAGCTTTTGTAAGTATAGTTTGTAGAAGAATGATTAGAGAAAGCCATGTGAATGTAGAACATCATAATTCTTTTCTTTCTTTCTTCCGTGATTGTCTGAAAAGAACGGAATTTCAAATCCATCAAATAGCGACCCACATTAAAAGATTTGACTATTGCTTTAATTTACTGCATTCTTCTTATTCCTACAATGAAATGTGTAATGAAAGTTTGTCTCGATTAACAAGAAGTAGATACCAAGAATAAGGTTTCATAAGAATTGTTTGTGAAATAGTCATAAAGAAAGTCGTGTGATTTTTATTTTCATATCTGGAACTATCATGTTCTTATCATGAACTCCGCCATGGTACTAAAATGCAGTTGAGCAAGCTGAGGTACCTCAAGAAATAGCAAGCAAAAGCTTACTAAAGGCGAGCAGGACTTGTTTTTATTTATACCATATCGTGAGCAATAGCTCAGCGATCAAGGTCAGCAAGCTTTTGCTCGTGAGGAGGTTGTGCAGAAAATTTTTATTTATATGAAACCGAGCATTTGCTTGGAATTAGTGAGAAATGAGCTAATGCTTGGTTTTACTTATACCACCCATTGTTACAACATACTTTCACTCATTAATTAATTAATTCATCCATTTTTATATAAAACACTGAAATGCAAAACTCTCACATGATATATAAAAAAAGCTTATACAGGGAGACCGATATCAGAGATTCCATCTTTGCAGTATTGCTCATCAGATTCTTCTGGATGCTTTTTGTCGTTTATTATGGTGGCATAAAACTGCACCACACTACCCACACTTTCCCATTCAGGTCCAAAATCTTTGCATATCAAGTTCTGTATACCCTTCTTTTTCTCTTCTTTCACAGTAGTGCTGGTATGACATTTAACAGGATTTATCTGGAACGCATTGAACTTTTTTTTTTTTTGCACATTCTCACTTCACCTGCAGTGCTTAACCTGTAATGAAGTTCACCTCATATCATTATCATACCTTTTCTGATTTTATTCAGAAAAAAGCATTTACAACAGGATACCTTAATGTGAAGTGATGATGTGATTTCGCTTTGTTTGCAGCTTCTGTTCTATAATCAAACACATTCCAATCTGTCCCCAGAAGTTTAACATGTCATGTTTTGAGAACACCTGATGGTTATCTTTCACATTCATTATGGTGTCTTTGCTATAAAGAAATACTGCTTTATTTTGTCATGGTATGAATAAAAATGAGCATGAAACTTTTTTATGTCTTTCATACTAGGCAATTGGCAGGTATTTTTATTCTTTCCCTTTGTATTTTTTCCTCCATAATGCTTGCATTTTGGGTACTGTGGCAGGTTTTGTGGATGACATTTAAGATAATTAAAGATATAATAGCATTAGCCCATTGCTAATTGCAATGTTATTCTAAGACATACTTTTAAACCCTCATACAATAAATTCCATGCATCCCTCAGACTGACTCAATCGGTGCCCCAATGCTTAAGTATATCATCAAATATTGTTTCAAATTTTATGGTATTCTTTAAGTCTCTCAATTAAAAAGAACTCATTCTGTTGTTCTTAAAGCTTGTTGCTTAAGGAAAAAAGAAATTGAATTCTTATCTTGATTTTAACAAGCATATTTCGTCCTGCATTATTCATTTAAAGTTTTTCAAAATATAATCTAAGAATGTACATCCCTTTAAAAGAGGCAATGCTAACAATGAAGAGTTCATGTTTCCATTCTTTCTGGTAGGTACGCATGTGAATGTTCATGCTTATGATTGTGTTGCTTGATATGTGGTGTTAACTTGAAACAGGATGAGTCAGTAGCCTTGAATGCGACAATAAATTCCTCTGGTTGATACAGGAGAGTTTAGCATGCTTAACAGAAGTTAAAAACAGAGAAAAGATTGCTACAGAGAACTGCTTATCTGCTCTTTAGGTTCATTTTATGTGCACATCAGACTATACCTCCAAATTTAAGGAATTATGGAAAGGATTGGAAATGTACATAGATATTACTTAAGATGTATTTGCACTGCACTTGATTAGTGTAATGCTAGGGGTGTTGGTGCATTAAATAATTTTCATTAGCACTGTCACAATCAGTTTCATTTGTACCTTTATGATCCAATATATTAATGTCTAATAATATTTTACACTCTTAATTACGAACTTCATGACCGAAAATTATTTCAAATCGAGGGACATTATTCCTGACTCCTCCTGTAAAGTATAGCAAGGAACTATGGTGGTCTTTTCTGAGCATAAATATATTAAAATGTAATAATAGCAAGAAATGACTTAACTTTTCATAATTTTTATGCATCATTTCGCCTGTAAGTACACAGGCAGGGAAGGAGAGAGTGTGTGTGTGTGTGTGTTTACAACCAAATTATCTACAATGTGCTAAATTTTATTGGAATACAATCGCAGCTTTGTGAAAAACATACTATAGCTTAAATTGTAGAAAATGTGAACATAGAAATACATGTCATACAAATAGGGTGTATGTATGATGTGTGGTTCATGTAACTGCTCTTCCACAAGAATGAATGAGTTAAACAAGGCTGTATATTCATATTGTCTATCATCTTAGAATGAATTCTCCTACACAAGCTAAGCATATTAAGCAAAATATCACACCTCATGGGGCTTTCTTATTACATTTTTTATTAACAGACCTATGAAGAAGCTTTATATTCTATAAATTTATTAGTACATACACACCTCTTGGACTTATCTCTGTTTTGCTTACATGTTGTCCGGATCTCTTCCTCTTTTCCGGGCTCTCTCAAGAGTTACCTCAGCAACACTTGTATCCATATTGCTCTTCAAACACTAGATTTTAATTGTGTTGGATATTCTATAACATTTTTGCAATTAATACGTATACAATTGCTAAAATACAATACACTGTGATCACACCTTCACAGCAGTAGTCACCATAGTTAAAACGTGATGCCCATGCAAGCCTGTGTTTGGTTTCTGCAGAATTATCTGCGTTTGTAAGGGATTGCTGATGGAGTTTTATGAGTTTGAAATTAACTTAAATTTTTCTACTAGCTTTTTACTCATTTTAGTAGGAATTTGAAGCTTAGTCTTTACAGTTCAAAAAGACTCAATTCCATTGGCATACTAAAGCGCATATCTCAAAATAGAGCGAAACTGGAATTGTCCGGTTTTGAAAATATATGCCTCATATACTCTTTTAGTATTGAACCTTAGGGGTCAACAACTTCTTTTCACACTCAGCAAATAAATAGTCTTCCTAACTAAATACCTGCACTTAAACAAGATTTTCATTGTACAATTAATGTTTGATGACATAAATTTGTTAACATACAAATGGTATCTGCTACACACCAGTTTAGGCTTCAGTTGAGTAACATTATCACCATGACCTAGGCGACCATATTCGCCAAGACCCCATGTGTACAGCTCTCCACTGGAAGTGATTGCTGCACTATGAGAGCTTCCACAGGCAATATCTCTAATTCTTTTGGACTTGAGGTTTTCTATCAAACGGGGCTTATCCAGACTTAGGCGATTGTTGTGTCCCAATTTTCCATCCTCTCCTTCACCCCAAGAAAATACCTGCAAAACAGAATTGTATTGGTCAACATAACCATAATTTTTTTTCTACCATTCTATAAAACTGATATGGTCAAAGCATCATTTAAACATGCAAATGAACACCAAGTCACAACTGAAGTATTATTTGCTAAATCCTCACTGCTAATGATAACAACACATAACAGTCTGAAGATCAACGGTTCAATATGCCATAACTAGCCAATTAAGTCTCTTAACCCTCTTAATGCATGAGCTAATCTGGTCATCTTTCCAAATCTGGCTGGAGAAAGCCAGAGGCCCACCACGCCTATCTGGCATAAAGTGCCATGGCATTTTAAGCAAGAAGTAGCTATTATGAAAAAATCATACAAAATACCTGTATTTAAGAGATACAATGGTGGAAAATTTTCAAGTATAAAGCCCAGGTAATATAATATCCATATATAGCAGTAATATGCATATATTAATTTTATACGAGGTAAAATATGTTCCACTAAAACTTGTTTTTGTAGGATAAATACATCTTTTCAGAACATAAGTTAAAAAATCCACCCTTAAAAATGCACTCAAAACCTTTCTCGTTATATTAATTAAAACAATGAGATTTTCAAACAAAGAAAACATGCATTAGTATTCAAAAATCATTTGATTGTTTTAAAATTTAGGGCAGAAATAATGCAGCTGTAAAAAGTAAACTAGTTTGTGCATTTGGTTGGGTACTCATCAATAATCACCTTAATCACAAATAATATGTTGTGTTAAACTACAAACTCGACATTGAGATTATTCTTTGTCTTTATATTGTCACTTTTCAAATATTAAAATAACGCTAATAGCATGATATTAGATAATATTGTTAACGAATGAATAACTGCAGGCATGTTGAATAGAAACTGAGATGTAACCAAACTAATAGCCCACAAGTGGCTAAGAAAATTAATATATAATTATTTATATACACTTATGTTGCACATTTATGAGTGACTGCACACCTGGTAAGCAATCCTTTATCACACTGTTCGGGACCGCTGTCTTTATGCGATAAATAGAACACATTCTTTACTTTTTTTCCAGGTAATAATGCAAATTGTATGCTAGCACTATCCTCCATAATTAGAGCAGTGTAGATGCTATTTTTTTTAGACAACCATCCTTTGCTTAGGGAATCTACAGTGGAACAGTAAAACTGTAAACAACGTCTACATTTTTTACCATTATATCAGCATCATCTTCAGGTTAGTTGGTGAACTGCCTCCTTTTTCATGGTGGAGAACCAGTCTGGTAAAATGACTGCATTATCAGAATCATTATCACTATCTGCCATCAACTCATTGGCATTAACCTCACACTGCTCGAAATAATGCAAAAGCTTCTTTTCATCGACACTAACTGTAAAAATATCATGAGAACCGCTTGCCATTTTACAAATGAAGTGCACAACACACAATCATAAATTGAGAAGCTGTTTTTTTATTGTGAAACCCAGGCATAACATTATAAACCAACCAGTTGAAGGATAAAGTATAAGTTGTTCCAAAAATAATTTTACCATGAAGATTCTTACAAGCTAATGTGATCTGCTGTGGTGCTCAATGGGGTGGACTTTAAAAGCTGATCTGCTTATATCTGACACTTTAAGGGCTGGCGTCTGCTCTAACACAGCGCTAAGAGGGTTAAGGTTAAATGCTAGTCAATTAAGTTTTCTGAAGTTAAGCAGAGTAAACTGTTTGTATGTTGTATCTTTTTTGTATAATTATTTAATGTTACTGTAACATCTAGGTCATATTATGTTAACTGCCTACAGGTTCTTTGATACACCTAATTTAGTGTGCAAGATGGCCTTAGTTGAGTTGTCACCTTTCTGTACCACCTGCTTAAGTAACTTGCAAATCGATGGCTTCAATCATCTTGCTCTGCCGTCCATTTTGTCGCTATTGATCTAATCAGAAAGCGAACTTTCATGATTGCAAGAATACTGTTCTTTGGGTGCATAATCTGTAGTCAAGTGTCGTGGGCAGGTGGTCTTACTTGCATAGTCACATTCCTCCACCATTTGCTTGGATAACTTATTGATTAATTGTGTAGTCCTCTTCCTATAGCATCTATTTTATTCCTATTTCTTTTATTCTGTGAGTGGCACTTTGGGGTTATGGTACTGATTATTCAGTCTGGCATATATCTGGAAACTGAGGCAAATTGATCTGGATACAGCCCACAGACACTATCACTTGAGCCATATTGCTCAGTTATTTGGTCTTTAACTTAGTAAAAGTTTTAAGAGGATATATTGGAAACCACTTGGTTGTAAATAATCAATTGGTTACCAACTTATTATCTCTGAAGTGTCAGTCACTAACTGACACTAAAATTCTATATTTGTGTATTTGCCTCATTGTTACTAGCTTCATTTGCTACTTATTGTTAGCATATTTGATAATTTTATTACTTCAAAATAAAGCTTGGAAGAACTAAAAAATTTTAGTTAGAATATATGTGCATTAGGACTTAAAAATAATGGCACAAAAAGATCTACATATAAAAATGTGTAGATATTGCATTTGTCATTAAGCTATACTTTATTAAATCTGATATAATCCAAGCTTAAATTAAAACCTTCTAAATTGTCAAAACACTTGTCCTCATCATTGTCAATTCCCACTGCTGTTGTCCTGTCTCTTTTTACATTACAAGTATGGCATGAATTTTCTGTGAGTACTTTTAAGGAGGACAAAAGCAAACAAATAAACTCTAATATAGCATGCAATGCATACAGATTAGAGAAACTACCATATATCACATATAACACTTATTAAGGTTATGTGTGATAGCAGCATCAGCCATGATAGGGCACAGCAACTATACTCAATCCAACTCAAGAAAGGTCCTGGTTGAGACGGTAATTTGTATCACAAATTACTCAGAGGTAATTAACGATAATAATATGAATATGTATTTTTATGTAGCATTGATTTCAGAGGTTTAATAATTGTAACTATTATTGGTAAATAATAATATATGGCTCTACTGAAACTGTCAACAATAACGCAATAATGCAATGAAGGGTTTGAGTTGTTTATCGTTACCGGGAACCAGGAAGTTACGTAATTTTTCGCGCCTTTTCGGTAAAAGCTTCCAGAATGTTCTATAAAAGTAATATGTATTAGTGGTTTTCATTGGATAGTAAAATAGACGCTAATGTTGGCGCGTTTTATTAGCCAATAGCATTTCATTTATAATCTTTAGGTGTATCTTGAGGCAAGCCTATAAATAGTGTAGATTCAAAGAGAGCGTCACCCAGTTCGGCAAGATTCTCGACACATTACACATCGTCCCCAGTTCGGCAAGATTCTCGACACATTACACATCGTCCCCAGTTCGGCAAGATTCTCAAAACATTACACATCGTCCCCCAGTGTTCAACAAGATTCTCAACACGTAACACGTCAGCTCCCAGTTCAACAAGATTCTCATATCGGTCTCTAAATTCATAAAGTTACGCGCAGCAGAAGTACGAGAAATCTTATAAAGGATTATACAGTTAAATATACAAAGTTGAAGTACGTGAGTTAAAAGTGAGAAGTTATTACAAACAGTTTCAGTATGGTGAGTATCAAGATAAATTTGTGAAAGTGTTCGTGAACGTGTTCTGCAATAAAGATTATAAAACCAATTTCTTCGTCAGTATCATTTATAGACAAAAGATTCCTTTCCGCTTCACAACCTGCAAGAGTTAAATGTCTACCTAAATAGCTAGCCGGAAGATAATATACATAACCTTAAAATCTTTCATAAACTAATTGATACAAATTGCTACACCAGATGGAGTTAAACGGACAAGACCAACGAATGACGTCACACAAGATGGCTTCGCTTGAAGGAAACACATATTTGCTCTCGTAAATTGGCTTCCACAACGTGGTGCTACAAATGCACAAATACAACACTATACCTCTTTCAAATTGGCGCATCAACGTGGAGCTAGATGACTAGGAAAGGAACAAGAATAACCAGGAAGTAGCAGAATTAACTAGGAAAGGATCAACATAACCAGGAATGCAGAGGTGAAATCATCTACAAGACCCAGATTCAAGAAACGACAGGGATGACTGACTTCGATCGTAATTCCGAGATTACGATGCAACAGGGTAAATCAACTACAAAAACATCGAGACAACGTAGATTCATCACAACACAACGCAGAAGCGACATACAAACCTAGGAGAAAGGGGCAGAACGCTGGACATCAAAGCTGCAGCATCAGACAGCATCAAAAAGGTAATTAAATGAGACTTAGGAGCGGTAGGAAAATAAAAACAATGGCTGCTAGCAATACAGAAGAAATAACTATGGAGGGAGATAATGTAACAGTTAGTTGTAATTCAATACAGGTTACAGGAAATAGTCCAGATTTTTTAGGATTTGAAGATGAAAATGTTAGTGTAGAAAGTGAGAGTAGAATAGCAGGAAATATTCACTCTGATAATAGTATGATTATGGAAATGTTGAGAAAATTTGGTGAAAAATTAGATCAAAACAGGGAAGATCTTAGTAAGAAAATAGATCAAAACAGGGAGTATCTTAGTAAGAAATTAGATCAAGAAAGGGAAGATATGCTAAAGAGTTATGAGAAATTAGGGGAAGCTATGGACAGGAATCATAGGGAATTAAGTGAAGATATTATTAAGAGTGTAGAACAAAAAGTAGATCAGAGTTTTGAGGAATTGAGAGAAGATATAAAAAGGGATCATAGGAAATCAATTGAAGATATTGGTAGGAGGAATGATGTCTTAGAGCAAAAAGTAGATCAAAGCAGTAAAGAAATTGAAAAAGTTACGAAGCTAGATAGTATTATGCCAAAAATGAGAGATGACAATGAGGAAGTAATAGCAGGTGAAATAGGAGAAATTTCAAAGAAAATGCTAGACATGAGCATGGAAATAAGTAACAAAGAAAGTGAGGTTAATACTAAAAGTGAGGTTAATGTAGAATGTACAGAGTTAGGAAGTCAAATGAGTAGTATTTCAAGTGACTTAAGAGAGATAAAAGAGGTTAGGAATGTAGATGTAAATGAGGCGCAAGTTAATTTCAGAGTGGAGATATCAGAAATACAAAAAGAATCAGAAATACAAAGAAATAAATTGTACCAAGATGTTCAAAATGCAAACTCCAGTCCAGTACAATTTAGTACAGATTTGTCAGAGTACTCTCAAGTTAAAAAGATAGCAGATGAATTGAAAATGAAAGTTGTTAAAAGATGTATTGTTCAAGAAACTGTAGATTGTTTTCAAATGTTATCATGTGATGAAATTTCAAATGAATACAATAGGTTATTCATGAACAATTTGAAGGTTAGGTTACGGCTACGAGTAATGTTTAGCCACACACAATTTGATCCAGGAGGGTAAATAGCGATGAGATGTAAAGTAAATGCTGGATAGTTAAAGACAACTTGCAGAGAAATGTATTGGAACGTAAGAGGGTTAATTATTTATGTGTCATTTGCAAAGAGAAATAAATTATAAAAAAAAAAAAAAAAGAGAAATGTTTAAAAATAAATAAATAAATAAATAAATTTTTAGTAACTGTAACAACATTTGAAAATTAAGAATGCAAAGATTGAAACTTAAGATGATATTAAATTAAAAGTACGTAAATACAATTCCAAGATTTAAAAATTAGGAATGCAAAGATTGAAACTTAATATGATATTAAATTAAAAGTACGTAAATACAATTCAAAGAGTATTGTTAAAATAAAATTCAAAATAACAAAAATTGGTAAAAATAAATAAAACAAATACTTGTGTAGCAAACAGAAAAGGTGAAACATTGTCTAGATTTAAGAGATGTAAATATTTGTGTAGAGGGTGAATATTTTGGTAAAAATGTTAAACAATTACAAAAATCTTAAATGTATAAATTTTTGTCAACAATTTAAGAAAGTGCACAATTTGGTAACAGTGATTAAATAATTTAGGGTAAAGTATTTGCTATAAAAAATTTTTTGTGATATCAGACTAATATCTAAATTAATTAAACCAGAGCCAGTAAGTAGTGGCGAGATAAAACATATGTCGTGTGTTAAATGCGTGTGAAGTGTTAAGTGAAAGTGATAGCGTGTGTTACAAGATTTAGGAGACTAAAAACAAAATTATAAAATTTCCAAACAAGTTATAAATATTTATAATTATGTTTCTAGTGGGGCATATGAGACGGTAATTTGTATCACAAATTACTCAGAGGTAATTAACGATAATAATATGAATATGTATTTTTATGTAGCATTGATTTCAGAGGTTTAATAATTGTAACTATTATTGGTAAATAATAATATATGGCTCTACTGAAACTGTCAACAATAACGCAATAATGCAATGAAGGGTTTGAGTTGTTTATCGTTACCGGGAACCAGGAAGTTACGTAATGTTTCGCGCCTTTTCGGTAAAAGCTTCCAGAATGTTCTATAAAAGTAATATGTATTAGTGGTTTTCATTGGATAGTAAAATAGACGCTAATGTTGGCGCGTTTTATTAGCCAATAGCATTTCATTTATAATCTTTAGGTGTATCTTGAGGCAAGCCTATAAATAGTGTAGATTCAAAGAGAGCGTCACCCAGTTCGGCAAGATTCTCGACACATTACACATCGTCCCCAGTTCGGCAAGATTCTCGACACATTACACATCGTCCCCAGTTCGGCAAGATTCTCAAAACATTACACATCGTCCCCCAGTGTTCAACAAGATTCTCAACACGTAACACGTCAGCTCCCAGTTCAACAAGATTCTCATATCGGTCTCTAAATTCATAAAGTTACGCGCAGCAGAAGTACGAGAAATCTTATAAAGGATTATACAGTTAAATATACAAAGTTGAAGTACGTGAGTTAAAAGTGAGAAGTTATTACAAACAGTTTCAGTATGGCGAGTATCAAGATAAATTTGTGAAAGTGTTCGTGAACGTGTTCTGCAATAAAGATTATAAAACCAATTTCTTCGTCAGTATCATTTATAGACAAAAGATTCCTTTCCGCTTCACAACCTGCAAGAGTTAAATGTCTACCTAAATAGCTAGCCGGAAGATAATATACATAACCTTAAAATCTTTCATAAACTAATTGATACAAATTGCTACACCAGATGGAGTTAAACGGACAAGACCAACGAATGACGTCACACAAGATGGCTACACACGCGTGATGTAAACAACATTACGTGAGAAACATTATCCACCACGTGGTGATTCAAAACATATATACAATTTGTTGCTATCGCATGGTGTAAACAAATGTATGTGCCTTCGCTGCAGCATATCTTTCAAGCAAATAAAAATGATTTGTTACTGAATTAGATGTATTATCACCATGTTTGCAATTCAAATAATAAAGGCAGTGAATACACATAGTATTTGAATAACTGTTTCTTCTAAACATAATTTGATATTCCCACATTATTTACTCAGGCAAAGCAACAGTTGTGTTTATCAATACTGTTTCTGTCACAATTATGGCTGAGGGCATGGCAGGTCATAGCAATGCAATTAAACTTAAAAGAGGTAAAGCCCTTAAAATTGATGAGAAACAATAGTTCAGAATGTATTAAACCTTTTGCTTAAAAGTTATTGTTAAGGATGTCATTAAATTAACATTGAGAGCAAATGGTGTGTCTGTGAATGCTATTTTCAATGCAAGGAAGAAAGTGAAGAAGGAGGGAACTGTGAAAGCCCCCAAAAAGAAAACTAATCTTTATCTTTATCGAGTATTGAGCTATTACAATTCATTTGGGCATGATCAGCGTCAAGCCTGGCTTCTATTACCGATCATACCCAAGCTTACAGTATTTAACAATCATGTGTGTTGAGTTTGCTTTATTACGCTAACAGTTCATTTAAATTCAATATACTGCTTAGTATTCTTTTCCCATTCCCATCTCACTTCCCTTACTTCCTCTGATCGTCTTTGAATCTCCACTACCAGTGGGAAGTAGCTACTATTAGATACAAGTTTAATACCTTAAAGTTACATATTGTGTACCCCATACTGATCAGCCATAAAAACACTTGCCCGTTCATATTAACAAAGGTAAACTCTCCCTTCAAGTTATCTCCGTATTTACCGTTCAATATATCTAGAGCATTCACTTCACAAAATTCAATAAATCTATCACTTGACTTATCAATACACTTGTCTTTACTTCGTCTGAGTTGTTCCCTTCTAGAACATGTTTCATTTCCACAAACATATCACAATTCTATATTCACATCCCCCAAACCTATTCTAATATTAAAATCTTCCATTATTATTACTTCTGTATTCCCGTACTTCTCTCTGAGCCTGTTCTATTTCTATACCTATCCCACACTTTCCTACTCCGTAATTCTATTCCTGTTGTCTCCCTTGATGGTCCTGGTATGTTTCTGTCCAAAACCAGTAAACTCCCATTCAGTGTCGACACAATGCTTTCTTCTCCCTCCATTCCGTCACTCTGCGACCATGCCTCTGCCCTGCCCACAGCCAGGTCACGTGCCGATTGAACTTCCTCCCTCCTAGGTGATATCATTTTCCTTGCTTTGCCAGCTGTTGCCCTTATGTCACTCTGTTCTGACGGAAAACTAATCAACATGTGGTGTTTTAGATAAAGTGGATGACTTTGTGAAAAATGTTATTTGCTTCCAGGTGCATGTTTTTTTTTTTCCTTATACAATGAGCCTCCTACCATAGATAAGGTGTTTTCTGCACCATTTCTGTATTTCATTACATTTCTCTAACGCTCCATGAATTAGTACATTTAGTTCATTTATCAAGTATAGGGGTATGTATTTCTGTAACACTCAGTTCTGATACAATGGAAGATAGCATATGGTTAATACAAAATTGGGAGGTAAAGACGGCAATTCACTGAAGTAAACAACTGGGGCAATGAGAGGAAGCTCCTCAATGCATTCAGGAGATGTCAAGTGCAGAGTGATACTATGTGCATTGTTTATGTGCAGACCCATTCTCAGGTTGGAAATACTATAGATTACTACTGAAAAACCAGTAATGTAATAAGTACAATTGTGTGCATATTCCTAGGGGAACAAGAGCATCCTTTCAGAAGTGAAAAATAAAACTGCACATTTCCTAATCACATTGTGATTTTAATCCAGCAAAAACCAGAGCATCCAAATAAACCTAATTACCATACCCATTTAAGCCATCTAGCCGAGTACCTAACTAGTATTAATTGTGGTAAGATTACAAACAAATAAGCAAAACTTCTACGAATGCCTAAGAAAAAGTTATTGTTACAAATATTTTGAGATATAATCCTAAAAATAATAAATGTTTATAAACTGTTTGGTATGAATACCCTTAATTTTTGTTGTTTCAACCAAATTTGAAATGTGTTGGCTAATTACTCTTCATCTCTATTTCCAATGGTATGTGCAGAAATTCACTTAAAAATCTTAAATTGGAAGCCTCTTCTTATAAACTACCCTTAATTTTCTATTGATTTCAAACAAATTCTTAATCTCTTGATAAGTGCTCTTCAAGCTGTAGTATATACTGTTGGACAGAAAAAGTAATCACTTAGAATTTTCTTAAAATAAAATATAAATTAGTTTTATGTATTGACATCTACTTTTCCTTGATCTAAAGCATTTACTAAAAGAAGTACCTTCTACATAAATTTCATACACACTAAAAGTTTATCAACACTATATTCTTCTTTCTTTCATTTCCTAAACATATTCCAAAATCACAATATGGAGTATAAAATGTATGAGAAGATTGCTCTTAGAGCCCAAATTTCTTGTATCCTTGCTCAGAAACAGGTCAACCATTTTCTGCAATAAATATCAATATATACAACACAGTAACATATTTCAGTAATATTATTTCCATGAAAGTTACACCCTTTTTACTTATCAGCATAGCATAGTATGACTAGTTTCATACGTATAGGTAGAAGGATAGATTGCACCTGTAGAAGCTCTGCAGTAGTAAAGTTAACTGTAAATATTATAGTGCAAAAAGTAAAAAACTTTATCACGTTTTTGATAAAACATGTTTTGTTTAGAAATGTTGTTTTCTACCTTTCCATCCAGCGTCAAAGCCATTGCATGTTTTCCTCCTGAATGTACTGCCACTTTCTTTACTACATATTGACTCAAAGAAGTCAATTGGCGAGGTGAGGATACATTGTTGCTATGTCCCAAACCCAAGCGGCCATTAGTACCTTCTCCACAGGCATACAGCTGCAAACAAACAAAACATGCAGCATTAAAATGCGTTTAAGGGGGTTATAACTTAAAAAGAAGTGTGTAACTGTAAGACTTGTTTGGGAGTTCAGGTTAAAAATTCTGATACATTACACTCATATGAATTTCTCTATCCATGACAACTTCTAATAATTCCTTATATATATTATAGTAGTCATATGAAAAGTGAGTCTTCTATTCATGATACGTTACTCATGATACATTTTTGACTAGAAATAATTTCAAATTAAGGAATAAGGAAATGGTCACATACACATTATGGAAAACAAAACACAACTGTTTGAATATTGTATGCCTGTTTTTTGTTATTAATGACTCATGCAGGAAAACAGAATTATGTTACACATTTTATACTTGTCACATGGCAATTCAACTGAGAAAAGCTATAAGCTGAAACAAGAAATGTTTTTAAAATGGCTAATGCTACCAAAAAAAAATATTTGACACAATTTGTATACTTCAATTAGTTCTACATTTTTGTGCTGTAAGTTTTTGTCTATATCTTATAGTTTACCAGTAATACAAAATTATAAAAAAAAATGATGACTTCACAGGCTACTCACAGAAAATTCAAGATATACAGTTTATTAGTCATGAAAGCATTTTTAACATATGTTATTATAATCAAAATTGCTAGAATCATGTTTGAGCAAATATAATGACAATTTTTTCATGCAAAGGGTAGTTTGGGGTGGGATTTTCTTGAAAATCTTCACTTGGCATGCCTAAAGAATCTGAATGAAATTTGATATTTATCCAACTTTTTGTTTTTCATGCGCACAGAACTTTTTCTAATTTTTTAAGGGGGTTTCATTGGATGTGCATTTCCAGTAAAATACTGACATTCAATTTTTGGGAGGAATACAATACTTCTACCTATATAGGTAGATGGCAGAGAAATAAAAATGTAATAGTCCTGTGTTACAAAAAATGCTGTACTAAATCTCACAAAATAATGAACAATTTGGTTCACTGTAATACATTGATTAAATGCTATCTACATGAAATTATAATTCTAGCCACTGTATCTTATTAGTTGGAATTAATGTGATCAAATTATTTAATTAATTACATTATATTAAACTGATGTAACTTACTTTTCCATCAAGAGAGACAATAAACAATGATTTGGAGCCACCAGCTATGTGAATAGGTTTCAATGCAGAGAGTGCTTCAGAATAAACAGGCAGCTTTACTTTAGACCCTTTCAGTCCTCCAAGTTGATCCTTATCATTTAAACCCCATACCATGACTTTTGTGTGAATTTCTGGTCTTGTATCTGCTATATGGCTCTTTGATTGCGTGGCACAGATACTGGAATCCTAAATGTGGTAAAGAGCATAAAAATTATACAGTGTTAATAATAATAATAATAATAATAATAATAATAATAATAATAATAATAATAATAATAATAATAATAATAATATGGGCAGTAAATGTGAGTAAAATAATCAACATAAAATTTGCACCAAATGGGTGATTTTTGCTTCCTTGTTAAACTATGACAATAATATTGTTTTCCATTACTGCCATATTAACTATTGTTTGTTTCATCATTCCTAGCAACCTAACACAGATTGTAATCACAGTAGTAAATAAAAATGTTTATATCCATTGCTATAATCTTTTTATTTAATTCTTGAACTTGTGCTGTTTATCATATAGAAAATCAGAGGTTTTAAGGACCAATGAATTCACTGCACTGAGCATCCATTAGAACATCTTCAGAAATAAATATTTCTCCCTTTTCTGTTTACATGTCAATTTACATATACTATCGCCAACAATTTCAGTTTACTTATATCTATTATTTCCAAGACAGCCAGTATTGGTGCCACCATGTTCCCATCCAGCAAAGATTATACATATTTAATTCAAATAATTACTCTGATTTATGTTTTAGTAGCGGATAAAATATTATATGCCTCACAAGGTAAACACAGATTTAAAACTTTGTGAAAGTTGTCACCCATGGCAAGCCTCAGATGTTAAATTTTTCATTCAATGTTAAAATATTATTTTAATCTCTTGTACCATAAATTACTATTAAACACATTATTTAACTTCAATTTTATCTAACATAACTAAAAACTACTTTGAATTGTATGCTTTAAAATTCCAATTAAATTGTGTTGAAGATTTAAGTAAATAAATCTAACACTTTTAATTAAGAATTGAAATTAAAATAATTTTCTCACAATGATAAACAGGTGTGCCTTGCTTTATTAAATACTATATTCATTATTTTTAGGTTTTACAGAGAGAAAGAGAGAGAGTGAGAGTGAATGAATGTCCTTGATACTACCTTGTATTTATATTTTTAGAGTAAGGAGGAAGTCTGGACAAAAGTTACCTCGGCAGCTTGCCCTTTGTTAACTGTCAAAATATAGACTTCTAGGTCTTGATTTGTATTGGCATAATAACATAAGCTGTCACCATCATTATTAGGGAACCTCTCATGTATACTAATCTGTCATATTGAGGATTAGTATAGGTGGATTCTATCTTCAGAGCTCTACAGTATGAAAAACCTCTCAAGTGAATAAAGCAGCATCTTCAGAGCTAAATTTTCAGAATTACATATAAAATTATTACAGAGCACCAACAGTCAATTTCTTTTTTCTTCCACCTGAAAAATGATTTTTGTCATAACATAACATAATGATCAAAACTTGAGCTCCCAGATACAATATGATGCAGCCTTCTTCAGAAGCTCTACACAGACAATGGAGGCTCATGCATCTACATTTTCCTATATTTTCATAGATCTCTGTATTAAAAAAGAGGTACAAAAAGAATTTTTGCTACTGCTAGACAACCAGAATCATGTATACATTTGTTTCAAAAGCTTAAAATAACCTTATTTTCCATATATTAATAGTTATTTAACAAGTGTATAATCCTTTAGATTGTGGCATGAATATTTAGCACTGAGATATGTTGTCTTGTAATGTATTGTTTATTTGTTCTTTTTGGTCAATAATGTACATTTGTATATCTGATATAGAGCATGTCAGAGTTAATATGGTACACATTATTAATAAAAATACATATTTTACAGTAATAATACAATTTATTTACAAAGATATTCACTTGCACTATAATAACAATTCTGTAATAAATACTACATTGTTTTTGTTTTAAAATGTTTTATCTTTCCTCCGGCTTTGATTTCATTTGGTAGTGCATAAACATTCTTATGGCTGCATGAAGTACTCCATTTTGTATTTGCTGATGATAGTGTATGCATATTTTTTAAGCGTCTGGTGTTATGGTGGTGTATTTCTTAGTTTATCTGAAAGAAAGAGCTATTCCTTTTTGTAAATAAAAGTAATTCTAATGTGTAAATGCAAGCCTGTGGTAAAATTTTTTGTTGTTTGAATAGTGGTCTACATTAATCTATTTTATGTCCTATCATTATTCTTTTTTGGATTATAAATATTTGTTTTGCCGTGGTGAATTTCCCCAGAAAATGATTCCATATCTTAGTAAAGAATGCACATTTGCAAAATATGTGGCTCTTATGGTTCTTTTGTCTGTGCAGTATGACAGAGTTCTTATTGCATATGTACTTGAATTTAAATTTTTGGCTAGGTAATTTATGTTGAATCCATAGTCTCAAAAATTTTGTTTAATATTTTGTTTGCAACTGAGTGATGTTTAGCTTTAATATGAAATATGGTTCTTTATTTGTTTTGTTTATTTTGAAATTTTAGGCAGACTGTTTCCCCCAAATTTATTATTAATTATTTGGTCCAGGATGATAGTTCAAGAGTTTTGTTGACTGATAGCTGAAGTTATCTTTTATTTCTTTAATTAATATACTTGTGTCATCTGCAAAAAGGATATTTCCATTAGTCTTTACATGAGAGTTTATGTGATTTAAGTACAGAATAAATAGAAGTGGGCCTAATACTAAACCTTGTGGTACTCCATGTTTTATTATTTCTACAGATGAATAATAATTAATAATTGTATTCAAATCCTACAAGTGTTTGATTTCAGTTATCTGCTTCCTATTATTTAGATACGAGTTTATCCATTTAGTTGCTATTTCAAGGATCCCATAATTAGATAGTTTCCTAAGCAGAGTTTAATGCCCTACAATATCAAACACTTTTGTTAAATCTAAAAACATTCCTAATACCTTTTCTTCCTTGTCAAGTGATTTCATTACGATATTTAAAAAGTTAAAAATTGGTATTTCTGTTGACCTATTGCTGAATCCAAGTTGCAAGTTAGATATTTTATTTTTATGTGATATTACCATTTGCAAGGCAAATGTTTAGAGGTTACTACAATATTTTGTTTTGTTAAGTTTGTGGCACCTATTTTTTTAAGTTTTTATTTATGCTAACTAATACATGTAAATATGACAACACATTGAGCCCAGGCTCTTAGTCAGTCTTATTCAACATACACAATATAATTAATATAAGCAATTTGTAATGGCATCTTAAAAATTCCAAAAGTATTAAAATCTACTATTAAAAGCTATTTTTCTGCTAATTTAAATCATTTCTGATTTATTAACTCCTTTCTCCACAGATCAGACCCTTTATACTCAAATAATGTATGTTCAATATATATCCACTCCACAATATATCCATACAATATACTCACTTCCTCTGCAGAGAGGGCACTGATTTTGAGAGACACTCATTCCTACTCCTTTTAACCTCCATGCGCAAAGAGAGTTTATCTGCGTGTAATACTGTCTCTTTGTTCAGTATTTGCTTTATCAATATATATTTCCCTTTCCCAAGTGTTCTTCATTGAAATATAAAATATTAGAGACCATTTTTCAGTTATCTCACTGAAGATTTTTTGAATTTCTATACCCTCAAATCCTCTCCTTACTTCTTTGTATAAAACTTTTTTTTTCTTCTTCAAATTTTTCCTAATGCTAGTCCATGCAGATACCTTAAACAATTCTCTGATATTCTAACTAATTAAATTCAAATTCAAGATCCTAAACCAGTATTTAAGAACCTCTTCCATAACCATGTCCTTTCTTGACATTTCCCAGTTCCATTTGGGCTACTTCCTTTACATTTGCACTTGATAGATCTAGCGCTTCCCTGCAAAACATTCTGTGTAAAGCATCTATAGTTTCCTCTCCTCCATCTAGTCCCTATTCCTCAATACCATACAACATTTTGGATTCAACGACCATATTGTGGATTTTTTCTAACCATAATATTTATATTAGGCAGTCTGCATTTGCAAATTTTAACAGCTGACATAGCTCCTTCTCCATTTGTCATTTCTAATTTTGTTTGCTTCTTTCACCCCATCAATTTTAATTCTTAAATACACACTATCTTATAATCTTTGTTACTTTTTACACTTTTCATATTACTCGTAATTTGTCCCTTTTTGAAATAATAATATTTGCATTTTCTCTTGATTTACCTTTAAATCTCATTCATTGCAATATTTATCTATTTCCTGAAGAGATTGTTTTAAACCATCTGTAACTGATTCTACCACCAAATCATCTGCAAATAATAGCCCAGGAATCCCAGCATTGTTTATAACTGGCATAAAATTATTATAACTTACCCCTAATAATATATCATGAATGTATAAATTAAGGAGAACTGTATTTAATTTACATTCTTGCTGCAACCACTTCATGATTTACCTCTCTACTTACTACTCCTTCCTCAAATCTCACACAAAGCACTTTCCTTATATACGGATCTAAGATTGTTTACTATATGCTGACTCACTCTTTTATCTAATAATTTATACCATAATAATTGTAACTCTTATCATACGCTATCTCTAAGTCAACAAATGCCATGTACAATTTTCCTCTTTTGTCCTTTAGACATTTATCCACTACTGTCTTTATTATGAATATATTACCCACTGTTCACTTCTCCACTCAAAACACCATTTGAAAATCTGAAAGAACGTTACATTCTTCAACCCAGTTCTGTATAAAATGCCAGTTAAGAGTTTCTATATTTGAAAGTAACGCAACTCCTGGATAACTATTTGGTGTATCTGTGCTATGCTATCCTTTCCTTTGTATGGCACCTGTGACACCTGCATGAATTGGTGTTATGAGCAGGATATAAAAACCAAGATGGGTTAGTGAGTTATTGAATGCATTTCTGGTGCAACAAAAAGTGCACTTCTCCAAGCAAGTTCGTGACAACTGCTGTGATGTGCAGTGAGTGCTGCTTCTGCGAGATATTGGAGAAGTGTTTGTGTTCGACTGCTCAGCAAGTGAGCTGTTCCCAAGAAGAGACTATGTCGTGCATTTTTGTTATGTCACTATGTCACATAGACAAGTCAAATGACAGGAGAAATCAAACTAAACCTTTTTCACTTTAAGTTTAAACTAGAAGTAAACAAAACTTAGTGTAGCACTCCGATGAACATATGGCCACACCATGTGGAGGATGACAGGAACTAAATACCCACGAGAGGAAATTGCTTCAGACAGAATGTGAATACGGTACATTGCGCAGCTTGGGGATCATTAGCTTTTAAACATTTTATGTCTTGTTCCTATATGTTTCCTTACATCCTAAACTTCTAACACATAATACTAAGAATAGACAAATAAAAGTGGTACCTGAACAAATCGGCATCTGTGATTAAAGGTGCTGGACTAATTGTTCTTGACTTCAGGTTTTAGAAATCCTTTATTTAATGACTAATGTTAGTATATCACTTTTGCTTTAACCTTTTATGAGTCAACTAGTTAAGAAAATGATTAGTACTATAGGTTAGAAAACTCAACAGAAAACAAACAGGACCCATGCAATCTGAGCAACAAATTATTCTGCTTCACTAACAAAGAAGTTCAATTACTGCTAAACAACAGCCAACCCCATTCATTGTCGATTAAAGGTCGAATCTGTTAAAAGCATTTAATGCAATAATTTTTTTTTTTCATTTTCCGCATTTATATTTTCCATAGTGGCAGAGGACTCTCAGTCACGACATTCTCAAAAGCAATATTTTCTCAATACGTTGCTAAAGTACACTAGCGTCTTATCCAGAAACCGGAAATGAACTGCAGCGCCTGCGCATAGCCTCTTAAACCCTCTGTTACAACAGTTTATTTAATTATAGGTGAATCTGAACAAATAAATTTTGTTTCATAAATTGAACTGTTACAATAATGGATTTTTTAAATTTCTCTGCATAAGAATAATCACAAAATGTTACAATCTGAACCGAGCTGTTTTACATAAGAGGAAGAGATGACACGTTAAGCGGGAAAAGTTGTAGTTTGCCCACCAGCCAATGAGGTGCTCTCTTGTCACGTGGTTTTGTTTACAACTCCTTTAAACCTAAAGTGAAACTACTTTAGTTCATATTACTGAGGTAACAGTGTGAACTAAGTGAAGTCCCAGTGAAAGTCGAAGTAGATCAAAACAGTGACAGTAGGAACTTAAGGAAGAGACAGTTAAAAACAGAGTGGACAAAGTTACACTAGTGTCAGGAGTGGGATTATGAAAGCCCAGATGAAGGAAATGCTTATAAAGTTATTGACCGGAATGGAGAAGATGGAGACAAAAATGGAATCCAGGATGGACAAAATGGAGAGTGAAATGAAGAATGTAAATTCCAGAATGGATAAGATGGGAAGTGAAATAACAACAGTGAATTCTGCAATGGAGAAAATGGAGACAGAAATGAAATCTGGAATGGAGAAGATGGGAACGGAAATGAACAGTGTTAAAGAAGAAATGGAGAACAAAATGGAGAAAATTAAATCAAAACTCACCCTTGGCATTAACTCTGTAAAGTGTGAGATAAACCCAACAATGAAAGACTTGAAAGATGACATTGCTAAGAAGTTAGAAGAAATCAAATCTGACGAGTGAAAGATTACTGCAGTGGAAGAGCATCTAGAAGGGCATTAAATCAGCAAGAAAAACTGTTATACCAACAGATGAAGGAGAGCAGGAGGATGATGGATGCCAGAGTGGAGGAGATGTGCTGTGACCTAGACACCAAGATCCATGCCAAAGTTGTGGAGGGTCCCACAATTACAGATTGTCTAATGGAAAAACAGTAAAACTTTTGAAATCTGACATCACTTCATCATGGGCAGTTTGAGGCCACTGCTACCCACAATGGACAGATGCTGGCGGAGAAGACAACACAGTTTTTGGCTGTCCTGCAGGAGCACATAGCAGAAACCCTTTGCACCTTCCATGCTGGAGATTCGGCTGATGATTTAATTAAACTATTGGAGTGGCACTATAGAGAACATCACCTGGTCACTGTTATCGAGCCCAGCTGAAGGAAAGAGTGCAACAACCAGGTGAGACCATACAAGAATTTGCCATGGAGGTGGAGTGGGCCCTAGCAGACTTATCACTAGATTATATTTCTGGATAGTCAGCCCACACATTCATCAGCATGGCAAGAGACCGGAAGGTGAAACAGCAGCTTCTCCTGGCGGAACACCGTAACATAAATGATGCCTGGGTACCCTCTGCACTGAAAAGGCAAAAATAATGGCCAGAAGAGCCACCCAGGTGCCAACCAGAGCTGTGACAGCTGAGAAGACCTAGCGCCAACCACAAAAACTTAACCTTTGTAGGACTAGATGTGGGAGACTTACCTGTTGGAATTGCAGGGAGCCCAGACATTTAAAGGCAGACTGCAAGTGCACCCTGGATGAGGATCAGGAAAACTACTAAGGGCTGGCATGAACAGGGGCAAATCGGCACCATCATCACCACTTCACGATAAACACTGTGGCTGGGAATGGCAAGGATAGTCTGATAGTTCACGGATGGATTCGTTATTCCTCTGTCAGCTGTGTCAGCAGTTTGCATAGCCTGCATTAGATTGAGGTCTTTGCACCCAGTGCTCTGAGGTAAAGTTGTATTCCTGTAGCCGTTGGACCCCAGAGGTCTTTGGTCTGTGATTGATAAAAATTTTCTTCCATAAAAGTAATTTCAGAAATTTTCCATACCTCAATTGAAGGCACGAGATTCTGTAATTGAGAGTAGTTTTTCTCAGACTGTACAAGTGTTCTGGAAGCAAAAGCTAATAGCAGCTCCTTATTCCCTACCTTTGAGTTAGAATTGCTCCCAATCCAAAAGAAGATGTATCTACGGAGAGTACCAGTGGCAATGATGAATCACAGTGAATAAGAAATCTTTCAGATGCAATTTCTGCTTTTTTATATATTTTCAAAACTTTCTTGTTGCAACTTAGTCCATTTGAAGGTTAAATTGGACTCTATCAGGTTGTAAAGGAATTCGGCCAAGGTTGATAGGTTATTGCAGAACCTAGAATAAAATTTGACCATGCCCATAAAAGACAAAACATCTCGGAGTATTACATTTGGAGAAAGCATCTACCTTGTGAATGGTCTTCTTAAAACCATCTATGCTCACTAAATGGCCTACGAATTTTAATTCATTTTGTAGAAACTTACATTTGCCAGGGTTTAATTGAATACATTTTCTGAGAGCCCTTTAAATAAAATTTCTAAGATTTTTAAGCGTTCATTTTATTCTGAGCTGTAACTATAATGTCATTACGGACAACAGTCACATGTCTCGGATTTCTTATTCTATGTGTCTTTGTCAAATATAAGGCATTGGAAACATGGAAAAGCCCTCTGTGTGTATTTATATTTAGTATTTTGGAATGTGACCAAGATGTACAAAAATGCCACCTTGATATCTGAGGTTAAGAATATTCCTGATCTCCTTGAGCTTTACAGACACTTTGTCCAATCCTGGAAATGGGTACTGAGGGAAATTCAATTGAGAATTGACATTGGACTATACTCTGTGCATATGCAAATATTGCTGTTAGATTTCTGGACAGGAGCTATGGGTGTTGTTGCCCACTGTAAATATGGTGCTATGCTGATAACTCCTTCCCTCTCAACCTTCCTAATTCATTTTCCACTTCTGAGAGTAACATAAAGGTTATCATCTAGATTGCTTGAATACTGGTTGAATATTTTCTTCCAAGTCAGGGTTGTACACTAAATCTTTGATAGGTTGAATGCTTTCAGGAAAAAGCTTTTATATTTATGTAACAACTTACTTTTTTATTTCTGAATGACTATGAAATACCTCTGTGTATTTTATCTAAGACCATTTATGAAAACATTTCATAATACTGCATTTAGGATAGCTTCGGGATACCCACGAGGGCCATACTGAACATTTTTAGAATGTCATATTTCTAAAAACAAATGAAATTTGACTATATTTGAAAGCTACTTTATAATGTTTTGTGAGGTGATTGCCATGTAGTTTGATTTGCTCTAATAGCTGTTAATTTCCATCATTTAAAGACTTTAAGTTCACCCAAAAATGAATCTGACTAGAGAACATTTGATGTTTTAAAATTTTTACTTGTCATTATCGCCTAAACAATGTAAAGATTGGCTTAGAAATGCACCTGGTGAAGAAGCCCCATCTAAGGCAACAATTTATAACTGGTACAGCAAATTCAAAAGAGATCCATTTTTTCTTAATGATGAATTTCATGAAGGACGCCCAAGAACTGCTGTTACTGATGAAAATATTGCAACTGTTCAAGCAATGCTTGAAGAAGATCGACAGACATCTTATGAATTTATTCGGGGGGCATTGGTATGAGTCAAATCCAAAGCATTTTACATCAACAGTTAGACATGAGAAAGCTTTGATGTCGATGGATTGCACATAAACTGTCTCCCAATCAAAAACATGCATTGATTGGTGCAAAAAAAAAAAAAACGGGAAAAATTCCAAGGTGGCACTTGAAATTTGGTTTGGTTTGAAATATCGTTACTGGTGATGAATCTTGGATTTACTATTATGTTGCTGAAAAGAAAAGACAAGTGGCTCAATGGGCCTTTTGAACAGAACCTAAGCCTACAAAAGTCCGACAAATTTGCAGTGCTGGTAAGAAGATGGTTGCTAGATTTTTTTCTGAAACAAAACATATTGCTACTATAGCATTAGAAGATAGACATAACATTACTGACGATTGATGCACAAATGTCTGTTTACTGCAACGTTTTTGAAAAAGTTCATGAAAAATAATGTTACATCATAAACACACATCTCCCATACAGTAAAACTAACAACTGAGTATCTGGATGTCCTAAAGTTCAGCACCATGGACCCTCCACCATACAGCCCTGACCTAGCACCTTGTAATTTCGTTTTTGTTTCCAAAAATTAAAGATAAACTGCATGTAATCACTTTCTCGTCATCAGATGCAGCAGTGGAACATTATAAAAACCTGGTTTCTGAAGTGCCTCAGGAAGAATGGCATCCTTGCTTTAAGGATTGGTTTCATCGAATGCAAAAATGCATTGCTGTTAAAGGGAAATATTTTGAAAGCCAATAAAATCATTTAAATTTTTTAAAACTAATCCATGCTTGAGTTTCTAAAAATTCTAAGTGTCACCCTCATACATGAAATGACCAGTTTTTGTAATTCTGACATGTACTGCAATATAGACTAATCGTTCTGCTGTCTTCTGTTTAACAATGCATGGCAAGCTGGAATAATCAGAGGACTGGGACTTATAAGTTCTTTTAAGACCTTTTTAAGTTTGCAGAACATTTTATTGATGTTTTCTTCTGGATAAAGAAGGTTTTTTAGGTAAGTTGAACAGTTTTGGTAAAATGCTGTTATTCTTTCAGTGTACATATTGAGGTCTCCAACCATCTTATTGTATTTATCAAATTGAATGCCATAGTTCCATTAGTGTCTCGAGGATTTTGCGTGCTGATGCCTGTATTACATCTGGAAGACTCCAAGAAGCTCCTTCACCATTTGCTGCAAAGCCACGACTTTCATTTCAACGATTATACTTGCTATCTTTTATATAAAACTACAGAGTTGCCCATAGTTTGTGTAAGATTGCACTAGTGTTACATACTCTAGGCCTTTTTCAAAATAGTTGAAGGTATTAAAATCAACAACTGTTGGTCTAACTAGGTCGCTTTATTTCTCCTTATAACAGAACACAACTTATGATGTAATGTGTAACAAAATAACATAGCAAATAGATACATCACAGTAAACACTTTTGTTTCAATAGATTTATTACATAGTTGTTTCTTGGTAACCTTTAAATTTGATAACCATAACAATCTGTTTATGCTACGATTGCGTAATTTATATTAGATTATATGCTCAAAGAAAATCAGCAGAGCGCCCACATCTAAACAAACAGGTTGCGAGTGTATTAATGCTTACGTAATATGTTTTTACGTAAATCATTAGAACTTGAAGATCTTATATTGTGCTGCTTTTGTTTTGTTTGGTTACATAATTTTAACTGCCCCACGTATGGGAGCCACTTTGATGCGGTATTACTTATAAAGTTATTTATATTTGACATTATTGTAGCCCCACGTTGTGGTAGCCAATTTGTAACGGTATTACTTACAAATGTTTGTTTACATCAGTGTTGAAGCCATCTTGTGACGTCATTCATTTGTTTGGTTTGTAGCTCCATCTAGTGTTAGCAATTTGTGGTAGTATTAGTGTTTGAAAGAATTTTAAGTTTTGTTTACTGTCCTCCGGCTAGCTATTATTTCAGTCGAACATGTCTCTTGATCAGGGTTGTGTAAACGGAAAGGAATCTTTTATCCAAATATAACACTGATGAAGAAATTTGTTTTACACATTTATTGTCAAACACGTTAACTATCACATTTATACATTGATCTTAACACTCGCCAAACTGAAACTGTTATAATAACTTCTTACTGATCACTTTTAATCCATGTACTTCAATCTTTTGTACAATTAACTTTACCATACTTTAGATCTTTCATAATTCTGCTGCGCGTAACTTGTGAATTTATATCCGATGTATGCCGTACTAATACTTTCGACGAACTGACTGACTGAAGACGACGTGTAGTGTACACAGATTTTTGATGAACTGCACACAAGCTATCTCTAACCTACCCTATTTATACGCCTTCATCCAGATACGCCTAAAGATTATAACTGAACTGCAATTGGCTAATAAAACGCGCCAACATTAGCGTCTGTTTTAATATCCAATTAAAATTATGAATACATATGCTCTAGGAAATATTCCAGAAGGTTCTCAACGGAAAAACGCGCCAACATTACGTAACTTCCTCGTTTCCAATAATGATAAACGGCTCACCCCCCTCTCTGCATTATTGTGCGCTATTATTGACAGTTTCAGTAAGGTCGTATAAACTTACTTCCCAAATAATAATTACAATTAATAAACATCTGAAATCAATGTCACATAAAAATGCATATTCATATTACAATCATTATTTACATTTAAGTAATTTGTGATACAAATTACTGCATCATATGCCCCACTAGAAACATAATTATAAATATTTACAACTTGTTTGGAAATTTTATAATTGGGTTTTTAGTTTCCTAAATCTTGGAACACACGCTATCACTTTCACTTAACATTTCACACGTATTTAACACACGACATGTTTTTCCTCTATCTTGCCACCACTTACTGGCTCTGGTTTAATGTGTTTAGACATTAATCTGACATTACAATTTTTTTTTTTTTATAGCAAATACTATACCCTGAATTATTTAATTACTGTTTCAAAATGGTTTACTCTCTTATATTGTTGACAACAATTTGTGCATTTTAGAATTTTTGTAATTACTATACATTTTTACCAAAAAATATTCACCCTCTACACAAATATATTTTATACCTTTTAAATCTAGTCACTGTTTCACATTTTCTGTTTGCTACATAAGTATTTGTTTTTAATTATTTTTACCCATTTTTGTTATTTTGTACTTTATTTTAATAATACTCTTGGAATTGTATCTACGTACTTTTACTTTAATATCATATTAAGTTTCAATCTTTGCATTCTTAATTTTCAAATGTTGTTACAGTTACTAAAAATTTAAATTTTTTTTTTTAAACATTTCTCTTTTTTTTTTTTTTTTTTTTTTCTTTTCAAATGACATATAAATAATTAACCCTCTTACGTTCCAATACATTTCTCTGCAAGTCATCTTTAACTATCCAGCATTTACTTTACATCTCATTGCTATTTATCCTCCTGGATCAAATTGTGTGTGGCTAAACATTACTCGTAGCCGTATCCTAACCTTCAAATTTTTGTTCATGAATAACCTCTTGTATTCATATGAAATTTCGTCCCATGATAACATTTGAAAACAATCTACAGTTTCCTGAACAACACATCTTTTAACAATTGTCATTTTCAATTCTTCTACTATCTCTTTAATCTGAGAATACTCTGACAAATCTGTACTAAACTGTACTGGACTGGAGTTTTCATTCTGAACAGCTTGATATTTGTTAATTTCAGAAGTTAACTTTTGATTCAAATCTTTAGACAAATCTTTAACTTCTTCAGACAATTTATTTCTCTGTGTTCCTGACTCCTTCTGAATTTCAGATATTTCCCCTCTGAAATTAACTTGCACCTGAATTAAATCTGCATTTGTAGCCTCCATTATCTCTCTTAACTCACTTGAAATGCTACTCAGTCGGCTACCTAATTCTGTACATTTTACATCAACATGTTCAATTTTATTATTAACCTCACTTTTTTGGTTAGATATTTCCCTACTCATGTCTAACATTTTCTTTGAAACTTCACCTATTTCATTTGCTATCATTTCCTGATTTTCATTTCTCATTCTCATCATACTACTATCTAGCTCCATGAATTTCTTTTCAATTTCTTCCCTGTTTTGTTCTAAGCTCTTACCAATATCTTCCCTTAATTCTCTCTTATTCTGATCTAGTTTTTGTTCTAAACTCCTATCAATATCTTCTCTTAATTTCTCATTACTCTGAGTTAATTTTTCTAATTTCTCATTATTCTTTTGCATATCTTCTCTGTTTTGATCTATTTTCTTACTAAGATCTTCCCTCATTTCCCTATTATTCTTTTCCATATTCTTCAGCATTTCCATAATCATACTAGTATCAAGATTAACATTTCCTGCTATTCTATTCTGACTTTCTGCACTAACATTTCCACCCTCAAATCCTAAAAAGTTTGAGCTATTTTCTGTAACCTGTATTGAATTACAGCTAACTGTTACATTATCTCCCTCCATAATTATTTCTTCTGTATTATTAGTAGCCATTGTTTTCTTTATCCTACCACTCCTTAAGTACATTTGAAGGTTACAATTTTGTTTTCTAAAAAAAAATTACGATACTCTGACCTTTGTGATGCTGTCTGTTGCTGTTACATTGATGTCCAGTTTCCTGCCCCTCTCTCCTAGATTTGTATGTTGCTTCTGCGTTGTGTTATGATGAATCTACGTCGTCTCGATGTTTTTGTGTTCACTCATCCGCGTAGTCTGTCGTTCCTATAGTTGTTTCTGGAATCTGCGTCTACCCGATGTTTTTGTAGTTGAATTCACCTGTTGCCTTGTAATCTCGGAATTACGATGTCCAATCATCCGCGTAGTCTGTCGTTCCTTTTGTTGTTTCTGGAATCTGCGTCTTGTAGTTCAGTTCACTTCTCCATTCGCCCCTTTCTGGTCATCTCACTTCTTCCTGGTTAATTCTGCCCCTACCTGGTTATTCTGATCCTTTCCTGGTCATCGTGTTCCTTTCCTGGTTACTCTGCCCCACGTTCTGGGTGCCAATTTGCGAGTGTATTAATGCTTACGTAATATGTTTTTACGTAAATCATTAGAACTTGAAGATCTTATATTGTGCTGCTTTTGTTTTGTTTGGTTACATAATTTTAACTGCCCCACGTATGGGAGCCACTTTGATGCGGTATTACTTATAAAGTTATTTATATTTGACATTATTGTAGCCCCACGTTGTGGTAGCCAATTTGTAACGGTATTACTTACAAATGTTTGTTTACATCAGTGTTGAAGCCATCTTGTGACGTCATTCATTTGTTCGGTTTGTAGCTCCATCTAGTGTTAGCAATTTGTGGTAGTATTAGTGTTTGAAAGAATTTTAAGTTTTGTTTACTGTCCTCCGGCTAGCTATTATTTCAGTCGAACATGTCTCTTGATCAGGGTTGTGTAAACGGAAAGGAATCTTTTATCCAAATATAACACTGATGAAGAAATTTGTTTTACACATTTATTGTCAAACACGTTAACTATCACATTTATACATTGATCTTAACACTCGCCAAACTGAAACTGTCATAATAACTTCTTACTGATCACTTTTAATCCACGTACTTCAATCTTTTGTATAATTAACTTTACCATACTTTAGATCTTTCATAATTCTGCTGCGCGTAACTTGTGAATTTATATCCGATGTATGCCGTACTAATACTTTCGACGAACTGACTGACTGAAGACGACGTGTAGTGTACACAGATTTTTGATGAACTGCACACAAGCTACCTCTAACCTACCCTATTTATACGCCTTCATCCAGATACGCCTAAAGATTATAACTGAACTGCAATTGGCTAATAAAACGCGCCAACATTAGCGTCTATTTTAATATCCAATTAAAATTATGAATACATATGCTCTAGGAAATATTCCAGAAGGTTCTCAACGGAAAAACGCGCCAACATTACGTAACTTCCTCGTTTCCAATAATGATAAACAGCTCACCCCCCTCTCTGCATTATTGTGCGCTATTATTGACAGTTTCAGTACGGTCGTATAAACTTACTTCCCAAATAATAATTACAATTAATAAACATCTGAAATCAATGTCACATAAAAATGCATATTCATATTACAATCATTATTTACATTTAAGTAATTTGTGATACAAATTACTGCATCAAGGTTCACAAATATGGCACCTGAAGATGAAATAATTTATTTCTTAAATTTTGGAAGGATAATTTTAAGAACAGAAATATGCACTATTCATGGTGGGTATAAACATCCTAATTTCCCACCACTAGACATAGTATAAAATCAACAAAAATTACAAAATGCAAATGAAAAAAAGGGATTCTTACCTGAACATCATCATTATCAGAAGCAAGGAAAGACATTGCTGTTGTGACCTGGGTTTCACTTGAACGCTTTTTCCCAATAATGTTTAGAGCATGTACTTTGCAATCAATGCCTCCATTTCTGCATTGTTTAATTGCAATTTCTATACAAGCATAATACTGTTGGAAGAAAATAAAGAAGAATCTTAGCTTATTCTTACGCTGACATTGAAAAAAAATAAAATCTACAAGTTTTTAAAGCAAATTCTACAATATAAAGAGGCTGAAATAAGAAAAGAGTCTTACAGGGCATGTTGGGTATTATATATGAAC
This sequence comes from Deroplatys truncata, assembly GCA_030765065.1. Taxonomy (NCBI): domain Eukaryota; kingdom Metazoa; phylum Arthropoda; class Insecta; order Mantodea; family Mantidae; genus Deroplatys; species Deroplatys truncata. Next base: position 107,296,889 of record CM060976.1, read on the forward strand.
AGCATTATAATAATTAAAAAAAACTTGAACAAAATAAAATAAACTGAACAAATAAAAAAACCTGGAGTAAAAGCTATAATTAATTTAATTTTATACAGTAATAGCACTACAGGTTATAACTGCTATAAAAACAAGATTTTTGTTATATTAGAATCCATAAAGTTTTAAAAACATTTGTTAATATCTGTAGTTTCTATATTGCTAGCATTCAGGCATAAGGGAGAAAGAAATGCCCTATCTTGACTATGCTAAATAATAAACCACTGAGATAAAAGATGGCTTAACTGTCAACTTATTGTTGCAGCCTGAACATTACTGCAGTTGAAGTGGGAAGTCCAAAGCTATGGAACAACTAAAGACCATTCTAGAAAAGGCAACAGCCAGAAGCAGGAATAATTGACAGGTCAAAATCTGACATCTGACAGTGGTAGTTTTGGAGTTGAGTTACAGTTACTGAATATTAAAGAATGCTATGACAGAGAGAGAGAAAGAGAGAGAGAATAAAGGTAAAAAGTCTTAAATAATTTGACAGCGGAAAACCCTAATATACCTAATACTGCCATATAAAGACATTTAAAGAAATAATTTATTTTTGTAGTTGTAAATCTTATGGTTATCTTAGCATCATTATAATAACTCTAATAAAAATATGTTAATACCTCTTTAACATCTGCCAACAGTGGAGCAACTGTGTCCGTATTTCTAATATTAATGGAAGCAAGTTCATTCATAGTAGTGAAAGTATCTCCTCCACTAATTATCACGAGGGAGGGCATGTAACTGCTATCAGAAGGATCTACAGTCATTTTCAAGGAATGTACCAATATGTCAGGTTGCATTTCCAGTCGAATCCAATGCTGAAACAAAACAAGCAGAGGTAGTACCTTATTCCAAAGCATGGATAGCAATGTTTGCATATGTGATAAAATGAGTGTAATTTGCTATGACTGTCTGCAAAGGATAGTCCAATCTTAAAAATTCAAAACATAGTCAGGATTCAAATCACATATCTTTGGCTTTCCATGAAAAAGTTCTCACCTATTAGCTACCTTGTCTATCTCTCTATACAGAATCACAAACGCCTCTCATTTGATTAGGTCCATAGCCAGCGCACATGTTTTGTGGGGGCCTATTAGAAATTCAGGGGGAGGGGCAAATAAGAGAATTGTCTAGTTACAAAACTGTACGTCTATAGATACAGATTTTAAGATTATCTATGAGAATCAAAACAATTCACAGTGTTTTTATCACTGATTTAATTTTTTTACAATATATTTAGAACATAAAAAAGATATGGAGCACACAAAGTTTTAATGAGCTAGTCAAAACATATTAACTTTTTTTATTTGTAATTAATCACTTTTTATATGCTAATATGAAATTCTCCTTGGAGCTTACAGTTGAGCTTATTATACATATCTAAAGAAATTGTTGCTCATACTTTACTTAATTTTAATTCATTTAAGAGGAAAACATATTTGTATACATATTACTGAATTTTATAACTTTGCAGTATGAGTTGCGGAAATTATTTAATTTCAGCTGAACTGTTCAATAATTTTTAACTAATGCACATTACTTTTAAATTCTTAATCCCTGAAACTCTCCTGAAAATGTTGAGGCCGTTTTCTGTACAAAAACAATAATATGTTATATATTATTAATAATTAAGTATCTTATCTTATTCTTTGTGTTATCATGTGAGTAATTACATTAGTTTGATAGTTTAACATATTTTAGTGATAATTTAGGTATATGATGCAAAGTAATTTTCCACTAAACTTGGTTTCATGAATGACAACTGCATCACACAAAAAAGCTAGGTAAAGTTTCAAAAAATCACAAAGAACTTTTGTTCACAGTCTGCGCTAATTAGGCATAAGTTGCTACTCTCTGGATATTACTAAGATATTTCACAAGAAGGGAATTCCTCTTTGCATTAAATCATGTGACTTTCTTTGAAGCCAATAGGGAAGAACTAAATCCCATCCAGAATTTTAAAATTTGAGAAATTGCGCAATGAACCAGCCAATAAGAAAATTAAATTTAAAATACAGGCCGACGCACTAGCATACTCTATAAGCTGAGGTCTATAAGAAAAATAATGCTGTTCTGTTAATTCACTCACAGAAACAAATCTGCGCTACAGTGTAAACATTCCAAAAATGCTTTGCAAAAATGATAAGTGCAGCAATATAAGGAAAGAATTTTGTGTGTGCAATGGAAACTATTGAAAGTAAAGCATTTGTGTTGATTACATAGACATAAAATTTACTAGCATCAGAAAAACAATTCCACGTTCCGACATTGGTCGTGTCGAAACAAAGAAGTATCCAGTGTGCAAATAAAATAGTTTACTGAGCGTGTTTATGGGTTTTTTAACCTCAGCAAATATGTCGTTATTTTGGCTCAAGGTGCCAGCAAACACTTGGGCTACTTTCATGGAAAAGAACTTCTTAACATTAAAATTAAAACTGGTTCGTTTCTTACTAGGCATTATGAAAAGCCTTAAAACGTAAACCAGTAAACAAAGAACAGAAACCAAAACAGAAACAGCTGAAAATGGTACTATAATAAATAATATATGTATGAATAAAATGAAACAGTCCTTAAACCGTGGAAACAAAAAATATAAACTAAAATAGGAACATTTAAAATGCTACTATAACGAACAATAAGATATGAATTAATAAAATGAAATGATTTTACGAAATTGGTTCAAATCAGCATTCCTTTGGAGCAAAAGCCAATAGAAGATTCACAAAATCATAGTAGTTCGTTTACTTCTCAGTATAAAAAATATTTGACTATCGCTACTATGTTCCCCTTGTTTTGTATTTGCAAGGGCAATAGAGAAATACAGTAGCCTTTAAGCACATACATATCTCTTAATAGCTGGTTGCTAGGTGCAGCACCATTCCCTTTGCCACAGATTAATACTCTTTGCATATCCAAGACAAAAAAAATGAATAATGAATTCCCATTTGAGAAAAAGTATAAATATTGGAAAATTTAAGGGAATAACAAGCAATATCTCGAAAACGGTTCACTCAACAAAAAAAAATGTATATGACATAAATTGTGTTCCATATAGAGCTAATGAGATACTAAATTCACAACAGCTCAGCATAAGTACTAATGAGATACTGACTTTCTTCTAAGGAGAAGAAAATTATTTATTGCTCCTTGGCAACATTCATTATTATATTGCTACTTCACTTTTTATGGTATAAACAAATTTCTTTATTCCATGGCCATGTATACTGCCTTCTATAGATTTTTTTTAACGTATAAATTTTAACCAAAGTTGGCCATGGTGCTACCTAAATAAACAAATTCAACTTCCAAATACAAATATAGGTTAACATAAAACAAATTCACAATCACATAATAAATGCAATATAGTAATCATGATGATAACATCAAAAATATGCAAATAGCATAATATATACATAAATGTAAAATTAAACTGAACCAATTCTGTATGTTTCATATTCTTACTCAAACAGGTAGTCAAATATAACTTGTATTTAACCTTTCTGCTTCACTATTAACATGCCTTCAGGAATCTTGGTGTCCACTTGTTTCTAAGCCTACTCACCTTTCCTTGTGACCCACAGCTCTGCCAGTAGTTTTCTGAACCATCAAATAAACGATGGGCCCAAGATTCCCTTGATGACACACTTAAGCTCTTGATGCATTTGGACCAATCCTCAATCAAAAGGCCAGAGTTCAAACTCAGAGACATATCCTGTCTATAGTACCGCCCTGGTTTGCCAGCAAAAACTGCAGCACTGCCTATTCACACAGATGTTAAATTTAAGTAAATCTTCATATTTGGGAAGAAAAACTACATTACAAAATAAAAACAACCTGATGTGTAAATATAACATGACCTTTTTTACCATTATCTATAAACTATTCGTAAATACATACACATCAACCATACATTTCTTCTGTGTAGTTCCTATTAATGAAATGTTTTCCAAAAAATGGTTTAGACTAGCTAACATTATATCAATGCACATTTTATTTCCATATAAGAGGATGAACTTCCAAATTTTTAAAAAGCAAGTTACTGTATAATAGCTGTACATTCTTAGGAGAAAGAAAGAAAGAATAACCACTTAATACCTCAGAGTGTACTGATTAAAATGTGAAAAAATTCAAACCAACAACAGTGGATGTTTTAAAATTTGTTAATGACAAAACAAATGTTACTTGACATAAAATTATAATATAATTTTCCTGTACTAACTTTTGCCTATCTCTTAAAGGCAGTTATCTAAAATTCAATATGAATGAAGAGGACTTAAAAAAAAATTTCACTGCAATATCTTAAAGAAATATTTTAATCAGAATTATTTGAACCATTTCTGATAAAATAAGTATTTTTCTTATATAAAGGGTTGCGCAAATAGGAGGAGGGATTTCATGAAAATTTCTTAATGAAATTTTGACATGGCTTAATGCAACTTGATGTACAATAAAGCTAAGAATTTACACCAAGAACTGTTTTGGATGCACTTAGCTTGAAGTAACTAAGTGGCAAATGATCAATTCCATCTGGTAATTCTAATGCTTGGCAAACATGGATGATATACTCTATCTAGCTCTGACAGCTTCAATTAGAAGATTGTTGTATGTTTTACAGCTTTAGGTATGATTTTAACCTATTTTATTTCCTGCTGGATGTTTGTATCATGAAAGAAAGTGGAAAAGCAGCAGAAAACTTTAAATGTACTATAGAATAATGCATCTTAATACTTTCAGTCCAGGACTCTGCCCTATGTCACATGGATTAAATTAAATGTGTGACAGTAAAACTTAACTTAATGAGAAGGAAAAGATTAACATTGACTAAGTGTTACTTTACATCAAGCTAACTCAAAGCACCATTTAAACTCTCTCTCCCTTACTCCCTCTCAAGGAGAAAGGGGGGGGGGAGAGAGATCATGTATATTTTTAGATTTAGGATGCTCTACAAAATAATTTTTGTTTAAATCCCAATATAGACATTTTGAGTATATCAGAATATTTTCTTAGACAATTGATTGAGAAATGATAAAGATAAATTTTATAGTACCTGGCTCCGCTATTCTGTTGAAACTATGGCGATGAAGTTTCTTGGTATAGAAGCAGTTCTCACAATAGTTGAAGTCCTCACATGCCTTGCACTTGAACCTTGGACCTGTGATGGGATACATAAGGCATCCATCACAACTGATGCCTTGGTGACAACATGGAACTAGCTCCATTTCTGAGATAATTCCCGTCCAGTTGCTTTGTTGTGGAAAGTCCACACTAATATCCCTTCCATTACTACTAATGCCTGCAAAAGTAAGCATATTTGCTAATTTATACATTATACAAAGTGATATTAAACAGATTCCAACATTAACTGTACAAGAGCATCTTGAGTAACCCAAGAAGCCCATTATGTTGTAGTATGAAATAGTAATGAGAGAAACAGTTAAACTGAAGTAGATGAATGACTACATACTCCTGTTACTTTGATTCAATTGGAATGTAATGGGAACTATTCTTAAGATTGAGTTGGTGATACAAACAAGAGTCATGAAACAAGCTACTGACACTAAAAGTAAAATCTAATTTCAATAATTTCTGTGATAGTATTCCCACATGTACTTTTCAGCTTAAATGATGATTGATATATATATATTTTACAACTGATATATCAGAACCAGCTAAGAAAATTCAATTTACTGCTTCAGTGTACACTGACAGAAAAAACGAACATGGAAAAATGAAGCCTTCAGCACTTCAAAGGTTAGAAATGCTGAACACTAACGGAGGCTTGAGTATTGTATTGTATTCTATTTCTCCATTGTAACTGCATTTTACAAGGATTGTCTGATTATGCAAAAAGAAATAAGAAACACAAACACAGAAAAATCTGATTATTACATTCACATTACTTTCTCTACCCTCTATTAATGGGTATACAAATTATTCTTAAGACTATTAGTGGGTATACAAATTATTCTTAAGAAAGTTAATTTTTCTATCTACTTCATTTTAAACCACATAAACCGTTGCAGAAATAGCTAAATAGCTACACAGATGCAGAAAAATCTTATTGTTAGATTCACATCACTTTCTCTACCCTCTATCCTTCATTAGTAGGTATACAAACTGCTCATAAGAAAGTTTATTTTTCTATCTGCTTCATTTTAATCCAGATAAACCTTTGCAGAAATAGCTACATTACACATTTTGTTATAGATACAAATGGAACAGTGATAGTCAAATGCTTAAGAACTGGATCCTATGTATACACTGGCCTTAAAATTCCAAACTGTTTCCATGCAATTGCCAGAAATAACTAAAACTTGATGGGACTCAAAAAGAATGACAAAGCATTGAACAAATTGAACCATTAAATTAACTCAGATCAGGATAGAAATGGCTGATGCCACAAAAAATTTATTTGAAATAAATTGTGTGTTTTAAAGAGATGTACATTTTTCATGTTAATGTGTTTTCGTCTATCGCTTAACGTTTAGCAGTTATACAAGATTATACAAAATTCCTTGTGAATAAAGAGAATTTCACAAGCTATTCACGGAAAATTCAAAATATATATTTTAATTGTGATGAAATATCTTAATGCAGTAGACCCTTGTTTAACCAAATTTCAAGGGACCGGAAAATAACCAATTCGGTTTAACGAAGATTGAATTAATGAGGTTTTGTAAAAATAGTCCTGTATTTTCTGAAATGGCAAAATACGACTGTTCTTTTGTTATGAGTACCAATGAACGAGGGTGCTCTACTTTCATGACCTCTAAGAAAAAGTAAAAATAACTGCTGTATACAGTATATCAGCATTTTTTAATTGAGAGAGTATACTGTGAAATACTTGTCATAATTTTTTTCAAACAGTACAATTGTGGAACAATATTGTACTCATTGAATTAGTGAGTCGTATAATACAACAAACAATGATCTTAAGACGCACTTTAATGTACTGTTCTTTTAACACTAGGTTTTAATCAGAACACATATTTTAGTTTACTACAATTACTCTTATCCATTACACATTTTAGATCTATAATTTGAAAAAAACCATTAATTGTTGTTTGACGGACTGTTGGTCGTAATATTATGGCACTTTCTGAAGATATCACATCCAGGGTACCCTGAAATGCCATAGAGATATTAGAAGTGGCAGCAAATCTCTCAACAACAGCAATTGCAGCTTCAACTTCAGCGCAGGGTGGCGGTGTTGTATCTTCATGTTCCTCCTCAGAAGAAGACAGTAAAGAATTATCATTTTCTGCATCATCAGCAGAACTGATGACTGGTTCTTCAGCAGCACAGATATTGTTGTCTACCTGTATCCTTTCTTCCATATTAACGGTACAAGAAGGCACCAACCAAGTGTAAGCCTGTAGAAGAGCAGTATCAGAATCCATAGTTGTATCCACGTTATGAGTAAGCTCAGGTGTTGGACCTTCGGTTTCCTGTTTAATTTCAGCAGCCTTATCACTTGCTGGCCAGGCCTTCTTAAAACATTTAGTTATGATGTCTGTTGTAACTCCATTCCAAGCAGCAGATATGTTGCGGATAGCTTGCACTACATTCCAATTGGAACTGTTTCTTGTAGTTCTATTGCACTGATGGCAGCCTTAACCAGTGCCATCTGTAATTACGCTTCATTGAGGCAATTATTCCTTGATCCGATGGTTGCAGATGGCTCATGATGTTAGCTGGTAAGAAGACAACTTCTATGTTTGGAAGTTCCAGGCCATTGAACTTATGTGCCGAACAGTGGTCTAGAGTTAGAAAAATATTTCTCTTTCTTGCAGCTAATTGTTGTTGAACCTTCAGGAGGCAGCTCAGAAGAGAGATTTGGTTATCCAAGCTTTATTGTTATTCTCATAGTGACAGGCAGATTGAATAGGTTGACATTTTACAGACTTTATATTGGGAAGCCAGAGGGAAAATGATGCAGATCAATTAATCCGCAATGCCATTGGTGAACAACAACATTTTAAGACAATGTGAATTTTTGTATTTTCCAATCATTAATGATTTCAGCTTCTCAGAACCATCTGAATTACAGCACAAGATCACTGTCAGTCTTTCCTTGCTGCATTTTCTTCTACAGAATTTTTCGCCCTTGACATGCAGCATTTTTTTCAGGCATCAAGTTATAAATTGAAATTGAGTTTTATTTATGGACGCTCTTTAACTACTATGGTTCTTAGCGTCCCATTCTATATTGGGCGTGAAACACCTGTAATTTTGCTCAGAGGCCTCTTTATCAGGCTTGAGGTTCTTTTACGTGCCGTAAATCTACGACACGGGACCACCGGCTTTACTTCCCTTCCGAAGGAAGCCGTGCTAACGATTTTTACGCCCGAAAAAATCCATCGCCCTCCGCCGGGTTTGAACCCGCGACCTTGGGAACTAGAGGCTAGCACGGTACCACTAGTCCACGGAGGACGACGATCAAGTTATAGAAAATGTCTGTATTTTGCATATTAAATTCATTTCTTGGGTGAAGATGAGGGAGCTTGGATTGAAACTCCCGCATCCACTCATTGACATCTTCCTTGTTTACTCTATGTGCCTCCCCACAGACACTGGCAGCACTGATTTTATGCCTCTTCTGAAAACGCCATAGCCATCCCTCAAAACACACATATCCAGAAATTCCCTCTTTCTGGACAATTTAATGAGCGTTTGTTTGAAGCATGGACCCGGACAATGAAATTTGCTGTGAACACATGTTTTGGAACCATTCAAACAGCGAATCCTCCACTTCTTCATGTTTCACTGGCCTCATGTGTTTGCTATTGCCACTAAATGAACAGCTTGCCAAACTTGCCTCTATTTTCTATTTTGAACTGATAACCGATGACAGAGGACTTCGGAATCTGAAAGTGTTCTGCAACCTGTGTTTTGGTCTTCCCTCCACTGTTAACCATACGTAAAATTTACTGTTTTTATTTCAGTGCGAGAGCATTATGAGCACGTTTCTGTTTCAGCGGCATAGCGAGTGATGGAGCGAAAGGAAAAAACATTCACTGTTCACAAGCAGAGACAGAGAGCTCTCTGGATTGTTGCGAGTCACGCACCCAGTCTGCTTACTAAATCCCTCTTACCCTGTCCTTACATTGTATGCTGTGGAAGTGACACGTAAGCAGCAAGTAAGTATCTTACTAAATCCCTCTTACCCCACCCTTACATTGTATGCTGTGGAAGTGACACGTAAGCAGCAAGTAAGCAATCGAGCCATTGTTGAGAAATTACAGTACAGTATTGAAAAAAATTATGTGAAATGCATAATGGAAAATACCGTACAGCACAACATACATACTTGGTTTAAACGAAGAATAATGTATGGAATATATAATGAAGGAACCAACTTTTAGTTGTAGTATGAATTATCCAAAATTTGGATTAAGTGGTAGATTTTTCCATGTAATTTGGCAGGGTCCGAGTAGCTACTACAGGTTAACCGATTTTCAGTTTATCCAATTTTGAATTAGCGAGGGTCTACTGTATATGGTACTTTAATCTAAATCATTACAGCCATTTTTTAGAAAACCAAAAATTTTGAAAAATGTTCCATGTAAAAGGTAGTTTAGGACGGGAATTTTCTTGAAAATCCTCATGTTGCATCTTTGGAAGGTATTGAACCTAAATACCAGTTTAGTATTTATTTGCATTTCGCTTTTGAGTTATGCTGTGCACGCATGCACACACAAATATTTTTTTCTAAAAATGATTTTTTGGATCCAGGGTCCTCAAAATATGCATTTCCGGTGAACCCTCAGTATAGAATTTTTGGGGTGGAATGCAATACCTTCTCTACCTAAAAATATAACAAGAAAGTCACCTATTTGCAAGACGATGAGAAGTTCTAAAATGCAATATTTTAGCTGTACAAACACTTTTCCAGCACTCAAAAATAGGTTTTTTTAACATCTTATCACTTTTCTCCATTCTTGCCTATTGGACTATAAGTCTTCCACAATTTCCCAATCCATCATGCCCCTCTAATTCCTTGAACCCATGTGCTATGCAGTCTTCCTTTTCTCCTCCTTCCTGGTAGCATCCACTCCATTATTCTTTTGGGTAACCTTTCATCTTCCATTCTTTAGTTATATGGTTTCATTTGTTATCTGTCTTATTTGGGAGGGTAAATTATTGTACATATCATTTGGGATTTAGAATTCCTTTTAATCTATTTATGAAATAGTTGTGTTTTGTCCTAGTATTATGGCTGTGCATGGTCACATTATTAATTATTATGGCTTTTCACAGTATATTTAATGCATATGCATATACAGGATGGACCATTTAAGTTGAGACTGTATAATATCTCCAAAACTAAGCATTGTAGAAAGAAATGTCTTAATAAAAGTTGCTCGATATTATGGGGGAAAGTAAATGTCATTATTTGTGTTTTGTTTGGACGACGTTATGATGGTCATTTTAGGGTTATACAAAATGTAGGTTCTCAATTAAAAAAATTAAATACATCCTCCAAACAAAACACGACTAATGGCATTTACTTTCCTCCATAATATCTAGCAACCATTAGTAAAGACATTTCTTTCTTCAACGCTTAGTCTGAAGATATTGTACTGTCTCAACTTGAATGGTCCACTCTACATACAGGGTGAGTCAGAATAACACTGAACAATTTTAAGGCATGATACAGGAGTTCTATTTGAGTATTTTCTTATAAGGAATGTATATTCATAAAATTCTTGTTACCAAGCTATTGTCTTCCAAACGCTGCATCAGTTAACTGAAATTCTATCAGGCAGTGGCCTATTGCTTATGTTTTGTTCTCTTTGCATTTTGGAATATACCTTGTGTTGTTTTTAATATTGCTTATATCACCATTAACCTAAATCCTGAGTTCTGTTATTAAACTGGTAAGGGATTCTGTCACACATTATACAGCACTTTGTGACTTTGAGGTTTCTGCAAAAGGTGTAGCTAGGCAATCTCAGCTATCAGAATATACTAAAATGCTCTGTTTACTGGAAGGGCTTTTAGTTTTACAGCCTATTATAGAAATTTTTCACCTTACTTACGCAGAACTAGCAGACATGCATTACATTTATGGTGCTGCTTAGGGAAATGTGAAAATGAACTTCTGGAGGATGTTCCTCTAGGAATACACTGTTAATGTGGCTCCAAAGTGATGAGGCACCTGCGTATTATGATAATCTAAGGGATATGAAGCATCGAAATCATGGCCAGCACCTTCACCAGATCTAACCCCATTGGAGTTTTTTTCTTTGGGGACATGTTCACTCTTGTGTATGAGATGCTGGTTAACAGTGAAGAGGAGCTGATGGCCGCCAGGATTTTTGTTGCATTTGATGCTATTTGTGATATGCCAGGTACTTTTGCATTATGAACTATGCTTGTAAGTCAACTTGAATATCTTTTATAAATGCTTATGCACTTATTCAATTCTTGTTTATTTGAATCCTTTTAAAAACATATGCTGGCATCATTTAGCATTCTTTTAACTATTCTAAAGTAATCTGTATAATGGTGAAGAAAATTTGACCAACAATAGCATTATTTGCATATGTTATTGACGATAACCTGTATTCACAACTGCAGATCGGTTTAAAAAAGTTTTGACCTACTTCAGAGCACATGGATTTAGTGCCATATATGAGGGGCATTCCATTTTGATTTACACTTTATTTTTTCCCATCATTCATGGTGCACCATTTGACTCATCATAACAGTTGCAAGCATGTAGTACTTTGGTCTAACCATAGATGACAGGACAATCACTAGAAGTGTAATCCCTGCACAGTACAGCCCATTATCCCAACTGCTGTCTTTACGTAAGTGGACAACATGGAATGTGATCATCAAGGACAGCGCTAGACGACATGGTTTCTGTGGCAGGAGGGTGTAAACACTGTGGATATTTACAGGCGATTGGTGGCAGTGTGTGGAAAGTGTGCACCATCACAAAAAAACCATGTACAACTGGGGTAAAAGTGGCCGCACATCAATGAAGAAATGAACCAGTTCTGGAAGGAAAGTGCTGTGGTAACACCAGTCAATCTATTCTCCTGAAAAAGCATATTTAGGAGAATAGGTACATCACATTTACGGAATTGGAGGCAGTCACATGACTTGCCAGAATCACTCTGCACTGCTTAGTGCAATAACACCTTAAGCTTGGGAAGGAGTCTGCCAGGTGGGTTCCCACATCCCTGAATGCAGCACAAGGACATGTGCTGTGATCTCCTTCAATGCTACAGCCAGGATCCAGGTGGTTTCATGTCCAAACTGGTGACAAGACTTAGCTCCACTAACATGAACCGGGGACCAAAGCCCAATCAATGCAGTAGAAGCATGAAGGCATCTGCCACATGCCATAGTCGTTTGGGACAAGGATGGAATTTTCCTCATTGACTGGCTGGAACCAATGACCACCATTAACAGCATGGCATATGTTGAGACTCTTCGGAGGTTGTGCCATGCAATTCAAAAGAAATGATCAGGAAATTGGGCAGGAGTGCTCTTGCAATACGAAAACGCTCATCCCCATAAGAGTCGGAATACCACAGCTGCCATTGCTGAAATGGGGTTTCAAGTTCTGTCACACCCACCATATTCTCCTGATGTGGCCTTCCCTCCTGATTACCACCTATTCAGGGTTATGAAGAAACCTTTGCATGGACATCATTTCGCAGACTTCGAGGAACTGTAAGCAGCTGTCCTGTGGTGGGTGCGACAGACTCCAAAAATGTGTTTATTTAAAGGTGAGTTGGAATTGTTACACTAACATCACTAAGTTTACTCACTTAACATGGTTTGGGAAACGGTTGTTCCTATCCTCAGAAGCTAATCGACTCACCTTTAAATAAATTCAATACACATCACTGTTTCTAGCTTCTTTTCAAATATCAATGTAATCCAAAAATGTGGTTCGAGGAGCATCTACAGAAATTACCACATCAGTGGCGCAAGTGTGTACAGCTTAATGGAGACTATCTTGAGAAAGTGAATGTATCTGCCGAGGCATGGGGATTCTTAGTGAACGTAAAAAAAAAATAAAGTGTAAATCAATATGGAACGCCCCTCATAATTAAATAAACTTTCATAAGTTACTAAATCAATTAAGTGAATTCTGCATTGTTTAAAATTAAAGATACCGGCTACTCTTATTTCAAAACCCTCTCAATGCCTTGAGGCTGAAGATGCATAGTCACCTGATCAGTGGAATTTCATCTAACCCTACTTGGTGTTTCAAAAACATTAATGCCATCTAGCTTGATAACAAGATGTTTATAGGCATACATTCCCTATAAGAAAATACTCAAATGGAACCTCTGAATTGTGCCTTAAAATTATTCAGTGTTATTGCGACTCACTCTGTATAAAATGAAGATACTGTTAAATTATTAAGCATCTTATATGCGTTTCTACAAATATCAGTTTTTTGTGTTTTTAACATTATACATACATTCTGCAACTTGAATATCTTTAAAATTGACATATCAGAACGGATTGCTCAAGATTTGATTTGTGCAAAAAGGCATAAGCCAAATAGTAGATGGGTTTAATTCTCCCTCTTTAGTTTTTTGTGCCGAATGTACATAGTGGCAATGAATAAATCAGTGGCATGAGTTTTAATGAAAATGAGTAAAGAAGAATTTTAATGAGTAATGCACATCAATGATTTGCATTTTTAATAACAACAACAATAATGATGATAATAACAAGTTGCTTAGACTTGTAAGTTAAAATGTTATGCAGGTCAGAATGCAGAATATAAGACCAGAATTATACAAATAATTACTCATGTATCAATATGAATAAGAGATAGGACCAAATCAATGTAATTCAAACATACGGCAAGAGTTTTAAAATTAACTCTAAATTTTCTTGGGCTTGTAACCAGGTAAATGGTTGGTTTGAAACCAACATTTTGAAGGTGTTCATCATCATCTTCATGATAAACTGATGGAAATAGAAGTCCATATCACCATATTTATAGAGCTGGAGTGAAGCTGAAATCTCATTGGTTTGCATGATTTTCTTGGGCTTGAAGCAACTTGGATTTGATGTGACTAAGGTATGGGCAGGGACCTCGTAGAAAACTATTTATAGTATTTGTGTACATCTGATATTTTTAATTTGAGCATGGGCCTAGTAGAAAGCCTTTTTATTGCACACATTATGTTTTTTAATTAAAGCACAGATCTCATAGAAACACCATGAAATGTTCTAAAATCTTGGAAATGAGGGTTAACAATGAGGTGTTCAGGCTTTTTATCACCAAGACCCATGCTGAACTTTGTTGTAGGCCTGAATATGGTTAAGATTATTTTATAATTTATTACTTACTTATCTAAGCAAATTACATTCAAATATGACATGGCGTTAAATTCATGTTCATTGGTCGTCATATTCCATTTGCATTCTGAAAACATACATTTTTAAGATCTATTCTCTACTGCAGGTAACTATTTGTGTTCTCTTCTTTTTTCGCTGTCCAGTTCCACTTGCTTTAACTTTGTCTAAAAACTGACCTAATTATGGCACATTTTCATTTTTCAGATAGAAATGCCTTTCACCATCACTATACAACTACTGATACCCTTGTTTAAGATTATTGTGACTAGAGCTTCTTTCAACCTTCTTTCCCAGCCTGAACATTTCACCACTACTTTGGGCTTACTAAAATTGGCCACCATCTTCCAGATTTTAGGATATTTCATGGCATTTCTACCCGGTCCGTGCTCAAAATCAAAATATTAGGTATACACAAATACTATAAGTAGTTTCCTACCAGGTACATGCCCATACCTTAGTCACATTAAATTCAAGTTGCTTCATGGCCAAGAAAATCATGTGAAACAATGAACTTCCAGCTTCACTCCAGCATTATAAATATGGAGATCCAGACTTCTAATTTCATCAGTTTATCTTGAAGACAAAGACAAACACTTTGAAATGTCAGTTTCAAACCAACCATTTGAAGAGGAAGACTAAGAAGAAGAAGGTGATAGTGCTACTTTCTTTAGTTACTTGAAAAATCAAGCATCCTCTGCAGTCATTGTATGACTTGTATATTACAAGTGAAAAATTGAAAATCCACCAGATTTCAAGGGTATCTTATGTTTTCATTACAGGCATGCATTTGTTTGCCCTTTAGTCTTCAATGATTTTCTTTAGAAATCGAAAATTTCTAAAGGATCTAGGTTATTAAAGTTTTGAAAATAAATAAACTAATGAAGAAGAAAAAGTGTTAAAAGTGATCGCTTACTTGTAACTACTCCAACACTATTGTGATTAACGGAACCCCACTTATATTTTGGATTCTTCACTGATGCCTTCACCTTCACTTTATCACCTACTTTGATAATTTGGCAGCCAGGATTTGTTGGAGGAAATCCTAGGAGCTCAATATGGATGAATCGCACCCAGTATGTGCTGCCTTTGTGTTGCCAGTCAACCTAATGACAGATTGAAAGATAATGACCATCGAAAAAAGAATTTTTTGCAGTCTTGAAATTATTAAAACTATTAAATGTAAAGTAAATCTCCAACTTTGTACCTGAACATTAAGGTCATGAAGACCTTCTTGATCTACTTTCAATACTCTTCCTACATCGCCTTCATGAACCTCCTCATATGTTTTACAGCAGCGTACAAGCATTCCTTCTGCAATGTTATCTCGAACATACATTGCATATTCATCATTACTCAGGAAATCTGATCTCTGATTGTAGCCTCCTGAAGAAACTGCCTGAAACAAATGCATTTATTCTTGCTATAAAATTAAATTATGGTAAAATCTTGTAAACTTGCTCCCAGCAATAATTTTATTCAGTTCATTCTGCCCCTTATATGCTCCTTGGTCATTTCATATACACACACTACACAAACTTTGGGTGCAGGTTTCTCACACCAAAACAACAAACAAAGTCCATATAAACACTATCCGAAAACCATTTGTTTTTGAGTTATTAATGAAAGCTTTACCTAAACTCAGAAACTCCTAACAAATGCTCAAAATGTCCTCCACTTGCTTCTCTATATGCATGCACTCATTGGATCACTGACTACTGCACCCATTCAAATACTCCTGGATGGTGTTGAATGATTTCATAGGCTTCCATTACATACTGATGAAGTATCTGTGTATTAGGGATGTCTGCTCTATAAACCAATTGTTTTAGGTGGTCCCACAGATAAAAATCCAAAGGTCTGAGATTAGGGGGAATGTGCTGGCAATGGAAGTATTCTTCCCTTCCCTATTCATTTGCCAAAGCATATCAGCAGTGCATCTCAAAGAATTTGTTTAAAATGTACTGGAACCCAATCATGCATTAACTGCATGCTTTTTCTTATTTGCAGGGTCACATCCTGCCATAAGTCTGGAAGAGAGCGACTTTCAGACATGCTGGAATTACCAGACAGTTAGCTACAATTCCAGCTCACACATTAATTCTGAATTCATGCTAATATCTAACCTGAATTGTACCATGAGAGTTTTTATCCACCACAAATGTTGATTGTGAAAATTTGTTCCATCTCTTCAGCTGCCTCATCCAGTGGCAGCTACTGCATATGAGTGTCGTTTCGAAATGTATTAAATCCCCTCGCAATGGAAATTTAGTTTGATGCACTTTTCTACTCTTAAACAAGTGTTCTAAAGTACTATTGATTAAAACCGATACATTTTGTATTCGTTCCTATCTTTTTTCCTTGTTGAAGTTGGAGTGTCAGAGCAAATTGCAATCTTTTCACAAAACTGATCGTTTCAAAATGTATTAAGTTTTAGTGCAAATTTCTGATGTTTGTAAGCCTGCCCGATACCATGAAAATTTGTTTCTATAAGGTTAGTGTGACTTATCTGCACAATGATTGTTGGTTCATCGTGTTGTGACGGTGTGTGTGTGTGCTGGCTGTTAAAATGGAAGGTTCTGCCGCTTCGGTGAAAGATCAAGGGGAAGTAGAAAAAGAGTGCGAGGAAAAACAAAACGTGAATCTGAAAGAGAAGCAAGGTTAGTTAAATGCAGTGTTAACATTAATAATATTAACACCTACACTATTAATTTGTCATTCAGAGCATCTTGCAATATGGCAACAATTAAATTTTGTGCCTCATAATTTACAAGCCTCTACATTGCAATACTCTTTATAGGTATGCAAACTCGGATCCACATTTAACAAATTTTGAAGTCCCATGACCTCATAAAGGGATACAAATGTGGCACTATTCCAGCATACTTTTTGGTGAAAGCAAGGAAATTGGTATATAGCGTACCAAACAAATTAGGCCAAGATGTTTGACTGAGCCGTATAACAGTATCTTCTCCAAAGAAACTGAAACCAGGAAAAGTTCCGAAAAGTGATCGAGCAAGAAACAGTAATGTTGTAAATATGAGGTTTGTACTTGTTAGTTAATAATGAATAGAACAATGGAAATGTAGTTTCCTAAGCAAAGATTAACAAAATAATCTTCTAATGATTATTTAATTATTAATATGAGGAGAATGGCACTGTTACTTAACTTGAATTTAATTTCATGTTCCTGTTCTTTTTCTAATCATTGGTTTAGCCTTTTTTCCTTTAATATCAGGCTTAGTAAAAGTAATAACTTACTTGAGAGTTTTAGAAAATAAAAGTATTAATGTTTTATTAACTTTGAAAACTGCATATTTTAGAAAACTCCATACTTAGTTATTTCTTTATCTTGAATAAATTGAATAATTAATTTTCAGGTGAAAATGGGAGATCAAGCACAGCGTGCGTTCAATTTTTCAAGAAATTGTTTGGCATAGGACAAATGAGACTTAATAACCCTGCAAAAGAGTTAAAGCCAGATGAAGGTATAAGAGATAAAAGAGGAGGGAAACGTAAAAGTGAGCGCTATGCAGAGAAAAAGAAAAAAGTAATTGAATTCATTACAAAGTTAGAAGCGAAGGAGTTTCATTACAATCGAAATAAAAGCCAACAACTTTACTTGTCTGCTGACTTAAGTCAATGTTTGACTTGCAGATTATTAAAAATCTGTAACTCAAGTATTTTGAAAACCTGAAAGTAAAAAAGTGGTAGTTTCAAAACATTTTCTGCACAAACTTCAATATTGGTTTTGGATCAGCAACTGACGTATGTAGTTACTGTAGCCGCATGACTTTTCAAATTAAAAATACAGAAGACACATCTGTAAAGAACTGCCACCTGGCTGAATTGGGTGTACACAAAGCAAGTTCCAAAGCATTTTACAAACTGATGAAAGAAGGTCCTCCTGGAACAGTGTTATATTGGTTTGATCTACAGCAGGTGCAACCATTGCCAAAGCTGGCTATTGGTGAGACATACTATTCCTGTCAATAAGCATTCTACTCTTTGTGCATTACTGATATCTCTACAACTTCTCCAGTATTCTTCACATGGAATGAGACTGAAGCAGGAAGGAGAGCAAATGAGGTTGCATCAGGAGTACTGTCAGTTTTAGGAGAGGTAAATTTTGATGACAGCACCACATGATTGTTCTGTGACAGATGCAGAGGGCAGAATAAAAATACCCACACTGTCCAAGCTCTTGCCTTCTGGCTTCAGTGCAAAGCACCTTTGCATATTCGTAAAGTTATAATACACTTTCCAATCAGGGGGCACTCTTTCCTACCAGTCGACAGAATTTTTGGAGTGGTAGAAAAGATGTTGCGTAAGAAAGAAGAAATAATTATGCCGGAAGAATGCAGGTCTATCTACCAGGCTGTAGGCACTATCAAAACATTTGGAGAGAATTAGGTGATAAGGAACTATAAAGAACTAACATCACAGCTCAAGAAAGTGGAAGCAATAAAGGAGATGAAGAGGGTAATCCGAAGGAAGTCCACAAAGGCAGAAAAGTACAAATAGTTCTCAAAATGGAGCCAACTTACAGATGCAACGATCCAAACAAGCTCTATACAACGATTTTGAAAAGAGGTATACGTGAGTCATCTGTCCTGTCAACCCAAAGAGCTGTACCTGATGTAAAGAAGTCTGATTTAGAAAAATCTTCTCAAAATAAGATTTGGAGATATCTGGCAAAGGGTAGACGCTCTATAATTCTACGTTTCTGCTTTCAACATCAATGTTGCACCTGATGGCAGTACTCAGGATGCTGAGGCATGCGACTGTGTGCATGAAGAAGGTGGTTTAGGGAGATTGTGAGATAACATAACATCCAGTGTGTTCTCAATTCTATTCAGTGTTCTCTTTCTATTATTATTATTATTATTATTATTATTATTATTATTTTCTTATTTCAAATCCTCATAGTTTGTGTCTTAACTGCAATACATTGTTTCTTACTATAATTTGAGCATAATTAAAAACTGATAACTATAGTAATGGAACATACACTGAGCTAGAATGTCACTTCAAAATGCCAAGAGGCTATTAAATCCCATAGATGGATTAAAATGTATTCAATGAAATTAAATGGCTATTAATTTTCTCATGATTGGGACAAAATGTATTTAATTCCAATATGCTGCTTCAAAACGTATTCAGTGGAATCTTGAATTTAAAATTACTTAGGAATAAGCTGGTAAACATATTTCAAACTTCATATGATTTATTTACAATTGTTTATACAAATATTTATGCACCACGTTTTTTCTGAACTTCAAAAATGTTTTTATCGTTTCCTGCAAAATTAGGAAAGGGGGACTTAATATGTTTTGAAACAATGCTCCTCATATGTGCTGCAGCATTTTCAAGAGAAAAACATGCATTTCAAGCAGTTTGGATTTCGTATTTTAGTTTTCATGCAGTTCAAAACATGCACTGTCATTTTGCCTGCTTCCAGTGTCTTGCAGGAACATGTGCTGTTTTCTTGGCATGAACTATGTTACATCATGAGTGCAGCAAAAACATGCGTTGTGCTTGCACAGAGCTTGCCTTTACTGTCCCCTCACTTTCCGTCTGTGGTATGTGCTGCTATTGTGAACCATGCTGTGAATGTATCAGGCACATGGTATCAGGAAAATAGCTTCCCAAGAACATTTCAAGCAATGTTGGCCATAACTAATTCATTTAAAATAGAGAGAGTTGAAGGTTGTTACACTACATCACTTAAATGTTCTTACTCGAACGCATTTCGGGAGAATGGTTTGCTCCCATCGTCTGCATGTTTTTAACTGATTTTGAAATACGTAAAATTCGTTAGAAAATACTAAAATTTAATCACAATGCAAAACATCAAACAATAGCAAACAAGAAAGTAATGGAAAATGAAAAGAACAAACATTATGCACATTTACATGACTTGGACCTTAGAATCTATGAATTACACTTAAGGTTATTGAAAGTTTTAGGACAACCCTTATGGGAAAATTTACTGTCAAATTTCCTTACAATACTTAGCAAGAAAATGAGTGCCAAAACAATGAAACTAAAAAAGAAATAAGCAACCTAATACTCAAACAAAAAACTCCCTGGAAACACCGGAAAAAATCCCCTAGACATAACCAAAACCGGAAGGCAGCATATAAACACAACCAGAATAATGAACCCATACAGGCCAATATGTAGTTAACCTCTCAAAAGAATCATTCAAACACTGAGATATCTGTCTTGAACAATGGCCTAAAAACCTGTATAAACTGCACTAAAAATACAGAAAACTGCATTGCTGATATCAAAATAGCCTCCAATCACCTAACAGATAATGATAAAAGAATAATAAAATCACAGTGTGAACGAATATTGGACCAGATACAAGCCAAAAAATATCACTTCATACCACATCAAAAGATTATCAAATCTCTGAAGTCAAAGCCTGTAGTATACACCAAAGTAGTCAAAGGAAACACATTAGTGAATTAGACCAAGAAGATTATGAAACTAGGGTTATGCAATTACTACATAGCCCAGAGTACATAGAAATCAACAAAAATCCATTAAAAGAATGCACCAAGTCACTCCAAAACACATTGATAGAAACCAAAACATTAACAAAAGCCAAAAAAATACAGAATTAAACCAGATTTTCCCACCATACCAAGGTTATATGCACTACCAAAAAAACACAAACTCAGCAACAAAATGAGGCCCACAGTGAACAACATAAACTCTCCCACAAATAAACTAGCAAAATGGCTTTCAAATACCTTCAACTTCATGCCTGTGTTCAAAAGTATAAGCATAAAAAATTCATTACAATTAACCAGTTGCCTTTCAGATATAAATATGACATGATGGTATCATTTGATGTCACTGCACTCTTCACAAGCATACCAAAAGAAGAATTATTACCACTCCTAGAAACTTCGATATTAAACAATGGCACACCTAGAGCATAAACTAACAAAATTATGTCTGGATCAGAATTTATTTTCATTCCATAACAAAATCTTTAAACAAACCACAGGCCTAACTATGGGAAACCCCCTTTCACCATTTTTAGCAGAACTATATATGAGCCATTTTGAATGCCATATTACTAAATCTTTCTCACATCTATTCAAAACCTGGTATAGGTACGTAGATGATATTTTTGCTATTGTTCCAAAAAAACTTTCAGAAGATGCTTTGAAATTATTGAATTTACAAAAAAGATCTATAAAATTCACAATAGAAAAAGAAGGAAATCGCCAATTACCTTTCCTAGACATCAGAATCATCAGAAATAATGCACACAACAAATTAACGTTCGGCATTTACAGGAAACCAACTCACACAGAAAATTATATTAAAAACAATAGCTACAATTCTACAAGCCACAAACATGCAATTTTAAATAGCATTACAAACAGGTTAGTACATATATCATTGGAGAAAGAGGAATACCAATACATTATCCACATAGCCACCATGAATGGATACTAGAAAAAAACAACAGATAAGAAGATAAAAAAGTTTGAAAGACAGAAATACATCCAACAAATGACTAGTCTACTCAGACAACAAAAACCACAAGCATATAGGAAGTTCACTTACCACCCTTGGACACATCATAAATTTCAAAGGATTTTCAAGAAACTACTATGCAACAGAACAAAAGACCCATCCCCAACGATAAATCAGTTGGTATATATCAAATAGTTTGTAATGACTGTAACCTGGTATACATAGGAAGAACCAAAAGAAATCTTGAAATAAGACTTAAAGAGCATATGAGATGCATTTACGAAAAACAGACAGATAAATCAGCAGTAGTACATCATTTCTGGTCTTCAAACCATTAAATCACATAAAACTCTTAAAACCAATCAACAGCAGCAATGAATTGGACATCTGGGAAAATACATATCGTCAAACAAAGGAATCAGCTAATGAATTTCGAACTGCTGCCACCCAGCAGCCTTTGGAGGTTCATCAGCCTGGCACCAGAGAACACCACAAACCACACACATTCCCAGACAGTGACTGGCAAAATCAGTTGAAAACATGCTGACGATGGGAGCAAATCGTTCTCCTGAAACACGTTCAAGTAAGAACATTTTAGTGATGTAGTGTAACAACCTTCAACTCTTTCTATTTAAATTATGACACATCACCGTTAGTAGCTTCTCAATCTTCAAAATTAATTAACTAATTCATTGTTCTCTCCTTCTTGATTCAACCTAAAAACATAAAACCACTATAACTCACAACCACACATACAGATAGGGGGAAAACTGCTAACTTTCATTTTTAATGCTGTTGTAATGGCAAATGTGCCTGTCATTTTTGCAAACCTTGGAATTTTTCCAAGCCATTGGCCAGAAGATAATGCAATCTTGCAAGTGAAAGGTAGTTAGTTCCAGTGAAGCAATATAGTGCAATAATTTTATATGTGATGGAAAATTCTGTGGACAATTTGTTAAAAGTACCTTTCTCATGCATTTCTCAAAAAATGGTATTAGTAGATATACAATAATCTCCAGTATAGACAATGCAGAGAAACACATGTAATCTGATTAGGCTCACAGTTTTAAAGGAATATAAAAAACTATACAGAATTGTTGGAGTGCATGCTAGAAACCTGTCATAAGCTGATAATGCAAGAAATGAAAGGGAGCAATTTTATAGCAACAATGACAGGTGAGACTACAGATATTTCCAAGCACAATAATGCCAAGGAAGGCTGCAGTGGCCTTATTTAAAATGGCAACTGACTACAATTGCCTCGCAGAACATCTCAACAAGATACGATGCCTACCTATACCCAAGTGCACTCTCTGTGAAGAGATGCCATCCTGAACAAACAACATCTCGCCAAATGCAAAGGCCTTACAAGTGATAACTTACAGACTTTATATTGGGAAGCCAGAGGGAAAATGATGCAGATCAATTAATCCCCAATGCCATTGGTGAACAACAACAACATATTTCCAAGCACACACAATTAGTATTGGTATTTTGCTACCAGATAAATGATGTCCCATATGAGATTTTGGGGTTTCTTTAAAATGGAGCACAAAATGTGGATGCAGTATATAAATGCATTTTAAAAGAAGTAGATGCCATATTCAAGGACTCACCATGCAAAATCATTGCTCAAACCTATGATGGCCCAAATGTAACAAGCGGTAAAGAGGTGGGGCACAAGCAAAAAATTAAACTGTTCATTATATTCATTGTTGTGTACACCAGCTAAATCTAATAATGCAAAAGGTTGCATCACAAAATCAGTCAACACACGTGTTTTTCCTGAACTTGTCAGAATTCCCTGCTTTCTTTGCTAAGTCACTGCAACGAGCGTCAGCGTTACAAGTAGTGGCAGCTTATAGGATCCCTTGCGGGCTATAAACACGGTGGAATTTCAAATCGAGGACAGTCAATGTAGCACATGAACAAAAACACAATTTGTTCCAGTGCATGTTAAACTTAGAAAAATCAAATTATGACATCACCAGCCAAGAAGCTAATGGAATCTGCCAAAACTTATAAGACAAAGACTTTCTAGTTTGGCTGTCATTTTTTCACCAGCTAATGCCGAACATTGGTATATTATATGATAAACTACAGGCAAGATCACTGGACCTTGTAAAAGCAAAACAAACAAAATAAATAATAATAAAAAAGTGTGACACATTTTATACCAGCTGTTTGTTGTATTTGAGATTCAGTGGACAAAAATGACACTGGAATTACCCAGAAGTACACATCAGAAAACAAGTGCCAAAAACTAGCATACCAATGTGCTGATAACAAGGAAATATGCGACAGAATCACATAAGAGACCTGTGGTTGTTTCCAAAATTTGGATCACCTACAAGCAGCTAAATTGCTTAAATCCTCAAATTTCCAGGAGTATTCAAGACATTTTCTGATGCAGAACTTTGTACCATTACTCATGCAAAACACTGAACACAGAACTTTCTGTTTTGTGTAAGAGACAAGATTTCAGAATTATTGAGGGAGCTGTTCATCATCAAAGGCAATCTTCAGAAACATTTTCTGAAGTAACTATGCTTTTGAAAATCCTTGTCACCATACTTATACTTCTTTTTTTTTTATTTACTTATGAACACTCTTTAACAACATGGTTCTTAGTGTCCCATTTTATACTGGACGTAATACACTGGAAACTGGAGGTCTCTTTATTAGGCTTCAGGTTTTTTATATGTGCTATAAATCTATG
Organism: Deroplatys truncata; assembly: GCA_030765065.1. Lineage (NCBI taxonomy): Eukaryota > Metazoa > Arthropoda > Insecta > Mantodea > Mantidae > Deroplatys > Deroplatys truncata. The sequence continues at coordinate 107,321,490 of CM060976.1, forward strand.
ACACGGGACCACTGGCTTTACTTCCCTTACGAAGGAAGCTATGCTAAGGATGTTTACGCCCAAAATAAATCCATCATCCTCCGCCAGGTTTGAACCCGCAACCTCGGGAACAAGAGGCTAGCATGGTACCCCTAGACCAGAGGACAATATTGTCACCATACACATGGCTATTTTGAAGTGAGAAAGATGTTTTTCATCCCTTAAAAGAATTAAACTTTCTTAAGGAACACTATGCTACAAGAAAGTCTCACTGCCCTTGCCATGCTTTCAACTGAGGAGATCAACATTTCTAACATTGAGGAGTTCAATGCCATCATTGCCTATTGCACACACTAGATTTTGAGCATGAGCCACCACTGGCCTCATTTGTATACAAGATTGAGAGACAAACAAGAGATTGAAGGTTTGTGCAACAAACCATCTGCAAAAGTTCTCCTGTAGTGGGGGATTGATAGGCACAAGACATGATATGGATACATGAACTACGGTACTATGAGATGTATTGCATGCTAGGGCCACTTTTAATTTGTAATACCTGGATCTTATTTGATAGCCTATAGAATGGCTTCTTGGTAGTGAGGTACGTAAGTGACACTTGGTTTTCCTTGATCCATAATTTGTGATCCTGTGGATCCTATCTGAGCAACATGATGATAAACACCAGCAAAGTTGGGATGACTCAGTCTGGAAATGCCATTTGATATAGTAGTGCACACTTGTGTCCTTTACCATTCATGCGATCTCAAATAAAAATCATAACTGCCTGCTCACGAAATGAATATTCTGCCATAGTTAAGTGCAATGATTTTAGTTAACTCACTATTGCACAAGTGAAATATGAAGACAAACCGCAAATCTATATAAATGACAAATGTTAACTAGTCTACATCAATAGAGACTAGTTAACCTGCTTGGTTACAAACTTCAGCTGTTGGACTGTACCTTGGTTTATACAGCAGAAATTCCTAATGCAGAGACATTTTATCAATGTCTTAGAAACCCGCAAAACTATTAAACACCATTTGAGAGTATCTGAAAGGTTGCAACACTCACTGAACCAATGAGGCATGTGTATATTATAGAAGCAAGCAGAGTACACCCTTTATAATTCCTCATAATTTTACTGTCGTTTAATACTTCCAAATCTTGCATGTAGTGCTTTCTTTTCTTTCTCCTCCTTTATTTTTAAATTCAAGATATGTATTTTACTTAATAATCTTCCTCTTGTGAGGTTGCCTTACAACAAAGTGCTATCTTGAAATCCAAGACAGGTACACAAATTTTGACCATTTCCATAATCAGGAAAATATCCTCTTTGTTAGAAACAAACAACTGTATCCCTGATATATAGTAGAGGAGTAAGGTACTGAAATATCTGAAATTAAAACAACACATTTAGCAATGGTCAAAGAAATGTACATCTTGAAAAGTATTGAATATCTCAGTTTGGAATGGAGCTGCGCAGGTACATATGAATAGAATATTTATACAGTGGAATCTCGCTAGCATGTTCCTCATTAACACGTTTTCCCATGTATTACGTTGAATTATAAAAGTCCGGCACCAAATACAGTAAATAATGTTCGTTTAGTACGTTTTCTCACTCCCGCTTACTACGTTCAAAGTTTGACCCCCTCATTCGCTATTTTGGCCAATGCTTGATCGGTCCAGTGGGAGTAGATTTACTACATTCAAAGTTTGACATCCTCATTAGCTACTTTGATCAACCAGGCGGGGTGGAACCGGCAGCCGATAGCATGCATGTATGCATGTACATATTTGTGTGACGTGATTTGTTTTTGGGGGGGTAGAGAATGCTTTAGTTTAACAGTGGCTTGGCGTGGTTAGTTTCTACTGTTGAGTGTTGACGAAACGTAATTGTATTTTAACTTTTTGTTTACAATGGAGAAAAAGAAAGTGCGGCAAATAACCAACAGTGAAAAACTGAAAATCCTTGCAGAAGTAGATCGCAATCCAAATATAAAACGTGTGGATATAGCACAGAAGTTAAACATTCCTCCGTCAACCTTAAACACAATTGTTAGCAAACGTAAACTAATTGAAACTGCTTTTGTTGAAGGGAAAAATGCTAAAAGAAAATGTAATCACCCTGGCCAGTTTCCAGAATTAGAAGATGTTTTGCTAAAGTGGTTTACACAAGCTAAAGCTTCAAATGTGCCAATAGACGGTACTGTGGTTCGAGCTCAGGCAACACATTTAGCACAGAAGATGGGACTGCATGATTTCAAAGCGTCCAATGGCTGGATTGAAAGGTTCAAGAATCGACATGGCTTAATCTAAAGATGTGTGCGAGGTGAGGCTGCTGCCCTACATAATGATGCTACACTGCGTGAAAATATAGAAATGTGGAAAAATACAAAGCTCCCATAATTTTGAAATGCTATAGCCCTGACGATGTTTATAATGCAGATGAAACAGGACTATTTTTCCATCTTTTGCCAGACAAAACCCTGGATTTTAAGGGTACTAATTGCCACGACGGGAAGCTTAACAAGGAGAAGATTAGAGTTTTGTTGTGCTGTAACGAAATCGGAACGGAGAAATTGGTACCACTGGTTATTGGAAAAGCATGCTGTCCGCGATGCTTTCAGAATGTGCGATCTTTTCCATGTAAGTACACTTCCAACACAAAAGCCTGAATAACTTCTGCCATCTTTGAAAATTTCTTACGAACATGGGATGCAAGACTGGGCATAAGAAGCAGGAAAACTGCACTTTTTATTGATCAGTGTGCCGCTCATCCACCAACTGTTTCAAATTTAAGAAACATAAAGATAATTTTCTTCCCAGCAAACTGCACGAGTAAGCTACAACCTTTAGATCAAGGCATAATTCCGTGCATGAATCATACGTATCGGAAGAGGCTGGTACAGAGAAGGTTGGCTGCACTGAAATTGACAAGAAGAAAAATCACTGTCTTAGATGCCATGCACTTTATTAGAACTACTTGGGATTGTGTGATGCAAGATACCATTAGGAATTGTTTTAATAAAGCTGGGTTTTGCCGGGTTCTTGGTGATGCAATCATGCAGGAAGATGAGCTTTCCGAGAGTGAAGAATGGCGACAAATAGCACACGGCACCAGCGTGTCTTTCAAAACATACATAAACATTGACAATGAAATTCCAGTGTGTGAAACAGCAACAATAGTGAAAGAAGGAGCGTCAGTGGGAGATGAAAGTGATGATGAGCCAGATCCTGAGCCAGTACCTACAGTGTCGGAAGCGATGCAGGCAATGGACATAGTGAAGCGATATGTGTGCAGTTTCGAAGTTGATGTAATGACTTTACTAAACAAGATGGACAGTAAAATTTTGGCATTAAAACTAACAAGGCAATCAACTATAGATATGTATTTCAAACTAGTGTAAATAGTGTCTAGATTTCACATCCGTTTTTGAGGTAAGAAGTATTATTAGATTTTATTACATAAATATGTTCTTAAATTGCAGATTATGTATTTTCGTTAACACGTTTTCCCATCTATGACATCCAAATCCTTGGGTCCCTGCAAAAACGTACTAACGAGATTCTACTGTATTATAGAAAAAATGTATAAGAATTATGTTCAATATTAAAAGACTAGAAACATATAGAAACGTGTTTATTAAGGAAAACATTCTAACTCTTGTTTCATTATATGCGTGTCAAACAATACTCTTAACTGTAAATAGCTCTAAAGACATACTAACAAATTGTGATGTACATCAGCATAACACTAGACATAGTATGGACTTTCATAGAGTAGCTGTGAATAAAAAGAAAGTCAATACTGATCCTTATATTGTTATACTTATACTTAATAATAAGCTTCCTTTAGAAATTAAGTCCTGTAAAAAGAATTGTTTTAAAAGAAATCTAAAGAAGTATCTCATTCTCAAATGTTTGTATAATATTGATGAATTGTAAATCTATCTACTCCTTAATCATTGTAAATATTGAAATGTTAATCATTGTAAATACTGTAATTAGCTCTTGACAATGTCAGATGTTCTGTATGAATCCATTGATAGTAATAAACTTACTTACTTACTTACTTACATGTCTGTCTGAGCCTAAAGTACAGAAAGAATATATGTATGATTTAAAGAAAAAGTAACAAATTAGTAAAACTGTATTTATATCACAAAGGATAACACAGTAGTATTTTTGTTATCATCAACTATTTTTACAAAAAAATTATAATATTAGTGATTCAGATTTTAAGTGTTTTCCAAAGATTAATGCTTTGAGTGAAAGTAGTTTCCTAGTATGTGGATTGCCAATCTTAATGATTCTGTACAAATTATACAAGGGCAATACTGAAAATGTTTAAAATGCCATGAAGTTTATTTATATTTAACAGCTACTTTCTAATGCTTTGAGAGTTGATTGCTATGTAGTTTGCTCAATTGCTCTAATAGTTTGTTAATTATCATCATTTAAAGATTTTGTATTCACCCGAAAATGAATCTGACCTAGAACATTTTTGGGTTATGATTTTTTATAATTTTAAATCGTCATTAACACCTAAACAATGTGAAGATCAGCTTAGAAATGCATTTGGAGAAGTCCCATCTAAGACAACAATTTATAATTGGTACAGCGAATTCAAAAGAGATCGGTTTTTTCTTAGTGATGAATTTCGTGAAGGAAGCCCAAGATCTGCTGTTACTGACGAAAATATTGCCGCTGTTCGAGCAATTCTTGAAGAAGATTGACGGACATCTTATGTATTTATTCGGGTGACATTGGGCATTGGTACGAGTCAAATCCAAAACATTTTACATCCAGTTAGACATGAGAAAACTTTGTTGTCAATGGATTCCACATAAACTGACTCCCGATCAGAAACAACAACGCATTGAATGGAACAGAAAAACTCTGAAAAAATTCTAAGGCAACACTTCAAATTTGGTTTGGAACATTGTTACTGGTGATGAATCTTGGATTTACTGTTATGACCCTGAAAAGAAAAGTCAATCGGCTCAGTGGGTCTTTCAAACAGACCCCAAGCCTATAAAAGTGCAAACGAATTTGAAGATGGTTGCTAGTTTTTTTTTCTTTCTAAAAGGCAATATTGCTACTATAGCATTACAAGATAGATGTACCGTTACTGCCGATTGGTACACAAATGATTGTTCACCACAAATTTTTGAAAAATTTGAGGCAGTATTTTAATACCTGAATAATTTCAATTGTATTTTATAATAGGTAAATTCAATAACAGCCCGCCTTGAAACAATAGGTATGTAATAATTATTTAAACTGAGTGTAACAGTCATTGCAAATGATTATTTTTATTGTAAACATATTTTAATAATGTTATGTGAATACATTACATACTCTAATAATGCAAGAACTGTGAGAATAATAAGTTTTAGGTTGCTAACAATGAGTAATAATGAGGTAATTGTGGCAATAATGTGTTTAGAGTTTGAAATGTACTGGTCATGATTAGAGCGACGATGAATAGTTTCTCTAACAGTTTTAAATTAGTCAATCAACAACAAAGAAAAGTTTTAAGTTAAATACAGAAATTCTACTGGACTAGAATTAGCCAATAGAGACTTGCAATACCAAAGCTTACGGGTTTTGACTGTTGAGGTTACTCAGTTGCTCATGTTGAAAATGTGTTCTCTACGGGTGATTAGTAAAAACAGATATACACGCTAAGTGAATGTATAAAAGTTTCTCACAGTTCTTTAAAAAGTGTAGTGCTGTGTAAATATGTGCAAGAATTTAAATAAAAGAAGTTAATTTAAAAATTTAATTCTGTGATGTCTACAATAATTGTCATACCGCGCCCTGCCCAAGATACATGACTGTAAGACTGACGCAGCCGAGGCAAATTCAAACAGTAATATTATGTATGCATAAAAATTCAAACCGATGCCCAAAGTGTGTTACAAACTACATAAAGCAACTATTATTACATAAAATAAATTCTTCAAGTTTACGTAACATATATTACGCAACAACAGCAGCAAATTAACCTCTTCAAGTTAGCTTCCAAGCGTGTGGCTAACAACAACAGTAAAACATCAACAGTAGAAGAAAACAACTACTACAAGTTGGCTCCCAATTGCGGGGCAGATTAAATAAGTTACGTATTTTTATTACGTAACGACAGTTGAAGAACAATCATCTTCTCAAAGTTCGTGAAAAATGCCCAAAGGGAAAAATAATGTTACATCATGACAATGCATCGTTGTATACAGCAAAACTAACAACTGAGTAATTGGATGCCCTAAATATCAGCACCATGGACCCTCCACCATACAGCCCTGACCTAGGACCTTGCAATTTCTTTTTGTTTCCTAAAATTAAAGATAAAATGTGTGGAATCACTTTTTCATCACCAGATGAAGCAGCGGAACATTATAAAAACCTGACTTCTGAAGTGCCTCATGAAGAGTGGCATCATTGCTTTAAGAATTGGTTTCATTGAATGCAAAAATTTATTGATGTTAAAGGAGAATATTTTGAAAAACAATAAAATCATTTACATTTTTTAAAATTAATCCTTGTTTGATTTTCTAAAAAAATTCAGTTCGCCCTCATATGTTTTAAAAGCATGGCAAAGAAATGTCACTGGAACCGATTAGTAGGATGCTAACTTTAACAAAAACATTTCCAGTAATGGGAAAACCAGCCTCCTCACTCTATCCTGAAGCTACTATCATGGCTGTACAACAATTGTTACAGAATTTTGTACACAATGCTTTCTCTTTACACGAATGAAATTTTAACACCTCAAAGTTTCCCCCTCAATTTGTTTGCTCATTTAAGGTCTTTTTTTAATTCTGTACCGTGTGCAATAAATTACGATAGTACAAAATGTAAATTTCTTCTATACAAGAAAATGAACAAATTATTTTTCTCTTCAGTTTTCGCCATATCATAATTTATTTTCCGAGAATAGCATTGCCCTGCTTATTACTATTTGTACTCTTACTATGGCAATGAATTTACTTCTAGTCCAGCTTGAGTAGCCTGTTTTTCTTCACAAAGCAGAAATGCTTACCCCTTCTGTATGAGATGCTGTAAGATCTTCTGCTTCTTCTGATATTGAATCACTATCTGAGAGACCATCAAATGAAGAAACTGTGTCAGAATTGGAGAGGGCCTGATCTGGATGTTCAAGCAACCATCCTACAAGTGTCTCTGGACTTGGTGGTATATCGCTTGCAACTCCTGTTAAAAGAAACTTACATCTTAACACTGCCCATAATTAAATTTTAAAACGAAACATATATGCACTTACAGAATGCTTCATCAGATTGTAAATTATTTATGCAATTTGTTTTATACCCTGTTTAAAGTTAAAACAATTCTTTACACAGCAGGTATTTATTATACCATTTGGAAATGGTATAAATGTCATTCTTTTAAGAGGCAAATTCTATGCACAAAGATAAATGAAAAACCATAATGCTATTTTAAACTGTGAATGCTAATTTCAACATAAATAAATAAGTTTTACACACTTTTCGTTATATTATATCTCACATACAGAACAATTAAGCAAAACATATTGATAGAAAAATAACTAATCTTCACTTTTCATTATTTTGACTCCTACTTTAAGTACCTCACTTCACTACAATTTGGCATTCATGTTTTGTACAAATCACAATTTATGCTGGAATTATAATGTCATAACAGCAGCCTCAATAATTGACTACATGCACATCTCACACAGCTATGATGTCTTAGATCTTATATCAGCATTCACTCTTTAGTATAAAGGTCACAATGTTGTTATTTCCTTTTACCGGATGCTTAAACAAAAATAAAATATATTTATACAATATATGGACAAGCTAGTAACAGAGATGTGAATTTGAAATTATAGAAAAATTGAGTCAGAGTTGAAACACTTCGGATGATGTGAGCAATTAACTCTCGAAACAGGCCAAGAAGAAAAACATGTAAGTGATGTTAAGTATTTCAACTCTACTCAATTTTTCCATAAAAATAAGATAGTTTAGTTGTTAGCCTCATGTATTAAATGTTTAAATAAAATAATTTGCTGTGTTTTATTGCTTTTCCTTAAATTGTGAAATAAAAATATACACTTTCCTTTTATTTATTTTCAATTAATACTTAATATCCAGCTAAAATTTTTGGTGTATAATAAATATAGATCACTGTATACCTATTTGGTTTTTACATTAAGCGAATCATAAGTAAATATTTAAGTTAAAACATTTATTTTATTTTAGTTTCATTCAAAATTAAAGAATTGTGCTTCAGTTTTAGCTGCTTTCTTTACACATTTCACTAAAAATAGATAAATTAACTGTCTCGAGAATTAAACCATACTAGCAAAGCTAATATGCAGTCACCATTGGAAGCAAAGTGGGCATTCTACTTTGTGGAAGGCCTGACTTTACACATCAAATGAGATTTTCACAGATTGCCAAACATCTCTGCATTTCAAAGCATTTTCTGCAAATCTATGAAAGGTAAAAAAGAAGTGTACTTTTTCAAAGTACTCACTGAAATATACCCCTTCAATTTGGTATAAAGGCAAGACCGTATTTACATATGGGTGAACCAATGCAGGTGCATAGGGCAACAAATACATTTGGAGCTTCAGGATAAAACATACATAATATGTGGAGTGCTAAGCCAGCAGTGAAAGAGGAAGGTTGTGTTTATGAGGAGGTCTTGAATGTGAAGGAAGAAGGGTTAAATGACAATGGGTGTGGATGTTGCAGTACGCAGAATGAGAATTGGAATGTACATGAGAATGAAATTTCTGAGGAAAAAAGGAAACAATTTTGGAGAGGAAATGACTAATATATTGATCATTGGGAGTATATTAACAGTATTGTTGGTGATTGGAGGAGTAGAAGTTAATCCGGGACCCAAGGATATTCAAACATTGTTGGGGAATCTCAATTAAAAAATGGATAAAGTGGAAGGTAATGTAAAACGATTGTGTGACAAATTGACTATGATGGTGAAGGAAATTAAAGAGAATATTAGAGATGAAGTGCAAGAAACTAAACAGGAAGTAAGGTAATGAAGGAAAGAATGGAGGAAAGGGAGAGAAGACTTAATTTGGTCTTTGTAGGAGTAAAAGAGAGAAGAGGGATAGGACCTGCTGAAAAAGTAAACAAATAATGAAGGAGAAACTTGAATTGGAGATGTATGGTTGGGAAATTGTTGAGGTCTTTAGTGTTGGGAGACAAGTGGGGAAAACGAGAATAGTGGTCAAGTTAGTAACAATCCAGTTAGTATACGAAGTACTTAGAAGAGCTAAAAAACTAAAAGGAACAGATATCTTTATCAATAAAGATCTATCACCTAGCAAGAGATTATTACAACAAAATCTTATCCAAAAAATGAAAGAAGCAAGAGCTCTGGGAAAAATGGCATATGTCAGAAATTTCCAGCTTTGGATAGATGACGAAAGAGTTTTGGATACGGACAAGATGGATCCAAGTATAAATCAATGTGATTGGGCAGAAATGAATCAGTAGACGTTAGTGGTGACTTCAAGAAATGAAACAGGAAGAACAAAGTCCATGAACAAGTCAAATGATATGAATATGGCAAAAGAAGCAAATAAAGGTGGAAGAAGTAAAGTTTAAAAATGAATGGGTCTGGACAGTAAATAGAGATAATAAAATAAGAAATTAAGAATTAAAGGAAGTTGATTAAGGAAAATATTGCAATTTAAAATCATAACCGGTAAAGAATGCTGGTCTTATTTTCTTTCATGTTGTGTATTGGATTAGTACAACAATTCAATTAAATTAAAATTGAATATGGTTAGAGTTAAAAAGAACTGGAACTAGTGAAGAGAGAAGTAGAAACTTGATACATATGTAATAGTATAATAAATTTTGTATGCAGAGTGGGTGTCTACTGAATTAAAGTGGCCAGGGCCAAATTTTCAGTAGGCAACCCTATATATTGTAATTTCCTAGCACTAAATAAATTCATTCATTCACATAATAATATGTGTAATTAATGTGCATGCTGTAAATTTGAATGTTGTATCCTTTTCATTTACCAAAGTTCATCTTATCTGCAACTGTCATCCTTACAATTACATTACAAAAACAAGTGATGGCATTACTTCTACATACTGTAACACCTTGTGAGAGACTGTATTAGTCCAAATGCCCATTGCAAGACAATGCTTTCCATTGTATTTGTTATATTATTGTTCTACTCATTAGATTAACACATGGCATGGTTTTGATTTTATGTTGATTATCTCTCGAGCAGCTGCAGATAATTTTCTTAAATAACTGTATATATGCAGTATTACCTAGAGCTTTAATGGCACATTCCACACTGCGTCTTGCAAATCCCATTTCAGTCAGCTGTCCCACTAAAGGTGATAACGGTGGTGATGCAGGACGTGGTTTCTTTGGTTTACTCCCAGTTTTGTTGCTTGAGGACATAGGAGAAGGAAGAGAGCAATCACTTGCAGGAGTGGCAACTTCACTGCCTCGATGTATTCGAGCCCTTACCTCAATTGCCAGAAATTGGGAAACATTTAAAGCTGCAGCCTTTGAAAAAACATACATATTCATCAACTAGTTGCTTCAAGTTAAATAAGATTAGCCAAGAGTAAACAGCAAGAGAAAACAAGGTAGGTATAGTGTGATGAATGTTCGGATATATGTTTATTCAGGTTAGATATTACAATAACTTAAAACCTAACATTATATAAGGGGTATCTTAAGTAAGGAAGAATATACAGTAAGAGTTTCTAAGTATTTTAAGTACTTAATGTTTTTATTTGATCTATCAGGGAAATTACCTCTTATAGACTTGATCCAACATAGGCAGAGAATAATTAATTCAATTTATGCTAGACATGTATTTTGAACTTTAAAGAAAAAGATTTTAGGGTTTGGGGGGTTTGTTAAACAGCACGTATTTAAAAGTTATTATACAGATTTTAAGTTTTAAGTTCCATTTGCAGCACTTTACTATAATACACGCAATGGAATAAATTACAAATAGTTTTTGAGTTTTCTCAAATTTTCCAGTATAACTTGTTTTGTTTGCAATACAAAGTTGGATTTTTATTTAAATTTGGGGAAGTCAAACATTAATGAAAAATCTGCTTAAAACACACCAATTCACTCCAAAGAAAGAATGCAAGGACTCACATTTCCCTTCAGTTCATAAAATGTTCTTGAATATGGCATGGTCCTGTTTATTCAAAGGATTGAAGTATAAGATTCTCTCATACTATTGCATAACAGGGGCAGTTCCTCAGGTGCAGCCAGTGAAGCATCACTTCACTGTTTTTTAACTAGGTGCATTCAGATACAATTTTATCTCTATTTTAAACATTTTATATTTAAATATTCAACTATTCTCACAGAGGAATATAATTTTATGAATCACTATTTTATCTAAGAGCAAAAATCACGGCAACAGAACAAATAAGAAAAATGGGTTGTAAGTGAGCAAAATGGGAAAGCTGCAATGTCAATAAATAGATATAGAGGGTTAGTGGAAGCTACTCTTGGATTTGAAACATTCACCTGTACTGTTTATGTGTGGTTGCCATGACAACTAACTCAAGACTAAAAAATTCAATGCCATAGCCACGATTTGAACCATGGATCTTCCGGTTTCCATCCGGTTCTCTAACCAACTTAGCTACCAAGGTTCACTAATTTTTTAGTCATTTGATTTTATCTTTCCAACATGAAAAATTTGTTAAAAGTAATAAAATGTTGTTACAATTTTATTATAAGCATAGATGTTCTGCAGAAAGAGAATACTGCCTTCTAAGGATTTGGCAACTTATTGTTAACATGCCAGAATTTGTTAAAGAATTTGATATATAAATTTCAAGTACATGCTTAACATAAGTTGTCCTCAAAAAATGAATGTAAAAAGACTAATATACTTATATTATGGATAGTTGCAAATGTTACCATTATACAACAGTAGTAGTCCGTGGCTGATGGATGGATGAGTTGGGGTTTAAGGGCGCTAAACATCTAAGGTTATCAGCGTCCTTACAAAGTATAAAATTTGAAATCCAAAAACTAAAATACGGGACATAAACCTGTTTGGTCCTAAACACTAACAACATGACAGTATATTGTAAAAGACACCACACTAAAACCATGGCAAATAAACCAATAAAAGAATAAACTACATGTCAGGAACTGTCGAAGTCAAGCCACAAGAGCGCCATACGTCCGCTGGGGAGAAGAGCCCCAATAAAACAGACAAAAGAAAATCACAAAACTAAAAGATGCACAGCGCATCAAATGCGCTGACTAAAACCACAGTCACTAATAAAACATAAAAGACATTCTACAGCATGCGCGTCATCTGCCAAAACGTTGGCCATGCCAACAGGCAGAGACAAACGAACGTGAAAATGAGCTAAAACCTGACACTCTGCTAAGATGTGACGCACTGTTAAGGGTGCATCACATTCCTCACAGAGTGGTGCGGGGTCACCACTGAGCAGGCAATGACCGGTATGTAAACGAGCTAAAATTACCTCTTCCCAACGAGAAGAGGTACCCCAGACTAATGGGAGAGGTTTAACCTCCTGCAACTTGTTCCCCTGGACAGCCGTCCATTCATCGCGGCAAAGCGAGAGGATACGGTGACATAAAATAACATAAAAATCCATGGAAGGAACAACAGAGGTAAAACATCTGGGTGATAAAATTGCCGATTTGGCAGCGGCATCGGCAGACTCGTTCCCTGAGATGCCCAATTGGCCTGGAATTCATACAAAGGAGACGCTGATGCCAGAAGCACCCAGCGAGTGCAGATCATGTATGCGCTGTACGAGGGGGTGGTAATTGTACAGCGCATTAATACTCTGAAGGGCACCCAGAGAGTACGTACAAACAACACAGTACCGTAAATCGTGCCGCTGGATGTGTAAAAGAGATTGATAAACACTAAAAAGTTTGGCGGTAAAAATCGAGTATTGCCATGGTAAACGAAAGGTAAAACTACATTGACCATCGATAAAAGCACACCCTACTCCAAATCAATCTTAGACCCATCAATATATATAAAATGACATTCCCCGAATTGTGCCTGGAAAAGGCAGATCTAAGGATTGAAGAAGGGGTCTCATTCTTCGGCATCGACGTTAACCCAAGGTGACAGTGGGCCTCAGCGCGACCCCAAGGAGGAAACCGAGTTTCCCCCCTGGGAGGGTTCGGCACTGGCGTAACGTCCAAATGCCGAAGAAGCTGGCAAAATCGAACCCCTGGAGGGAGTAATGTAGAGGAGCTAACTAAATATTGCCGATCAAGCGAATCCTCGAAAAATAACTCGAAGGACGGGTGGTCATGCAAGCTTGAGAGTCGATATGCATAGCTGCACAAAAGCATCTCACGCCTGAAAGACAGCGGAGGCTCTGCACCTTCAGCGTACAGACTAGGTACAGGGCTGGTTGGAAAGGCCCCTGTAGCGACTCTTATGCCACGATGGTGAATGGCATTCAAGCGACGTAACACAGATAGACGTGCCGATGAATAGACAATGCACCCGTAATCAAGCTTGGATCGGACCAAGGAGCGATAAAGACGCAGAAAGACGGTCCGATCAGCTTCCCAGGATGAGCCACTTAAAACATGTAAAAGATTAAGAGAACGGTCACACTTTGCTCTTAAAAACGAAATGTGCGAAGTCCAGCTGAATTTTCGATCAAAGATCAACCCCAAAAATTTCGCCTCGTCTGCAAATGGAAGACTATCCGGCTCAAGATGGAGAGAGGGCGATGGAAAAGCCTTCCGGCGCCAGAAATTCACAGACTGATTTCTCGGCGGAGAAAGTAAGCCCGTTGGCGCTACTCCAGGCGTAGAGACGGTCGATACAGCTCTGGAGACGGCGTTCGAGCAGACAGGTCCGCCGTGAACGGCAATAAATGGCAAAATCGTCAACGAAAAGGGACGATGAAATGCCAGGGGGAATGCAATCAACAATGGGGTTGATAGTAATCGCAAAAAGTGTGACACTGAGTACAGAGCCCTGCGGTACACCGTTCTCTTGAATAAAACGACTACATAAAACCGAGCCCACACGTACGCGATTCGTCATAAACTCCCGAAGAAATATGGGAAGACCACCGCGTAAATTCCATGCGTGGAGTTCACGTAAAATGCCGCCCCTCCAACAAGTGTCATAAGCTTTCTCCAGGTCAAAAAACACAGCCACTGTTTGACACTTTCTTAGAAATCCATTCATAATATGCGTCGACAGAGACACCAGATGTTCGACGGTAGAGCTATGGCGACGACATCCGCACTGAGCGTTCGCTAGAAGTTTCTGGGACTCAAGTCACCATGTCAACCGCCCGTTGATCATGCGCTCCATCACCTTGCAAATGCAACTGGTGAGGGAGATAGGGCGGTAACTGAAAGGTAGTTGGCAATCTGTCCCAGGCTTAAATATAGGGACAATGGTGGCTTCGCGCCAAACGGAAGGAAAAAAGCCGGCTTGCCAAATACGGTTATAGACCTGTAAGAGAAAGAGTTTACTTTCGGCTGAGATTCTTTAACATCAAGACATGAATGCCGTCCGGCCCAGGAGCGGAGTGCCTAGAGCAATGGAGAACGTGCTCCAGCTCCCTCATTGTGAAAAGTTCATTATATCACTCCTTATTAGGAGACCGAAAACTTTAGGTCACGGAATCCAACCAGTCTTTGAGAGTGCGAAAGCCGGCGGAATAATGGTCAGAACTGGAAACCGCCTCAAAGGCAGTGCCCAGAGTGTTAGCAATGGCAGCCGGATCCACTATGGAGGCATTGCGAACCTGAAGGCCAGACACAGTACAATGCGACACTTTACCGGAGAAACGACGAAGTTTATTCCAAACAACACAGGAAGGCGTGAAGCGATTAAAAGACTCGACAAAACGAGTTCAGGACGCCTTCTTGCTATCCTGAATAACGCGACGAGCCCTGGCGCGCGATTGTTTAAAAGCAACCAAATTATCAAGTGTAGGGTGTCGCCAAAACACCCTAAGCGCAGTTCTACGGGCACGAACGGCGTCCCGACAGTCCTCGGTCCGCCACGGAACAGGAATACGCCGAGAGTGGGAGGACGAACGGGGAATTGTGCGTTCGGCGGCAGATAGAATCGTAGAGGTAAGGTGTTGCGCCATTTGGTTAACGTCAGCGAAGGGCTGGTCCTCAAAACACACGAGGCTGGAATGAAGTCTCCAGTCGACTTTATGGAATTTCCAGGTAGGTGCTCTGGAATGCTGGGCGTGGTCAGACACAAGAGAAACAATGCAAGGCTAATGATCGCTGGAGTGGGTGTCAGCAACGACGTTCCACTGCAGACGACAAGCAAGCTGCATGGAGCAAACGGCATGGTCCAAGTGAGAAATGTACCAGAAGAATCAGAAAGAAGTACCTGTATTGAGGATGGGGAGGTTGAACCGAGTAAAAAGGTCGGAAAGAAGCGTTCCCCTTGCACAAGCCCTTGGCGAACCTCACAGGGGTGATGGGAATTAAAGTCTCCCAACAGAAGAAACGGTGTTGGGAGAGCGGACAGGAGATATCGAATGTCCGCGTTAGCGAGGGGAAACGATGGAGGTGAATAAACGAAGCAAAGAGAAAGCCGGGTAATTGAATTCTAACGGCAACAGCTTGCAAGTTGAACGTAAGTGTGAGAGTCTGAAAATGAACGTCGTTTCGCACTAATATCATGACACCTCCATGAGCAGGAGTACCCTCATCCGGTGCAAGATCGTAGCGAACCGGAGTATACCCTCGGAGATCAAAAGGATCGTGAGGGCGAAGCTTGGTCTCCTGCAAACACACGACCATAGGTGAATGGGAACGCAATAAAAGTTGCAGTTCCGCCCTATGCGATCGTACACCACGTAAATTCCAGGTCAGGATAGCCACGAATAAAAGCGATAAACTGTCTACTTAGAAAGACGCCTCAAAATAACCTTTTGCTTAACCTTGGGGCTCGGGCTTTTGGAATGGAGTTGGTCAGACTCCATAGGCTCCTCGAAGGGAGGGCCCACGCGCATCAGTGCCAGAAACCGATTCAAGCGCCGAGAATCGGTTCTGGGTGGCAATGGGTGAAGGGGGCCGCTGAGCACGGCTTGTCCCAGGAGCATCCTGGGACTGCGACCTCCGAGGAGCAGAAGGTGAACTTTTCTTACCGCGCGCACGCGGAGGGTCTTTACGGAAATCTTCCTTACGAAGTTTCTGCTTGGACTTATCAGTGCCTTGTGACTTCAGCACCTTAGGACCAGCTTTAGATGGCTTGGTGACTGTGCCAGAGATGGATGGCCGGATGGTAGTTACGGTCAAGGCAGTCATGGTCCAGGTCTGTTTTTCGGCATCCTTCAGCGGTACTGGCGAGGCAACAACAGAGCTGAACCTACCCGATTGCAAGAGCGCAGGTTGACGCGCATGGAAACGCCTCCGGGCTTCAGCGAAGGAGAGTTTCTTCTTTACTCGCCTTCTCGTCCAAGTACCGCGGACAGTCGGCAAATGACACAGAATGAGACCCTTTGCAATTAACGCAGACGGGGGCTGATGAACAGGTACCATCGTGTGAGGGCTGACTACAAGAGGCACAGATGGAAACGTCACTCTTGCAAGAGACTTGCATATGCCCAAAACTTTGGCATTTAAAACAACGCAGAGGTCTAGGAATATAGAGCCTCACCGCAATTCATTCGTACTCTGCGGAAATACTCGGTGGCAAATCGACGCCATCGAAAGTGATAAACAGGGTACGAGTGGATACCAATACTCCGTCGCGTTTAGCCTGCACTCGAACTGCCGTTACCTTTTGGTCGGAAAAATATTCGACCAGTTCGTCCGACATACCATCGAGGCTATGGGTGTTGACGATGGCTCGACAGGCATTCAAGGTGCGGTGCTTCTCAACAGGATGGGATAACTGTGGAGAAGCATGGCGCGCAACAAGGACTTACTTTGTGCATCGGACTTGGTTTGAACCAACAATGAGCCATTCCGAAGAAGAGTGCACGACTGAACCACACCAGCAATAGCGTCAATGCCCTTCTGAATAATAAAAGGGTTCACACTCTCAAAAGACTGGTCTTCCTCTGTTCGGGTAATTACTAAGTAACAACCAGATGTCGGCGGTGCTACTTCTGTTACAAATACTTTTCGGCGCTTGTTGTTAGTAGTGGAGAAAGAGGGCTCCATAGCGAAAGAAATCCTCCACCATTGCAACCATCTCCGACCTTGGGCCCTCACTTCCCGGGCATTACCCTGGCATGGTGAGTGGACTATCTATACCAGTCTCACCCCAGGGTCACATCTCCCACAGAACATAGACAGAGGGACCTAATGGCCGTGAGAAGTCAGCAACTCATGCAATGGCCCCCCCCCCATGGGACTGCAGTTGAACAGCAGATACGAACACACACCCTACATGACGACCCCGGGTGGTGGGGATGATGCCATTACCCACTCACCCAGCTGCGCACCCAGTGCGTGGGTATCCGTCAGGCTGTGTCCATGGAGGATTAAAAGAAAAAAAAATGTGTAAATAAACCAAAAAGTGTGTGGGCGTTTCGCACGCAAGGTAGGCCGGTGAGGAAGAAAAAGAGATGTGTGAATGGTCGTGGTGCGACATGGTTGGAAATAGACTAGAGAAGAAAGAAACGATGGCGAGGGGCAGCATGGAACGAAATGCAAAGAACACACAAGAGCCTACCTTGTGTCCCCTGAGGACGAACACACCTCGACCAGACAGGGTGGAGGGATGACGATGGAGATGGGTGGTTCAGGACCCTGAGTGCGCCAAACCCGTACTCACATAAAGTGAGCCCCTGGGGGGAGTAGCCTGTGGCCTAAACAATAGGTGGAGCTCTTTCACATAAAACAAGATATGCAACTTACCTATTTCTTGTATATTAAATTGACTTTCCTATGCTTTTCGATAATGTTTTTGTGAAACGACTGCCTTCTCATCAGTGCAGTACTGCTTCAATCTGAGGCCTAAAGAATAATCTTTTCACCTAAACATTATCTTATATTGCACTATATAAAGATGTGAATTTTCTTTTAGAGCATCACTGATTATTTATTCTGATTTTCCTCGAGCTGTTTTAATTGCAGCTTGTATTTGAGATTTGCAGCAGAATCTGATTGTTTATGAAATTACCAACTGATATTCAGAATGTCATATAAGTCATCAGAATTCCACACCATTTTCTTTACTCCAAGTAGTAATAGAGAAGTCCAGCAAAAGAGTTTTTGTAAATATTTACTACTGCACAACCGTTCATATTATACTGCAAGCTTTTAAAATGTTGTTGTTGTTGTTCACCAATGGCATTGGGGATTAATTAAGAATTGGCTTAGGTCTACCCATGAATATCACGTCTCGTCCTTAGTCCACCACAAAAAATGTTTTTGTAACATGCAACACTCCATGTCACTTCATAGATTCAATACAAATTGCTTAAATATTTTTAAGACATTACTTTAATTCACATTAGTGAACTTCCAAGACCATATACACAACGACAATAATCACTACATACCGATTGTTTTCGGCTATGTAACTGAACTGACATTGATGCACATTCCAAGGACTCGAAGTTTGAAAAGTGATTTGAGAGGGAAAACAATCCGTCATTACCCAGGGAAAGGATGTTTACAAGTCTACAAAAGATTCCAAAAAAAGAGGTAGTCTAGTCAAAACAGGTAGTTTCTGCAACATGCACAAGTCTAAGCTTGAGTTGGGTTGTCATGGCAACCACACGCAAACAGTACAGCTGAACATTTCAAATCTTCACTAACCCTCTGCACCTACTCATGGATATTGCAGCTTTCCTATTTCACTCGCTTACAACCCATTTTTCCTATTCCTTCTATTGCATGATTTTTGCTCTTACATGAAATAGTCATCCGTAAAATTATATTCTTCTGCATGAGTAGTGGAATATTTAAATATAAAATGTTTAAAATAGAGTTGTATTTGAATGCACCTAGTTAAAAAAACAGCTGAAGTGAAGCTTCACTAGCTTCACCTGAGTAACAGCCTCTGTTATACAATGGTATCTTATACTTCAATCCTTTGAATAAACAGGACTATGTTATATTCAAGAACATTTGATGAACTGAAGGGAAATGGGAGTCCCTGCATTTTTTCTTTGAAGCGAATTGGTGTGCTTTAAGCAGATTTTTCATTAATGTTTGACTTCCCCAAATTTAGAAAACAAATCCAATTTTGTATTGCAAACAAAACAATTATACTGGAAAATTTGAGAAAACTCAAAAACTATTTTAGTAATCTATTTCATTGCATGTATTATAGTAAGTGCAGCAAATGAAACTTAAAGTTTGTGTAATAACTTTTAAATACTTGTTCAATAATCCTCCAAACCCTAAAACCTTTTTCTTTAAAGTTCAGTAATCATGTCTAGCATAAATTGAATTAATCATTCTCTGCCTATATTGGATCAAATCAGTAAGAGATAATTTCCCTGAAAGATCAAATAAAAAATTAAGTGCTTAAAATACTTATATAAGTCTAATGTTTCTGACAATGGTATTATTTAGAAAAACTGTAATTTATTATTATTATTTGTGTAAATAATACAACCACAATGGTAAATCATTTGAACCTCACTAACATATTATTCACTTCTACATTTTTCACAGATATACATTAAACTTTTTAGGCACCAAGCTTTGTCCATTAATATTTAGCTCAATTATAAGTTTTATCAACTACAGAGATTCTCATTAATGTCACTTTTTTCTGGTTCTCATGAATGAAATATATAATTTACTTACTCATTTATACATTATGTTTATGCTATGCTAAGATATATTATGCACGGTTTCTGTATACCGCATCCTTGCTCTCACTCGACAAAACAGAGGGCATGTTCAGTATTTTCGGAATGCATTATTGCAGCGCAGATGTTAACAATGTGGTTGGGCAAGGTCATTCTTCCTAAGGCTGCATTTGATGATACAAGTGATGACGGTAATGTAAGCCTAATTAAAGAAAGTGTTCCCAGTGTGCATGAGACAATTCAAGCTCTAGAAATTACTCAAGGATTTTATTCATTCATAAGCCTAAATGATGACAGCACTTCTATGATTAGTACGTACGATTAACTAGTGTATGGCTATGTGAAAAAATCAATCAAAGCAGCAAAGAAAAATTGACAATCTTTTAAAACCAGTTTAAAGCACCCAGCCCTGAATCCTTTTACAGTACTCACATGCATGTAACTGCTTTAAATAGTGTATTATGTTTCTTTCAGTTATTGCTTTCTTATATTAAATAACACATAATTAGTTTGAGTAATAATCAAATAAAACAGTTTCAGTTCCATAAGAAAACTCAATTACACGTTTTCTCTGAGGAGAGGGAGTGGGAGTGAGCAGAGCCATGTGTTCTGCTAATTAGGTAATGCATCCACTTCTGTCAACTTACAGTGTTGAAACTTCTGATGTTTCTGTTACCACCTGACTGATACCTCAGTAAATAATAAATATAATATGCATTACAGATCTCAATGAGAGCTCAGAAAAAAGTAACATCTGCTTATGAATATATTCAAATAAAGCACCTGCTCTGCAGTTAACAAGAGAAAAGAGAGAAAGACTTCAAAACATTATATAATGAAATAGCATATGTTCATTTCTTATACCAAATTAAAAAAGAAACACAAACCTCAATATCAGCTTTTCCAAATACTGCTTTTAGAGGAGATGGCTGTGTAGCTTTGGCTATCAGTTTCTGAATCAGCAAGGTTTCAGAAATTGGGTCCAGCTCTTCTCCCTCATTAAGAACTTCTAGAGATGGGGATGAACCTAGTGAATGATGCTTGAGAACATGTCTCAACAAATTTTGATGTCTGAAGAGGACGCTACATGCATTCATGGCAGCCAGTCGTTGTTGTTGTGTCCGTAGCAATGACACATTTATTACTCCTGAAACAAATACAAGTCATAAATTTTCTGCAGAACAACTAAAACACTGAAACAAAAAGGAGCTAAACTATAGAAGGTTCAAGATGAGATCACAATATTAAGTGTCTTATAATTTAGGATTTTTTAAAACATTGATTTGCTGTAATTAAATGAAAGGACTTAACCCCTATGCTTCAGCAAAGGTTCATTCCACGGTTAACCAAAATTACAAAATGATAAAAGAAACTATTGTTTTTACATTACTGTATTAGAAATTTGACTATGGTAATATACATGAATCAAGAGCAGAACAGATATACAAGTTATAATTCCTATGTACATTTGTATAAATAAAATATAGTAATAACTTATAGGCTGCAATAAACCAAACAAAACTGATGTTACATTCACATGACTTTCCCCACCTACTATAATTTATTACTTTCTCTACTGTGTATAGCAAGTAGGGGAAGTATTGCATTACACCCAAAAATTTCATACCGAGATTTCACTGGAAATACATGTTTTGAGGCACCTGTATAAAAAAAGCACTTTTAGAAAAAGGTGTGTGTGAGTGTGTGTATGTGTCTGTGAACAGCTTAGCTCAAAAACGAAAAGTCGGATAAATACCAAACTTGGCATTTAGGTTCAGTATCTTTTAAAGATGTGAACAAAGATTTTCAAGAAAATCCCCCACCTCAGACTACCGTTTACATGAAAGATTTTTCAAAAATTTTGATTTTCTCAAAAATGGCTATAACAATTTTGATTAAAATATCATATATTTAAGATATTTTCGTGACAAATAAAATGTATCTTGAATTTTCTGGGAATGTCCGCAAAAGCTCTCTTTCCGAATGGCTTTTGCATAATGGTAAACCGTAACAGATAGACAAAATTTTTCTACACAAAAAATGTAGAGCTCGTTAAAATACACAATTTATGTCATATACACTCTTTTTGTGGAGTGAACCATTTCCGAGATATTCCTTGTTATTTGTTTGAATTTTCCAATACTTTTACTTTTTCTGAAATGGTAATTCGTTATTTGCTTTTTTTATATCCTGGACATGCAATGAGAACGAAACGCTCCACAAAGCAACCAGCTCTTAAAAGATTTGACTATCGCTTAAAGCCTACCATATTTCTCTTGCACCTGGAAGAAAATTAGCAATAAGATATATCAATCAATATCTCGATTAACATTATGCAGATGGAGAATAAGCGTTTGTAAAAATAGGAGTAGATAAAGACATGTGAGTGTAACACATCAGATTTTGTTTAATATACTTCTACAAACTTGGAAGGCTTATTTTTCTATCTACTTCATGTTGATCGATAAACCTTTGCAGAAATAGATTCAATACATATTTCATTGATGGTACAAGGGGGATAGAGAAAACCAAATCAATAATCAAATGTTATGTATATTTTAAAGATATCTACAACTTTTGCGTTGTGTGTTTTTGTCTATCCCTTATGGTTTATAAAAGTTATAAAATGTGTATTGTAAATGTATCTGCATTTTTGTGTTGTATGCTTTTGTCTATCTCTTATGGTTAACCAGTTATACAAAACTCCTTCCGAATGAAGCAGACCTCACAGGCAGAAAATTCAAGATACAAATTTTATTTGTCAAGTAAGTGTCTTAAACAGTATGGTATTTTAATCAAAATTGTTGTACTATCTTTGAGAAAAATGTCCCCCGTAAAGATTACTGTATTTAAGCACATAATTTTCCCCCTCACGTAATTCCCCCACTATGATATAAGAAGGTTTATAAAGAAAAGTAATTTTCATTGTCTTTTTTGTGAGAAATTTTTGACATCCCTTGACCTTCAGAAGCTTCGTTTGTTAGAATTCTTGGAACACTCAACCTCCCTATAAGTACCTGATGCACCACATACCTGACCTTTAAGCAGTCATTAAAGCACACACATTTCACATAGTAATTGTTATTCTGGTTTGTAGTAAGTTATTGTTAGTTTCCTTACGTACATAAGCAACTAACATATTTCAAAATTGTTATAAACTTCTGGGAACAGTTTCAGTCTTTTCCTGTCCTGAAATCATTAAGCGGTTATACATAGTGTGCAATGGGAAGAAAGAAGAACAGTTACATGGCAAAATTTAAACTTGGAGGGACCAAACAGAAAAATCTGATGTGTTACACTCACATGACTTTCTCTACTCTTGTACAAACTATTTTTACAAACTCTTATTCTCCATCTATTTCATATTAATCGAGATAAACATTTGCAGAAACGATCTTTGGACATGCAAAGAGAATTACATTTTACACATAGCGACCAGTTCTAAAAATATTTGACTATTGCTTAAGGCGTACTATGTTCCCCTTGTTTTGTAATTGCAAGGGCAATATAGAAATGCAGTAGCCTTTAAGCATTGACATATCTCTTAATAGCTGGTTGCTAGGTACAGCACCATTCTCTTGGCCACAGATTAATACTCTTTGCATATCCAAGACAAAAAAATGAATAACGAATTCCCATTTGAGAAAATAAGTATTGAAAAATTTAAGGGAATAACAAGCAACATCTCAAAAATGGTTCACTCAACAAAAAAAATGTATATGACATAAATTGTGTATTTTAATGCGATCTACATTTTTTGTGTAGTAAAATTTTGTCTATCTCTTATGGTTTACCAGTTATGCAAAAGTCCTTCACAATGAAGAATACTTTTGGAGACATTCCCACAAAATTCAAGATATACATTTTATTTGTCATGAAAATATCTTAAACATATGATATTTTAATCAAAATCGTTAGAGCCATTTTTGAGAAAATTAAAATTTTCGAAAAATGTTCCATGTAAAGGGTAATCTGGAGTGGGGGGATTTTCTTGAAAACGTTTGTGTCGCATCTCTGGAAGATACTGAACCTAAATACCAAGTTTGGCGTTTATCCGACTGTTCGTTTCTGAGTTATGCTGTTCACAGACACACACACGGGCATGTTTCCAAAAATGATTTTTTTGGATTCAGGGGGTCTCAAAACATATATTTCCGGTGAAATCTCGGTATCAAATTTTTGGGTGGAATACAATACTTCCCCTACTTACTATACGTAGTAGAGAAAGTAAAAATTCAAAAGTGCCAAATCGATCTGTTGATTGTTTTGTGGCCCAACACATGACAAATATCCCGACATTGACCAAGAAGTGTTAGATTTCGTTGGAACTAAGAAATGATGGCATTGTGGTAACATGTGAAATGTTACATTTGAAAGCAAGGGAAGCAGCAAATAAGCATGGTATTTCACTGTGGAATTTAAAGCTAGCCAGGGGTGGGCTACCCAATTTATGTGGAGGAAGAGACTTAGTTTGAGAAGATGAATGACACTAGCCCAGCATCTGCAATGTGACCACATGGATAAAGTGATCCAATTTCACCATTTTGTAATCTAGCTGAGGTGTGAAAATGAATTTCTGCTATCACAAATAGGGAATGCGGACATGCATTGACATGCAATGAAATATGACAGTGGATATAAAGGATGCTACTTACGTTTTAATTAAAGTAACAGGTGTAGAAAAACTTTGTTGCACAGTGATGCTAGTAGATGGAAAAAAGCTGCCACGCTTTGTTATTTTTAAGAGAAAAACTGTGTCAAAGTATAATATTCCACCTGGTATAATTGTGAGGGTGCATGAAAAAGAATGGATGTTGACTGACCTCATGAAGGAATGGCTGAAAATTGTGTGGGATCAACACACTGGAGCTCTTCTAAGGAAGAGGGACATTCTTTTTTTTTTTTAAAAAAAAAATACAGAGAGTTGAAGGTTGTTACACTACATCACTAAAACGTGATTTTAGTGATGATGTGTAACAACCTTCAACTCTCTCTATATGAAATTATGACACATCACTGATACTAGCTTCTCAATCTTCAAATTAATTAGGGGCATTCTTGTTTTGGACAGTTTTTGGGAACCAATAAAAGAACAAATGTTGCAACAGAACACAGTTCTAGCGATAATTCCAGGAAGGCTTATGTCAATGCTATAACCTTTGGATGCATCAATTAACAATCCATTTAAAGGTCACCTGCTGATGGTATGGGGATTAAATGGCAACTGGTTCACTGTCTCTTATAAAAGATGGCAAGATTAAGCAGCTTTCCAATGAACAAGTGTGTCAGTGGATAAAAAGTGCATTGAATCTCATCTAACAAGAAAGCATCAAAAACAGCTTCATGAAGACTGGCATTTCATATGCAATGGATGGCTCTGAGGACCGTATGACATGAAATTCCAATTCTGATGATGATGATGATGATGATGATGATGACGATGATGACACCGACTTAGATATGTCATTGGATGAAAGTAGTACAAGAAAACAGGTATGCTTATGTTTATTTGGGTATGTAATATATGACTATGCTTAATGCACATTCCATTTGTCATATTTATTATTTTCCATGTATCGGTGTTGCAGGGATAAGCCCAAGGTAATGCTGGGCTTACCCATTGCACCCATGGAAATATCGCAAAATTGCATCAACTGTTGTATTTCTGTGTATAATTATTTTTAATATAAATTTGTTTCATTTTTTGGATATCTACCTATTTGATTTATTTATCACAATTTACTTCCTTTGTTTTAATTATCGTGTAATTCTACCCCACCCTCGATTTTTTGCCCTAAAATGTTTAAAAAGAGGGGGAAATTACATGAGTAAATAAAGTAGCTTATGGTGGAGACTTTTTCTTGAAAATCTTTGTGTCACATCTTTGGTAGGTTCTTAGCCTAAATATCAAATTTGATATTTATTGGACATTTTGTTTTTGTTATGCTGTTCACAGTCACAGAGAGACACAAACAGGAACCTTTTTCTAAACATGGTGCTTTTTTGGGGGGAGGGTTCAGAGGCCTCAAAACATGTGTATTTCCAGTGAAATCTCAACAACAAATTTTTGGGTGGAATACAATACTTCCTCTACTTATTGTAAGTATGTGGTAGAGAAAGTTAAGTGCAGGAAATATCATTTAGTATCGTAAATTTACACACACAAACTTCCAAACAAATCTTAGAAGATCTTGGTTGAAGAGACAAAACTGTAACTGCCACTATTCAATTTGAAAATCACTCCACTCAACTACAAACCTAGATGAATTATTTAAAAAGAAGAACAAACTGGAAAGATTATACAAGTGAATTAGAAACTGAAGAGTCTCTTGATGAATCAGCACAATCAGATAAAATAAACCAAGATTTATGTCAGGCAATTTTAACAACAGCAAAGAAATATGTACATATTAAGAGGAACAGTTAAAACTTACAAACCTTTTCGGAACAAAACTAGAAAACATGAAAAAAGAAACTTGAATGCCCACTTCAAAAAGAAACTCTTAATACTAAAAGCATTTTCTACAAAAAAAAATGGATTAATGAAAAGTTGGTCAAAATTTAAATTTGCACATAAAATTCAAAATAAAAAATATACCCAAAATTTCATTTTATTCATTATAATAAAACTATCATGACAATGAAATAGCTAACAAATTCAACAAATACTATGTTAATATCTGAACGAAAATACTAAAGAAAATTTTTAAAGAGTGCATAAAATGAATACCTCAAATTACAATTAATAATATTTTAAATCAAGAATGTAATATTTAAGAGTTAAACATTGCAATTAATACTCTAAAATAAAAAAAAAATATCAAGGTCCAGTTAATATACATGCAGAATTTAAAAACATCTTGAAGAAAAGCAACAATTGCACTCCTAAAGCTTTATAACCCATCATGGAATAAAGGAGTACCAGATGAGTGGAAAAAAGCAATAGTAATATCTATTCTTAAATCAAACATACCAGCAATAATTTTTCAAGTTATCTCCCAATAGACTTAGCAGTATATTGGCTAAAATCACGGAAAAAAATTATTTCCAACAGATCAAATTGGTTTCTGGAAACAAATAACTACTTGTAATTTTAACTAGCCAATCTGAATTTAGAGAGAACACTGTTCATAGAATCAACAAATTTTAAATTTTAGCCAAGATAAAGATACCCTGAACAAAAAAGAAAATACTTTAGCAATATTTATTGATTTTGAACATTTATGACCAGCCAGCTTACAACATTAAAAAATAAGGGTTTAAAACGCTTTGCATTTATTAAGAGAAAACAGGTAGAATTTATTAAATAGCACAGTTCTAATAATTAACATAAAGATCTATAAGGGAAACAAGAACACAGCTTAAACTTTTTGATGTCTATGTTTTTCTTTTGACCCACTATTATCCTCAGATTATAAAATAAACTCAATGTGGATGAAACATCTATGTACTTTCCAAATAAAGATATAAAGAGTCTAGAAAATTTAGTAACTATAAAAACTCAAGATATCTGTGATTACTTAAAAAATAAATTAAAAGTAAATCTTCAAAAAACAAAATGATCATATTATAAATCCTTTTTGGGAAACCATAGTTAAATTTATTTAACATTTATATACACAAATTGAGATTTTAATTATTCTAGCATCACTTTCTAAACCAGAACTTACTGGAACATGTTTCGGAGACAAACCTAGGCTGATGGAGACATCCTCTGAAACATGCCCCTGTAAGTTCTGGTGTAGAAAAAGGAAACTAGAGTAATATAAATCTCAATTTGTGTATATAAATGTTAAATATGATCATGTTCCAGCACCAAAATAACAGGTACAATAATAGAAGATTAAATATGAAAATACATGATGAATATATTGAGGAGCTAGAGAATATAAAATTCCTGGGAGTAATCATTGATGAGAATATAACATTCAAATACACATTGAACATGTAATGTACAAAAATTAATACTTACTTTTATGTATTAAGAAATCTGAAAAAATACCTAAACTTGAATTGTCTAAAGTTAGTATACTATGGATTAATTTATCCACACCTTCAATATGGAAAAGATATCTGGGGCACTGCATAACAAATATGAACAGGGTACTAATATTGCAGAAAAAATGTATAAGATGTATTTATAATTTAAACAGTACAGAATTGCATATAAAAATCTTTATAGAAGCTGAAATACTAATGGTTGTACTATTATTGCACATAAAGTAATTATGTTTGTAGTATAGTACAGTATAGTATTTATTGTGCTAAGAGTTTTACAAATTTGATTGTCTACTGCACTTTGACCCTGGTCACTCATTCAGTAGACAATCACTACAGATTTTACAATTTCTTGTCAATAAATTATCTTGATCTTTTTTTTTCAGTTTTTTTTTCATGTCCCATTTCCACTTGTTTTTCACTTTTCATTTATTGATTACTTAACCATCACACATTCACTATAGTTTTCCATTCAAAGTAAGATGCACTACCTCTTACTTTTCTCTTTCCACTGTCCAAAGCCATTTATTTTTTACTTTACACAAAAACTTTCCAATGCTTCTAGCGTCCTTACATATCATTTCAATCATAAGTGTATTTCTATCCCCCTTCAACCACTTCTTATTAAAAAATTCTTTTCTCCAATTTTCTGTTCCTTGGCACTTAAATACTATGTGTTCAATGTCTTCATTACCACCACATATTGGACAATGGTTCTGAGGAATACCCTGTCTTAGCCCTTTTAGCCTCCATGCTGTGTTCTTAACCATGCAATAGATTCTCTCTCTTCTTTGTTTACTATGTCTGTATATTTTTCCCTACCCCATGTATTTTTCATTGGCCTATAATAAACTAATGAGCTCTTTTTGGCAATCTCACTGAACATGATTTGTATTTCTATATCTTCCAGTCTTTTCCTCGCCTTTTTCCAAAAATTTTTCACGTTATTTTCTCTCCTTCTCCATATATCTCCTAACCCATTTTTCTCCAAAATGTTCCGTAATTTACTTACCCATCCATCATTCATTAAGCTATTCTCTTGGTATTCAATACATTGTCTTAACACATTACTTTTTCCTAGATTTAAAGTTCTGAACCAAAATTTTAAAGCTCTTTCCATTATCTTTAGTAAGACACACTCTGTTCAGATTAAAGATAGACATGTGTACAATATCAGGATGCAAAATAATTTTATTATTATTATTATTATTATTATTATTATTATTATTATAATAGAGATAATATTACTAAAAAAAAGCCACAGAAGCGATCCCCTTATGATGGGCAAAATGTTGTACAATAAGCTACCAAATGATACAAAAATCTTAAGCGGTAATTTTTCAAAGCAAATTAAAAACATTCTTAATACAGAAATGCCTGTACAGAATAGAAGAAATCTAAATATTGTATATACAAGATTGAAGATGCTTGAAACTTGTAAAATTCTATAAGCAAATAATAGTAGATTATGTTACAAGGGATAAAACCGCTTTTAACATTCATGACATATACTATTTTTAGACAGAACTCAAGTTTGTAAGATATCAATAATACTATTTTTAGACAGCGCTCGAATTTGTAAGATATCAATAATATTATATTGATTCCCGAAACTAACAGAGATTACATTTACAATACGGTACTTGAAACAAAAGAAATATGTTAAAAAAGCAAGGTGTCAGATGTTTTGATATTTTGTTGATTTACTAGCAATCATTTTCAATGAAATTATTTTCAACATGTTTTGCCTTACAACAGGCAATGAAGTGATTAAATGCCGTATCATATTGCTTTATAGATTTTTCGGGTAAGTAGTTCTAGTGCTATTCTTTCTGTTGCTTCTGTAATTACTTCACCTGGCTCTTCCATTTCAGCTTTTTCTGAGTTCATAATTTCCACAATTTATCTTTATGCAGGTTATATTAGATAAAAGATTAACGTTTTAGATTAAAGAAAGCACAAGGCTGTCAATACAACATATAAGTTAACTCTAAAATGAATTATTATAAACTGAAGTATGATGATTTGTATTGTGAACAGATAATGCGAGCACCATGAGAAATTAATCATGTAAAAAGACAATGTAAAGGAAAACCTAAGTCAAATTATTAAGCATATGCAAATACAAAGGGTAATTGCCATGTGATTTACGTATGTACTATGTATTGGCCTTATGCATATTGTTCAACGACTTCTTGTTAAGGATTACTTTTATTCAATCACAAATAAGTTCACATATTTTCTACAAACCCATGTTTATAAAACTTAAATTCCATATATGGGTTGGTGTATCTAAAAATGCAGTTCTCTCTCCCCAAAACACAAATTTCAACTCCTTATGCACAGTAATTTAGAGGTTCTCATATAACCTATTCATATTTTGTAACAATTTCATTCAAGATGGTAGATTGAGTCACACTTATTGACTCACCTTCACTAATTAAATGTTGTATAAAACATAAACATTTTCGAGGGCATTCGTCCTCATCAACGACTGGGTGACTCTAATTTCATTCAAATTTGAAATAAGGTAACAATATTCTTCAAAGCAAGTATGCTGAGTAACTGAAGAAGGCAATTTCATTTTGTAACCAACTGTTGATGTTTTACTTGTCTTGAGCTACAACTGTCCTGTTATCCGACTTCTTTTCCATTTATATACCTGTGGATGCAATTGCCTGTTGATCAGTCAATGGAATGGATTCTGTACGACTGTTCTAGGTTCTATGGAACTGTGTTCTGATGAGAATTAGCACAAGAAGTATCATGTTATTTTCTTTCTTGAGTATTTCAGTGCTTTCTAGTATTATTCTGTGGGAGAAAGTGTTAACAGATTAATGATGCCCGTACTGGCTCCACACTCCGTCTTTATTTGACTATTTGTTAATGATCAGATTCTGTGAGCAGAGTCATCCAGGTGCTGTTTTCCACCATCTATATTTATATTAGTCCTCTTCCTGAATATTTCAATGTTTTCTCTTATCATCCTGAGGGAGAATTTGCACCATGTTACTAGAAGGTCTGTGGCATCAAATCTATCACCTAATTGTGGGTGCAAGTTCTATTCTTACTGTTTTTCAGACTGTTTTGGTTTCTGATTGTGTATGCGAGCTTCACATTATGTTATGACACATCTGCCTATCTGGCTAACATTTATTTAGGTACAATCACACTCAATTTTCGGACAAACAGGTTACTAGTAACTTTGGCTGCTTGAAGAAATAGCCTGAGCTTCCTAATGAACATACATAGTATGATATTGTAGGTTCTGGAAATGCTTAAAGTTGTCTCTTATACTCCTCAGGCACGTCCATTTTGCATTCAGTTATTTGAAGTATCATCACTGTCTTCATTGTTGATGAGTCAATGGAGCAGACAGTAGATAACAGGCCATAAGCAGAGCAAAACTAGATGACAACCAGCTACAACTTCATGCAACTGTCTCAGAAGCTCACTCAGCACATGCATAATGACAGAGATAAAAGAAGACTGCACTTCTATGATTTTCTTAAAATTCTTAAATTTAAAATCAGTGATTCCTGAGTTGTTGCATATATATAATTTTAATTTTGCTGCTAAAAGGAGCTACATTTACATGATTACTATGTTACAGAAATGTAAGTAAAAAGCTAGGCATCTAAATTTAACTATTAAGTTTAACAGATTATATATCCAAAATGAAGTTCAAAGTATGAAAATTCTTAATTTTTATTTCCAAATATATAATTTATATGCTTGAAAATCATACATTATAAGATAATCTTTAAATTTTAAGAATTAAATAAAATAATAAAACTGATTTAGTCACAGTTTACATAATTTTTTAGATATTGTGCAGCTAAAGTGAAAAACTAAGATTTCTTATGAGATAGACAGAAAGAAAAAAGTGTGGTTTCTGTATTATCTAGCAGCAACTTTTCAATGTTAAGTCTCTCTGTTTTGAAAAGAAAGAAAGAAAGAAAGAAAGAAAGAAAAAAAAAAAAAGCAAAATTGTGCATATTATACAAATTCTAGAAGTCCATATTCTACGAAAAACAAAGAAAATTGCATTTTGCTTGTTTTTGAACCAATCCCAAAAGCATAAGAAATAATAGTGTCATTAATCTTTATTTATTCATTTAATAAAAGTGTCATTAATCTTTATTTATTCATTTAATAATAGTGTCATTAATCTTTATTTATTCATTTATTTATTTACTTATTCATGTGACAGAGCTAAAGTCATTTGGCCTTCTCTTCTGCTCAACCAAATAGAAATTCTGAATACGACGACAATGTAAATCATATTTAAATGAACAAAAAAGGAAATAAGACAATGATTAAAAGCAGAATAAACTTAAGTTAATTAAAAATTAAAGAAGCTAAGTAAAAAGTAATAACTATCTTAAAATTATACGTATACTATTATGTGCACAGTAAAAATGAGGATATTGCCTGTAAATTAACCAATTATTTTTAATGAAAATGTGTAACCTACGGCAAAAAGCATTTAAAGTCTGGCAGCCCCTGACATCCTGTAACAATGAATTCCAGATCCTAGCAACCTTCACATCGAAAAATGATGAGTACAGAAATGTTTGGGTATTGAAAGTTTGTGGGAATTTTTGGAGCATGTGCATGTGTGAAGGTTGTGAGATGAGCACAAACTTTTAAAATGAGAAGCTAGGTATATAAGTGAAAAAGTGTGAATAAAGAGAAGTTTAAAGAGAAGTAAAAGACAATGAATGATTCTACAATCAGTAAGATTGAACCATGACATGACCTCCTGAAGAGATGGTGTTATATAATCATAATGATGTACATCACAGAAGTAGCATACATACATATTATGAGCCAGCTGTAATTTATGTGACAGATCAGATCTTAAATCTGTGTGGAAGGAATCACAAATAATTGAACTAGGGTATTACCATTGTTTGGTACAAAGACTTTTCTAAGTTTCGAGACAGTGGCACTTAAATGCATGAAAGTGTGGATTAAAGAATTTATTTTCTACAAGTGTGATTAACGTGATTTCATAACCAAGTTTACTATCAGCAATAACACCTAATTTTTTTTTTATTGTTGGTATAAACAAAATACATTTCAATGTACCTGGGACAGTACTGGGCTGCCTTTTTTCACCATGCTGATGAGCTAGCAAAGACAAAAGGGTGGCCCAAGTATCAAGCATATGCTCGGCCATCAACATCTTATCCAGGATAAACTGAGCAGTTAAAGATGGTACCACATTTGAAAGTGACAGTTTCTTGATGGTCCCAGTTTCATGCAGTTGTACTACCAGTTTCCCATGCTGACTGATTTGACAAACTGTTCCTGCAATAAACAAAGGCAAAAACCCATTTCAAAAAAATGTATTAGCTTTAGACCTTGACATAATATGTTCTAGTAAAAGATTATTTTCAATGAAATACAGAAATCTCTTTAAGTTATAGACTTATAGCCCTCGGCTTCAAACCATCTTATAAAGACTGCTGTATTAAACTTCAGTTCATTCACTAATGAACAATTACAAATCAGTGCTCTTTACAGTATATGAAGCAAGATCAAAATTCTTTTATTTTTACCTTCCCTACCAATTGCCTATAGTAGGCAGGGGAAATATTGTGGTCCACCCATAGTTTGATACAAAGATTTCATCAAAAATACGAGGCCCCCTGAATGCAAAGAAAAGCAGTTTTAGAAAAGGCATAGACATGGGCATATGTCTGTCTGCTCTGCTTGTCTGTCTGTGTGTGTGTGTGTGTGTGTGTCTGTGTCTGAGTGTGCGTGAGAGAGAGAGAGAGAGAGAGAGAGAGAGAGAGAGTGTGTGTGTGTGTGTGTGTGTGTGTGTGTGTGTGTGTGTGTGTGTGAGCATAACTAAAAAAATGAAAAGTAAATAACAAATGTATTTAAGTTCATCTTAAAACAATGCAAAACAAAATTTTCAAGAAAATACTGCCATCTCAAATTACCCTTGCATGGAAAATTTTTTCGTAGTTTTACATTTTCTCAAAAAGGCACTTAATGATTTTGATTAACTATTATGGGTTTAAGATATTTGCTTGGCTAATAAAATGCACATTTTGAATTTTCTATGAATAACCTATGAAGCCCTCTTCATTCTGAATGAATTTTGTATTGCTGGTAAACCTTAAGACAAGCCTACTACACAAAAAAATGTAGATTTTGTTAAAATACACAGTTTAAGCACAATAAACTTTTTGTGGCATTAATCACTTCCACAATATTCATTGTCATTGATAAGCTGCATTTTTTAAGCTGGTTTATGATTCTCACTGAATCTCCAGCGTCAAAAAGCTTTAGCTTCCACTGTTGTGCTGTGGGCACTTGTGAGCTGCATATTGCAAGCACTCTGTACACAGGCACATTATCATTGAGCACTCTGTTTTTTTGGCCTATTACTGTGGTCTTTTATTTTAAATATCAACAGAGGAACTGCATAATTCAGTCTGACAGTTCTAACTTTGTCCACATTTTCAGGAAAGAGAATGGTCGGCCCAGACTCTCTTCATCCTCCAGTGGCATTCCACTGTTCTTGAAACGTGAATGCCACTAAAACTCATCATCACTAGTTCAATGCCAAAGGTTTAATTTGGCAATTTCTTGGGTTTTACACAGAATCTGATGTTACCTCTGAGTTCAAGCTTCAAGCACTGATATGTGGATGCTCATGTCACTAAACTCCTAAAGCAACATTGTGATTCAAGCAGGTAATATACCTTCCTATTTCGTGCATAACTCATCACATTAGCTATACAGCCAGAGTAAGCATAGTTTTTGAAAAAAGGCATATCACCTCACACATTCCCATTACTAATACATTTCTGGGAGTCTCATGCACACCTAACATATCCACTGGATATAGATACTTGGATAGTTATCCAAGTTAGCTCTTTCTTTAGTCTTCTGTATGTGTGCATATTCCTCACTCCTACCCTACCTCCCCATAAAAAAATATGTAGCATACCATTTTTATACATTCAACATACCTTGTCCCAATCCTTCAGTCATAACAAGGCCGCCAATGCGAGGTCTAGAATCCAGTCCACCAACTACACAAAGAGCTGCCATTACACCTGATTGAATTCCCAATGACTGCTCCATTTCAATTTCATTAACCTGGAATAAACATTCCATTGTAGAAACTATTCTTAGCTTAACATTACACATTGGATTAGTGCTTGCAAAAACATTTGAGTACACAGGATGATTCAATGAAATCAAATTCTTATGGTTATATAGTAAGCATTACTTAAATTATGTATGTAAATTAACAAATATATGAGATTAATTCCACTAATATGCTATTTTATGAATCATTGAAAAACACTAAATTTCTTGAAAACTGTGTGCTGCACATGGCCTATTTTTCTGTAATGACAATCTTCAGCCTATGATGCATATTGTCAAATGGTTTTTTTATGCATTTCAACTGGAGTAATCTTGATTTCTCATTATCTTTATGGCATACAAGGAAGCAGCCAAAATGGTTCCAGCAAGATAGTGTCATAGCTCTTTGGGAATCAAGTCATCTCGAAAAACGGAGACATTACGGCCTCCAAAATCCCCACATTTCTCTGTTTGTGACTACTTTCAGTGAAGGTATTTGAAGAGCAAGGTTTATTTATATCACCCATAAACTCTTGTAGAGCTTAAAGTCAATGGGTGAAGTGAATAAAAATAAAGTGGTTGCTACACATGGTCCATGAATTCTCTACACCATGGGGCAAACAGGCCTATAGTCAGTACTTGTCATTCCTGGTGAGCATGGCCCACTACACTTCTAGAGTTATCTATTAAAATTCCATTTTTCATATTGTATACTAACTTGACTACAGAAAGTGTTGAAAATGATGTCCCTCTGCTGCAATACATTTCTGGCATCTCTGAAGGAGAAGTTTGTCAACTGTAATTCCCCCAAATTCTTTTAAAATGCTCTCTTTTAACTCAAAGATTGTGTGTGGAGTGTCTCCGTATACTTTACCTTTTAGATTTCCCAATAAATAAAAGTCAAGGGTTGACATATCAAGGAAACTAGAGGGCTATATTCCTTTACTAATAATCAGGGTCAGGATTTTTAGGTGCAAATTTCAGATGAAAAAAGGGAAAAGGTGTTCAAATAAGATGAAAAAAGGGACGATAAGGTGCTGGTTTATTTAAGGGGATGCACAACTGAAATTGTTATTTTGTAAACTATCCATTCAATTGGGCTGAAATTTTAACTACATATCCGACTTCTTTAGATATCATTGTTTTGTGAATTGCAATCCAAAATCTTAATTAGTTTTCAAGTTATTAATTTTCAAAATATAAGATTATGGCTATATGCAAAATGCAAAACATGATGCATTTTTCAAAAAACAAATCTTATGTTGCTTCTATGTCAAGGAACTACAAATCTGTCATATAATTTTTTCTTTCTACCATTCTTAGTTTAAGAGAAAAAAAAGTTTTGCAGTTTTGTATTTGCATTTTTTTTTGTATACATTGTTATCTTCAAAAATTAGTAGCGCAAAAACTATTCATTACACGGAAAACTTATATGACAGTTTTATTTATTTGGGTTTTTGAAATAAGCATAAAAAATGTCTATATGAATGGATGAAAACTACATCGTGTGGAACATTTTGAATATGCAGAAATGCTGAAAATAAGAAACGCCTTAAAATGAAGTTTTAAAAATATAAACAGCTAGCAACCAAATGTGCAAGGGTATTTAAAAAGTCTTGTAACGATCCTGAAGCACTCGCTAGATCAAAAGTAAAAGTGGAATCTAAAACTACAAGGAATGGAGAATTTTTTGGGAACATAATTTTTTTTTAAAGACTTTTTGAGATTTTGGGTTAATTTCAGTTGTGCATTCCCTTAACTAATTCCACAATTTCCTTTCTTCTATTCTAATTTATTGAACTACAAACAAGTACATCAAATTATCACTCATCAAAAGAAGGAAAAAACATGAAGCTGTTGTACTTCAAGACATTAAGCATCTTCACATTTTTAAAAGTAAGTCTGTTTCTACTAAGAGATCGAATGTCTTTGTAGATGCTAAAGCTTCTTTCAACATCCACAGAAACCAGTGGGGCAAACCTTGTGTTCACTCAGAATGGCAACTCTACATGTGGCGAATTCCTTAATGTCTGGATTCTTCTGAAGACTAGATTCAAGTTTGCCTTTGGCAAAGCCATCTAACTGCTCCCTCACGGAAGTAAAAATATCCCATTGTTTTTCCTTTTCCAGACCTTGTTCTTCCAATCGTTTAATAGCTGCAGGCAGGTACTTGTAACTAGGACACAATATAGTTCTGTCTGCAAAATACGTATTTTCTCAGCTAACAGAAGTTGCTGTGCCTTGGAAATTGCACCTGCGTTGGATGGATCCAAAGAAAGCACAAACTCTTTAATTTTGTCAAAATTCTCACACAGCATAGCAGCACACTCAATCCAAGATCCCCAGCAAGTAATGACCGGGAAATTTGGAAGGGGCAGGCCAATGATTTCCATGTAGTAAACAACACGGCTCGGAGCTTTCAGTCGAATCTTCCTCAGGGCAGAGATGAATTGATTTGCGATGTCATATTTGTTCCTTATGGATTCACAAACCCTGTGAAGGGCATGAGCCAAGCATGTCATATGCTTCCAAGTTAGGAAATAAAGGTTTCAATTGGTTAACAGCTGAAACCATGTATGCAGCCTGGTCCATAACCACAAGAAGAAGTTTTTCAAACTCGATACCAGTAGGCCAGAGTTTTTGGCAGAAGTCCATAATGGATTGCATTACTGTACTGGCATTGGCTTTCTGCAGCTCGTATATTTTTAACAACATGGGCTTAACTTTCTCTCCTGCTAAGGGAAATACTAAAATGTTCAAAACATATCGTTTCAGTGAATCTATGGTTTCATCCACAATGATCCCCATATCGCAATCAGACACTTTCTCCTTGATTCTTTCTATGATTTCTTGGTAAACAGGCTCCATGTAGTTTTTTCTTAAAGTACTCTCATTGGGCATTAACATCTTTGTGTATTTTTCAAGAAATCCCTTGAAGGCTAGATGGTTCACCTTATTGAGTGGAATTCCCGCTTGTGTAAGAGTTGCACACAAATCAATGTTTAATTCCTTCAAATTTTGGCTTTTTGAAGAACTCTGTTGAAATGCATTTCGTAATAGAGGTTGTCGTGATTTGTTTGCTTGAAGAGTCTTGTTCATTTGATACTTAGAGCTGAAAATGTGTTGTTTGATGTGATCTTGCTGGTGTTTTTCATCTAACAAAATTC
Source organism: Deroplatys truncata (assembly GCA_030765065.1). NCBI lineage: Eukaryota > Metazoa > Arthropoda > Insecta > Mantodea > Mantidae > Deroplatys > Deroplatys truncata. Next base: position 107,359,548 of record CM060976.1, read on the forward strand.
CTGAATCACAAATAGTACATCGCATAACAGTTCCATCAGTGTCTATGAAATCTTGTTTGAATTCCTCAGACAGAACAATAAATCGAGCACTGGACACCTTTGACATGGTAAAATCTAGTACTAGTACACTCGTTTGGAGAGCTAACACTAGCTCACTTGCTAACACAATGCGACTGTCACACAACGCACTCTTGCACCCATTCGCTGTCTACATTCTCTTATTACACCACGACAATTACCACAATGTTCTCATTCATGCTGGAACTTCAGTCTCAGCGATTTCTAGTAGTTTCAAGCAGAACCCAGTCTTAATAATTCTCGGAACTGCATGGGGAGGCTACCGCCTTCGCCTCCATGCAAACAGATGACGTCTCTCACAGTAACAAACTCACATTCACGAACAGCAGGCTACTGATTCTGGTGGGATAGAATCACTCATTGTCAATTGCATTATTGTGGGTTACTTTATTTTCCATTGTTGCGGATGTGCTTTCAATTCCTGCGTGGCATTTACTGAAAGAGGTAGGCTTACTATTCGCACATACACAGCAAGCTGAGGAGACGTTAATTGAAAGTTAATGAATAAATTGGAATGAAACTTAAAAGAAAAAAGGGGGGGAAAAGGGGATTATGGGCATGGTTGGGGAAAATGGGATAAAGGTGCCAAAAAGAGATAAAGGTCCCAAAAAAGGGAAAAAGGTGCGAGAAAAATTGCCTCTTTTCACAACTAGAAACAAAATTTCACACTGTGATATCTTTCCGCACAGCTTTAACTTACCCTAAGAAAAAAGGTGTGCACTTAAAAATTCTAACCCTGCTAACAATCCTGTCCTCAAATATTTCCTTTATTGAATTCAATGCTTTGTAATAAGCATTCTGACACTCAATATCAGTCAACTGTTCAAAAAATGGTTGAGTATTTGTATTCTGTATCTTTCACAGTTGATTGTATTATCAAAAAATATAGGGCCCATAATTCTATGTGCAGTTGTAGTGCACTATATGCCAACCTATCATGTAAAGCAGAGTGCAACAGATGAAGAGAGCGAGATCGGAGGGTAAGCGAGCATACATGCGCAACCTACGGCTTTGGGTGAATGGATGGCCAGTAGACGATTCCAATAATGGTCTAAGGGACAACAGAAGGACTAATGAGGAAATGAATCAGCAAACAGTAACAAAGATAACAGAAACTGCAACGTCGGGAATTTCAAAGTTGAAGAAGCGGCAAACCAAGAAGTTAGGAGAGTAAACGGGAGCCCACGTGGGAACAAGGAAGGGAGTGTGATGTCACAGAAGAGGAGAATATCTCTGGACAAAAGAGAGTTTGCCTTGGCCACCCATTTGGCAGGAGAAAGTAGGTCAAATGCTGGGGTATGGGGAAAACATTACCAGCTGACTCAAGGTCAAGTTTGTCGAGCATCTTATCAATGCCGAGAGGGAGCTAAATGCAAATTGAAGGAGAGGTTAGGCATCACAATGAATACAATGCTACTGGTGAGGAAGACATCAGGTGGTACTGCCGGTCAGTACACATCCAAATAGCAGGAGATTGCTCAGGAGCAAGAGCAAGTAAGACAATTTTAGATTTCACTCTGGCTCACAATAGGATGAGGATGAAGGGGGAAAGGTTTTGAAACTTGGTTTTTGAAATTGTGAAGGCTTGCTTAGAAGTTTGAGCAGAGGCCTTTCAAAGGATGTTTTGAATAAGATCCATTTGTTAACATTAGTTGAAACCTGGCTAGAAAGCAATAAGTGTATCAACTTGCAGGGGTATAATTTCATTGGGAAATATGGATCAAGAAAAAATATTAAAAGTCGAGTTCTTATAGGTATAGGGGTACTGATAAGAAATAACCTGGCAAGTAAAGCAAAGGAGAAGAAGTCAGAAATTAACGAGATCATGTGGCTGTTAATGCGTGACTGGATTGTATGTATTTGTGTAATGTGTAACCCGCCAGTGATTTCCAAGTTTCACAATCCAGATCTCTTTTGACAGAAAAGGAAATATTAAATATAACAACAGAATTTCCCTTTATAGAATTTATACTAATGGGGGATTTAAATGTGAGAGTGGGAGAGTTGGAGATTAAGGTATTAAATGTTTGGGAAGACATGGAGAGGGAGGAATTTAGCAAAATATGGACTAGGCACAGCAAAGACAAGGTTATAAACGAGGAGGGATTAAAATAGTTCAGTTCTGTGAGAATAATGGATTTGTAATGATGAATGGTTGCTAGAGGGAAGATGAAATGGATGAATTTACGTTTACAAGTGAGTGGGGTCAGAGTGTTGCAGATTGTATGTTGTGTAGTGAAAATATTTTATGCAGAGTTTGTGAATTTAAGGTAACAAACATATTTGGAACGATTCACATTTTCCACTAATAGTGTCTTGTTATAATGAAGAGAACTGTGAAACTGAAAGAGACTCTGGTACTAAGATAACTAGTTATAACTGGGTCCCAGAAAGGGCCGATGGATTTCATGGGATGATGGATTCAGCTATGGCTAAGATATGTCTATATGGGGTTAACTTAATGATTTCTTTAGGTAAAAATGATGATGCAACAAAGCTATGTGAGTTTATAGTTAAATGGGCTGGAAGTGACATGATTGTAAGGAATAGTGGGAATAAGGAAATTTATGACCACTGGTTTGATGTGGAATGCAGAGAAATGAGAACTATGGTAAGGGAAGCTGTGGTAATATGGAGAGAGAGAAATGATGAAATAGATAGGGAGCATCATGATTCAATTGCATGATAGATTTAAGTGGCTACTTGACCACAAGAAACAAGAATGGGGGAGAGCTAGAGCCTTAGAAATTGAGCAAAAGTTGCATTCAGATGAGGGGCAGCAACCTTCAACTCTCTTTATTTTAAACCTTGCCAGATTTTATTAATCAGTATGTGAAGGAGAGGAGAAGTAAACATATACATTAATAATCGGTTAATTATTTTCACAATTTGTTTATTATGGAAACTAGGAGGCAGAAGTAGTATGAATCTGGAAGTACTTAATAGTTATGTGGAAGAGTTGGGCAGACCCTTCTTACAGGAAGAAGTTAGTAACCAAGTTTGTAAATTTAAGAAAAACAAAGCAGCAGAACTGATGGTCTACCTGTAGAGCTTTTTAAAGCATGGTGTGAAGATTCGGACAGGCTATCATGCTTGACAAGGCTTATGAACGTAATTAAAGAAAAGAAGAAGGTATGGAAAGTTGGCGTACAGCAACCATACCCCAATATACAAGGCGAAAGGGAGTGAAACAAACCCTAATAACTCTAGAGGAATTGCATTGTTATCTAATTTTGGAAAAATGTTCACAGGAATTATGGCAGAGAGAATACAAAATTGGGCTGAAGAGAATAAAAGGATATCTCCATACCAAGCAGGGTTCAGGAAAATAAAAAGAACGGTGGATAATGTATTCATAATTACAACGATGATAGACAAATATCTAATAAAGAAAAGGAGCAGATTGTATGCTATATTTATTAACTTACAAAAAGCTTATGATAGGGTGGATAGAGAAATGCTATGATACAAATTAAATAAAGGTTTAAGTCTAATGTGATCGGTATACAACAGGAATTATATTATCAAAATACAGTTAAGTGTGGCGATGGAGAATTAACTAGAGCATGCTGAATAGGAGAGAGAGGGCTCAAACATGGATGTAAATTAAGTCCCATTTTGTTTAATTTGTATATTGGTGATATTTTGGATTGTTTGAAGAATGCCTGCACTCGCATGCCTGCAATTAAAAATGTAGATATCCCCAGGCTATTCCATGAATCTGGTGGTATGTTCAATATTAGGAACTGGCTTAAAGATAGCTGTAGGGGAGGTTGACAGATTTTGTGATGAATGGGAGCTAAAGCAAATCAGGATAAATTAAAATCATGGTGTTCAATAAGGGAAATAAATTGCATAAAGATGAAAAATAGTTCATGACAGGCAAGGAAATTCAAGTTGTTAGTGAGTTTTCAGGTCTGGGTATTAATAGAGGCTGAGAGAGACAGAAAAGAACTGCAATGGCAAAAGGAAGAATGGCCTTGACAGCATACGTATATGTTTATATTTGATGCCAGTAATGCACATTAAGTGGTTTGAAAGACTTTATGCAGCCTTGGTTGAATCTAGATGGATTTATAGAGGGGAAATTTTGGGAGTAGATTAGGGATGGCATAATATGGATTTTATATTAAGAAGTTTCAGTAAATTCATTTTGGGAGTCCCTAGCAATATTGCAAATGCAGCTTTAATAGAACTAGGAAAAGTAAGTGTGAGAGGGCTAATGATGAAGAAAGCACTTAAATATTTATTTTGGATCGAAGAGTTACCTGATACGATATAGTGAAAACATGCCTGATATATCAAGAAGAAAATTTGGGTATTATGTCAAATGTTGGTTGAGGAAAATTAGAGAGGAGTTATTTAAAAATGGGTTAGGAGACTTTTGGATTAAAATTGGACACTTTGAAACAGGAGGGAAGTGCGATCTGAATGGAAGACATGGATAGGCAATTTTATTTGCCCAGGTTAGGAAGAAAATCTCACTACTTACAAGGAACTAAAAGATGACCCAGAAAAGGAGAAATACATTTTAATTTGCAAAAAGAATGAAAGAGAGGGGTTAGCCTGGATTCGATTAGGGGCTTGGAAACTAAGGGGAATGAGGGAGAGAGATTATCCCTTGAATGTGCCCTATATGTGGGGAGAGGGAAGATGAAATTTACATTATCTTTCAATGTAAAGCCACTAATAACTGGAGGGTAAATCTAATAAGAAATGGTTACTAGAATCAAAGAAATTGCACTTAGAAAGATTTTGAAGACCAGGATCAGATTCCCAAACTAGGGGAGTTTTTATGGAAAGTGAAAAATGAAATGGAAATAGTCAGTTGATAAACATGGAAATTTAGATTAATTTTTAGTTGACAAAAGACATCTATGTAATATATTAACTTCTGTATTTGTATACTGAAATAGTTATGGGTGGCCAAATAACTAGGGTTAAGGTCAGTCCATTACCATGTATGATCATAGCACTAAATATATGTAAAGCAGTTTCATGAATGAGATGATTTTATGTAATCCAGTATCTATTATTTTGCATTATAATACGGCCATGTAAGTGAAACCATGCTTCATCAGTGAAAATACCAAATTTAGGATTCACAAGACTCGCATTATCTCTAGACTGTAATTTCACAATGGAAACTGAAGGAGGCTATTTACCTTTCCTCGACCTAAAAATAATCTAAGAAGACCGCCACCTCACTTCTGGCATTTACAGAAAAACAACTAACACACACAACTTCATAAAAAAACAATAGCTTCAATTTTACAGTACATAAAAATGCAGCAGTCAATAGTTTATGTTACAGAATAGTGAACATCCCCATGAAACCAGAGGAATACAAAGTATAATACACATATATCCTTATAGCTGTAGCTAAAAATGGATACAATAAAGAGTTAATAGGGACAGCCAAGAAGAAAAGAGAGGAATAAATAACAGATACCACAAAATTCAGCCAGCAAAAACAAAAGCAATACAGGAAATTTACATACTATTCAGGTGTACATCACAAATTCAGCAACAGTGTCAAGAAACACACTAACCTTAGCTCCAAAAACAATTACTGCATACAGAAACCACTTTGCACAGAAAAGAAAAATCCACTACATATCAACATGACATCAAGCACTTATACAAACAACCTGCTCCGATTGCAACCATATACACATTGGACAAACAAAGAGAGACCTTAACACTAGACTGAAAGAACACACGAGAGCCATAAGAAGATTGAAAAATCTTCAGCAGCCTACCATTTTTGGTCTACCAATCATGAGTTTGCACCTAACATCACTTTAGTATAAGTTACAAGTTTCCCACCTGAACTAAACATGAGGGAAAACATAGATATATTAAAGCACAAAGATCATGTCATGAATTTTGATTTGCCACCTCCAAAAACATTTGGAAGTTTGTGGTTCCAGACAGATATTCCTACAGTTAAGATTGCCAATAGCACCATGAACCAGTTGGATATCTGCTGATATGGCGATAAGTCATCCTCGAAACATGTTCAGGTACTTTTTTGCTTAGTGATGTTTAATATTCTAAAATTCCAACTCATCTTTATAAATTTATAAAATATAATTAATGTTTACTACTAAACTGTAAACTCTGGTTGCATTCGCCCTGTACGATATGTAGAGAAAGACCATTCCTGTGCAGAGTGTTGCTTATAGCAAAGCAAGATATCTGGGTTTGAGTTCCAGTATCATTACAGAATTTTTCACTTGCTAGAAGGCTTGGGGGCACACTCAACCAAAGCCCTAGGGAAACAATAAAAAGCTACTTGATGGATAAACAGCAGCTCATAAAACCATGCATAAGCAGCTGGAGGTAGGGAATGTAAATGTTGACTACATCCACTGCCTGTACTACAATCTGCTCATAATGTTCTTTGTGCATGGAGGCACAGGATGCAGTGGTCATACTGACTTGGCTAACATTGCACTATCATTCAATGTAAATACTGATGTGCTAACAAAACAATGTGGGGAGAGAACTAAGTAATGGCATTCAGAAAATATTTTAGGAATGCAAAACATTTTATTTGAAGGTGAAAAAAAAAAGTCAATGAAAGCGAAAAATGTAAGTCTTCATAACTTAGTCTTTAATGTGATTTTCTGTCTAATAGTGGGATATGCAGAATTTACAGTAAGGTAAAGAGCAGGAACATCTCTATCTAAAACAATTATTATTTGTTTAGAATTTTACCTCCATAGAGATGATTATGAACTTGGCGAGTCTAAAGTCAATTCACTTGCTGATGACATAATTTAGAACTCTATGAAGGAGGTAGAGAGAGCAGCATTGAAGCTCATTATTTTGAATTCATGCATCTTACCATAGCATATATGTTGTAATGAATGATAGGGTGCGTATGGGTATGAGGATAAAGGCAAGAATAAAGAAATTGATGGGATGAGTGGCACAGAAAACTAAAGCTCAGAGAAAACCCGTGTCAGCACCTCTATGTCCTCATGAAGCAATCGGACTAAGCTCACTTTTCTATTGTCTAGATGGATCAACACTTGTCATGGCATCATTTTATAAATTAACCTGTTACTGTATATAAGGTTATATACCTATATGCAAGGTTTTCTAATCGTGATATTCATTAATTTCCAATGAAACAAGATCACGATTTCACAATGTTTAATTTCATACACTTTTCTAAGGTAGAGGAAGTATTGCTTAGGACAAGTACCTCTAAAAGCAAAGATACTAGAAAAGATTTTTAAAACTCTTCCCACCTAGCTCTCTATATAGAAACATTTCTGTTTTCTTTTTATTTTCTCAAAAACTTTTTAGATGATTTTGATTAAAATACTGTATGTGAGTCATTCCACTTCAAGTCACCCATATTTTCACAAAATCTGACCATCATGTCTCTGACTCACTTCAAATTTTGTCCATGGATTACAAAAACAAAGTGAATTATGTTTCAAATTCTTATTTTTTTTAAATTGCAATATTTGAACAATCCAACTTGAAAAGCCCACACCTCTCCACCTTTAAATTAGAATATCTCACAGGCGATAAATGATAAAATTATATTATATGCAATGCAAAGCTTAATTTACTTAATATTTATTATAATTGATATAATTAATTATTTACATCAATTTTTAAAATCCAAACATTTAAAAACTATATATCCCTATTAACCTTCATGTAAAACCTTCTATAAAAATTGTAAGTGAATTCCTTGTAGTTTTTTATATGTAGTGGGATTCCAACATGGCATGGCTGGAGAGTATCAGCAACAGTCTGTCGTTGGATGCTTTGTCAACTGTTCACAGTTTAGTTTAGTTTGTTCACATGTAACTGTTAAATTTGGCATACAGTTGAGAAACATTTGAACTTTCAATCTTTCCATTCTAAAATGCCAGCATTACACATTCACGAGTAATAATAACAAGCATTATAATGAGTACTAACCTTTTTATAAGTGGTGTCCATCTGCATTGAGACATTCCTGTCATTCCTCATCGTCATAAGATAGTAATTTATGAATTATAGCCACTCTATAGGGTTTCAATTCTAAAAGTTTAGCAGCTAAATGAAAGGTTTTTTATACATCCACAAGCTGTGCAACATGTCTTAAGAGACTTCTTGGGAGAGCATTCGAATAATGCATAATTTTGTCAGTTTTTTCCTCCATTAGAACATTTCTTTTTCACTTCTTAGGTTTAGCATTTAGTGATGCCGTTATCCTAAACTTATTAACAAGGAATTCAACTACAAGACGACGTAGATTCATCACAACACAACGCAGAAGCGACATACAAATCTAGGAGAATGGGGCAGAACGCTGGACATCAAAGTAACAGCAACGGACAGCATTAGTAAGGTTAGAGTATCTTAATTTTTTTTAAAAAAAAAAAAAAAAGGTAAATAAATGTTAATGAGGAGTGGTAGGATAATAAAAACAATGGCTGCTAGTAATACAGAAGAAATAATTATGGAGGGAGATAGTGTAACAGTTAGCTGTGATCCAATACAAATTACAGGAAATAGCCCAGACTTTTTAGGATTTGAGGATGAAAATGTTAGTGCAGAAAGTGAGAATAGAATAGCAGGAAATGTTAATTTTGATGCTAGTATGATGATGGAAATGCTGATAAATATGAAAAATATGAGGGAAGATATACAAAAGAGTCATAGGGAAATGAGGGAAGATATGCAAAAGAATAATGAGAAATTAGAAAAGAATATTGGGACATTAAGGGAAGATATGGAAAAGAATAAGAAAGAATTGAGGGAAGATATTGATAGGAGTTTAGAACAAAAACTAGATCAGAATAAGAGAGAATTGAGGGAAGATATTGGTAAAAGCTTAGAACAAAATAGGAAATCAATTGAAAATATTGGTAGGAGTAATGATATATTAGAGCAAAAAGTAGATCAAAGCAGTGAAGAAAGTGAAAAGAAAATTACGAAGCTAGATAGTTGTATGCCAAAAATGAGAGATGAAAATGAGGAAGTAATAGCAAGTGAGATAGGAGAAATTTCAAAGAAAATGCTAGACATGAGTAGGGAAAGAGATAACAAAGAAAGTGAGGTTAATACTAAAAGTGAGGTTAATGTAGAATGTACAGAGTTAGGAAGTCAAATGTGTAGTATTTCAAGTGAGTTAAGAGAGATAAAAGAGGTTATAAATGTAGATGTAAATGAGGCGCAGGTTAATTTCAATGGGGAAATATCAGAAATACAGAATGAGACAGTAATGCAAAGAAATAAATTGTACCAAGATGTTCAAAATGAAAACTCCAGTCCAGTACAGTTTAGTACAGATTTGTCAGAGTATTCTCAAATTAAAGAGATAGTTGAAGAGTTGAAAATGAAAGTTGTTAAAAGGTGTATTGTTCAAGAAACTGTAGATTGTTTTCAAATGTTATCAGGGAACGAAATGTCATATGAATACAAGAGGTTATTCATGAACAAAAATTTGAAGGTTAGGTTACGGCTACGAGTAATGTTTAGCCACACACAATTTGATCCAGGAGGGTAAATAGCAATGTGATGTAAAGTAAATGCTGGATAGTTAAAGACGACTTGCAGAGAAATGTATTGGAACGTAAGAGGGTTAACTAAATATATATATATGTCATGAGAAAAGAGAAATAAATTATAAAAAAAAAAAAAAAAAAGAGAGAAATGTTTAAAAAAAAATATATATATATATATATATATATATATATATATATATATAATTAAATTTTTAGTAACTGTAACAATATTTGAAAATTAAGAATGCAAAGATTGAAACTTAAGATGATATTAAATTAAAAGTACGTAAATACAATTCCAAGAGTATTATTAAAATAAAGTACAAAATAACAAAAATGGGTAAAAAAATAATAATAATAAACAAACAAAAAAAAAAAAACAAATACTTATGTAGCAAACAGAAAAGGTGAAACATTGCCTAGATTTAAGAGATGTAAATATTTGTGTAGAGGGTGAATATTTTGGTAAATATGTGTAATAATTACAAAAATCTTAAATGTATAAATTTTTGTCAACAACTCAAAGTAAACAATTTGGTAGCAGTGATTAAATAATTTAGGGTAAAGTATTTGCTATAAAAAAAATTTTGTGATGTCAGATTAATATCTAAATTAATTAAACCAGAGCCAGTAAGTAGTGGCGAGATAGGGGAAAAACATGTCGTGTGTTAAATGCGTGTGAAGTGTTAAGTGAAAGTGATAGCGTGTGTTCCAAGATTTAGGAGACTAAAAACACAATTATCAAATTTCTAAACAAGTTATAAATATTTATAATTATGTTTCTAGTGGGGCATATGATACGGTAATTTGTATCATAAATTACTTAAAGGTAAATAATGATTGTAATATAAATATGTATTTTTATGTGACATTGATTTCAGAGGTTTATTAATTGTAATTAATATTGGTAAATAATAATATACGGCTTTACTGAAACTGTCAACAATAACGCAATAATGCAACGATGGGGTGAGTTGTTTATCATTACCGGGAACCAGGAAGTTACGTAATGTTTCGCGCGTTTTTTCCGTTTAGAAGCTTCTAGAATGTTTCCTAAAGCAATATGTATTAGTGGTTTTCATTGGATATTCAAATAGACGCTAATGTTGGCGCGTTTTATTAGCCAATGGCAGTTCATTTATAATCTTTAGGCGTATCTTAAGGCAAGCGTATAAATAAGCCAGGCCGAGGTAGAGTGTCCCCCAGTTCAACAGAATTCTCAGTACACTACATATCACCAGTCAGTCCTTCATTTCGTCATAAGTTACGCGCAGCAGAATTACAAGAATTCTTATAAAATATTATACAGTTAAATATACACAAAGTTGATGTATGCAAGTTAAAAGTGATAAGTAAAAAGTTATTAAAAACAGTTTCAGTTTGGCGAGTATCTATTTCAATATGTAAAAAGTGTTAGTGAACGTGTTCGGCAATAAAAGTTATAAAAACAATTTCTTCATCAGTATCATTTCTGAATAAAAGATTCCTTTCCGATTCACACCCTGCAAGAGTTAAATGTCGACCTAAATAGCTAGCCGGAGGACAATATACAAAACTTTAAATTCTTTCAGAAACTAATTGATACAAATTGCCACGCCAGAGGGAGCTACGAACCAACCAACGAATGACGTCACAGGATGTCAACGCGTGCAGTAAAGCAGCACAACATATGATCTACAAGTTCTCATTTCTTACACTATAAATATTACGTAAGCAACATATACCGTCGCAATATATGTATCATACATAAAAATTCTTTATTCAAGCATGAATTTTTCAGTTAGCATTTCAATGGACCAGTGGCGTAGCATAAGGGTAGACTTTGAGACTGAGTCTACTTAAATAAATTGCCAAGAAACTAAGTAAATTTTTAAACATATAAATAAAGACAGCTTCAAACAAGTGATGAAAAACTAATTAATACAATCACCTTCACCGCTGTTTATCCCAACGCCTCAAACCCTACTGCTAAGAGTCACACTGTAGTGATGCGTTCTTGGGCAGCTTCAAAATCTCATGATGTGACAGCAAAGTCGAGTAGAGGCTGGGATGGCTGAGTGAGTGCAAGTCTCATCAAGAGTGGACTTACATAGCTTTTCCCACTAAATTTCGACCTCTCATTGTAGGAAGACATGCCCATATTTTCTTGTGCATTAAGGGCACAAAGGCAGCAGCAGAGACTTAACACGTTTAATTAGGTGTTTAGTCTCTGTGTACCTACTCTCTCCAAAGTCCAGAAACAGAACAATAGGGGTTGGAGACAAGGGTAGGGCAAGGCAGTGTAACATAAACATTTTATTCCTCAGTTATTGGTGAACCAGCATTATGTGCGTATAACTGTGCAATGCAGTAAAGTGATAATTTTATGTAAACCTGTGTATTATTTTCATTGTGCGTGTTTTATTTATGATTTTAGAAATATGGACAATTCCATCGATTTAGTGGATTACTTATTAAAAACTCAATTTTCAACTCTATCTTATGAGAAAAAGTGTGAACTTAAAGGCAAAAGACCAATTCCTAAGCTTGGCATTGTCTTCCAGGAAAAGAGCCCAAAATGGAAATTTCAAACACCCTGGTACAGTAAATTTAATTGGTTAACTGGCAGTTAAATTCATAACAAATTGTGTTGCTTTGTATGTTTGTTTTTTGGCAGAGAAAAGGAATTGAGTGTTGAAGGAATATCAAATATTAAAATCATTGAAAGAAAAGTTTGCAATAAAAATCGCCAACTGGAGCTTATATACAAGAAAATCTAAACAAATACCTGCATTGTTTTCATGATTTAAAATCATACAATGGTTTGTCAGCATTTTGTAAAGTTACAACTAACGCTATATTTTTATAATTTAATTTAGTTTAAAATGTATGTTCAGTCGATTTTGGCAATTAATAGCAATGCTAATGACTACTAAAACAACTAATAATAACAATAATCGAATCGTAATAGATAATTCACACCATTTTGTGAAACACTAATGTATAGGAATTCAATTTTTAAAATATAGTTTACCCAGAACACAGTTATCAAGCTACACCACTGCAGTATACTAATAACAAGACAAGAACAACAACAATAATAAGAATACTTTTAAAGTATTCACACACAATACACATGTTTGAATAAGCTTTCACTTTTGAGTTGACAATGAACAAACTCTAGTCTTTACAGCACAAATAGAAGGCAGCAACTGAAGTTGACATTCACAACTAATAAAGCACAGCCCTGAGCAGGTCATTCACTTCTAGTGAGCTAGCAGAACATATTGAGGTCACTGTAGTGCAAGCGAATAATGTGTACATGCATTCATGATTGAGCCAAAAACTACTGCTTGGTATGAGAACACAATAAAACATCATCAGTTGAAAAATACAAGTATTTAAAAATTGAAATCAATAACAAGAGTGTCTTAGAAATAGGAAACATCACAAAACATTTTGACATAAATTGTGTGCTTTAATGAGATTTACATATTTTGTGTAATAAGATCTCTTACAGCTTATCATTTATACAAAAGTCATTTAAAATGATGGGGACTTCATAGATTATTTGCTGAGAATTCAACATATACACCTATTTGTCATGCAAATATGTTCAACATTACTGTTTTTCTCAAATTGTTGAGACATTTCTCAAAAAATAAAAAATAATGAAACCTTTTGACATTTAGTGTTTCATCATAAGGCTAAGTAAAATGTAAGTTTTCCTGATGTTTGCTTAGAAAATGAATTAGTAACTAAACCATATAAAATTAAATTCCTTGGAGTTTGGGTTGATAATAACCTTGATGGGGATTACATAGTGATGATGTATCCAAGAACTATGCCAAATTTGTTTTGCTTTATACGAGGTGTGATAATAAAGTAACAGGAATTTTTGTTTTTCTTAAAGAATTTTTATTTAATCATCAACATTAACTTTGTCCCCTTCAAAGTAATCCCCATCAGATATAACACACTTGTGCCAACGCATTTTCCAATCTTGGAAACACTTCTGGAACTCACTTTTCATTATGGTGTTCAGCTCCTTCAGTGATTCTGTTTTTATCTCATCAATGGTGGCAAAACATCATCCTTTCATGGTTCTCTTCAGCCTCGGGAATAGAAAGAAGTCCCGCGAATACAGTGGCTGAGGCAGCATAATGGTTTTGTTTTTTGCCAAAAATCAAGAATAAGCATTGAGGTGTGGGTGGGTGCATTATCATGATGCAATTTCCAAGAGTGATTTTGCCACAATTGTGGTTGTTTTCTTCGGATTGCTTCATGCAAATGGTGCATAAATTCCAGGTAGTATTCCTTATTGACCATATGACCACCACGCAGGAACTCCTGATGCAGTATCTCATTGTAATCAAAGAAAACAGTGAGAAGAACCTTCACTTTGATTGAACTTGTCAAATTGTTTTTGGTTGGCTCTTCAGGCAGTTTCCATTGGGACGATTGGGCCTTAGTTTTGACATCATACAGATATACCCATGTTTCATCACCTGTCTTTAGAAGTTCTGGGTCGTTTTCAACTTCATTCAGCAATTCCTGAATGATGTCTATGTGACGTCGTTTTTGGTCAAAATTCAATAATTTCAGAACAAATTTTGCTGCTACACGTTTCATGCCCAAAACATCCAAAAAAATTGCTTGGCATGAGCCAAAGGATATGCCGACATCATCAGACCTCTCTGATGGTGATTTGGCAATTTTCCAGAACTATTTCCTTTACTTCTTCCACATAGTCATCAGTAATTGATGTACTAGGACGTCCACGGCAGTTGTCGTCTTCAACGTCTTCTCGACCCTCTTTGAAATGTTTATACCACTCATAAACTCTTGTCTTATTCATAGTAGATAACCAAAAGCTACAGTCAGCATTTTGAATGTGGTGCTGCACTTTATTCCATTTTTCAAGCAAAATTTAATGCAGATTCCTTGATCCATCTTTTTCAAAAGTAAAAATTCGCCAAGCACTCGAAAACAGGTATAACTTTTTCGACTGTCAACAATAAACTAAATATTCAAAACACTGAAAATGTAAATATACATCAGGAACATGTGTACCAACAAGATAAAACAAAAGTTTTGAACATCGGATGTATAACGCTCACGAAATTACAAATTTCATGTTATTTTTTGATCACACATTGTATACCCCAAGAGCCTTAGTTAATCTTAATGTGCTTAAAATAGCCTACTACATATACTTCCATTCACAGTTATCTTATGGCACAATATTCTGGGGAAAGTCAAGCCACGGTAAAAACTCTTTATAATTCAAAAAACGGCAATTGAATTTATGCTAAATCTTTTTAGCAGCATAAGCTATAAACCTTATTTCAAGTTGTTAAATATATTGATGGTTCCTTCTATTTACCTCTATGAAACACTGTTAATAATGCATATTAAGTTGAATAGTTTTAATAAAAATGCTGACATTCATGACCATCATATAAAAAATCTGATGTGACGCACTCATATGACTTTCACTGCTCTTGTACAAGCTATTTTTACAAAAGCTTATTTTCGATCTGCTTCATGTTAATCAAGATAAACATTTGCAGAAACTATCTTATTGCTAATTTTCTTGTAGGTGCAGGAGGAATATGGTAGGCTTTAAGTGATAGTTGAATCTTTAAAGAGCTGGTTGCTATGTGGAGCATTTCATTCTTTTTGCATGTCCAGGACAAAAATAAATAAATAAATTCCCATTTGAGAAAAAGTATAAGTATTGCAAAATTCAAACAAATAACAAGGAATATCTCAGAAATGGTTCACTCCACAAAACAAAAGTGTGACATAAATTGTGTGTTGTAACAATATCTACATTTTACATATTTTTGTGTAAAATTTTGTCTATCTCTTACCAGTTATGTGAAAGTCATTCATAATGAAGTGAACTTTAGGGGACATTCCAAGAAAATTTAAGATATACATTTCATTTGCCATGAAAATATCTTAAACATATGATATTTTAACAATATCATTGCAGCCATTTTTGGGAAAATATAATTTTTGAAAAACGTTCCATGTAAAGGGTAGTCTGGGATGGGAAGATTTTCTTGAAAATGTTAGTTGCGCATCCTTGAAAGATATTAACTCAAATAACAAGTTTGATCTTTATTCGACTTTTCCTTTTTGAGTTATGCTGTTCACAGACAGACACACGCATGGACATGTTTCCAAAAATACTTTATTTGGATTCAGGGCATCTCAAAACTGAATTTCCGGTGAAATCTCGGTATCGAATTTTTAGGTGGAATACAATACTTCCCCTACTTACTCTATGTTAGACAAAGTAAAACTACAGAGAGAGCCAAAAAACTACAAACCGGCTGCGCTGTGCTTTTCCTGTTCGCGTCCTCGGCGCTCGTTGCCGACTGTTGCTATCATAGAAAGGCACGGATGAAACCATACAACATTTTTAAAACTACTTTTAAAGGCTCTACTTACCAATTTTATGAAACGAGATACTGAAACTGGCCACTGTTGTTGTCCATACATTTTTGGCATCTCTTTAGGAAACTATCCATCACTTGCCGTAGTTCAGTAGAGAAATGCTGGCTATTTCCTGACAGATATTTTGTTTTAATTCTACCAGGGTGTGTGGGTTTGTCTTGTACTCTTTATGTTTTAAGTTACCCCAGAGATAGAAATCACAGGGGGTTAGGTTGGGGGACCGAGGGGGCCACAAATCTCTACTAATAATTCTGTCCTCAAAAACACTTTCAATTGTTCTCATCGAAATATTGGCCGTTGCAGAGTCTTGTTGAAAAAAGGCAAAATCACGCTCTCTGTCTTTTAATTCTTTAAAAACAGGGTGCAAAATTGTATTCACAGACTTCAACTATTGACTCAAAAAGAATTGGTGCCAAAAATGTACGGACAGCAAGTGTGGCCAGTTTCAGCATCTCCTTTCATAAAAGTTGGTAAATAAAGCCTTTAAAAGTAGTTTTAAAATGTTGTATGGTTTCATCCATGCCTTTCTATGATAGCGGCAGATGGCAATGAGCGCTGAGGGTGCAGAGGAGAAACACCGCATAGCCGGTTTGTAGTTTTTTGGCTCTCTCAGTAGATTAAAGGTGTACATTACAGGGCACAAAAGGACTCTATATGTAAAAAGTCTTCACTAAAATGGTGTACAATATACTCCCTTCATATTTTAAGAAATTACAAGCACAGCATTATTTACAAAGTTTAGAAATTTTCTAATACAGAGTTGTTTTTATTCAGTGGATGAATATCTGTAAATGGTATAATCATTTGGTCTCTATTAGATTTACTATTGTTGTATAATTTATCTAATTTATATTTTATGACTTCTTAGTAAGGGTTTCACTTATTATTATTATTATTATTATTATTATTATTATTATTATTATTATTATTATTATTATTATTATTATTAAAAACTGTCTGTTTATAGTATACTCGTACTTAATTTCAATATGCTTTGGTTTAACATAAAAATTAATGGGAAGCACAGTGAAGTAATTAAAATATTAATAAAATTCATGTGGCAACACACTGTAACTTCGCTCTTACATTCAGTGGCTCTTAGCTGATGATGAAGACAAGGTGTCTTCGAAATGCGTTCAAGGTAATTATCTTGCAAGAGTGAAGTTAGAGTATGTTGCCACATGAATTTTATTAATATGTTCTTGTTTGTTGTAAATGACTCTTTTATTAAAATTGTTAAAGCTGATATTTTCGTATTGAAATCAAGTGGTGGATAAGTGATATGTGAAGGGTAGTTTGGGGGTGTGGGAACTGTGCGCACACTTTTTTGTTTTTTTATTTATTCAGGGAGCCTCAAAACGCATATTTCCAGCTAAATCTGGAATACAGCACTCTCTCTGCTTACCATAAATAAGTAGTAAAGAAAGCAAAAATTAGTAGAGGAATAGGTACCATTAAACATCACATATCTTACTTTTAGAAACACCAACACTAAATACAATAATAGTTTCAGCAAAGCTGAATGTGTTAGACTCCCTTGTGTATGCTATCTATGTTGTTAAAGTAGCTACAGTATAATTACAATTTTACATGCGCGCACACACATTTTCATTTAAATCATAGCCAGCTTCTATTAACTTTATTATAATGGTTGGGAAAAACAAAACCAACTAATACAAAGAGGGTCAAAAAACTACAAACCGGCTGCGCTGTGTTTTTCCTGTCCGCATCCTTGGCGCTCATTGCCGTCTGCCACTATCATAGAAAGGTACGGATAAAACCATACAACATTTTTAAAACTACTTTTAAAGGCTTTACTTACAAACTTTATGAAAGGAGATGCGAAACTGGCCACCGTCGTCCATACATTTTTGGCACCTCTTTAGGAAAATATCTAATACTTGCCGTAGTTCACGTTGAGAAACGCTGGCAATTTCCTGCCGGATATTTTGTTTAATTCTTGCAGGGTGTGTGAGTTTGTCTTGTACATTTTATGTTTTAAATTACCCCAAAGATAGAAATCGCAAGGGTTTACATTGGGGGACCAAGGGAGCCACAAATTTCTACTAATAATTTTGTCCTCAAATGCAATTTCAATTGTTCTCATCGAAATATTGACCATATAAGCTGTTGCAGAGTCTTGTTGAAAAAAGGCAAAATCAAGCTCCCTGTCTGTCAATTCTTTAAAAAAAAAAAGGGGGCAAAATTATATTCACATATAAACGGGCGTCAACTGTTGACTCGGAAAAAATTGTCCCTATAACTCTTTCTCTGCCCATGGCACACACCAAATTTTTTGTCATAAAAGTGTACTTCATGAACAATATTACTGGTTGTGCGGTTTATTTTTCACTGGGCATGTGGAAACATGATAATGCACTGTTGCCATAAACAAGGCCACGCTGTTAATGTGGTTTTGCTCTGCAGTATGAAATGCAATATTGTGTTGACAGTGATGTGATGTAGTTCAGTTATTACAAGTTATTTATTATTTTGTCCTGTAGTTAGTCACAAAGTATATTAAGGCTCAGTATATGTTTTCTACTGCACAGCATGTATTTATTTATGATTCGTATGTGCTAAGTCAGTCAGCTCGCCAAGTGAAAGTATGATTTGCAGAAAGATTTCCAGGTGTAAAAGTTTCAGGCTGTACAACAATTCATGAACTTTACAATAAATTTCAGGCCACAGGAAGTGTTCAGGCTAAGAAATCTCAAAGACAATGAAAGAGTTATAGGGCCAATTTTTTTTGAGTCAATAGTTGAAGTCTGTGAATATAATTTTGCACCCTGTTTTTAAAGAATTAACAGACAGGGAGCATGATTTTGCCTTTTTTCAACAAGACTCTGCAATGGCCAATATTTCGATGTGAACAATTGAAAGTGTGTTTGAGGACAGAATTATTAGTAGAGATGTGGCCCCCTTGATCCCCCAGCCTAACCCCCTGCGATTTCTATTTCTGGGGTAACTTAAAACATAAAGTGTACAAGACAAACCCACACACCATGGAAGAATTAAAACAAAATATCTGCCAGGAAATTGCCAGCATTTCTCTATTGAACTACGGCGAGTGATGGATAGTTTCCTAAAGAGGTGCCAAAAATGTATGGATGATGGCCAGTTTCAGCATCTCCTTTCATAAAGTTGGTAAGTAAAGCCTTTAAAAGTAGTTTTAAAAATGTTGTATGGTTTCATCCGTGCCTTTTTATGATAACGGCAGATGGCAACGAGCGCTGAAGACGCGGACAGGAAAAACACTGCGCAGCCAGTTAATAGTTTTTTGGCTCTCCCTGTATTAGTCTAGTACAGCTGATGTAGATATGAATGCTCTCAGTCGTAGACCAGACAATACCAAAGAATACTTCTATTCTTAACTATTAACTTCTGTTTATGCAGGCATCATGTGCTTTATTATCATAGTCCAACAATGAGAAAAAAGTGGGAGATTTTAAGACAAACAAGAAGACTAAGGGGGACAAAAATATTCATAGAACAGGATTATACAAAAGAAGAACAAGACCAACGGAAGGAATTAATTAAAAGAATGAATGAAGCAAGAGCAGTAGGGAAAAAAAGCATATCTAAGAGGGCTACAATTAATAGTGGAAGGTGAAAATTGGAACATGAACATCAAGAGAAACGAAGCTAGAGGAACATATGCACTGCAGCAAATTATAGACTGACCGGAAAACACAGGACAAAGACCTGAACAGAGAATGAAACCATCAGCAGAATTTCAGCAAAGTCAAACGTGGGTGAGAAGAGGTCAATAAAATGAAAGTGCGACAGCTGAGCAAGAGGACAGAAGAAGCAACTTTGAAGAGAGAAGAGAGGAGGTGACAAGGGAGATACATCAACAAGAGACAAGGGGAAGGCAGGAAGAAGAGCTGGCAGTGGTGGGAGAAAGCGAAGAGGCAACATTGGTGAACGAAATAATCGAGAGGAAGGAGCTAGAAGAAGGAGGGGCGGCAGCAGGAATTGTGCTGAGTGAGGGTAGGGAGGCAGGGAAAAGTGAGAGTGCAAGGAGGGGAAAATCACAAAGTGGAGAAGTGTTACCGGTAGGGTCCATAAGTGAAGCAGATGAAACAAAAAAAAAGAAAGGTTCAAAATCTTTAGCCAAGGATTATAATCAGCTTAAGGATTAAGAGAAGAAAAGGAAATGGAACCGCGAACTACAAGATACGGGAAAATGTTGGAGAGTTTCAAATTCCAAGAACAGTCAAAGAACAAATAGGGAAAGGGGTTAAAATTAATGTTTTGGAATGCGGAAGGGCTAAGAAATAAGATACGTAGTGGGGAAATGAAAAATGTTATGTGTTCTATGGATTTTGTAGGAGTAGCAGAGACATGGTTAGGAAAGGATGAGGTAGTAGAAATTGCAGGTTTCAAGTTTCTAGAGAAAAAGGCAAGGAAAAGATGCGGTAGGGGAAGAGCATCAGGAGGAGTACGTCTGTTTGTAAAGAATGATTTGGAAAAAATTATTGATATAGAAAAAATGGAGAATAGAGGCACAAATGTGCTATGGTCAATAATTAAGCAAAATAATGGGGTAAGATTAGGAATAGGGGTGGCATATGTAATAGTAGCATTGCTTACGTAATATGTTTTTACGTAAATTATTAGAACTTGAAGATCTTATATTGGGCTGCTTTTGTTTTGTTTGGTTACATAATTTTAACTGCCCCACGTATGGGAGCCAATTTTGCGATATTACTTATTGTAGTTTTGTTAGCCCCACGTTTGGGAGCCAATTTGAAGTAACATTATTGTAGCCCCACGTTGTGGTAGACAATTTGCGACGGTATTACTTATAATGTTTGTTTACATCACGTGTGTTGAAGCCATCTTGTGACGTCATTCATTTGTTCGGTTTGTAGCTCCATCTAGTGCTAGCAATTTGTGGTACCTAGTATCAGTGTTTGAAAGAATTTTAAGTTTTGTTTATTGTCCTCCGGCTAGCTATTATCTTATCTTGGGTCGAACATGTGTCTTGATCAGGGTTGTGTAAACGGAAAGGAATCTTTTATCCAAAAAAGAACACTGATGAAGAAATTTGTTTTATAATTTTTATTGTCGAACACGTTCACTATCACTTTTACATATTGATCTAGATACTCGCCAAACTGAAACTGTTATAATAACTTCTTACTGATCACTTTTAATCAACGTACTTCAACCTTTTGTATAATTAACTTTACCATATTTTAGATCTTTCATAATTCTGCTGCGCGTAACTTGTGAATCTATCTCCGATGTATGACGAACTAATACTTTCGACGAACTGACTGACTGAAGACGACGTGTAGTGTACACAGATTTTTGATGAACTGAGCAACTGAAGGCGACGTGTAATGTATTGAGATTTTCGATGAATTGAGCAACTGACTGAAGACGACGTGTAGTGTACACAGATTTTTGATGAACTGCACGCAAGCTACCTCTAACCTACCCTATTTATACGCCTTCATCCAGATACGCCTAAAGATTATAACTGAACTGCAATTGGCTAATAAAACGCGCCAACATTAGCGTCCATTTTAATATCCAATTAAAATTATGAATACATATGCTTTAGGGAGGAAACATTCCAGAAGTTTCTACGAAAACGCGCCAACATTACGTAACTTCCTCGTTTCCAATAATGATAAACAGCTCACCCCCTCGCTGCATTATTGCACGCTATTATTGACAGTTTCAGTAAGGCCGTATAAACTTATTTCCAAATAATAATTACAATTAATAAACATCTGAAATCAATGTCACATAAAAATGCATATTCATATTACAATCATTATTTACATTTAAGTAATTTGTGATACAAATTACTGCATCACATATAACCCACCAGAAATATCATTTTTTTACGATAGTAACTTTTATAGTAAATTAGAAGAAGAGATGGAAGAAATACAAGAAAAGATGCCAGAGATAGAATTTATTGTGATGGGAGATTTGAATGCGAGAATAGGAGAAGAGAATGGAAGGTTATAAAGTAAAGAGCAAATACAAGAAGATAGGGATGTGATGAGGCCAAGGAAAAGCAGGGATGTAGCTATAAATAAGGAGGGAAAAAAATTACTAGAATTTTGCGAGACAAATAACATGCTAATATGTAATGGATTAATGAAAGGAGATGAGGAGGGGGAGTTTACATTCGTATACGCAAACAGTCAAAGTGTAATAGATTACATGATATGCAGTGAGGAACTGGAGGATAGAATCACCACATTTAAAATAATAAACGAAGTAGTAGGTAGTAGTCATTTCCCACTAATGATGGAAATAAATGTTCTGGAACAGAGGGTAAAGAATAAAGAAACAGTTAAAATAAAAACAATAAAGGTGTATAAATGGAGAGAAGTATTAAAAGAGAAATTTGTGAAAGAATTAAAGTCAAAGGCAAGCCAGATTGTGGAGTGCGGTATAAAAATGGCTATGGATGAGGGAAATTCAGAAAAAGGGTTACAGTTACTAAAATTATTACTAATAAGAGCAGGAGTAGGGATGGAAAGAAGGCATAGAAAAGACCAAGAAATTAAGGGGTGGTTTGAAGAAGAATGTAGAAAAAAAAAAAGGAGGTATTTAATGAGCTTATTAGTTGGAGGAGGTCAGAGAAAGAAAGGGATAGACAAAATCTGGTGAAACTTAAGGGGGAATATAAAGGTTTGCTTGAGGCCAAGAGGAAAGAATGGCAGAGAAGTATAGAAAAGAATCTAAAGGCAGCAATAGAGAGTAAGGATAGTAAAAAAATATGGGAAATAGTGAGGATGATGAATAAGAAGAGAGAGGACAAAAATGAAATTACACCGAATGAATGGATAGGGTACTTTAGAAGGCTAATTGGAGATGGGAAGAAAATAAAGTTAGACATGAAAGAGGTAGGACAAGGAGGAATATTTAATGAGAAATTAGACAGTAAAATCACAGAGCTGGAAGTTAGCCAGCAAATAAGGAATATAAAACAAGGTAAGGCAGTAGGAATAGATGGAATACCAAGGGAATTCTGGAAAATATATGGGGAAATGCAAAGTGGGCTAACAATGATGACAAAATTATTAAATAAAATTAAAGAAAACAATGATGTACCAGAATGTTGGAAAATAAGTATGGTGGTACCAATTTACAAAGGAAAGGGAGGAGCAAATAGACCAGAGAATTACAGGGGAATAAGTTTATTATCAATATTAGGAAAAATATACACAGGTATACTGGCCGATAGATTAAGAAGCTGGGTTGATGAGGAAGGAATACTGTCAGAATATCAAGCTGGGTTTAGGAAAGGTAAACAAACAATAGACAATATATTTATAATAAAGACTATAATAGATAAATACTTGAGCAGGAAAAGAGGAAGGATATATATGTTTTTTGCAGATTTTGAAAAAGCATTTGATACAATAAATAGAGAAGCATTAGCATATAAATTAAGCAAGAAAGGGGTAAGCAAAAACTTTATAAAAGAAATCAGAAAGATTTATAAAGATGTAAGATTCTGTATAAGATGTAAAAATAATGGAGTTACAGAAATGA
Organism: Deroplatys truncata; assembly: GCA_030765065.1. Lineage (NCBI taxonomy): Eukaryota > Metazoa > Arthropoda > Insecta > Mantodea > Mantidae > Deroplatys > Deroplatys truncata. The sequence continues at coordinate 107,383,124 of CM060976.1, forward strand.
CGGAGCAAAAAATAGGATTAAGACAAGGGTGCAAATTGAGTCCTATACTATTTAATATATTCATAGATGACATATTAGAAAGAGTGAAAGGAAAAAATCTGCACTGCCCCATAATAGCAAATACAGAGATACCAGGTTTACTATATGCGGATGATCTTATGGTCGGGGCTATAACGGTAATTGGGTTACAGAAAGCAGTCAACGGAATACAAGAATACTGCGAAGAATGGGGAATAAAAGTAAATATAAATAAATCAAAAGTTATGGTATTTAAAAGAGGAAATAAACTATAAAGAGAAGAGAAATGGCAGATGGGGGTTTAAAATTAGAAGTTGTCAAGGAGATGGATTATTTGGGGGTGAGGTTGAGCAGTAATGGTGAATGGGGGGCGCATAGCAGGAAGGTTGTAGCTAAAGGAAAGGCAGCAATGACAGGAGTAAGGATGTGCAAATATAAATTGGAAATGCCAACTAAGTGGCTAGAAAGAATGTATGAAACATTGGTGGAAACAAGAATGTTATATGCAGTAGAAATTTGGGGAGGATCTGAATTAAGCAGGAAAATAGACCAGAGCTACGGAATGTTTTGTAAAGAGCTATTGGGGCTAACAAGATCAGCACCAGGGGAAGTAGCATTAGTGGAATTAGGAAGAACAAGAAGAAAGGGAGTGATACTGGAAAGGATATTAAAATTTTGGTTTAGGTGCTTGGGAAAAGATAAAGAGGAAATTTTAAAGATATGCATGGAACAACAAAAGAGTATGAAAAATAAAAATAGCTGGTGGACAGGGGTAGAAAAAATTATGGAGAAGATAGAAATGGGAGATATTTGGAGAATAGGAGAAAGAAATAGCGATGGTTTTTGGATAGCAGTAAGAAACAGAGTGGAGGATATAGAAAGACAAGAGATTTGGGGAAGCTTAGAAAATAAAAAGTCACTAGGGTTCTATAGATTAGTAAAAAGGAAATGGGGAAGAGAAGGGTATGTAGATTATTGTAATAGAGCAGGAAAAGAAGCGTTTGCATGGATGAGAACAGGAGCAATGTATTTGAGAGGGTTAAGAGGAAAAAAAATCAGAATGCAAAGAATTAGCAGAATGGAGACAAGAAGTATGGGAAGAAAAATGGGAAAAAATGGATAGGAAAATAGTAGCAATTAAAATGCTAACGAGAAAAGAAGAAAAGCAAATTAAGAATATGGGGGAGTTCTTAAAAAAAGTAAAAGAGAAATGGAGTAGAAAAGTAAGAGAGATAAGAAAGGTAGAAAGGCAAATGGAGGAAGGAGAAGATGGGCAAATATGGATAAAAGGTAGTAAGGAATGTTAAGAGGAGCCAGAAGGCCAGGGTGCCAGGCAAAAAGAGCAGCATAGCTAAAATATAAAAAATAAAAAAAAAAAAAATTATTATCATAGTGAGCTGTATGAATTGTCAGTTTGCTCAAACACTCTGTTTCAGGTACATCAAAATTAGCTTCAATTATAGTGATGAAAACAAAAAGATTTGCTCTCCCTCTCTGAGAAATTTAATCTGATTTGCAAAATGCAAACAGGTCTATTAGAAAAATGGATCAAAATCTGGAAGGCATAAATTCTTCATTATCAGATATTTAGAAAAATAAAATAAGTATTCTTGATCAAGAAGCATATTGAGATTTAAAACAGAAGAAAAACATTAATAAGAAATCTAAGAAAATTTGGATTTGATGCTAATGGAGTCCTGCACTGGAGACTCTTAAAACATACATTTGATATACAATGTAAATATCAATTATTTTATAAAATGTGTATACATACAAAGAGAGTTGGATTAACACCGAATAATTTTAAGGCGTGATTAAGGGGTTATATTTGAGCAACTTCTTATAGGGAATGTCTATTGGGGTTACCAAGGTCAGCACAAGGGGAAGTAGCATTAGTGGAATTAGGAAGAACAAGAAGAAAGGGAGTGATACTGGAAAGGATATTAAAATTTTGGTTTAGATGCCTGAGAAAAGATGAAGAGGAAATTTTAAAGATATGCATGGAACAACAAATGAGTATGAAAAATAATAATAGCTGGTAGACAGGGGTAGAAAAAATTATGGAGAAGATAGGAATGGGAGATATTTGGAGAACAGGAGAAAGAAATAGCAATGGTTTTTGGATAACAGTAAGAAACAGAGTGGAGGACATAGAAAGACAAGAGATTTGGGGAAGCTTAGAGAATAAAAAATCACTAGGGTCCTATAGATTAGTAAAAAGGAAATGGGGAAGAGAAGGGTAAGTGGATTATTGTAATAGAGCAGAAAAAGAAGTTTTTGCATGGATGAGAACAGGATCAATGCATCTGAGAGGGCTAAGAGGCCCAAAAAAAAAAAAAAAAAAAAAAAAAAAAAAAAAAAAAAAAAAAAAACTGAATTTGTGAATTATGGGGAGGTAGTGAAAACACAGAGCATTATATGACAGAATGCAAAGAATTAGCAGAATGGAGACAAGAGGTATGGGAGGAAAAATGGGAAAAAATGGATGGAAAAACAGTAAAATTAAAATGTTAACAAGAAAAGAAGAAAAGCAAAATAAGAATATGGGGGAGTTCTTAAAGAAAGTAAAAGAGAAATGGATTAGAAAAGTAAGAGAAATAAGAAAGGTAGAAAGACAAACAGAGGAAGGAGAGGATGGGCAATAGGGATTAAGGGTAGCAAGGGATGCTCAGATGAGCCAGAAGGCCAGGGTGCCAGGAAAAAAGAGCAGCATAGCTGGCAAGGAAATTTGTGCATAGGTTAAGTTAGTTTATAAGCGGAATATTGTAAAAAGAATTGTGTATAAAAATGTACAAATAAAATTATCTATCTATAGGGAATGTACATCCATAAATATCTTGTTATCAAGCTAAAAAACATTAACCTTTTTCAAACACCGCATCAGGTTAGATGAAATTCCATCAAACAGAACTCTGTTCCCCAACAGCTTGGAATATCATTTATGTTTTTTCTTCTTTGCATTTTGGAATATTGCTTGTGTTCTGATTTTAACACTGTTGATATTATCATTAACCTAAAAACCTGTGTTTTGTTATTTAAGTGGTAAGGGATTCCGTCACATATTATATAGCACTTTGTGGTTCCTATAAGAGGTGTAGGTTATCAATCTCAGCAAACATGATACACTAAAGTGCTTGTTAACTGGAAGCACATTCAGTTTTACGGCCTATTATAAAAATTGTTCCCCTTTACTTATGCAGAAGTAGCCGACATGCATTACATTTAGTCTGCTTGGGGAAATGTGTAAACGGCACGAGATCTTTATTTTGAGCTTTACGTAGAAAGACATTTGTCTAATCACAACACCTTTATTGCCATACATCAACAAATGCGAGAAACAGGAACTTTCCAAAAACAAGCACTCGTTCGGGAGTCCAAAGAAATGTAAGAACAGTGGCTCTAGAAGAGCAAGGGCCATAATTCTCTTTCACAAGCTCAAGAGTGATAGGTTAGCACATGACATGTATACAAGTCAGTCTTCGGTTACATATACATAAACTAGTATACTTTTAAATTAATTCTGAGTTGAACACACACTCAGTGTCCCAGTTATTCTTGGTATCTTACCTACCTAAAGATACCAAAAATTCATGTCTTACAAATGAATGCAAATTCCTATTCAATGTAAAGCCCCATTAAAGTAAATTTTTCTCTGCCCCCAGAAAACCATTAAATTGGGATTTTATGTATATGCAGTGTTTCACGTATCTATAGCCAGGTGCTGATGACAACTAAAACAATTATATGACATCCTACTGAATTCATGACTTTTACATAACTTTCATGATCAGAGGTATTCCTTTTTTTTAAATTTTTAATATATCTTCTTTTAACAACTCAGTCTACATAGATGGTAATACGTGAAGTGATTCTAAACGGGTCTGAGGGCCAAAAATATTTGTCTCACAAAGACAAATGAAAACATTGGGGAAAGTCTTAACAAGACAACTAACTCAACTGAGTACAAATTCAGGTCCTCCAGGTTAGGAAGTAGACACTTCCACATCACAGAGATGGGCAGCAAACTTCCTGTATGTCTGCTTTACTTATATGCATATAAGATTAATGGTAGCAGTGAGTTTGATCTATGAAAATGTTACCTTTTAATATCATAAGGATTGCACATGTTACCTGTTGTATGCGATAGAGGGGGCCTTCAGACAAAAGGTCTCCAGCTACAGCCAATTTGGTAGCAAGAATGTGGTTGAGAGCTTGATTCCATCCAGAAAGTTGGTGAAGTGATCGTAGTAAACATATGCACTCTTCTGCTACAGTGCTTGAGTGAGATGCTGTCAGAGAAACCCGCACTATTCCAGGCTTTCCTCCTCTACTAAACCCTGTAATGCACACAAATATGTCTTTCATTAGTATTTGAAGACCTATCATATACTGAAGAGCTCTTCTTGTTAATTAATAAGCCTATATATCTGTCTATATTCTTCAGTTTGAATTGAGTAACCCTCCAAAGTCTGTTTAAAATATCTTTTCTTGATAACTAGGTGAGAGGGGTATAAATTCATATGCTTAAGAGCTAAACTCTATGTATAGAGACAAATAGAAAACTGCAACACAGGTTTAGTCTTTGAATACAGCAAAATAAATTTGTGAGCATTTTTGTATTTTACATCATTGAAGCACATGATAGAAGAGCAACTTTCTGCTTTTTTCATTTGTTGTTTTTGTTTTTAATCCTTACTTTCCACCACTACAGGGAACAATTCATTATTTATCAGGACAAGGGCCATATGGATGTTACCTGAAAAAAGCGGAAAATGTAGAAGAAGAATTCTGTAAGATATGTATTGTTCAGGATACACTGGAACATTTGGTATAAGGATATATAAATTATGCAGATTGGGATGAGGAAAGAAGGAAGTTATAACTAAAAATGGTCAGGAGTATAATAAAGCAAAGGGATGATTACAGAATCTTGGACAATATATTGTACAAGGGATTTTGATAAAAGCATATGAAGATTACTTAAAAAACAGGAAAAGCAAAATCTGAGGTGCTACATTCACATTACTTTCTCTACACTCTATCGTTTATTACTGGGTATACAAATTATTCTTAGCAAAGTTTATTTTCCTACCTACTTATTTTAATTGAGATAAACCCTTTCTGAAATAGCTGCATTACACATTTCATTATAGATACAAAGGGAATAGTGATAGTCAAATGTTTTAGTATTGGACGCTATATGCTGGGCCAAAAGTTCCATACTCTTTCCATGACATTGCGAGAAACAACTGAAAATCACAGAACTTGAGTACTGAACAATTTGAACCATTAATAACAGAAAGCTTGGAAATGGTTGATTCAAAACCTAGTATAGGTACGTAGATGATATTTTTGCTATTGTTCCAAAAAAAAACTTACAGAAGATGCTTTGAAATTATTGAATTTACAAAAAAGATCTAAAAAATTCACAAGAAAATGGCCAATTACCTTACCTAGACATCAGGATCATCAGAAATAATGCACACAACAAACTAATGTTCTCATTTACAGGAAACCAACTCACACAGAAAATTATATTAAAAACAATAGCTACAATCCTACAAGCCACAAACATGCAATTTTAAATAGCATTACAAACAGGTTAGTACATATACCATTGGAGAAAAAAGAATACCAACACATTATTCACATAGCCACCATGAATGGATACCAGAAAAAAACAATAGATAAGAAGATAAAAAAGTTTGAAAGACAGAAATACATCCAACACACAACTACTTTATTCAGACAACAAGCATATAGAAAGTTCACTTACCACCCTTGGACACAAATAAATTTCAAAAGATTTTCAAGAAATACATCATCACCCTGACCCCACAGAATAACCACAATATACAGAAACTACTATGCAACAGAACGAAAGATTCTATCCCCAATGATAAATCAGCTGGTATACATCAAATAGTTTGCAATAACTGTATCCTGGTATACATAGGAAGAACCAAAAGAAATCTTGAAATAAGACTTAAAGAGCATATGAGATACATTTACCAAAAACAGACTGATAAATCAGCAGTAGCACATTATTTCTGTTCTTCAAACCATGAAATCACTCCAAACATAAACTCTTAAAACCGATCAACAGCAGCAATGAATTGGACATTTGAGCAAAAATACATATCGTCAAAAACAGGAATCATCTAATGAATTCCGAACTACCGCAACCCAGCACCAGAGAACACCACTAACCACACACATTCCCCAGACAATAACAGGCAAAATCAGTTGGAAACATGCTGACGATGGGAGCAAACCGCTCTCCTGAAATGTGTTCAAAATAAGAACCTTTTAGTGATGCAGTGTAACAACCTCCAACTCTCTTTATTTTAAATTATGACACATCACTGTTACTAGCTTCTCAATCTTTAAAATTAATTAGTGATAAGGTGTTACTTATATGACTAGAAATGTAATTAACTATAAAATAAGTAAAATTTGTTTAAATTTAATTAATGTACATTGAACATTTAAAGAAAAGAGTGATGTATTAAGGTAGAATTAAAGAGAAAGTAGAATGTGAAATGAGGTAGCTATAGCACATATTTAATGGTTGCTGGTAGCGGTAAGGATTAAAGAATAAGTACTATATTTAAAGTAAGAATAGTATAAATAATAGTATACCAAATGGATCATTTAAGTTGAGACTGTACTATATCTCCAAATTAACTGTTGTAGAAAGAAAAATTCTTTAATAAAAGTTGCTTGATATTATGGGGAAAAGTAAATGTCATTAGTCGTGCTTAGTTTGGGGGACATCATGATGGTCATTTTAGGTTCTTTTTTTTTTTTTTTGGGATGGGAACCTACAATTAGGGTCGAATTAATTGCCCTAAAATGACCATCACAGCATCCTCCAAATAAAACATGACTAATGGCATTTGCTTTCCCCTATAATATCAAGCAACTTTTATTCAAGACATTTCTTTCTACAACGCTTAGTTTTGGAGATAATGTACAGTCTCAACTTAAATGATACACCCTATATATACAAAGGGGATAGATTATGAGAAGGTAATAGAAGTAGTGAATTAGATATGAAATTTCAAAAGTAGTAGAAGTATTGTTGGGTACATGTAAAAAATTAAGTACTCATGGGTACCAGAAGGAAAGTAGAATTCTAAGCCAGTAATGGAGTTAGTGCATAAGTTAACAGTTAAATAGGTATTATTAGTTTAGTGTTCAGTTGATGTCTGCAATATGAGATGTAAAGAAAATGTGAATTGTAACTCGATATTTTTAAGAAATAAATACCATATAAGGTTTGGGATCATACATCCTGGTATAGCTTTCAGGAGTTGGGACGTGTAATCACATATTTTATTTTATATTCTTATCTTCACTTTCTTTCATGAGCATCTCATTTTGCAACAATTTTGCATTTTTGCTTGATATAAATCACAATTTAGCTGGGATTAATATAATGGAAATGCAGACTGAAGAACTGATCTAAAACTTCAGACAGTTATGGCATCATGCTATGAACAATGATGAGAACACTATGTTTTTTTATTTTATTTTTATTAGATGTAAGAGAGGTAAGATAGTTTAGCTGTTGGTCTCTGCTATTTCAAGTTTAAATAAAATAATTTAGGTTGATTTATTGTGCTTCCTTAAATTGATAAACAAAATTACGTATTTTGCATTTGTTTTAAATGAATGCTTAGGCAACCGGATGCAGTTGCTGTATAATCATAAGCTTGCCCAGTTTCATTTGGAACCAATTCCTTTCTATCCGGACAAGTGACGCAGTATTTTATATCACAACACTGTAAATGCCAGAGTGATTGTAGTGTAAATAAGCATTATTGTATGACATTGATTTGTGATGTTTGTTAATTATAAGCATTGTTAGGAAATAAGTTTACACGACCTCACTGAAACTGACAATAAGAGCGGGCAACAATGAGCGAGGGGGTGAGTTGTTTATCAATTATAAGAGACAAACAAATGACGTCAGATTAGCACGCTTTTCTTAGAAATGGAGGGAATATTTTCCCTAGAGTATATGTGTTCGTAATTTTGATTGGATATAAAAACAGACGCTAATGTTGGCTCGCTTTATTAACCAATAGCAACTCTGTTATAATCTTTAGGCATATCGGGTGAGGGAGTATAAATTCTGTGCCAGAGACAGGTTTCGTTCAGTCCAACAAAAGGATTTGTGGGTAATACGTCGCACAGTTCAACAGAATCATACAAAGGTTATATGTCGCGCAATTCTACAAAATCTCTCGCATTGTAAAGTTAGTTATAAATGTGAAATACGCGAATTAATAATGTGCAGCAAATAAGTGATTATAGTAACATTAGAAAATATAACAGTTTCAGTCTGGCGTGTATCAAGAGTCAATATGTGAAATTAATTAATTGTGATGGTAATAAAAGTGTAAAAACAAATTCTTTTATCAGTGTTATCTTTCAGTAACAAATCCTTTCCGTTTACACACCCTGTTTAAGAGATTTGCTCGACTGAGTACTAATAATAGCTAGCCGGAGCACAAAGAACCCAAAATGCAAAATAATAAAACAATAACAGGCGCTCAACAATAGATAACACGACGATATCGCGACAAATTGGCTCCCATACGTGGTGCAGTTAAACATGAAGCATTTGCCAACTACCAACAACTATTCTACTTCAAATTGGCGCCCAAACGTGGGGCTAACAAATATTCTACTTCAAATTGGCACCCAGAACGTGGGGCGAAATAACCAGGAAGGGGCAAAATAACCAGGAAGGGACATAATAACCAGAACGTGGGGCGAATGGAGCAGTGAAATTAACTACAAGACGCAGATTCCAGAAACAACCACCAGAACGACCGACAACGCGGATGAATGGACATCGTAACTACGAGAATAAAAGGCAACAGGGGAATTCAACTACAGGACACCAAGACATCGAGACGACGCGGATCCATCGTAGTATGACGCAGAGGCGACATATACATCTAGGAGAGAGGGGCAGGAATCTGGACATCAAAGCAACATCATCAGATAGCATCAGAAAGGTTAGAAAATTGTAAATTTTTTTTTCCTAAAAAAAAATTGTAAGAATTTAAATGTTATTAAGAAGTGGTAGGATTAAGAAAACAATGTCTACTAATAATACAGAAGAAACAATTATGGAAGGGGATAATGTAACAGTTAGCTGTAATTCAATACAGGTTACAGAAAATAGCTCAAACAATGTAGGATTTGAGGGAGGAAATATTAGTGAAGAAAGTGAGAATAGAATAGCAGGAAATGTTAATTTTGATGTTGGTATGATAATGGAAATGCTGAGAAATATTGGTGAAACATTAAATCAGAGTAATGAGAAATTAGAACAAAAACTAAATCAGAATAATGTGAAATTAGAAAAACTAACTCAGAATATGGAAAAGTCATAGGGAATTAAGGGAAGATATTAGGAGCATAGAACAAAAACTAACTCAGAGAATGAGAAATTGGTGCAAAAATTAGATCAAAACAGGGAAGAAATTGAAAAGAAATTTATGGAGCCAGATAGTAGTATGCCAAGAATGAGAAATGAAAATCAGGAAATAATAGCAAGTGAGATAGGAAACATTTCGAAGAAAATGTAGACATGAGCAGGGAAATATCTAACCAAAAAAGTGAGGCTGATACTAAGTTTGAACATGTTAGTGTAAAATGTACAGAGTTAGGTATTCGAATGAGTAGCATTTCAAGTGAGCTAAGAGAGATGAAGGAGCCTACGAATGCAGATTTAATTCAGGTGCAAGTTAATTTCAGAGGGCAGATATCTGAAATTCAGAAGGAGTCGGAAACACAAAGAAATAAGTTGTCCGAAGAAGTTAAAGTTTTGTCTATAAATGTGGATCAAAAACTAACTTCTGAAATTAACAAGCACCAAGCTGTTCAAAATGAAAACTCCAATCTAGTACAGTTTATTGCAGATTTGTCAGAGTACTCTCAAATTAAAAAGATACCGGAAGAATTGAAAATGATAGTTGTCAAAAGATGTTTGGTTCAGAAAACTTTAGATTGGTTTCAAATAGTATTATGGGGTGAAATTTCATATGAATCCTTTAAGAGGCTATTCATGAACAGATTTTGGAAGGTTACGATACAGCTATGAGCAATGTTTAGCTATAGACAATTTGATCCAGGAGAGGGAATAGCAATGACTGCTTAAAAAATAAAAAAATAAAAAAAGTAAATTCAGGATTAATAAAGCTGAACTACAGAACAAAGTATTGGAATGTAAGAGGGTTAACTATGTATATATGTCATAAGAAAGGAGAAATAAATTCAGGACAAAAATAAATGTTTAAAGGTGTGAAGATAATTAAGACAAAACACTTATGTAGCACACAGATAATGTGAAATTATGTCTAGAATTAAGAGATGTAAATATATTTATGTAGAGGATGAATATTTTGGTAAATATGTTTAATAATTATAAGATTAACCAGGTTAAAAATCTTAAGTGTATAAATTTCTATGTCAATAAACTAAGAAAGTATAAACATTTTGTAAATAAATAGTTCAGGGTACAGTATTTGCTATAAAAAAATTGTAATGTCAGATGTATGTATAAACACATTAGACCAGAGCCAGTAAATAGTGGCGAGAAAAAGGCAAAATGTATGACGTGTGTTAAATGCGTGTGCAGTGTTAAGTGCAAGTGATAAATACCGTGTGTTACAAGATTCAGGAGACTAAAAACCCGATTATAAAATTTCCAAACCAGTTGTAAATATTTATAATTATGTTTCTAGTGGGGCATATGACGCAGTATTTTATATCACAACACTGTAAATGCCAGAGTGATTGTAGTGTAAATAAGCATTATTGTATGACATTGATTTGAGATGTTTGTTAATTATAAGCATTGTTAGGAAATAAGTTTACACGGCCACACAAACTGACAATAAGAGCGGGCAACAATGAGCGAGGGGGTGAGTTGTTTATCAATTATAAGAGACAAACAAATGACGTCAGATTAGCGCGCTTTTCTTAGAAATGGAGGAATATTTTCCCTAGAGTATATGTGTTCGTAATTTTGATTGGATATAAAAATAGACGCTAATGTTGGCGCGTGTTATTAACCAATAGCAGCTCTGTTATAATCTTTAGGCATATCGGGTGAGGGAGTATAAATTCTGTGCCAGAGACAGGTTTCGTTCAGTCCAACAAAAGGATTTGTGGGTAATACATCGCACAGTTCAACAGAATCATACAAAGGTTATACGTCGCGCAATTCTACAAAATCTCTCGCGTTGTAAAGTTAGTTATAAATGTGAAATACGCGAATTAATAATATGCAGCAAATAAGTGATTATAGTAACATTAGAAAATATAACAGTTTCAGTCTGGCGTGTATTAAGAGTCAATATGTGAAATTAATTAATTGCGACGGTAATAAAAGTGTAAAAACAAATTCTTTTATCAGTGTTATCTTTCAGTAACAAATCCTTTCCGTTTACACACCCTGTTTAAGAGATTTGCTCGACTGAGTGCTAATAATAGCTAGCCAGAGCACAAAGAACCCAAAATGCAAAATAATAAAAACAATAACAGGCGCTCAACAATAGATAACACGATGATACCGCGACAAATTGGCTCCCATACGTGGTGCAGATAAACATGAAGCATTTTCCAACTACCAACAAATATTCTACTTCACAAGGTGTAATTGTACTTACTATTCCAACCTTGATGGGCAAACAAAAATTTGGCCTTTCTTATGCAGATAAAAAAAGATATTAAAACATGGAATAATTATCTTCTTAACATTCCATAAGAGGTTTAGATCAATACCTAATAAAAATAACCCTTCTTTTATCAGTGAAAAGTGATCATAAATGTTCAAAAGAGTTTATTTTGCATTAATGTGCGTCTGTGTATGAACCTTCTAGTTCACATTCTCCATTTGTTATTTTATAATCCGTAATGCATATTTAAATATGCATTTACATGATGCCATGTTCCTTCATAAAGGTTCCTGCACTCAAGGGCAAATAATTATTTAAATTTTCAAAGTTCCATTTTACACATTCTGTTTATTCTGTATTCATTTTAAGATTCAAAACATCCCAAACAAGTACTTTTGTTCAGATTTCTTTTTCAAAACATAAAGACAAATGCAAAAACAAAAGAAAGAAATCTACAGAGACATAATTTGGGAAGCAATTATTCCATAACACTGGCGTTTAGGAATAAGTAATACCATCCTATGTACTGATCGTACTCCTTTCAGGATAGCTTATAACCAACAGATTGAGCTATTTTATTACATAAAACTTCAGAGAAAGCTTGGATTAATGTTGAAGCTCACAAGGATGTAGAGGTGGTTCTGCTGGCACACAATTAGCGGTGAAGTGAACAAGTTCAAAGACATTTTGCACAACTCTAGTAAGGAGGAAACTATTTGTATTACTTAATTTTTTAATTAAAAAATGTATTTTCTTTTGTTCTTTCATTCAAAGTTAATCATTAATATCATTCCCATAATACAGTAATACATTAGTGGCGACTTTGGAAACTCAGCATGCCTTGTACATGAGGCATGCTACTATCTTAACCCCAAGCATGATTACCTCAAGCTTCACTCATCTGCAAGGAAAGCCAAACATAACTATTTTTCTATAATCTATGAAAGATATAGAATATAGCTCTCAAACTTGATGTACATTAGCATTAAAATTTCTCTCTGGTTTAAAGGATGGAACTATACCCCTTATATCTGGTAATATCATCTAATCCATTCTTCTCCATTTTATTCTTAATACTCCCTAGCCAAGATATTTCTCTTGATGTGTTACTCAACTTTCAATAAGATTTCTTTTCTTGACATCTGATTGATTTAATTTCAAAATTTCAGTGTCTTTTACATCATCATTCCTCTTACATTGACCTTACTCAGTTAATAGTAAAGCCCCTATACTCTGCTCTGAGGCATAGCTAAAATTATTTATAAAAGAACCTTACAATGAGAACCATTTTCTGGCATCCTTCTGGCTCCAAGTTTTAATTCTATAAGCCTGTTTTCTTTGATAGCTAAAATTCATAACAGATGACATGTAAAAGATTAAATCTGCAGCATGTGTGAAGCAATGTTGTAAAAGCTCAGCACCTGACTTGTGAAACCTTCCTTTCCATTATCCGCTTCATGCTGTGCATCTTTTACATTCAGCAAAATTATTGTTCACTTAGTTCCCTAAAAAGGAACTGGCATGTATCATCTTTTGATATCAGACTACTGATGGAATTATGGTATTCTGACATTTCTGCATATTGTGTGCAAAGAAGTTTCCAAATAAACCTTAAACTCTTGATAAATGTTTAAAAAGCCATACATGCATCCTAAAGGAGTTTAGCGGAGCTCCACATGTTATTCCATGCTGTATGTTTACAAATATGCTCTAAAGTTTTCTCACAAAGAAATTCTACTCTTAACTTGTGCACTATCTACAATTTCTTTTAATAAAAATAATACAAAGAAAAATAATTGTGCAGGGTGTTTGGAAATTCTTATTGTAACCTTCTAGAAATTGTGAAAGAGAGACTAAACAAGTAAGTTTCTGAATTCCTGTGAGGAAACACAGTTTTCTGCGCATATCAGTTGCTTTATGCCATCCTCATGGTTTTCTGAAGCCAAATTATTTTTCATTTAAAACTAACAATTCTATATTCTCTTACATACGAGTTGTTCAAATATTTTCCCAAGGTTTTTTATATGATTTAGGTTCTTTAGGATCTTTATCTATGCTTTGCTTAAAAATGGTAACTTTGGCCTCCTTCTAGCAGAGTGGAAAGCAACCTTGCCAAGTCATTGAGTAATTTAAATAGGAACAGTGTGATTTTGTTTTCTAAATGCACTAATACTTCACTGGTAAATACCACCTGGACCAGCTGCCTTCTTCTTCTTTAAGCTTCTTATGACAAGTTTAATTTCACTAATGTCAAAAGGATAAATTACTCTTGAATTGTAAAAAGATATGTTCATAATAATTTTCTTTAAAGTGTGTGTTTCTTCATCTGTTGAATAGTTATTGTTGGGAAGTAATTTATTTAACAGAAGATTCATGAAATCTTTCCAATTTGTTGTCATTTCTCTGTTTCCTTTATTTAACATCGTTAAATTTTGTCTGATTCCTTTACCTTTTTCATAATTATTTTACAAGGCATCCCACATATATTTGTGTCAAGAGTTTTTTCTACAAAATGTTGCCATGAATTTTTTTTAATTTCTTCTAAGAGGTTTTTAAATATCCTTTTTGCTTGTCAATAGTTATTCAATTTTATTTACCTCTCTTCTGCAACTACAGTTTTTTAATATATCTACATTTTCTCATTCATATTCTAGCCTTTTGTAAACTATCGCAGTACCTTGTACTGCATACGCACTCCGTTTGCAAAGTGGAATATCATGCCTACTACAATATTTTCTTTACTCATCGTCATTACTTAAGGGACACAGGCCAAGACATTATGCTCTCTGCACCAATAACTTGAAATCACGGACCAGGTCATTCTAATCCTCTCTCTAGTTATATGTGTATATGTTTACATCAATTTCATAATACTCTTTTTATAAGGGCATAATATAAAGATTGTCTAGGTTTGCTTTTGTTGTAAACTATATTTGAAACAACAGTTTTTTTAAAATTTGGAGCAATATTAAAAGTATTTGTAATAAAAGTGTCTTACATTCAAATTGTGTCTGTGTTCTCATATGAAAATGTTTTAAAAAATATCATATTTTTAATTCATGTCTATTAAGCATTCACTTTGTCAGTTCCGAATTCAATACTCTGATTCTTGAGAAATATGATCTTTATTTCCCTTGTGGTAACCTTACATGCATTTACTGCAGCATCTGGCAGCTGACTGTTGAGCAGAAAACAGAACTAAAGCCAGTCATTATAACATAAAACTTTATAATTTTTTCCCAGCAAATAGGGACCCTATGGGAGAGAAAGCCAAGAGAGGGCACTTTTGTATTCAATGTAGTTTCCTAGCATAAAAAAATTGCAGCTCAATCTGTGACATCAGTGTGACAATGGCCCATTGTGAGTAGCATGGGTATGTGTAGTTGATCATTCAGAACATTCCAGTGTGACGGTAAGTTTTTTGTTTACGTAATATGTTTTTGTATTTGTTTGTTTGTTTGTTAGCCCCACGTTGTGGAGCCAATTTACGAGAGAAATTGCTTTACGTAATGTTGTTTACATCAGTGTTGAAGCCATCTTGTGACGTCATTCTTTGTCAGGTTATGTAGCTCCATCTGGCGTAGCAATTTGTATCACTGTTAGGTTCGATTTGACTTCATTTCAAATGTCCTCCGGCTAACTGTTTGGGTCGAACATGTATCTCTTACAGGTTGTGAAGCGGAAAGGAATCTTTTATCCAGAGATTATATTGATGAAGAAAATTTGTTTTATAATTTTTATTGCCGAACACGTTCACGAACACTTTTACATATTGATTTAGATACTCGCCAAACTGAAACTGTTTGTAATAACTTCTTACTTATCACTTTTAACTCACGTACTTCAACTTTGTGTATATTTAACTGTATAATATCTTAGATCTTTAATGATTTTGCTGCGCGTAACTTGACGAACTGAAGGACTGACTGACGACGTGTAGTGTACACGAAATTTTGATGAACTGAGGCGACCTACGTGTAAGGTATTGAGAATTTTGTTGAACTGGGGGCGATCTACCACGGACTCGACTTTATATACTCCCACTCCTCGACATGCCTAAAGATTATAAATGAACTGTTATTGGCTAATAAAACGCGCCAACATTAGCGTCTATTTTAATATCCAATGAAAACCACGAATACATATGCTTTAGGAAATATTCTAGAAGGTTCTACCGAAAATGCGCGAACATTACGTAACTTCCTTGTTCCCAGTAATGATAAACAGCTCACCCCATCGCTGCATTATTGCGTTATTATTGACAGTTTCAGTAAAGCCGTATAAACTTATTTCCCAATAATAATTACAATTAATAAACATCTGAAATCAATGTCACATATAAATGCATATTCATATTACAACCATTATTTACATTTAAATAATTTGTGATACAAATTACCGTATTATATGCCCCACTAGAAACATAATTATAAATATTTATAACTTGTTTGGAAATTTTATAATTGTGTTTTTAGTCTCCTAAATCTTGGAACACACGCTATCACTTTCACTTAACACTTCACACGCATTTAACACACGACATGTTTTTTTTTTTTTTTTTATATATCTCGCCACTACTTACTGGCTCTGGTTTAATTAATTTAGATATCAATCTGACATCACAAATTTTTTTTATAGCAAATACTTTACCCTAAATTATTTAATGACTGTTTCAAAAAAAATGGTTTACTTTTTTATATTGTAAACAAAATTTAGGCATTCAAGAATTTTGTAATTATTACACATATTTACCAAAATATTCACCCTTTATATATATTTACATCTCTTAAATCTAGACAATGTTTCACCTTTTTTTGTTTGCTGCATAAATATTTGTTTTTAATTATATTTACCCATTTTTGTTATTTTGTACTTTATTTGAACAATACTCTTGGAATTGTATTTACGTACTTTTAATTTAATATCATATTAAGTTTCAATCTTTGCATTCTTAATTTTCAAATGTTGTCACAGTTACTAAAAATTCAATTTTTTTTTTTTTTTAAACATTTCTTTTTTTTATAATTTATTTCTCTTTTCAAATGACATATAAATAATTAACCCTCTTACGTTCCAATACATTTCTCTGCAAGTCATCTTTACCTATCCAGCATTTACTTTACATCTCATTGCTATTTACCCTCCTGGATCAAATTGTGTGTGGCTAAACATTACTCGTAGCCGTATCCTAACCTTCAAATTTTTGTTCATGAATAACCTCTTGTATTCATTTGAAATTTCATCACATGATAACATTTGAAAACCATCTAAAGCTTCCTGAACAATACATCTTTTAACAACTTTCATTTTCAATTCTTCTGCTATCTCTTTACTTTGAGAATACTCTGACAAATCTGTACTAAACTGTACTGGACTGGAGTTTTCATTTTGAACATCTTGGTACAATTTATTTCTTTGCATTACTGACTCATTCTGTATTTCTGATATTTCCCCTCTGAAATTAACTTGCGCCTCATTTACATCTACATTCATAACCTCTTTTATCTCTCTTCGCTCACTTGAAATACTACTCACTTGATTTCCTAACTCTGTGCATTCTACATTAACCTCACTTTTAGTATTAACCTCACTTTTTTTGTTACCTATTTCCTTGCTCATGTCTAACATTTTCTTTGAAATTTCTCCTATCTCACTTGCTATTACTTCCTCATTTTCATCTCTCATTTTGGCATACTACTATCTAGCTTCATAACTTTCTTTTCCATTTCTTCACTGCTTTGATCTACTTTTTGCTCTAATATCTCATTCCTCTGAGTTAGTTGTTGTTCTAAGCTCCTACCAATATCTTCCCTTAATTCCCTGTAACTCTTCTGCATATCTTCCCTAAATTGATCTGTAATACTCTTACTAAGATCTTCCCTATTTTGATCTATTTTCTTTTCTAATTTCTCATTATTCTTTTGCATATCTTCCCTGTTTTGATCTATTTTCTTACTAAGATCTTCCCTTAATTCCCTACAATTCTTTTGCATATCTTCTCTAAATTGATCTCTAAAATTTCTCAGCATTTCCATCATTTCCATCATCATACTAGCATCAAAATTAACATTTCCTGCTATTCTATTCTTAGTTTCTGCACTAATATTTCCTCCCTCAAAAACTACATTGTTTGAGCTTTTTTTTGTAACCTGTATTGACTTACAGCTAACTGTTACACTATCTCCTTCCATCATTGTTTCTTCAATATTACTAGTAGCCATTGTTTTCGTTTTCTAAAAAAAATTACTATACTCTGACCTTTTGTGATGCTGTCTGTTGATGTTACTTTGATGTCCAGCTTTTCTGCCCCATTCTCCTAGGTTTGTATGTCGCTTCTGCGTTGCATTGTGATGAATCTACGTCGTCTTGTAGTTGAATTCCTTGTTGCCTTGTAATCTCGGAATTACGATGTCCAATCATCCATGTAGTCTGTCGTTCCTTTTGTTTCTGGAATCTGCGTCTTGTAGATCATTTCACTGCTGCTTTCGTTCCACGTCCTGGTTATGCTGATCCTTTCCTGGTTAATTCTGCTACTTCCTGGTTATTCTGATCCTTTCCTGGTCATCTTGCCCCACGTTGGGCGCCAATTTGTGACGGTAAGTTTTTTGTTTACGTAATATGTTTTTGTATTTGTTTGTTTGTTTGTTAGCCCCACGTTGTGGAGCCAATTTACGAGAGAAATTGCTTTACGTAATGTTGTTTACATCAGTGTTGAAGCCATCTTGTGACGTCATTCTTTGTCAGGTTATGTAGCTCCATCTGGCGTAGCAATTTGTATCACTGTTAGTGTTCGATTTGATTTCATTTCAAATGTCCTCCGGCTAACTGTTTGGGTCGAACATGTATCTCTTACAGGTTGTGAAGCGGAAAGGAATCTTTTATCCAGAGATTATATTGATGAAGAAAATTTGTTTTATAATTTTTATTGCCGAACACGTTCACGAACACTTTTACATATTGATTTAGATACTCGCCAAACTGAAACTGTTTGTAATAACTTCTTACTTATCACTTTTAACTCACGTACTTCAACTTTGTGTATATTTAACTGTATAATATCTTAGATCTTTAATGATTTTGCTGCGCGTAACTTGACGAACTGAAGGACTGACTGACGACGTATAGTGTACACGAAATTTTGATGAACTGAGACGACCTACGTGTAAGGTATTGAGAATTTTGTTGAACTGGGGGCGATCTACCACGGACTCGACTTTATATACTCCCACTCCTCGACATGCCTAAAGATTATAAATGAACTGTTATTGGCTAATAAAACGCGCCAACATTAGCGTCTATTTTAATATCCAATGAAAACTACGAATACATATGCTTTAGGAAATATTCTAGAAGGTTCTACCGAAAACGCGCGAACATTACGTAACTTCCTTGTTCCCAGTAATGATAAACAGCTCACCCCATCGCTGCATTATTGCGTTATTACTGACAGTTTCAGTAAAGCCGTATAAACTTATTTCCCAATAATAATTACAATTAATAAACATCTGAAATCAATGTCACATATAAATGCATATTCATATTACAACCATTATTTACATTTAAATAATTTGTGATACAAATTACCGTATCACCAGACAACTCGTAAACAACACCCATTGAGGCTGCAATGGATACTTGATATGGGATGTCTCTTTGCAGCACCACATTTGGTCCTACTGAAGATAGGTATCTGTTTCTTGCTGTTACTGAATAGCTTTTGCAAAAAGGATATATGGTGGAGTGACAATAAGTGCAATGAGTAGATTATCTAAAGATTTGATGCACACAATCCTATGTGAGTATATTCTGTAATGTGTAATCAGCTATTTTCATTTGAGATACAATGGCGTCAGGTGATCACAGCATCATACAATAATAGTGTAATCCATACATCCCTTGTAACTTACTGCTGCATAACAATAGAAATAAACCTGAAATAGACATATAATTTGTCTTTCTCCAGATAGAGACAGTAGTTTGGACATTTGATTTGAAACTGCAATTGTAGCATAAAACTGGTCTCGAAATATTCATTCCTATTCAAAACACTATCTTACTTAGTCCCCTCTATGTCCTAGGAGTTTGTAACGGATATTTCCGAACTGTACAACTTCTAACAGAGCACAAAATGCATTGTTGTGTTTAATAGACAGTATGGTAATTTCTTATGCAACAATATTGTGATTTAAAAACAATATGCTTAAGTTATAATAAATACAGAACAAGCTTCACTCCTGCAGGAATTATCGGCAATTAACCATTTCCCTGATGGCCATTTAAATCTGCATGGGCTACCAATGGATACCCAAAAAACAGCACAAGATGGCTAATGATGCTTTGTAAATACTCATTTATATCTTCTGTATTTATGAAGTTATTTTAATGAAACAAAAGTTGGTTTAAAGCTCAGTAAAGACAGTGCACATCCATGGTATCAACAAAGTAGAGACTCTATTTATAAAAACTTTAAAATTCTCCATTTTGTTTCCTTGTAGCAAGCTAAGTCATTCTGTGTGATGAACGCACTTCATATTGCGCATACAAATGATATGGCTGTGTCAGCAAAGCATTTCTTATGATTGAGTTTAAGCTACCACACAATAATATACTTGTATGCCATACTGTGCAACACACCAGGCTACAAATAGACCAAACACCTCTGACGGTAATTTGTATGTATCGGTCAGAATATTTTTTCAAATGAAGTTTGTATGTTAGCTGTAGCTTATTTTAGCTGCCTTATGAGTTATTTGCAAATGGGTTTTCATTCAGCAAAGTTGAGTATTTATTTAGCTGTCTCAGGATTTGAAATGTTTATATCTCAGTGCTAACCATGGTTTCAATTAGTAATGTAGCAAATAAGTTAGCTCGCATAGGAAGTGTATGGGCTTATGAAATTATTTCTGAAAATATGGAGGACTTTTTGCTGTATGACAGTGCTTTGGAAATTGACGGCGAGCTTTCACATTTTGAGGGGGATGTTGAGGATATAGATAGCATGAGAAAGAAAAATCACCATCTTCCTTCAGATGTTCATGAAGAATCAACATTGTGGAAACTGCAGTGAAAATAGATATATTATGAGCACAAGCCCTGGTGTACAACCCCAGGCTCAGCTGACTTCTAACAGTCAACCAATTGAAATTTTCACCAATTTTTTTACTTCTGACTTAATGTCTCTCATTGTTACAAAAACAAATGTATATTAGAGTAAGGTGAAGGAAGACCTGAATTCTAAAGGCAAATCAGGGCTTAAGAGAAGAATTCAGAAGCACCATTCAATGAGATTTACAGTCTATTTGGTCTAATTATGCTCATGAGTGTTACTCGTAAACCTGTATTAGACAAGTACTGGTCTACAGATGACATGCTAGCTACTCTATTTTTTGGGTAAATGCATGTCAAATAACAGGTTTACTTCCATTTTGCAGTTACTTCATTTCACCACAGGAGAAAATGTAAGTGATAAACTACACAAAATTAGGCCAGTTTTCGATTATATTATTTAAAAATTCATGGTAAATTACATACCTAGTGAAATTCACTGCTGATGAAAGCTTGATGCTTTGGAAGGCCTGCTTAGATTGGAAACAGCACATCGAAATACAGGGTTTACACTGGTCACGGGACTGATAATACTGGAGACAAAGATTTGGGGTTATCTGGCTCCATAGTAGTGTACCTGATGGAACCTGTACTTGGTCAGTGTAGGGTTAGGTATTTAGATAATTGGTACAGCTGCATTAAATAAATGGCCTTACACAAATGAAAGACAAAAGAAACAGGAACAGTATGTTCAAATCATATTGGTTTGCCAAAGGATGTGAACACACAGGCTCTATAAAGAGGGGAAATGGAGGTGTCAGCTCCCACCTTTGACCTACCTTGCTTGGCAAGACAGGAGCTTAGTTACAACATTATCCAATTGCAGCTCTGAGATTTTGATGATTGACACTGGAAAAATAGATGACCACATCAAAATGTCAGTTCTTAAGCATGATATTATCTAAGAATACAATATGCATATGGGTTGTATCGATCTAGTAGATCAGGTATTGCAAGCATCTCTCTTTTTACAAAAAAGAGTTAAATGGTATAAAAAGTATTTTAGCACCACCTGGATACAACCATATACAATTGCTTGGTAATTTGGAGAGCTGTAAACCCATGCAAGATGATGATCTACCTGGACTTCCGCATATCAATAGCTTGCAGCCTAATTGAGCATTATAGCATTAAGAGACCTCTTCATACTGAGGGTAAGATATCCAAAACACCTACATCCCTCAGACTTGAAGGAAAACACTTTTGTAAAAGGATACCACCCACAACAGAAAAAGTTGCGCCCATTTTGAAAGTATCTCGCAAAAAAGGAGTTTGGAAAGAAACTAACATGATTTGAACGTGGAGATGTGCTGTTGTGTGTTGATCCATGTTTCCTGATGTATCATTCAAGAAGAAACTTTAAAGTTAAGCCTTGATCTTTTATAGAATTTATTTAAATTATCTTAAAAGAAAAACCTTAAAATAATTAGAGTTAAATGCATGTATGTACAGGGCATCTATAGACTCCATATCACTTCTGTGCATTTTAAAATGAATATCAACTGACGCCCATATGAGCGAAAGGATTAACATTCAACCAATTTGTTAAGTGCACTGTCTTTTAAAACTGTTAAAGTTTAAATAATAAATTCTACATCTTAAAAATTGGGTTCAGAATTATGCAAACAAATGCTGCCATTCTTTTTTTTTCTTTCTTTTTGGCCAGACATGCCAGAAAAGTATATCCAGATTTAAGTTAACACTGCTACTTTCAGCAATTTTGAAATAAAGACTGATAAGGAAAGAGTTCTTCCATTTACAAGCAGCTGCTTAGAGATGACCAGAGCGAGATGAATAAATCACTACAGTTAAGAAGCAGTAATATTCTTATTCTTATGCTGCCGGTTAAAGACCTAGTTGGATCAAGCTGCCTGTCTTGAGGCTTTTATTTGGGATTTTCCATCACTCCTTAAGATGAATGTCAGGTAAATAAAACACAACAAACATACAGAAGATATAGCTGGACTGGATTTGACTATGGAGGGGACTTGGCACCGATCCACAGGGATACTGTACCTATGCCCCACTAGGAGGCATCCTGGGAGGAAGGATGAGGCGAGAAGATTTTAGGTCATTCCATACAAAATTTTTAATTTTTGTCAGTGAAGTATCTGATTTCTTTTGAATTTTGGTACGTCAACAGCATCATAGAGAAAAGTTAAAATGCAAATTATATAAAAATTTTAACATCAGTGGTTTAGCTGCAGTGAAAGGGGGAAGTTCAGGAGCATTGATGCATATTCCAAAGCAAAAATTTATAATGAATTTATAGATCTTCTGAAAAATAAAACAATTATATGATTCTAAAGAGAAATGTACATACTTAAAATCTACTATGGATTATTAAGAATAATATTTTAGCTTAAGGTTAAAAAGTGATGTTGAAACAAAATAATTACTTATATTTTCAAATCCAATTGTTTTTACATTTCCATTTTATTTTCTAAAAATGAACACATGCTGATGCTACCATTCAAATATTATGATGGTACCAGTCGAACTGCATAGTTATTAAATTAAAAAAATAAGGATGATTTGTACTCAAGGTTAAAAATTGCATGTGACATAATGCAATGGATGGAAGACAAAGCCATGAATAGCGATTAACTGCTCACACATATATTACTTGATGCTTACAATGAAAGTGTGAAGCCTGCAAATTCCTAGCACAGCTTTTCTCCTGGTTGGAGACCAATATTGAATATCATGTGCCTTTGCAGTGGATACTGACTGTATCAACAGTCTAAGCCAAAGTTTTAATGGATGTTGTGTTGTACTTAAGTGCTTCAACATGTCTAAAACAGCAACATTATAAAATGTTTTATGATGTTGCAATCCTTTCAGTTTTCAGAAGCAAACTGTCTAAACAAATATGAAAGAGAAAGTGATGGATGGAATACAAAATAAATTACCTAATTTAGTTGTAGTGATATGATATGTGATCAGTGTCATATGAAGGTATATAAAATGACTATAGTGGAAGAAACCAAAACAGATTATGAAAGGAAAAAAAAAATTAAGTAAAGAGGGAGCAGAAAAATCAATTGAAAATCAGTAATATTTAAATCAAGTTCTAACTCCTCTCGGCGAATAACCTATCTCCAAATGAAAACTCTTGAGCCAAATCATATGCTTGTAAGAAGGCCACTGTGGGGAAGCCATTTATGAAGGTTCAATATGCGCAGCGACAGTACTGATGGGGAAGAAATGATTGTACAATTCAAGAAAAAATTTGGGAATGTAAAAACTGCTAATGAGAAGCACATGATTCTTATATGTCTTCCTAAAAGCTAGACTGAGCACAAAATAATGAGTGAGTTCGGCATATCTCATCTTACAGCCCACATCGCAAAAATTACTAAAGAAAAGAAAAAAAATAAAGATATAATGTCAAAGCTTGACAGAAAATATTATTACACATCTGATGATATTAAAAACTTCATAATTTTTATGAAGACGATGAAAGGCGATTTCAACGACAAACTGAATTATGGCTGGCATGAAAGACTAAGTCATTCAAGAGTTGATAAGAGAGTGAAAAAGCAAAATTGGCTGATTTGAGCCAATCTTAAAAAAATTTACAAGAAATTTAAGAACACACATCTGGGCATTATAATTGGTTTTCTACGTTTTGCATCCCTGAGGCCAAAATACTATGTGCTAACAGGGGCAGCTGGAACTCATAATGATTGATTTTGCACTATTTGTGAAAACCCAAAACTGATAATAATGAGTTTGCAGAAAATAAGTCATGATGACTAAAGTGAAATGAACGGTGTTGAATTTTTAATGGTTTATCAGAGTCCCTCTCCAAATTGTTATCAAGACAGATGTGAAAAATTCCCAAAGAGTATAATAATTTCTAAATTTATTATTGGAAAGAAATTTATGAAAGAAATCATGTAAAAAAAGTGTAAAACAACAAAGTAGAGATGACTCTGTTAAAAGCTAATACTTAAAACTTTATTAACAGTTTATCTTCTGAAAAAACTGAAAGCACACAATTTCATAGCAAAAGCTCAGTCATTGTACCTGAAACATATGAAAACTGCAATCCAACATAGGGAATTTATTGTTATTGGCAGCTACTGTGAAAATTATAGTTTTGTTATACAGGATGCCACTGGAGCAGGTCTCAAGCAACTATCCATCTGTTCATTATTTACAAGCTAACAATTTGGAACACAATTGTTTTTCAATTATATCAGAATACTTAGTTCATGACAGAGCTGCAGTTCAAATTGTCAAAAACAGCTATTACCTATCTACAAGCAGCAATTTTCACATGTAAATAAGATTTATTATTTCAGTGATGGGACAGCAGGTCAATACAAGAATAAAAACAATGTTGTTAATCTGCTGTGTCATAGGACAGATTTCCAAGTGTCAGCTGAATGGCGTTTCTTCCGCACAAGTCATGGAAAAGGCCCTTGTGATGGTGTAGGAGGCACAATTAAGACACTTACTACCTATGCTAATCTTCAGGGAATTCAGATAACACAAAGAGAACTCTATGAATGGATGCATGTAATATCACAGCAATTTCTGTTGCATTCACTACCAAAGAGGAACACAATAAATAGGTCCAGCTTACACAGAGATTTGTGGGACTGACAGATTTGTCAGGAATGTGCAGCATCCACAGTGTGATTCCTGTTTCTGCAAAAAAGACTGCTGTAAAAGTGTTTTCTGGTTCATGTGAAATCCCTTGAAAATTGGTTGGTTGGTTGGTTGCTAATGCTCAGCATATTGGAGTTGTTTCATTTGCCTTCTTGCTTCCCAGTAGCATAATGAAAGATCTACAGCCGCTTAATTTTTACACTTCTGTAGATGAATCATATCCATTGTAGAATCCTCCTTTCTATAAAGTACACAATTTGGAGTAGGAAGGATGTTTAATTTATGTAGATGGGCAGTCACACAATCATGTCCAGTATGGAATCAAAGAGGCAACAGCTTTTAATTGTGGACATTCTGGAATTACTGTTGTTTCGTTCAACAAGGTTTTCCATTGTTTATTTATCTCTTGAATTCAACTGTTGTATATTTTTTGTTGGATGGTTTTCTGGATTATTAGTTTTGATGAGTGAAACGATAAAGATGGGTTTCTAATTTGGTGTATCATTGTGTCATTTTTTGCTAAGAATTTCTGCCTTTTCATTACCAAGGATTCCACGGTGTGAAGAAATCCACTGCAAAACTATCAATTTATGAAGAGATTTAAGTGTTTATTACTTTGGTAGATTTCAGCAGTTCTTTTTGTCCGGTATACACTGGTATAAATGGCTTGTAAAGCAGATTTTGATTCACTAAAGATAACAGCTTTATTGAAAAGATTAATATGTAAAACAGTCATTTCAATGTAGAATTTACTGCTTCAAGTTCGCTACCACAAATTGACACCAAGAGATATATAAGAGCAAAACAATTTGCTATATATTCTAGCAACAGTTGTATTGTTAAAATTATGGCCAATTTTAAAGCCATCAGTGTAAATATGTATCCATTCATTTTCTGGAAATTTTGTGTAGATAGTTTTAAGGTGACTTGTTTTAGTTGAATTGGGTTTGCACCTTGTTTGTTAACTCTTTTCATTAATTCTGTGTTACATTTAATTTTAATTCTATTGACAGGATAAGGGAGAGGGGATAACTTTTCCACATTGTATATGTCCAATGATAAACTGTAGTGATTTTGTAGAGCTAAAACTTTGGTATAAAATCTTGTTGGGTGTCTAAGCTTCTAGGAGTATCTGAATAGATTCTCAGTAGTCTATATTAGGCAGTCTTTTCTCTTGGAAATGAGAGATAAGGTCTGTGGAAACTTCTCAGTCCTCCTGCCTAAGTCAAAGTGACTTGCTGACCAACGGTAGGTGTGGTCCATTTAAATTGGGGATTGTGAACGAGTGATGTAGGTGCCAAAACACAAAACTGGTGCTCATTCCAAAACAGCTACATTAAAGCTCAATAATGTACACATTTCCCTTGAGAAGTTGTCCTCCTACATTCACCGAGATCTTGTCATGGGGAGACAGAGTATTGCATACCAGACAGCTGAATAAGTTCATCAGCAGCAAGTGTAGCAGGTTGCAGACTAGCTCCTTGTTTCTCCAGCGACAGATTTGCAATTTTACAACTGGAGTTTCTTTTGAGGTTCTGTGATTAAACTTTTATAGTTTAAAGACTATGTTTACAGTAGAATCTTGTAAATCCAAGTCTCGCAAATTTGAGGTTCCGTTAAATCCGAGCTACTTAATGACTTTTGTTTGTTTGTTTGTTGTTTTTTTGGTTTTTTTTTTTAACCAGAGGCTAGTCATCAGTTTACACAGTCCTGATATGTATCCACATACTTCTGCACCTCCCTAGCTCTCGTCTATAGAGTATATGTTACCTAGCAAGGATTAAGTTCTTTTCAATTAGGGACCGACCGAAAACTGGGAAAACTCTTCCATAATATGTACATACACTATAGCAAGCATTCCCCATCAGAAATACTTTTCAGTGCAATAATAACACAATGACTACATACATTGTAGCAAACATTCCCCATCGGAAATACTTTTCAGCTGCAATAATAACACACTGACTACATACATTGTAGCAAACATTCCCCATCAGAATTACTTTTCAGCTGCAATAATAACACAATGAACTACATACATTGTAGCAAACATTCCCCATCAGAAATACTTTTCAGTGCAATAATAACACACTGACTACATACATTGTAGCAAACATTCCCCATCAGAAATACTTTTCAGCTGCAATAACAACACACTGACTAGTTTATGGCTGAAAATGTTTAACAGCTATTATAAGAAAGCACCTAGACTTGATAGTTAACATATGTTTTGTTGAGATGAAAAGTATCCCTTGAAACTCAAACAGCAAGCCAGGGTTGTATCAAGTTAAAGGAGTGTTTTATTTTAGTATGTTTGTAACCTTTCTTGTGGATAGAGTATGTTAGAAGTGATTGCACATTTTATTCCTAATTTGTTTCAACAATGAGTGCTAAATGTAAGAGGAAATTTGTATCAATAAAGGTGAAATTACAAGCTTTAAAAAGACTGGATAAAGGGGAGACAAGAGTTTAAAGAAGGTGAAGATGATTTCAGTGTGAGTGTAGGTTGGTTACAGAGATGGAAGAATAGGTATGGTGTATGACAGCTGGAGATTTGTGGAAAAAAGCTTTCCGGTGATTTGGAAGCTGCAGTGAACTTCTGTAAAAAATTTGAACTCATAAAAAGTGAAAATCTCACAAATGATCAGTTATACAATTATGACGAAACAGGGCTCAACTTTAAAGTTATCTACTAAAACACTTGCTTCATGCAAAGAAAGTCCTACTCCTGGCCACAAAAAAAGCCAAGAAAGAGTGACAGTACTCACTGCATCAAATGCATCACAAATTAAAGCTTGTCGTCATAGGCAAATTTGCGAAACCTAGAGCTCTCAAAGAGATTTTCTTGTCTGCACTGCCTATCTCTTATAAGAACCAAAAGAATGCCTAGATGGACAGAGCAATGTTTAAGAAGTGATTTTATGAAGAACATGTAGCAGAAATTAAAAAGTTTTTGAGTAAAAATGGTTTGCTTAGTAAAGCAATCTTATTGATGGACAATGCTGGATTGCATCCAGATGAAGAGGAACTGCAGTATGATGGAATTCAGACTTTCTTTTGCTGCCTAATGTCACAAGTTTGATACAATGACGGATCAAGGAAAGATCAATGCTTAAAAAAAAATCTGATGTGTTACACTCACATGACTTTCTCTACTCTTGTACAATCTAATTTTACAAACGCCTATTCTCCATATGCTTCATGTTAATCGACATATCGAGAGGTCAATCTTATTGGTAATTTTCTTGTAGATGCAAGCGAAATATGGTAGGTTTTAAGCGATAGTCAAATATTTTAACGCTGGTTGCTATGTGGCGCATTCCATTCTCTTTGCATGTCCAGGACATAAAAAAATGAATAACGAATTTGAGAAAAAGTATAAGTATTGGAAAATTTAAGGAAATAACAAGCAATATCTCGAAAACGGTTCACTCAACAAAAGAAATGTATATGACATAAGTTGTGTATTTTAACGCGATCTACATTTTTTGTGTAGTAAAATTTTGTCTATCTCTTATGGTTTACCAGTTATGCAAAAGTCGTTCACAATGAAGAATACTTTTGGAGACATTCCCAGAAAATTTGATATATACATTTCATTTCTCATGACATTATCTTAAACATATGATATTTTCATCAAAATCGTTAGAGCCATTTTGGAGAAAATTAAAATTTTCGAAAAATGTTCCATGTAAAGGGTAGTCTGGGGTGGGGGGATTTTCTTGAAAACCTTCGTGTCGCATCTCTGGAAGATACTAAACCTAAATACCAAGTTTGGTGCTTATCCGACTGTTCGTTTTTGAGTTATGCTGTTCACAGACACACACACACAGACACAGACACAGACACACACACACAGACACACACACGGACATGTTTCAAAAAATGCTTTTTTTGGATTCAGTGTGTCTCAAAACATGTATTTCCGGTGAAATCTCGGTATCGAATTTTTGGGTGGAATACAATACTTCCCCTACTTACTATACGTAGTAGAGAAAGTAAAAAGTATCAATGCCGCCCGTTGCAGTCACTTCTACAAGCAACGGAAGAGGATGGAAACATCATTAGTTTTCTAAATTGAGTAACCATGAGGGACATAATGTATTGGTGAGCAGAGTCATGGGATGAAGTGAAGCCTGAGACACTTGTGAAATCGTGGAAGAAAATTTTAGAGTGCAAACTGACTGAGAGAGTGAATTCGATGATGATGCTGATGAAGATGATGTATCCCTGTCACATCTAATCGCACAGCTTCTGGGTGGTAGTGAAAGTGAAGTTACAGAATGGATGAAGAGTGATGAACAGTTTGAACTTACGGAAACATCAACTGTTGAGAAGTTTAATGAGTCGACAGAAGAAAGCGAGGAAGAAGACATAGAAGAGAGAACACCAAAGATGAGTCATAATGAAGTTTTTGCTGTGTTGGAGGTGGCATTGCACTATGTAGAACAACAACCAGAGACAACACCATGCTGCTCAAACGATGGCGTGAGATTGCCATGCAAAAATGATTAAGTGTCTTCTGCTTCAGGATACTGAAAGACTTTTTAAAAAAATAACCCCATGTACTTATGTACATATTGTGTTTATTTCTATACAAAAACTTTAAAAACTTATAGTAAATAACTTCACATTGATTTGTTATTGGTTTCATTTCATCTTTTATGAATTTTCCTATGGTGCTCCGTATAGTCTGAGTTATCCGAAATACGAGGACCTTCACTTCCCATTACTTTGGATTAGCGAGACTATACTGTATCTCTATTTAATTTTAAAATATCTAAATTATAAGGTTCCCTCTCGAGTTATAACATTTTTAATTATGGATATGCATTCTTTTCAAAAGAAAATAAATAACGTAAACTTAATTTTAGTGCACAATAACGTTTGATATCTTTCCCTTTATAGAAGCATTTCATAAGAATCATTTATGTTGAAGCTCCTGTACAATCTTAAGAAAATTACACACAGATGCACATTTTCAGACAACCACAACCATCTTATGCCCATAATTTCCATACTATCATCAATAATATTTTCATACTCTATCTGGTTTATGTGAGCAATATGGAAAGTAATATTCTGAAATATTTTTGCATTCCAAGATGTCACATCTTTAGGCCATACTTATTTGTGTGGATTGAATATTGCTTTAGCATAAATTAAGCTTTTTTACCCAATATATTGCCAATCAGTATTTCAATAAAATACTTTAATTAACTGACTACAAATAAATTTGGTATGTAGGTTTAACCTAAAATCAGGTAAATGGAAGAATTAGCCAATAACATTATTAATGTTTTAGCTTATTATAAATATTTTATAAACATACATAACATCTTAACGTGCATTTAAAAAAAATCTGATGTGATACATTCACATGACTTTCTCTACCCCCTCTCGTTTATTAGTGGATATACAAATTATTCTTACTCAAGCTTATTTTTCTATCTACTACATTTTGTTATAGATATAAAGGGAAAAGCGACAGTCAAATGTTTAAGAACATGGCGCTATATGCTGACCTTAAAATTTCATACTGTTTCCATGCAATCACAAGAAATAACTGAATGTTGAAAGGACTTTAAGAGAATGACTAAGAAATGAACAATTTGAACCTTTAATAACAGATATCTCAGAAATCGCTTCTGCCACAAAAAACTTATTTAAATAAATTGTTTTTTAAAAGATCTACATTTTTTGTGTGATAGGTTTTCATTTATCACTCAACATTTGCCATTTATACAAGATTATACAGAATTCCTTCTAAATGAAGAGGACTTCATAGGCTATTCCCTGAAAATTCATGATATACATCTTATTTGTCATGTAAATATCTTTTATACATGCTATTTTAACAAAATCGTTAAGAGCCATTTTTTAGAAAATAAAAAATTTCGAAAAAGTTCCATGTAAAAGGTAGTTTGGGGGTGGGGGGGATTTTGTTGGAAAGCTTTGTGTTGCATCTTTGGAAGATATTAAACCTAAATACCAAGTTTGGTATTTATATGGCTTTTCGTTTTTTATTAAGCTGTTCACAGACACACACTGGACATATTTCCAAAAATGCTTTATTTGAATTCAGGGGGCCTCAAAACATGTATTTTTGGTGAAATCTCGGTATACAATTTTTGGATGGAATGCAATACTTCCGCTAATTACTGCACATAGTAGAGAAAGTAAAAAGGCATACATATAGTGCTTGTATCTTCAATGTGAACATAATATTATGTAACAAATACACATGAAGCACTCTAATTATTTTCAGTCACACATCTTCAATAGGCTCCCTACAAAAGACAATCATTTATTGGAACTACACAGTATTACCTGTATGCTGAAATGGTGGGTCCGCAGGACACAGAAGTGCGGTGTATCCCAAAAGATGGAACAGCTTCTCCAGAAGGGCCAGTCTTTCTGAGGGATTCACATCCCAAGCAGGAAGAACTGCTTGCATTAAACGCAGAGATAAGATCTGTAACCATTAAACAATAAAACAAATTCTAAGTCAATAATAATGACCAAAAAAGCCCAAGTGAAAAAAAGGAACTGTAATGTCTCTCATCTTCAGTAGGTCATGATGAACTGGAATGAACATATGAATGAGAGTTCATTTGATGTGCTTGAAAACCTAAAAGTTTTGCAATTACATATTTAAGAAAATATAGCAATATTCACATCTGAATTATATGAGATCCAGAATAGAAATGTGTATGCACTATTTTTAGCTAAGAAATAGAAACATCCTCTCTTCTTGTTCTTTTCTTTTTAGTACAACATTATTTTGCAATAATGAATTGCAAAACAATTATGCAATTTTATTGCTGAGTTAGTAAAATAACACAATTTTGTCAAATCCCATCACTTAAAATAAAATATTAGAAACTTTGGATTGTGTATAAAATGGGAACATATTCTTGTGGGTCTAGTTATGAATCATCCATTAAGTAAATTTCCTTATTTTTTATCTCTGGGGAAAACAAAATAAACAGCAACAATAATTTTCTGAATGGGAGAAGCTGTATATTGTGTATATACAGCCCTGCAGCAGTTTCATTAAATGGTGCAGATTACTTTGGCTCACACCTTGGAGGTGCTGCTATAAAGCAAACAGGTTTGCAGATTGCAAGCAGTTGTACATTTTTCACAGATACTGCTGAATACCCATTATGACCTAAGCTCTGTTTATAGGGAAGGATGTGAAAACATGCACAATGAGCAACGGAGTGGAAGAATGATGGTAGCAACTCACAATAATGCTGTTGTTACATTTTGCAATATTGTTGAAGAGGATCACTGTGTTACAGTTGATGAAATTACTTTCCATCTGCCTCCTTTTGAAGCAGCTGATATATTGCAAAATTAATATAAGATGGCTGCCATATCTGCTTAACAATGCTCAAAAGCAACAGTGTATGAGTTTTGCCCATATTTTTTTGGATGTGCACCAAAGAGAGGGGTGTACTGATGGAATGCATCATTAACTTTTGAGACAAAATGGTAAAGTTTGTTTGGAAGAGCAAAGGGGAAACTGCTGCCAAAAAAAAAAAAAAAACTAATTATATACAAAAATAGTTTAGGAGTTACAGAATATTACTGAATTTCTTCTAAAATTAAAAAAGTATTAATTTAATATTTTTTCTGCTCAGAAATTAGTTATAGAATGAATCTTGTATTATGCAAATACCAATGGGAGTTAATAAATTGCCATAATCAAAACACTGAAAGCACTTACTGACTTTATTGAGAACTCAGCAGTCTATAAAATGAGTTCAGCTGTAGGCAGCACAGGTATGGTATGTCATTACTATTCTGATTGCCCTTCCATGATTTGTTAAGCAGTATTCTGTTTATAGTACAATGGAAACTTCACCTACTTCCATGACATATTAACCACTGATACTAGAAACCATTAAAAGAGGAAAGTTTGCAGTACACAGGGACAGCCAGCCCCATTATTTGGTGGTGTGCATATCTGGTTTTCTGAGGTACTGGGCTCAGCTCCCAGACCTACCATGGGAATCTGTTCATTTAAATGATTCCCATGAAGAGCTTGGCCTGTTTAGGTTGATTCCCTTCAGGCACGCTGTACACATTCTTCCCACATTCACCTTCACTCTCATCTTTGTTGGCTTATGTAGCTCACCCAACTTGAGTAGCCAGCTACAATTCTAACATGGGAGAACAATTCCAATTAGATGCTATTTTATCTAATACCATGGGTGGTATTAGATAAAAAGGCACATAGTGATGCAAAAAAAGTAGCTGACATATTGTACTAATATGTTGTTGTTGCATGTAAAGCTGGCTTTTTGCCAATGCATAGACAAGAAAGCATCCTCTCCCCAGGCTACAAGAATCAGCATTACTTAAGGTATCACAGATACTTTACATTAACAACTAAGTCACTGTTTTCAAGAATCCTCTATTATATTTATTATTGTTTTGTTTATATTATTTACACAGGCTTGCAAATTTAAAATCTTTTTCTGTGGCACAGGGTTAAACAGGTCTGTAAACCAAATTTTGATATGCTGAATTCAAATCTGCTTTCCATTTTTTCCTTATCATGTACCGTTTTTTTGACATGCAGAAAGGAAATGTATAACATTCGGGTTTATTTCTGGTTTTTATGCGCAATTTAAAATGTGTGAAATCATGCAAACTAAGAAACGATCTCAACTCTATAGATGCAACAGTTTACACTGAACTAGGAAATTTCAAACATACCTTATGATTATATTTTCTCCTCCGCTTTGTTAAAAACAAATGCTGAGTTGACTTGCGTTTGTGGTCCTGACAAGGGTTGTGTCTAATTAAACATCAACAGTAGTCAGCCATCATAGAGATATCCCATTGACCCTGGCAACTTGTTTCCATCTCCTTTATGTACTGGTGGAATCTCTCTCCCTGTTCTTGACTTAGTGCACCCAAGCTTTCAGCAAAACATTCAAGATGCGAATGCAGAAAATGCAATTTTAAGCTCATATTGTATCCTAGTCTTTAACTTTTCAAGCATGGTTTTAACAATATGCTTATATTGGTCATCTTTAACATTGGCCAAAAACTTGCTTATAACTTCATTGAATGAGTTCCCAAGCTTGAAGCTCTATGTCTGTCATAATATTTCTAAAATGAATGTCCTTCATGAGTTTGCGAATCTGTGGGCCGTCAAAAATGCCTTCTTTCACTTTTGATTCACACACCATTGGAAATGTCTAAATAAGATGTTGGAAACATGGACCATGTTTGTCCAAAGCTTAAATTGCTTCATTACCCCTAATTTGATATGTAAAGGGGGTAGCAAAACCTTTTGTGAGTCAATCAATCAGTGGGCAGTTTATTATATTTTTTGTCCCTGGCATTAAATCTTTTCTTTTTGGCCAATTAGTTTCACCCCAGTGTCTTTCTCTGGCTCTAGAGTCCTACTCACACAAAAAGCAAAGGAATTTTGTGTACCCTGCTTCTTGGCCCAATAAAATATCACACACTTTCAGATCACAGCACATGAAGCACTTGTGTTCATTATATTTAATTTTTTCTAGGACAGTATACAAATTTTGGTACATTTCTTTAAGGGATGTACAGTGAGCTATTGGAACTGAAGCAAACATATTGCCATCGTGCAGCAGAACACCTTTCACACTTCTCTTGCTTGAGTCAATAAATAGATGCCATTTTTTGTTTCATAAGTTGTTCCAAGACAACCTATCAGATTAGGGATATCACAATACATTAGCTACCCTTCCTTTACAAAATATTTCTGGAATTCTTCTTCTCAATGTCTGTACCAGTAGAAAGCTTTTCCAGGTCCTAAAACATTGTTTTCTTTCAACCTTGAACCTAAAAGTTCATTTTTTTCTTTGGTAAGACTCAAATCACGTACCAAATCATTTAATTCTGACTCAATGGATTTGAAATGTCATCTTCTAAGTCTGAGGACCAATTTAAATCATCTTCTACATTCAAAGTATCAGTACTACTCTTGGAATACCATAGGTTGTGATAGAACAAGAACATCAGTTCCATGAGGCACAGGCCTAATTGCTGAGGGCAAGTTCAGATATATAATGCCCATCTTGTTTTCCTATTGAATCAATATATTACACAGACAAAAATAAGTCATTAAGATGATTTTGTTGTTTGCGCCATACCATAGGAACACCAAAAGGCATAGATAAACGAACTCCTTTGTACCACTGTCTTAGATTTTCTACACAACTTTTACACACAATATGAGGAGCAATATTCTTGTCTTGCTCTCCTAATTTAATTTTAAAATAGGCCAGATACAAACTCTTGATAAATGCGGAAATGTTTCTTTTCTGCTGCTTTATTACATAACACCCAATGACATAACAGAAATTGTTAGGATTGTTTACACCACTTTAGGTTGTTTAGGTATACCACTCAAACTTGCCATTTTTTTTCCTAAATAAAATTCACAACACAATACTGCTTCAAAAGAGAGCTGCTGAGAAGAAGTTTGAAACTATACTGAGAATTCTAAGATAGGTTCCTGTTGATATCTTAGGCAATAAATGTTTATGAGATAGGTTCAACATTACCTGTAAACAGAGATAGACAGTAGTACAACATGACATCATATGAATTAGCATGTTTATGTATTCTGATCAAACATGCTGTAAGTTGGATGTGATGTTAATACTAGCGTACTAAACTTTCAATTTTGTGTTGAAAAAGAATTGTTCAAAATCTGTACGCAATACACAAATCTATTATTATTATTATTATTATTATTATTATTATTATTATTATTATTATTATTATTATTATTTAAATCAGAGCATCCAATTTTACTATTATGATGTAAAATACTCCATGCTGCAAAATCTTCACAGGCCTGTGTTATTATAGTCACACTGATCTCTCTGGCCTTTGAAACAACTATTAATGTACATAACTGAATTATATGGTTGAATTAATTTTATTACGAAGCGCATCCATAAAGTAAGTTTCCCTTTGGGACGTGAAAAGAAACAAAACACAATTTAATTGAAAGATTTATTGGTACAGATACAGGTGTTGAACTATTTTTCAAAATATTCACCACAGAATTCAGACATTTGTCATACCATGGGACCAACTTCTGTATCCCTGTGTCATAGGTGTCTGCCACCTGGGATTGGAACCACTGTGCGACAACCATCTCTGTCTCTGTCAGTCTGAAAACACTGACTCCAACTGAACAGGAATTTCTTGAGGTTCCAGAACAGATGGAAATCACTGGGAGTGAGGTTCAAGCTGTAAGGTAGATCATCAAACACTTCCCAGCCAAATGTTTGCAGGAGCTCTGCTGTCTATCAAACCATGTGTGGCCGAGCATTATCGTGCAGCAAGACAACATGGCATTAAGCAGATGCCCTCTGACAATTTCATGCAACAAGGAGCGGCATTTGGGGAACTAACTGCTGAGTTATGTGATTTAAAAGCAACAATTCTCCATAATGCATTCCCGCACAAGCTCCAAGGTCGCCTGTAACTATGCATGTGCTCCTCATCATGAACATTTTGGCAATCTGCTGCAAAGTCTCTGCACCAGCAATGCACCATCTCCTTGCTCAGGGTATTAGGCCCAAAGACCTGGCATAGCTGACGATGAATTTCAATTGGCACTATGCTCTGTGCCTTCAAAAACTGACAGCAGTTCACAAGCTATGGGAGCTGGAATATGAGACTCTATTTTCAACCGCTGCTACAAAGCTACTGTGAGACTTTGGGAAGTTCCATTAGCACATGCGCCACGTCATGTCACTACTCTACCATGTACAAGCAGTCACTTCTCACAACATATGGTTTACTAGCTCTGGAATGATTGGGAAACTTACTTTATGAATACACCTCGTATATGACATTGCTTTAACATTGAAAAAAAAAAAAATCCACGCACGCATGCACACACACACACACATTGCATTCACTTTAGCATTCAAACTTTCCAGATTCTTAAGACCAGTATGCTAACCAAGAGAGCATGGAGGCATTCTTCAGGGATCCTGAAAGAGGCAGAGGAGGAAGAGGATGAGAGAGTGTGAGAGAGAGAGAGAGAGAGAAAACAATGAATGAATACCTGTTTGGATAATGTTATGTTGATGGTGTTGTCCTGTCCTCCAACCATTGATAGCAAAAGGTGTATCCAAGCAGGACTGCTTAGTGCTCGACACATTGCCGTTGATGCAGCCAAAGCTCTTATGAAGCCCAAAGTAGCCCACTCCATATGGTGGCTGACTGCAAGCAGTTGATTTTGTGTGGGGGATTCTAGAGATTTGTTCGCCATCTATAAACATACTTTACTGTGATACATCACTACGTAATACAAATGTTGATTCAATTAAACAAAGGTTATTTATTTTTTTCTTAATATTGAATTGATCACGAAAAACTACATTATGTAAATTGTGCTAAATGGAAACAATCATAAGTCACAGGAATAGGAAACCACATTTGACTCTTACTAATTACTAGATTCCATAGAAACACTTCGTGGCTATAGACATGTATAAACTAAACTGAATTTTATTTGTACCTCTTATTTAACATATATTTATTACATAGTTTTCCTAGTTGCCAGTTTAACTTATGTGCAAATAGTATATGTGCTACTCAGCTTGTCTGGCTCCTTTATCGCACCACTGAGTAGCCATTTGACAACCTTAGCCCTCCTATACTCCTTCCCCCTCTTCCCTTTCTCTTACTTTTCTCATCCATTTTTCTTTTGCTTTCCTTAAAATCTCATCTGTTTCTATTTTTCTTTTCTCTATTTCCTGTCATCATTTTTATAACTACTACTCTTTTCATCCATTTTCTCAAATTTTTTCTTCCATACTTTTTGTCTCCATATTGTTAGTTTCTTATATTCTGTCATGTAATGTTCTGTACTTTCCCTTCCACCACCATAATTCACAAATTCCTTTTTCCACCCTCTTAATCCTCTCAAGTACATTGACCATCTTTTCATCCTTCCTTTTTTTTTTTTGTCAGCTACAATGGCCCACATAGCCTTCTCTTCCCCACTCTCTTTTTATTATCCTACACAGAGTGGAAGGTGACCTATGATTAACCTTGAACAGGATGGCTCTTTGTAATCAACAGATAAAAAAATCTTAGTACAAGTTTGTTTTTAAAGTAGTTTTTGTGAAAAAAGTGAAAATTGCTTAATATTAACTCTATTTTCTTATATTCTAATTTCTAATATTAACTCTATTCCACCCTCTTAACCGTCTCAAGCACACTGACCACATTTTCATCCTTCCTTTTCTTGTCTGCTACAATGATCAACTTCTCTTCCCAACTCTCTTTTCATTAACCTATACAGAGTGGAAGGTGACCTATGATTCTCCTTGAACAGGATGGTTCTTTGTAATCAACAGAACAAAAAATCTTAGTGCAATTTTGTTTTTAAAAGTAGTTTTTGAGAAAAAAGTGAAAATTGCTTAATATTAACTCTATTTTCTTATATTCTAATTTTCTAATTCTAATTTCTAATATTAACTCTATTCCACCCTCTTAACCGTCTCGAGTACACTGACCACATTTTCATCCTTCCTTTTCTTATCTGCTACAATGATCAACTTCTCTTCCCAACACTCTTTTCATTAACCTATACAGAGTGGAAGGTGACCTATGATTCTCCTTGAACAGGATGGCTCTTTGTAATGAATAGAACAAAAATGCTTAGTGCAATTTTGTTGTTTTTAAAGTAGTTTTTGAGAAAAAAGTGAAAACTGCTTAACATTAATTCTATTTTAAATGAAGATTTTATGAAACCTAAATACTTTTTCAAATATTTCTGAGAGGAGATTGAAAGATAAACATTTTCTGCATTGATATTGTAATGAAAAGAAGCTAGAAACAGTGATGTGTATTGAATTTATTTAAAGGTGAGTCGGAATTGTTACACTAACATCACTTAAGTTTACTCACTTAACATGTTTCGGGAAACGG
The DNA here is from genome assembly GCA_030765065.1 of Deroplatys truncata. Classification (NCBI taxonomy): domain Eukaryota; kingdom Metazoa; phylum Arthropoda; class Insecta; order Mantodea; family Mantidae; genus Deroplatys; species Deroplatys truncata. The sequence continues at coordinate 107,422,534 of CM060976.1, forward strand.
TTGTTCCCATCCTCAGAAGGTTAATTCAACAGAATTAACAGAATTCAACAGAAGGTTAATGTCGAATTAACCTTCTGAGGATGGGAACAACCGTTTCCCGAAACATGTTAAGTGAGTAAACTTAAGTGATGTTAGTGTAACAATTCCGACTCACCTTTAAATAAATTTTCTGCATGTTTAAATACATTTTGAATTAAAACAATTTGCACTCTTACTACTATTATAGGCTTTCAAAATTTGTCTCAGTTGAAACTATATCGTTAGCCACGAGACTACACATGACAACATTGTAAGATACAAAGAAATGCACTTCAACTCTTTGTTTATAAAGAAGTGCATTTCAGCTGTTGTTTACTGCACTTATGGTTTGTTTTCGAAACAGTGGATTATCAGTTACAAAATGGCTCACTTTACTAATACCGAGTATCTTGAAATGCTACTAATTTAGGGTGAAACATCAAGTAATGCGGCAGTTTTGGCAAGAATTTATCAAGAAAGATTTCCAAATAGACTAGCACCACGTCATAGACATTTGTTTTCATCTGTCAAAGGGTTCTAGATACAGGAAACGTATCTCCTCATGTTGGAGTTGGTCAAAGAAATGTTGCACAAGAAGAAGAAATCCTTTACTTAGTGGAAGATCCTAAAAGCAGCAGCTATGGTATAGTTCATACTATTGGTTATTCCACTGGATGTCGTCCTTCGTGGTGTAGTGGTTACCATGCTAGCCTGTAGTTACAGAGGTCATGGGTTGAAACCTGGCGGAAAATGGTAGATTTTTCGGGCTTAAAATCCTTAGCATGGCTTCCTTTGGAAGGGAAGTAAAGTCGGTGGTCCCGTGTTGTAGATTTACAGCATGTAAAAGAACCTCAAGCCTGAAAAAGACACCTCTGAGCAAAATTACCAGTTTTTACGCCCAATATAGAATGGGACGCTAAGGACCATAGTAGTTAAAGAGCATCCATAAATAAAACTCAATTTAATTTAATTTAACCCCATTAGACTGTTTTGAGAACATTAAAAGAAGAATTGCTATGATCTTATCATACTCAGTGTGTCTAATATCTGTTGCCAAGGTAGTATTTTCTGAATGATTTCTTCAACAAGGAGGGATCTTTCACCTTAAAATTTTTGCAATGGATGAAGCAACATTTACCAGAAATGGAGTAACTAATTACCACAATACACACACAATAAGACAAGACAGCTTTCAGCACAGATTTTCTTTAAATGTTGGGCAGGAATAATTGAAAACACATTAATCAGTCTGTGGATTCTTCCTCGGGTTTTGACAGAAGTCATCTATCTCCAGTTTCTTCAAGAAACATTACCAGTTCTGCTTGAGGATGTTCCCCTGACAGTAAGAAATGATATGTGACTATTACATGACGATGCACCTCCACAAATAAGTAGAGCCATGTGTTCTACGCAACACCTACGTAGAATGCTGGATCGCGGCTACTCAGATAGTCAGATCTAAATCCAATCTATTTTGTTCTTTGGGGTGATATGAAAACTTGGATATACATTATAGAAGCACCTATGTGGAAACGTTACAAGAAAGAATACTTCGAGCAGCAGAATAATAATAAAAAAAAACAATAGGGATGTACTTTGTAAAGTTCCACAGAATTGGGGAAAACTTTGTGAAGCATGTGTGTTGGCGAGGGGAGCACATTTTGAACAATTTCTCTAAACATTAAAAAGAAGTTCTCATTGATTTTCTGTTCTTGTCTTGCTTCAATTATTCAAAAGAGTTTTATAATTCACAAAGAAAGGAAGCATAATCTTATAACTTGGGTTTCTCAAGCTTTTATTTACCTTTATAAATAAGTATCCCTGTTAATAATTTGCATAATATTGCAAATGCTTCCTCAGTTCCATATTCTGTATGATGATGTCGCAGTGGGAAATACAGAGGGTTGAAAGGGGGTGAGAGATGCCCAACCACGCGCCTCACACTAGATGTTGCGGTGATGTTTGGAGGAGTGACAGTGGGGCATTCAAAGAGGCACCTTCAGCAAATGTCGTGGTTAGCTTTGCTGGGGGTAAGGAAGTGGTGGCAATCAAGACTCAGGCAACTACAACACATGTCATGGATAAAGGAGGTTCAAGGTTATTTATTCAAGCTTAGAGTGCCTGGAGCCAGTACAGTGGGCCTGGCTTTCAGGATACATTTTCATTTTAGTTATAAATGTCTGATTTGCATGGCATTGTCTACGGGGTTTTTGTCCGAACCCATACAACTGCCCTTTTTCTTGGGCAGCCGAGAACAGTTCAGGCTTGAAATTAAGTGTTTATTTCACACTTTCATTTTGTTTGTTTGTTTTGCTTTTATGCAATATTTACAAATGTACACTATTTACACTCACTCATTCGTGCCATTCATCCTTCCTCACACATTCTCACATACAAACATCCACACGCACACTCACTTTTTACAATATATACACTGTACAGTTCCGCAGTTTTCCTGTGCGGTCAGTGCTGCCTTGATAGCTGCGAAGGTGGCGGCCCCTCTGGTAGTGTTTGCGTGGCCGTGGGCCGGTGGTTGTGGGCGCGCGGAGCGACGAACTCATTTGGTGGTTTAGAATATTTTTATTCTTTTGTGCTTTCTGTGCTTTGGTTCGCCGCTCCCAATTTTTGAAATGAGGTTATTGCTATGTGATCTAATGCGCGCCCACGTGTTGGTGGCTCGTCGTCTGATAGTTTCTGGGAGATAGGGAATTGCTAATTCTGTGTGGATGGTGTGATTGGAAGTAAGGATGGGTGTTCTGAGTATTTTGCGTAGAGATAAATTTTGGATGGTTTGTAATTTGTTCCTGACAGTTTTTGATGCGTTTGCCCAGGCCACGCACGCATATAGCATCACAGAAAGAAGGAAAGACTTGTAAAGGATTATTTTGGATCGGGTTTTTAATTCCTTACTTCTGAACACGGGGGCGCACATCTTTAGGCGCTGCCATCCTTTGTTGGCCGTATTCGTAAGGTGGGTGTTCCAATTGAGTCGACTATCCAGGGTGACTCCTAGGTATTTAACTTGCCGACGACATTGCAATATTTGACCACCGACCGTGAGGTCCATGGCCGGAATATTCAGCTTCTTCGAAAAATATATGAGCTGGCACTTGTTGGCATTAATTTCAATTTTCCAATCATGAAGCCATGAAAGGAAGCGGTCAGTATACCGCTGCATCTCAAGAAGGCCGAAACGAGGATTTCTATGGTGGTTGTATATTGCAGTGTCGTCAGCGTACATGGCGACTTTGCATCTGGCGTCCACGGGAAAGTCATTGGTAAATAAAATATACAGGAAAGGGGACATGATTGCCCCTTGAGGTACGCCCGCCCGCATAGCTCGCTCATGTGAGGAGGAACGATCCACCTGGACGTAGAAGCGCCGGTTTTCTAAAAAACTGTGGATTAAAAACAGGTAATTTTGGAGGCCGGGAAAACGGTGGTGCAGCTTGTAAATTAGCCCAGCGTGCCAACACCGGTCAAAAGCGGCTTCTACGTCCAAGAATAAGGCCAACGTTGAAGGGGCTAGCTCAGAGGAATCTCAAGAGGCTGGCTAATTTACAGGTGGCTGGAAACCTGCACGTCTCAAGCCCCTGAGCAGAGCAACTCACACAGAAAAGAAGTCCCACACTAAGGAAAGGTCCTTAAAGGCGCCCAGCATCTAACATACCGTTAAGGGGAAGGTGCAAGGATGACCAGTATGGTTCTAAACATTTACATAATGATCCAACAAATCTATAAATATATAGATTTATTACAACACGGCTCGAGGCTGCCTACGGGGTTACAAATAGTTTAGCTCTATGATGGCATGCTTACCTGAACTGTTGATGTGGCACAATGCATGGGGCGATCTCATTGTTAGGTACTTGGACTTTATAATAATCTTTCAGAAATCAGACTGACGCAGGTTCGTGTAGCAATACCTCTGGAGTTCCCCTTGTCCCAAAAGAAGGGGTTTTTAAAGGTGCACTCCTGTTACCTCAGTAGTCCTTCATCTCTTGGGCAAATGCCCTAACCCGAATCAGCAATAATAATAAAATGCAACATGAGTAAGCTGATTTGGTGCCTAGTAATAAACTTAGACATACTTGGCATGTCGGACATACATTCAGTGTGTCAGCCATTTAACTTTTTTGGTGCAATAATTTCCAATGCTACTGAGCACAAATACAATGCTACAAAATTAATAAATTTAATCCATCTATCGTGGCAATATTTAGGTTACATTACAATCATGTGTAGTTTTCTGTTAAAAGCTTATTTGTTCATTGCCATAGCAGCAGAAGCCGAAGAATTAACAGCTAACTGGCTGAATTTAAAGTTAGCCTGTTGAATATAAAGTGAGCCTGTTGAATTTGCTGTGTTGCAACATTGTGCAAAATAAAATAGTAATTATCTCAAGAATGGAAAGCCTTATGGAAAAATTTATTAAGGAGAAACACTTAAACAATCTGCTCCTTCATAGTTTAAAAAGATGATCATTGTTCAGCTTCCACCTTGTATAACCTTAATGACTTGTTTGTCTTCTAAGTTTCCCCAATGTTGCTGTTGATAATATTTAAATGAAACTAATGAAAGAAAGAGACTCTCAAAATTATGTCTGCCACACATATTCAAATGTGTCCCAAATGTAATGCTGCAGACATCCATGAGGTGCTCCTATTCACATTGTAGACATCCACATGCATTAACTGCACAATCTCCAACATATTTTTGCTGAAAGGATTAATCATACTCTATTAGTGCCAGCAAAAATTCAGAAAGCAAACAATTTTGGAGGGTCTCATGTTTCAACAATTAATTGGAATTTTCTTGGAGGGGTATGTAGGTTCTGAACATAATGGATTTAGTCATATTTAAGTGTTGGCTAGCTCTATGCACAGACTTCTTACAATGCATACAAATGTCTTCCATGCATATTCCACAATTTCTGCATTAACAAGTCCTTTCCATGAATGGACTTTCCTTTTATTGTAAATGCATCTTTTCTTCACAAAATCTTACAATCATCCTGTGACTACATGCCTTATGTTAAAGGCAATTTGAATTGCCACTACACTTTGTGTCCTATGACATCACAGAATATGCATAATGTATTTCTGTGGGTTCATCCTTAATTCACTAAATAGCTGCAGAATACAAGCTGAGCTGAGATTTATATATTCACATAATTTCATTCAATTTGTTTCAATCTAACAATACAACAAATCAGATGCAAAAGAATGGCAACTATATAAGCAGGGTTGTTTTGCTTATGGTGCCATCTATAGTTCCAGCAGCAATTGCACATTTCATGATATTCAAAACAGGATTCATGCTATTCTTTCTAATTGCATCGGTATAGATACTATTATCATTGTTAATATTATTGTTATTATTATTATTTATTTATTTATTGAAGTATTAATGCATTAATACATTGGACTGCCCACTGAAATTGACCCTGGCCTCTGTTTTTTTCCTATTGATTCTTAACCATACGCTTTCTTTTCTCTAAATGTTTCCCTGCATTCAAATGCTATGCACGTACATCATCTTTTCCACCTACATAATTAACATTCATCTTATCGATAGCCATTTTATTGATCTTTTAGCCTCCATGCTCCTGCTCTTAACTATGCTATCCCTCCTCTTTCTTCTTTACCTCTCTCTTTCCCAACTGTTTTTCATTAAAATGCTGCATACCTGTATCTCTTCTCTGCTAACTGACTGAATAATTTTTGTATCTCAATATCTTCTTGTGCATTTCCAAAAATGCTTATTATTTGTTTCTCTTTTTTTCCAAATATTCCAAAAGCCACCATTTTCTAAGTTATTTCTTAAATGACTTACACAGCCTGTGGTTTGTTTCTTGGTATTTTAAGCACTGCTTTTATAAATTATCATCATCTAAATTCCGAATCCTATATCAATATTCAAAGCTCTCTCCATAATCAGTCCTTTTCTTGCTGCTCTGCCCATTTCGATTTGAGCAACTTCATGGCTGCTGCTATTGGTAAACCCAGAACTTCCCTGCAAAACATTCTGTACACTAAATCCACAACTTCCTACCCGTTTTCAAGTCCTCATGTTTCAATACCATATAACATTACACATTCTACCACCAAGTTATACACCCTTTCCAGCCATTTCATCTCCATCTCTGGCATTTTATATAGCCATCCTCTCACAACCATCATTACTGCTTTCTCTTTTGCCAATGGTGATTTCTCTTGTTTCTCCCATTCACCTCTGGCTCATTTTAATTCCTAAGTAAGTGCAGTCACATATCACTTTATACTCATTAGTTCCTTTCTTCCATTTCTCATGTTTACTCAGTTTACCTCCTTTCTTAAATACAATTTTTTTTTCACTGTTTACATTTAGTCTCCAATCCGAACAATACTTACCTATTTCTTGCAAAGATAATTTTAAACCATTTACAGTAATAGAATCCACTAACAAATCATCTGCAAAAAGCAAACCAGAGATCTGCATATTGTTTATTACAGGCAAGAGATTATTACTGTTGCTTGTATTTTGTAATATGTTACCAATAAATAAATTAATAAAATTGAACTTAACTTGCATCCTTGTCTTCCCTTCTTCTTGTTATATTTCTCTAGTTATTACCCACTCTGTGTATTCTATACAAAAAAAGTTGTCTGTATACAAACTTTTCACACTGAACAGCATTTAATTACTTACACTTAATAATTTATATCACAGTAGTTTCAGCTCTACTTGATCAAAGGCTTTCTCTAAGTTGGTAAAAGCCATATACAATTTTCCTGTTTTATTCTTTAGATACTTACCCACTAAATGTTTTTATAACAAATACATTGTCAACAGCTCATCTTCCTTTCCTAAAGCCCATTTAAAATTCTGAAAGTACATTATATTCTTCTATCCATTCTTGCAATCTGTCTGCATACATTTTTCCTACATTGGATAAAGAGCTATGTCCTGATAATTTTAGGGTTGTCCATGTCCCTTTATCTTTATATACTGGTTTTAAGATTGCTTTTCTCCAGCTTTCTGGTATATTTCCTTTGCTTTTTACTGAGTTAAACAAAGAGGTTAATATAAACTAGTTCATATCCCTGCACATTCTTTAAGAAATTCTCCAGGTATACCATCTATTCCTGGTGCTTTGTTTTTTTCCACATTTTGGATCCGATTCATTACCTCTTCCTCTATTATGACTCTATCCAAAATCTCTATGAAATTATTTTCAATTTCTAGAATTACTCTACCATTCAAAGAACTTTCACTGGCATATGAAATTGAAAAATAGTCTAATCATTTTTGGGGGGGAGGGAGCCCCTTACATTTTAACTACATATTGTGATGCAGCGGCAATGGCCTAAGTTTATTGAGAGGTCAGTGGCACACAGCTGGAGATAAAGATAAGTAGTGCTCTCAACAGCTTAAACACCGGAAGCACTATTGTCAGAAAACCAAAATCTTCTGGATGTTTCCCCCTTCTCAAATGTTTGTAACTCTGTGGAAATTTGCAACGGCTATATAAGCGAGTGCTCTCATAAGTAGGTGAGAGAGTCAGTGAGCGAGTTAGCAAGTGTGTTTCTGGTGCAACAAAAAGTGCTGTTTTCCTAGCGAGTTTGTGATGACTGTTGTGATGTGCAATAAGTGCTGCTTCCATGAGATATTGGAGAAGTCTTGTGTTCAACACCCCAGTGGTTGAACCATCAGGAAGAAGAGGTTACATCATGCATATTTCATTACGTCACAAAGAAAGTGTAGTGATAGTGAGAACATTAGTAAAGTGGCAATTAAAACCCGAACCAAGTCTTAATATGCTTTACACAATGATTTTATACCCTATTACTTACATTACTTTCTCTAACTTTTTAGCACTTTTCTTTCTCCAAAGATATTTTTTACTTTCTAACAATTCATTACTTAAATGTTTATTTTGCAGACTCTTCTTTAGATTTTATATGTACCATTTCCCTGAGCTTCACCAAATTTTCCTTTGCTGTCCTGCTTACTTTACATTCTTGCCCAAACCAATCATCATTCTTAATATTTTCCCAGGTTTTTATTTTCATCTCCTCATCTGCCCAACACATAATACAATTTAAAATGTTAAGTTACATTTTCAATTTCATAGTCTTTTGAGTTGTTTGTTATCCCATACTGACAAATCTTTCCTAACTCAGAATCTAAGACATTCTTAACAAACTAGAAATGTCAATAAAGTGGCTAGAGAGAATGTATGAGACATTAGTAGAATAAAAAATTATATGTGCAGCAGCATAAACCGGGGGGAGGGGGGTTTGCTCAGATTTAAGCAAAAAAAATAGACAATAGAGCTCTATCACCTATCAGAAAATGCAAATATAGAGTATCTGATATAAATATTAAATGGCTAGAAAAGGTATATAATATGGTTGTTGAGGCAAAAATGCTGTATGAAATAAAAGTATGGAGATAGAGGAGGATGGAAACCTAGATGAGGTGCATAGGATGTTCTATAGAGTAATACTTGGATTACCAAATGCAATTGTTAAGCAGATAGCTCAATTAGAACTGGGCAGAATGGCAAGTAAGGGAAAGATTATGGAAAGAGCACTGAAATATTGGTTCAGAATTCTTAACTTAGTAGAAAGAAATTTTTTAAAACAGTGTCTAGAATATCAAGATAAAAGTTTAAAGAACAATGGGCAGGTAATTGGTCTTCAAAATACCTTGGAAAGTAATGGATTGGGAGAGATATGAAGGGAAAATAATGTGATTAACTTCTGGAAAATGACAAGAAAGAGATTCGAGGATATAGAAATACAACAAATATTTAGTGACATAGCTGAAAAGAGATCTTTGGTTTTCTATATACAGACAAAAAGTACTTGGGGAAGGGAAAAATATATAGACTTGGCACATAAAGAGGAGCGAGAAATGGTTTAAGATATTTAGAAACACTGCTATATTTGAAATGTTTCACAAAGATAGTAGGAAGGTATGGTAATAATTGAACAAAGAGAAGAATACATGGATCTGTATAGTGAATAGAGACAAATAACAAAATATGAACTTATAGCAAACTAGAGTTAAGAAATAAACTAAATAGGATAAGGATGATATTTGTAAATCGTGAATATGACTGGTAAAGAGCAGGGCTGAACATGGTCATATTCACTGTATATTGTTTACACAAATAAATAAATAAACAAAATGAATTATCATTGGGTCTATTAAGTATTATTGTAAAACAGGTTATTGTTGCATTTGCAATGAAATAAGTCTAATCTTTTTAGATCAGTACTGTGTTCGCCCACATGGAAAGTAGAAAACAATAAAGCCATTGTATTAATGTAAAAAGTGATGAGTTAATACTAAAATGATCAATTTTCCAGTTGTAAACCAATAGTTTTTTGCAATGGACTACTTAATGTATGCTTTATTGCATTAAGTAGCCACTAATTTATTATTGCATAAAATAATGCAACTGTTGACATTAGGAAAGGAATGCTGGCATTACAAACTTCCTCAGGCATGTTGTAAACAATGGGTAAAATATTAATTGCAATACAAAGGTTAACATCGCATTAATAAATAACAACCAATGACAGAAATAATGTAATTGCAATAGGCAATTATAAGCATTATAAACAAAGTCTATGATTCTAAACAAAAGAACAAAATAAGCAAATGCCGAGCTCTAGCAATGATGCTACATGTAACCATAAACATTATATTTTCTGCAATTTAAATGTACATAATTATATACTATTAAAATAATACTTGAATTCCACACAATATTACAAATAATTGAACATATGTATAATGATGCAACTTTTAAGGTTACGATTAGTAATATATGATCCCTATAGGGTTAAATGTTTAACAGATATTCAGTAAATGATACACTTGAATAGAATAGGGCATAATAAATTTGGCTTCAAAACTCAAAGTATCTTCATGGTCATTCCATTCCATTTTAAGGCAGCTGTCATCTTTTATTGTTGACAAGCAAATAAGCATTTAATGTTACTTATAGTTCAGGAAAATAATTTATTCACTATTTCAAGATGAATTTTATCACTCTAGCTTCAATGTGCTTTCCCATAAATTTTTGTTTCAAACCTACAGTTTGAAAGGTAGAGAGAAGATCAGCATTGCTGATCTACTATGTCATTGGAATTTAAAAATTCTATAGAAAATGATATATTCTGCTACATTTTACTGACAAATATTAACATCCAGGACCCTTGGTAAATTTTTAGAAATATTTTTTATAACAATAATTTGCTGTCACAAGATTTGAGCTTTGCTACATGCAAAAGAATTCAGCTATGGTTTGCAATGCTGAGGGGGATATGTGCATCAAGGCTGAAAATCAGTCTGGCAACACTGATCACTGGTATCCTCCCCATGTGTCTCTTCTGTTTTCTTCACTAAGTTGCCAACTCTCTTCTATGTGAAGCATAAGGCCTTGTTTCTTTATTGTTACTAGACATAAATGTAGTTTTCTTGGAATGTGAGTAATTTACATTGTTATTGTTATGGTTAATCTTATAATTATTGTAATTGTTATAGCAATATGCATATTAACCAAGGAGGTAATGTTCACAGGCATTAATGTTTATCACACCTTTCCAGCAGCGATACAGAGGAGCAACACTGTTGTTCTTGGTTGCAAGAAACGGAAGGACCACAGCTTCCATCTGCCTAACATGAATCATCCTATTGCCACTTTTTGTACTATCCTCAGTGCAAGGAAAAAGACCAGGATTTTAAGAAGTATGAAAAGATAATATGATGGGGTACTCCTACTTCCACATGGAATTGACTAGTAACTGTCAGTTACACAGAGCACACAGCATTCAGCCATGGAAAGAAGTCATGGAATGAAAATGATCTGCAGCTATACAACCTCTGTGAGGGTAATGACCTCAGAACCAAAGCTATGCTCCATGTTAACTTAATGAGCATGATGAAACAAAAATGAAAATTTCTTTGGATTGGTTTTTAAGCAGAAGGTATTATTGTTAATAAAGATGATGCTTGGTTCAATAAGTTTCTTACATAATTGTAACAGCAACAGCTGTAAATAAGATATGCATAAGTAACAAAAAAAATAGATAAAACATTCAGATTTTCATTATGCATATGGACAAATATTCACCCTATGCTCTTTCCTGTTACACTCTGCATGCACAAGTTCACTTTTATGTCAATACAGTCATGCTGTGATGTAAAATGTGATTATAGGATAACCTTAACCTTAAAGTATCGTACCTGGACTAAATCCCTGAGAAGAGAACATAATATTCTGGTAGAAGATTCTTGAACTTGATCTGCGCCAATGCCACAACAAATTGAAAGTGTTCTTAACAAGGTGATAGATGCCTGTTTCAGTAGCTTTGTTGGATGTGCATCCTTACTGTTTATCTTCAGTGCTACATGAAAAAACAAAATAAGCAGTAATCCTTAACTAGTAAAGAGCACCCAAAAATCAGTAAACATTTACTGATCTCCATTCATAATACTGCTTAAGACAATTCTTCACAGCCAAATTTTGAGGCAATATTTTTAACACTTGAATGGTTTCAGTCAAATTATATAATATGTAAATTCAATAACAGCCCACCTTGAAGCAATATGTGTATGTAATAATTTGTAAAATGTATGTAACAATATGCTTATATTATTATATCCATATGTAATAATGTTATGTGAATATATTATGTAATTTAATAATGTAGGAGCTGTGAGAATAATAAGTTAAACGTTGCTAACAATGAGGTAACAATGAGGTAACCTTGAGGCAATAATGAGTTTGAGAGTTTAAATGTTATTTGTGATTCTTGGAAGCAATAATGTCCAGCAATCCAGCAATCGAGAACAGGTCGCCCAGGTTCACCTGGGCGGAATATAATCGCCACAATGTAATTTTAGTGACAGTTTATAAAATAGTCAATCAACAACCAGAAAAAACTTTAGTTAAATGAAGGTATTCTATTGGAGTAGGATTACCCAATCAGAGACTCAAATACAGAAATCTACAAGTTTAGACGGTTGAAATCAATTCAGTTGCCTCCAAACAGTTCTCATAACCAGATGTGTTGCCTGCAGACAGTGCTCATAACTGGATGCATTGCTTGTGCGTCCTCAAGAAATATAATACGTATTCGTGTGAGACGAAAAATAAGTTGACGTGTTAAAAAGTGCAATTAATTAATTAAAGAATCTCACAGCTCTCTATATCAGTGAAGTGTTATTTAATTTGTGTCAAGGATTAATAAAAAGGAGTGAATTAAAACTTAAAAAATCTGCGTAAGCCTACATTCTTGTCGCATCACGCCCTGCCAAGATATCCATGTCTCTAAAATATTGCTGACGCAGCCGAGGCAAACATAAATATATAATTTTAAAGAAACAGTTAAATTACAAAACTATTATTTTTATACTTGGGGCAAAGACCACCTGAAAGTACATTTGGGGCGAAGGCTACCGGAAACTGGTTACTATACGTGCGGTTGCAACTACTACAAGTTCGGCTTCCCAACAGTTGAAATATAATACAACTCCTTCAATACAAACTACTACAAATTGACAATTAACATTACAATATTTACAATGATTAAGGAGTAGATAGGTTTACAGTTCTTCAACATTATACAAACATTTGTGAATGAGATACTTCTTTAGATTTCTTTTAAAACAATTCTTTTTACAGGACTTAATTTCTAAAGGAAGCTTATTATAAAGTATACTACCTACAATATAAGGATCGGTATTGACTTTCTTTTTATTCACAGCTACTCTATGAAAGTCCATACTATGTCTGGTGTTATGCTGATGTACATTACAATTTGTTAGTATGTCTTTAGAGCTGTTTACAGCTAAGAGTATTGTTTGATAAGCATATAATGAAATAAGAGTTAGAATGTTTTCCTTAATAAATACATTTCTACATTTTTGTAATCTTTTAATATTGAACATAATTCTTATACATTTTTTCTGCAATATAAATATTCTATTCATGTGTACCTGTGCAGCTCCACCCCAAACTTCCAAGCAGTAGCTGAGTTGTGGAAAAATAAGCCCATAATACATAATTTTCATGGTGTGATCATTCACATACCTCCTCATAAATCTAAATAAATATATATATATATATCTACTAACTTTATTACAAACATTATTAACTTGTTCTGACCAGGATAGCCTATTGTCAATTTTTAAACCTAACAAGGGATGGGATGTGGTCAGAGTAAGTCTATCTCCGGCAAATTCTTTTACTTCATCTCTACCACCTAAACTAAATATCATGACCTTGGATTTTTCTTCATTTACTTTTAGTTTATTAGATTCAAAATAGCATATTAATGAATGGGTACTAGATTTTATGGTATTACCCAAAGAATTTAAGTTTTCATTCCAACAGAGTGCTGTGGTATCATCTGCATAGCTGATTGTAGTGAAATTATTGCCTTTAGGGATAGATTTATATAAATAATAAACAGTAAAGAACTCTGAGGCACTCCATGTTTTACCTGTAAGAAAGTCGATTTTACTCTATTTAGGCTGCAACCACTAATATCGTTTATTTCTGAGCATTGTAATCTTCCCGTTAGATAAGATGCAATTAATTTGTGAGGTAGGCCTCTAATGCCATACAATTCAAGCTTATGTAATAAAATATCATGCCTTACACAGTCAAAAGCTTTAGGTAAGTCCACCATTAGACTGGCTGCTTTTGTATTCCGATTTATTTTTACCATTATGTCATGGATGAACGTGATTATAGCTGTTGAGGTAGAGAAGGATTTGCGGAATCCATGTTGAGTTGGTGTAATAATGTTATTTTTCTGTAGAAAGTTTTCCAGTCTTCGTAATATTATTTTCTCAAATAGTTTACCTATACTAGAAGTTAAAGTTATAGGTCTATAATTGTTGACATCATTTTTATTGCCCTTTTTATGAATGGGCTTAATGACACCTATTTTGAGGATATCAGGATAAACACCTGCTTCAATGTTGGCATTTATTAAATTAGTAAGTGGCTTTGCCAGTGCTGTTTTGCACTGTTTTAATATTTTAAAGGATATGCCATCCCATCCACTGGAAAGTTTACCAGCCATTGTATTCAGGATTTTTATAACTTCCTCTTCTGAGGCGGGGTACATAAAAAGTGATTTATCATTAGCTACGATATTGAGCTTGGACGGTTCGCTTATGTTTTTAGTTAATTCATTAGCACAGCTTGTAAAAAATTCATTCATATGGTTACTAACCACAACAGGATTAGAAACAACTTCATCATTTATACTCAAATTAATATTTTCGTGTTTTTTATCGTGTTTTCTGTGTTCATTAATTATATTCCAAGCTGTTTTAGATATATTGGACGAATTACAAATCTTGCTAATGTAATAATCTGATCGTACGCTTTGAAGATGTTGGTGATATATATCACGATACTTCTTGTATTCCTTGTTATAATGCTCAAGTTTAGTCGAATTGTATAATATGAACATGTCCTTCATTTTATTTCTTAATATAATAGTTTCAGAGTTAAAGGCTACTTTAGGCGTCTTGTTACATTTTATCACTTTTTTAAGTATTGGGCATGCATTATAATAATTTTTGTTGAAAAGCTGATAAAATAAATTCCATTTTTTATTAATATCTTTTTCCCAATAAACCATTCCCATTTTTATTATTAAGGCTATAATTGAAAGTTTAAACATTTGCAATACCTATTTTTTGAATTGTCCTAGTCTTAAAGGCATTATGTTTATTATCCTCACTTTTAACTCTTACAACTTGGACAAAATGATCAGACTGATAACTGTTCACAACTTGAGCAGATATTATGTCTTCAGACATATTACTAGCAATATGATCAATAACTGAAGCTGTTTTTAATGTTACTCATATGTAATTTTGAATGTAATCAATTAAATTAGGAGCATTGAATATGTCAAGTAATTTTAAATAATTAATGTTATTACAGTCTAGGTTAATGTTAAAATCCCCAGCAAGCAATAACTTGCAATCATGATCATGGTGTTCTAGGAGTTCACTTAGCCTATCAACAAAGCTAGTGGCCAGTTCACTTGGGGATCTGTAGAATCCAAAAATTTTTATGCTCACCGAACCAGTAATTTTAATCTCAGTGACTTCAAAAACTTTTTCTTTAGCATTTACTGAGATTGGTGATATTTTATACTGATCTAGGATGTCGTCCCTTGCAAAAATAGCTACTCCACCTCCTTTATACTTATCTCTACAAAAACTAGCTTGTAGAGTATAGAATTTGAAAGTTTTAAACTTTAGGCTACCCTGGTTTAGGGCATGTTCTGTAGGTAGAACTACATGAACTCCATGTTCAATTAAAAACACTTCTGTTGCATTCAGTTTGTTACTTAGGTACTGTATATTAAGGTGTAATATTACTGATTCAGATTCATTGACTAACTTAAAAAATTACCTTCACCAGTATGCAAATAATATTCTGGGTCCCCTCATGTTCATCTTCCCTGCAGGTTTCTTTTTGCTGAAACTGACCTTTCACTGTTCTTTCACCCGCTGCTGGCGTGCCATATGAGTTTCTTCATGGGTCCCTACCTCCTGGTTATTCCGTCCTTTCTTGCACCTACTAATTGAATCACAAAGTAGCCTGTCAAGTTTGCCAGATCCTCTTCTGTTCAGATGGAGACCATCCCTGCCAAGGTCCCTATCATCCAGCCAACAATTACCATCGACCATCAGGCAACCCCGTCTCTGGCATAACCAATCCAGTCCATTATTCACTTCCTGCACATATCTCCAATTCACATCACGCCTGTGCAGTACACCACTAATTAATATTTCTGTTTCTCAACTCTTATCTGGTCTACCAAATCCTTTGTCTCCCCCATGATGTAATCTGTGATACCCTTCTTCTTACGTTATTAGTTCCAACATGCAAAGCAGCTATATCAGGCTTCACTTCATTCAATTTCATAAATTTCAACTGATGCTTAAGTTCATCAACACAAATTCCCAGATAATAATAAACATCGTGACCATTCTTCCGGCATTCGTTTCCAGCGTATCGTATGATGGAATCGCCAAAAACCATAACCTCTTATTTCTTCACTTGGTCCTGTCTTTGGAAGTTTTTTTTCCCCTCTGTATTATCTGTTAGACCATCAATTCCCAATATATTTGTCGCATTTAGAGCTTCAAATCTGTTGTAAGTGAGCATATTTGCACATCCTTCACTTTCCCATACGCTTTTTTTGTTTGCTTCTCTTTTTACGACTGTACTATAACTGTCTCGTTCAAGCATTTTTTGAGACCTTCATTTTCATTTATCAACAACTCTTTTTCATTTTTGAGTACTCTTATTTCTTCATTCGCACATTTAAGATTCTTAGTCAGCATTTCAACAATTTTTTGCAGCGATGCTATTACCTCAATCTCACGCGTTCCTCGGGCTTCAGGCAACGCTACGATCACATGCTCATCTTGATTATTTATTATCGGCGTTTTTAAACTTCCTGCATGTTTATCTTCATTTCCACAGCTACTCATGTCACTATTCTTTAGTTCAACAGTCTCTTGATTCTTCTTTTCCACTATTCCACTATTAATTTCACTTAATTCATGACGCCTACTACAGGTTAACAAATGAATGAACGAATGAATGAATGAATGAATGAATGAATGAATTTATTAATTTCACTCATGTTAATTTACCTGAGCATACTTAAATTTAATTCAGTCAGGAATAAATTTTCACTTTTGGCAAACTACTACTATTTTTTTTTTTTTAAATATTAGTGAAGACTAGTAACAAAATTCATTTTTCTTTCATCAGGAGTAAAAATAACTTCCATAACAAAGCTTTAACACCAAGTAAATTAAATAGGGATCCTTAAGTTATGGGGTGCATCTAACCTATAAAATACCTATAAACATAGAAATGAAACTATGAAACATTTCAAAGATACTACTAAAACAATCACAAATAACTTTTCGGGAATAACACAATGAAGCGAATTAACTATTCAAGTAGTTTAACTCAGTGGATTACTTAAAAACTTCAATATTTGGCTATTTACCTCCAGCACATTTCGGAAGCCTCTTGCTTCCATCGTCAGCTATGAGCTAATGGTGTGTTTCTCAACTTCACTGTTGGCTTGATAAATTTGGAGATGAGATCTTTATCTGATGGAAAATTGAAATTCATTAGATGAACTCTGTTTTTCTGTATTAGGAGCTTTTCCCATATTGTCAATTCTACTGGCTTTTAGATTATCGTTATTAGTTTTGCTTCCTTTTTTATTTCATGATTTTTTGTCCAGAAATAATGTGCCAGCGTTGATTTTTCTATTTCTTTTATTTTATATTCCTTAAATGTCCTTTCAACTTCATACCAATTTTCCTTTTTGGCTTTGCATGTGTAGTTTAATTCACAGTCATTGCAGCTAATTTGGCAAATGCCTGGTTATCTTGTTTTATGGAATTTTGTCTCTGGTGTGTATTTGCTATGTGGTTTGATGGTGGGTGCCAGGTTTGTGTCTAATTCTTAATAATATTTTGGAATTTATCTTGTGCCTAAGAGTGGAATGTGAATCATTTGAAGCTCTTTTCTTCTATATTTTCTTTAGTGGTGGACTGGCTTAATTCCTTATGTCTTTTAAATTTCTCAATTTGTTTGTGCACTACTTCTTTGGAAAAACCATTGTTCTTAAACGTGTTATATCATAGAAGTAGACCAGAGGAATGAAGCAAGATCCTGATGATGGAAGCAAGGGGCTTCCTAAACAAGTTTGAGGTAAACAGCCAGATAGAGAAGTTTTTGAGTGAATGATCCATTAAGCTACACTGCTGTAACTAAAATATTTCACAAACCAGTGTATTCCATGAACAATTAACTTAAATGTACCTAGAAATAATATGTATTTTTAATGTAATTTAAAGTGATTTATCTATTGTAAATGTCAGAAAACTAGCATAAAAACTATTATTTACACCAAATTTTATTATTATGCTTATACTATTAACTTTCCTCTTTATCAAATCAGATATTCCTTTTTACTTTCTTTACCACATATCTAATAGGTAGAGGATGTATGTATTTTACCCAAAAATTTGTGTTCAGAAATCACATGAATCCAATAAAAGCATTTTTATAAAAGTCTATGTTGTGTGTGGGGGGGGGGGGAGTATGCGTGCATGCAACTATACTTATATGCCCTAAAATACAATCTGCATTTACTATTGATGTTTCTTACCAATTTACAGACATAATCTTATTTCAGTTAAATGTACAAATGTCTCCTTACTTATGTAGATAATACAAGTGTTTTAGAGGAGAAAGAGTATCATTTGATTTTGTAAGCTGCCATAGAGTCAGACAATAAATTACTATCTTCCCATTAATATCCAATTAGATGAGATTTTTGTGACAAACTTGAAAAGGGGAAGATACCACCTTGAATGTCATGGATTGCACAATAGGAGGTTGGTCCTGCATCATAGCATTCGAAAAAATATTATTTTATGGAGCAATTTACTCCACACTCATTTTCTTATCAACCTGCTAATTTACTACAGGTACAGAAAGATTCTGCACAAATTTTGATTTTTAGGCAGGTATAACCTTAACCTTGGTTAAACAACGTAACATGGTGCAGTCAACTTTTGTTAAACTTTTAACTAGCAACATTTTACTGTTACTTCCGCTTAACACTGACTAAATTTTATGCTTTATTCTAGATAAATACTTACGTATTTTTGCTGCTTCCTCATTTGTGTCTGAATCTGTATCTGTCTCAGCTGGTGTGGGAGGCTCTGCAAGCTTTAGATCATATTTATCCTCTTTCCCCATACGGTATGAATTTGTGGAACCATTATCCCATTGCACTCGAATCCACCCATCTTCACCAAGGTCACCTATAACTCGTCCTTCACCAGGAGGTGGCCCATCCTATGAACAAAATAGTCTATATAAATATGATAAATGATCTGATCTGGCAAAGCACACATTCAGTTCTAAATGGGAGACTATGATGAAAGTTTAATGGTTATGAATTCTTATAAACAGAATGAGACAAATTGTCGTCAAAGGTCAATTATTACAAGGTCCCCTCCTATTTTTGTTTTTTTCTAGAAATAGGTATGTGAAACTGAAACACTTGCTATCTTGTTTCTTTTACAACATTATCCCTCAGAATGTGTTTCTAGGGGCACTGCTCACATCCTCAATGTGCATCTACTGCCAGTGCATGATAAACCAAGCTTTTTCTCAATGGCGGGTATGGTCCTTCTAGTGTTTTCTGGATGAACATGGAAGCTGTAATCATTGATTTCAGTGATTTTTTATGTTCATGAAGTAAACTTCCAGATTTCTTTAGATAGGTCTTATTCCATACATCAAGCTCTGTGCACATTTTAACCTATTTTCTTTCTCTACTACTTACCTTTAGTAACTATAGGGAGGGAGGGAGGGAGGGAGAGAGGGAGGGAGGGAGGGAGAGAGAAAGAGAGTTCCTGAATTTTCTGGAACTAGTCTGTGTGGACTTCATTAGGAAAGAATTTTGTATAATTTTATGTAACTGGAAAACTATGAGAGATAGACAAAACTTACTACACAGAAAATGTAGATCTCTCTAAAATATACAATTTATTAGAAATAACTTTTTTGTGACATTACCCATTTTTGAGATATCCATTGTTATTGGTTTGAATTTTTCAATACTTCAAAATTTTTTAAGTGCTGTCAGCATTCAGCTGTTTCTTATATTACCATGGAACAAGTATTGAAGTAACATTATTGCTTACGTAATATTTGTGTAGCGTAAATTATTAGGATTTGGAGATCTTATATTGTTTTTACTTCATGTGAGTGGAAGCCATCTTATGACGTCATTCTTTGTTAGGTTCGTAGCTCCATCTGGCGTTAGCAATTTGCGTCACTGTTAGTGTTCGTTTGATTTCATTTTAAATGTCCTCCGGCTAGCTGTTTGGGTCGAACATGTATCTCTATACAGGTTGTGAAGTGGAAAGGAATCTTTTATCCAAAAATTACACTTAATGAAGAAATTTGTTTTTATAATTTTTATTGTCGAACACGTTCACTATCACTTTTACATATTGATTTAGATACTCGCCAAACTGAAACTGTTATAATACTTCTTACTGATCACTTTTAATTCACGTACTTCAACTTTATGTATAATTAACGTTGTAATACTTTAGATTTCCGTAACTGGTGAATTTATAGCCGACGTATCTCATACAAATATTTTTGACGAACTGAAGAACTTAAGACGACGTGTAATGTGCTAGGAATTTTGATGAACTGGGGGCGATCTACCTCGGACTTGGCTTTATATACTCCCACTCCCCGACATGCCTAAAGATTATAAATGAACTGCTATTGGCTAATAAAACGCGCCAACATTAGCGTCTATCTTAATATCCAATGAAAACCACGAATACATATTGCTTTTAGGGAAACATTCCAGAAGGTTCTACCGAAAACGCGCCAACATTACGTAACTTCCTTGTTCCCAGTAATGATAAACAGCTCACCCCCTCGCTGCATTATTGCGCTATTATTGACAGTTTCAGTAAAGCCTTATAAATTTACTTTCCAATAATAATTACAATTAATAAACATCTAAAATCAATGTCACATAAAAATGCATATTCATATTACAATCATTATTTACATTTAAGTAATTTGTGATACAAATTACCGCATCATATGCCCCACTAGAAACATAATTATAAATATTTACAACTTGTTTGGAAATTTTATAATTGTGTTTTTAGTCTCCTAAATCTTGGAACACACGCTATCACTTTCACTTAACACTTCACACTCATTTAACACACGACAGATATTTATTTATTTTTTTTTTTTTTTATCTTGCCACTACTTACTGGCTCTAGTTTAATTAATTTAGATATTAATCTGACATCACAAAATTTTTTTATAGCAAATACTTTACCCTAAATTATTTAATCACTGTTACCAAATTGTTTACTTTCTTAAGTTGTTGACAAAAATTTATACATTTAAGATTTTTGTAATTGTTTAACATTTTTACCAAAATATTCACCCTCTACATAAATATTTACATCTCTTAAATCTAGGCACTGTTTCACATTTTCTGTTTGCTACATAAGTATTTGTTTTTAATTATTTTTACCCATTTTTGTTATTTTGTACTTTATTTTAATAATACTCTTGGAATTGTATTTACGTACTTTTAATTTAATATCATATTAAGTTTCAATCTTTGCATTTTTAATTTTCAAATATTGTTACAGTTACTAAAAATTTAATTTTTTTTTTTTTTAAACATTTCTCTTTTTTTTTTTTTTTTTTTTTTTTATATTTATTTCTCTTTTCAAATGACATATATAAATAATTAACCCTCTTACGTTCCAATACATTTCTCTGCAAGTCATCTTTACCTATCCAGCATTTACTTTACATCTCATTGCTATTTACCCTCCTGGATCAAATTGTGTGTGGCTAAACATTACCCGTAGCCGTAACCTAACCTTCAAATTTTTGTTAATGGATAACCTCTTGTATTCATTTGAAATTTCATCACATGATAACATTTGAAAACAATCTACAGTTTCTTGAACAATACATCTTTTAACAACTGTCATTTTCAATTCTTCTACTATCTCTTTAATTTGAGAGTACTCTGACAAATCTGTACTAAACTGTACTGGACTGGAGTTTTCATTTTGAACAGCTTGGTGCTTGTTAATTTCAGAAGTTAGCTTTTGATTATTTATAGGCAAAACTTTAACTTCCTCGTACAATTTATCTCTTTGCATTTCTGATTCTTTCTGAATTTCTGATATCTCCCCTCTGAAATTAACTTGCGCCTGATTCACATCTACATTCATAACCTCATTTATCTCTCTTAGCTCACTTGAAATATTACTCATTCTACTTCCTAACTCTGTACATTCTACATTAACCTCACTTTTAGTATTAACCTCACTTTCTTTGTTACCTATTTCCATGCTCATGTCTAGCATTTTCTTTGAAATTTCTCCTGTCTCACTTGCTATTACTTCCTCATTTTCATCTCTCATTTTTGGCATACTAATATCTAGCTTCATAACTTTCTTTTCAATTTCTTCACTGCTTTGATCTACTTTTTGCTCTAATACCTCATTACTCCTACCAATATCTTTTCTGTTTTGTTCAAAGCTCCTACGAATATCTTCCCTCAATTCCCTATTATTCTTTTCCATATTCTGAGTTAGTTTTTGTTCTAATTTCTCACTATTCTTTTCCATCTCTTCCCTGTTTTGATCTATTTTCTTACTAAGATCTTCCCTTAATTCCCTATGACTCTTTTGCATATTCTGAGTTAGTTTTTGTTCTAATTTCTCATTATTCTTTTCCATACCTTCCCTCATATTTCTCAGCATTTCAATCATCATACTAACATCAAAATTAATATTTCCTGCTATTCTATTCTCACTTTCTGCACTAACATTTTCATCCTCAAATCCTAAAAAGTCTGGGCTGTTTTCTGTAACCTGTATTGAATTACAGCTAACTGTTACATTATCTCCCTCCATAATTATTTCTTCTGTATCATTAGTAGCCATTGTTTTCTTCATCCTACCACTCCTAAGGAACATTTAAATTTGTTTACCCTTTTTTTTCTAAAAAAAAAATTACGATACTCTAACCTTTGTGATGCTGTCTGTTGCTGTTACTTTGATGTTTAGTTTCCTGCCCCTCTCTCCTAGGTTTGTATGTCGCTTCTGCGTTGTGTTATGATGAATCTACGTCGTCTTGTTGTTTTGTAGTTGAATTCCTTGTTGCCTTGTAATCTCGGAATTACAATGTCCAATCATCCATGTAGTCTGTCGTCCCTGTTGTTTCTGGAATCTGCGTCTTGTAGATCATTTCACTGCTGCATTCGTTCCTTCCTGGTCATCTCACTTCTTCCTGGTTAATTCTGCCCCTTCCTGGTCATTGTGTTCCTTTCCTGGTCACTCTGCTCCTTCCTGGTTATGCTGATCCTTTCCTGGTCATCGTGTTCCTTTCCTGGTCACTATGCCCCACGTTCTGGGTGCCAATTTGCGAGAGAATGTTTCTTACGTAATTTGTGTAGCGTAAGTTATTAGGACTTGGAGATCTTATATTGTTTTTACTTCATGTGAGTGGAAGCCATCTTATGACATCATACTTTGTTAGGTTCGTAGCTCCATCTGGCGTTAGCAATTTGCGTCACTGTTAGTGTTCGTTTGATTTCATTTTAAATGTCCTCCGGCTAGCTGTTTGGGTCGAACATGTATCTCTATACAGGTTGTGAAGTGGAAAGGAATCTTTTATCCAAAAATTACACTTAATGAAGAAATTTGTTTTTATAATTTTTATTGTCGAACACGTTCACTATCACTTTTACATATTGATTTAGATACTCGCCAAACTGAAACTGTTATAATACTTCTTACTGATCACTTTTAATTCACGTACTTCAACTTTATGTATAATTAACGTTGTAATACTTTAGATTTCCGTAACTGGTGAATTTATAGCCGACGTATCTCATACAAATATTTTTGACGAACTGAAGAACTTAAGACGACGTGTAATGTGCTAGGAATTTTGATGAACTGGGGGCGATCTACCTCAGACTTGGCTTTATATACTCCCACTCCCCGACATGCCTAAAGATTATAAATGAACTGCTATTGGCTAATAAAACGCGCCAACATTAGCGTCTATCTTAATATCCAATGAAAACCACGAATACATATTGCTTTTAGGGAAACATTCCAGAAGGTTCTACCGAAAACGCGCCAACATTACGTAATTTCCTTGTTCCCAGTAATGATAAACAGCTCACCCCCTCGCTGCATTATTGCGCTATTATTGACAGTTTCAGTAAAGCCTTATAAATTTACTTTCCAATAATAATTACAATTATTAAACATCTAAAATCAATGTCACATAAAAATGCATATTCATATTACAATCATTATTTACATTTAAGTAATTTGTGATACAAATTACCGCATCAGTATGGAATTTCCAGCAAATAGCAACCTGCTTTTAAACATTTAAAAGCTATCTATCTGCTGCAGAAACTGACTATCACTTCAGTTTGCTGTACTCCCCTTGTACCTATGAAATTACAGAGCCTTTGTTTGGACATGTGGCTACATTAACAGAGAATTGCTTGCATGGTTTCTAACCAGTTCTGCTTCCCCTCCATTTTCCAACCTATCCGTGTGCCGGCTAATCAGTTGACCTGAAGTCTTTATGTTGTTCAGAGGTTGATATGTTGTGAGACTACGTGTTTCAGTGTTATAGTGTGTTAATACCAGAAGTCTGTAAACTTCAGCACACAGAATTTTCATGTATGATTCCTATAAGACAAACTTTTGTATAGAAGTAAGACGGCAATTTATAGACAACTCCCAGATGTTTGAGTCTCTCACAGACAAATGGTAAATAAATTTGGGGAAATAGGATCCAATCTTGATTAGAAACCAAAAGTAAATCACCGTGTTCTTACAAAGGAAAAACCCAATGACATCAGAGAAAAGTTAAAGTGAAGTTCAAAAAAATCTGAGAAAGCTTGCACAGGAATCAGGAATTTTGCAAACCTCAGCTTGGAATGCTACCAAGCTTTTGAAATTAAAACCCTATAAGATAACTGTAATTCAGTAATTGCAACCACGTGATAATGTGAGAACAGTTAAGTTCTGCAGTTGGGTATATAAGGTTAATGATTGCTCCATTGACCCATGTTTAATTGTTTTTTACAGATGAAGCATGGTTTTATTGACATAGTAGTGCAATGACACAATATAATAGATTCTGGAGTACAGAAAAACTGTTGTATATGAAATGCCATTGTATGACCAAAAGGATTGGTGTCTGGTGTGCTGTGAATGTTACAGAATTACCTTCCTACATTTTTACTGCGTACTTACAGTAAGTAAGGAAGTATTATACTCCACTCAAAAATTTGATGCAAGGTTCCACTGGAAAAGATGCAATATAAAGATTTTGCAGAAAGTCCCCTCACCCAAAACTGCCCTTTACATGAAAAACGTTTCATTATTTCTGATTTTCTCAAAAATTGCTCAAATGATTTTGATTAAAACACTGTATGTCTAAGCTATTTTCATGATAAATAAAATGTGTATCTTGAATTTTCTAGGAATAGCCCTGAAGTCCTGTTTATTCTGAACCACTTTTGTATAATTTGTAAACTGTAAGAGATAGAATAAATCTTACCGCAAAAAAATTTAAATCCCGTCAAAACACACAATTTATGTCAAACAAAATTTTTTATGGTGTTAACTATTTCCAAATATTCTTTGTTATTGGTTTGAATTTTCACATACTTTGTACTTTTCTCGAAATCATGTTTCTTTTTTTTTTTCTTTCTTATGTTCATGCAAAGAGAACAGAATTTGAAAGCCATCACAGAGGGACCGACTTTGAAAGGATTTGACTATCACTTTAGTTTACAGAATTCTTCTTATACCTACAACAAAATGAGTAAATGAGTATTGAAGGCTTATCTGAATTAACAAGAAGTAGATAGAAGAATAAGCTTTTGTAAGAATAGTCTGTGGAAGAGTGAGTAGGGAAAGTCATAAAAATGCAACATATCAGATTTTTTATTTTGAGGATACAGTGAATGGGCAGAGGCTCAGGGATATTGAATGTACACAGGCATATTTTCATAAAAATTCTGCTACAGCACATACAACAGATCTCTCATTAAAATAAACTGAGGAAATGTTTGAAGATAAGAGTCATTAGTAGGGGATTATGGCCAGCGCAGTCTCCAGATCTTAGCATATGCCATTTCTAGTTATGGGAGACCTTAAAAAATAAAGTGTATTGGAATAAGTGAAAGACAATATTAGAAGGAAATCACTGCAATTCCAGAAGAAGAATTAATGAGTGTTAATGCAAATCTTCTTAAAAGGTTTGAGAGATGTGTGGCAGCATAGAAACATCATTTCCAACATTTTCTATGATGAGAGCATGTGATTACTGTAGTTATGATTTGCATTAGAAATCTGTGTGCCTGAAAATAAGGGGCTATGAATATCTTATTCTGCCAGCAAACAGTGTGGATCACGGTGTCAAGCAAATTCCAACTAGGTCAGCCATGCTTCCAAATCATGGTTCTGTATTTTTGCAATAGTTTACCTTGATTAGCATGAAGTAGATAGAAAAATAAGCTTTTGTAGGAATAGTTTGTAGAAGCTAATTAAAAATAAATGATACTGGGTAAAGGAAGTGATATGAATGTAACACATAAAATTTTACTGAATGGATTTTGCATTTTATTTCATGATTTTCATTCCAGATATATGCAAAAAGATCTGTCTAAAAAGGTTTAATCTTTGCTTCAGAACTTTGAGCTGAAAATGTGGACAATAACTCCAAATTTTATTTAAGTGTTGATGCAGTAATTTGTATCACAAATTACTTAAATGTAAATAATGATTGTAATATGAATATGCATTTTTATGTGACATTGATTTCAGATGTTTATTAATTGTAATTATTATTTGGAAATAAGTTTATACGGCCTTACTGAAACTGTCAATAATAGTGCGCAATAATACAGAGAGGGGGGTGAGCTGTTTATCATTATTGGAAACAAGGAAGTTACGTAATGTTGGCGCGTTTTCGGTAGAAACTTCTGGAATGTTTCCTCCCTAAAGCATATGTATTCATAATTTTCATTGGATATTAAAATAGACGCTAATGTTGGCGCGTTTTATTAGCCATTGCAGTTCAGTTATAATCTTTAGACGTATCTGGACGAGGGAGTATAAATAAGGTAGGTTGGAGGTAAAATCAGTCAGTCCTTCAGTTCTTCGAAAATTTCAATACATTACACGTCGTCTTCAGTTCGTCAGTTCGTCAAAATATTTGTATGAGATACGTCGGCTATAGATTTACAAGTAAAAAAAAAATCTAAAGTATTATAAAGTTAATTATACACAAAGTTGAAGTACGTGAATTAAAAGTGATAAGTAAGAAGTTATTATAACAGTTTCAGTTTGGCGAGTGTTAAGATCAATGTATAAATGTGATAGTTAACGTGTTCGACAATAAATGTGTAAAACAAATTTCTTCATCAGTGTAATTTTTGGATAAAAGATTCCTTTCCGTTTACACAACCTGTATAGAGATACGTGCCCAAGCCAACAGGATAATAGCTAGCCGGAGGACATTTGAAATGAAATCAAACAAAAGCTAATACTGCCGCAAATTGCTAACACTAGATGGAGCTAAAAACCAAACAAATGAATGACGTCACAAGATGGCGTCAACACGTGATGTAAACAAACATTATAAGCAATACCGCATCAACGTGGAGCTACAATAATGTTAAATAAATACAACATAAAAGTTACATCAAATTGGCTCCCATACGTGGGGCAGTTAAAATTATGTAACTAAACAAAACAAAAGCAGCACAATATAAGATCTTCAAGTTCTAGTAATTTACGTAAAAACATATTACGTAAACATCTAACTACTTCAGTGTCTCATTTCTTTAATAATGACTCAGATGTTCTATCCCATTCTTCATATGCCCCTTATACCATTAAATGTTAATCAAAATTTTAATAAAAAAATTGTTAGTTCCATTAGATCTGCAGTATTAAACTGCCTACAGTGGAACAGAATAGGACTGCAACACAGTCATGGAGTTGGCATTTGTAATATATTCAACAGATATTGCCCTATGTACTGTCACTTATGGAACACAATAATTATATTATTTTTATACTGCCAGTAGCAATGGACTTAAAAAGACATTTTCCTTTGGTAAATCCTGTTAGAAGAAGTTCATAAAGCAAATATATGTGCAGAAATATAAATCTTTATTTCCTATATATAAGTGTCATTGTAGTGATGGTTTACAGGTGAAACATTCTCTTTAGCTCAGCATAAAGGTTGTTCCCCTTATCAAAAGTAAGAATTGTACAGTGAAATTAAACCAAAGATGTTCTTTAGTTTTATTGGCTGCCAATGACATAGCTTATTAAAATTAACTGAACTTGTGGCATTGTTCGAAAAGAATCACAACCTCCATATCGTAACGTTGCCTAATCTCACTTTATGATGCAGTATGCTAAGCATGTTGCAATGTGTGTTATAGAGTCTGAACTTCTTATACTTGAATTTGGTCACTCTGCAGCCCAAACATGAATTAGACAGTTTCAATACCAGGCAGATTTTGAAACTGTCTGATTGGCTTTCAGCATTTATCAGCAACTATGGCTCCAAGGGGTAACTTAACAACTTGTTAGTAAGACTGAAAACTTGTGGTAACGGTAACAATGAACTGTAAGTAGAATAAATTATGCTTTTTGTGTGTTGTGATAATTTGTTATATAACATACAATGATGATTTGGTTTTGTTTCCTTCAGTCGAGGTCTACGAGATTTTATGTCAAAGTTTGTGTTCCCTCTAGTTTGTGGCCATTTATCTTGTTATTTGTTTTATCCATATCTTCATTGAATTTTACTTGCTCTATTATACTGAAAATACATACAGAATAGAATATTAAATTTTTTTTATATCTTAAAATATTATCCATATGATTTCAACTTTTTCAATCCTGTAATTCTCCTTATGGTTATTTTCTGCTGTACATAAAGTCTTTTTATACGCTTAGTGGCAGATTGTCTCCAAATAATAATACCATACTACAAGCCTATTCATTTTTTTTAAAATCCCTTGTTTGAGATATCTTGGTATGTTACTCAACACATGGTTCATCGGGCACCCTCATATTGAATGCATGGTTACTCACGCTCTGCTAGACTTTCCAAACTCTACCCTCTTCTTAACTAATGTACTTCAATTAGCTTAGAATGTTCTTTACTGCTTTATCATTCATTGATGGCTTATGCTGCTCTTGTATGGGAATCTGCAAGCACCTCTAACATATATCACCTCCAAGTACTTCAAAATAAAATCCTATGAACAGCCAACAATGGCCCATGGTTTGTGCACAACTACCAGTTGCATGTTAGCTGAGTTCTTCCCATACATCAGTACATCCATAAACTCATCCATTGGCTCATCTCGTCATCCTCCATGGTGTAGTGGTTATCATGCTAGCCTCTAGTTCCCGAGGTCGCAGGTTCAAACCCAGTGGAGGGCGATGGAGTTCTTTGTGCATAAAAATCCTTAATATGGCTTCCTTCAGAAAGGAAGTAAAGCTGGTGGTCCTGTGTCATAGATTTATGGCACGTAAAAGAACCTCAAGCCTGATAGAGAGGCCTCTGAGCAAAATTTCCAGTCTTTCACGCCCATTATAAAATGGGACGCTAAGGACCACAGCAGTTAAAGAGCGTCCATAAATAAAACTCAATTTAATTTAATTGGCTCTTCTCATATCTACAAAAAGTTCCAAAAGCTGTAAGATATGCTTTTGGGGTTTCAGCACGCCAACCAACATGCCTCAAAAGAGGACTACCTGAAGACTACTACTCAGTGTCACTTCTGGTTCAGAAGATACAGATGAATTCCAATAGCAGCATCAACTAATTTCATCTATTATACAAATAGTTATTTTTTATACCTATTAAAAATTAAATATCTCTTGTTTGTTAAATTAATTTCCCTTACATATTGTTCAGAGAGCCCTTATGGGCAACCTCAGGAAGTTACTTTATTATCAGTTCTTTATGGACTGAGATGTGTAAAGCATTATAATGCTGATTGATCATAAATAAAAATAATAACAAAAAATAAATAGGTAAATAAAATAAAGAAGCAGGTTACCTGATCTCCCCATTTCCAATCTACACCTCTCACGACTCTTGTCCCTATTTTCATCATGCTGGCAAGTTCTGGTCCACTCAATACCACAGCAGGTGGAGTATTCTTATGAAGTGTATCCTCATATATGGCAAACACCTCCTTATTTTTATCTTCTATGCAGGATGAAAATTCTGGACCTATTTGAAAACCAAGTCTACAACATTATCTTTAAAGTGTAGCAATATTTCATTAACTAAACACCAAAGTCATCATTTTTAAGAAGCTTGAAATTTATTTCAGACAAGAAATAAGAAATACAATTACTTACCCATTTGTCTCATTAGGGACTGGGTCAGCGCCAAAACACCTGAGTTAATAATAAGGCTTATTTCATTGCCATGATGATTGCCAGTGAGCATGCCCAAAATGGTAAGAAGAAATCTAAATATCAAACAAAGATATCATGTTAAACAAAAAATTGCTTTCAATACACAAAGCCAAGCTGCTACCCTAGTTCAATAATTGCTGTAATTCAGAGAATTTGGTAAACGTAAATTCTACTGGACTCGACATTTAATTTCCAAAACAAGTTTGCTAGGATTCAGCATAAAAACATTCCATTTGCAGAACTGATACATTGTTTGTGCAAAAACAATGTTCAGCTAAGAATAGTCTAAACATTGTCTAAGTAGGATTTGCCAAATTGTCAAAACATTCTATAGCTAGACAATGTTTAAAATGCCATCTAGCTGAATGAGGATGAGGTAACACCACATTTTATAACCTTCAAAGTTTGGTGGTTTGTGCTGCAGCTTTTTGAAGGAAGAGACACATGAGATCATGGCACAGAGTAGATTGCAATAACATTACCTGCTATGTCAGGAACTAAAATGAGTTAATAAATGGATGACTTATTAATTCCACTTTGATGGGCAAAAGAAACATTAAATGGAATTAAAAATTATTTCTCTATAATACAAAGCAAATACTTCCAGAAACATATTTCTAACTGAATATAAGAGGAACTACAGAAAAATGTCATAATATGCTGAACCTAGCAAGAAATAATATATCAAATTGGTGTAAGATGAGAGTTCAAAGATTATCTGCTTTATTTTTACAGTTTCTACATTCACTGCTTTTTAATATTCTCACATATTCACATGAGTAATATTATATTAATTTGCATGAGTCATACAAGACATCTACCGGGTTTCACCAACCATTGGTAAACTTAGCTTGAGGGACGTCAAACTAACACTTGGTCAATTTTTGCTATTTTGTCAACAATAATCACATCAAAATGACAAATCATCAAAATGGCAAATCATCAACTATGACGCTCATTACATAAGCCTGTGAAGGTTGGCAACAGTAATGTATGCTACATTTTTTTTCATTGGCTGAGATTTTGGCTTCAAAAACAAAAGATAAGTGCAACGAATATGTTTAAACTCAAGCCATGCCATTCTAACCTCATGCTTCCTCTGTGCCTCGTTTTCATGTTGCATTCTGAATTCTCAAACTAAGCTGTTGTAACATTTTTGGAAATGATGAAAGGATCCAAACAAAAGGGAAGTAATTTCACACTGGATGAAAAAGCAATGGTAGTGAGATTCATTGCTAAAAAGATATAATTGAAAATAAAAGGACCAATGGGCCACAATCAAAGGAAAAAGAAATGGCTTGGGAGATGGTAACCAATAAGTTCAATAGCTATCCCAGTGAGTTATATTTTTGTTCATAATTGTTATTTAGCTATATCAATATAATTTTGAATATTAATATTCTTATAGTTCTAATGGAAGTTATCGTAGGGAACATTGGTAGTAGATATCAAAAGCTGTGAAGCAATAAATGTTCCCAGTACATAGCCTTTTACTTAAATCTTGCAAATATAGCTGTTCCTAACCCAACATATTATGCTGAATGCTGAATATTTGGTCCAGTAATTAAAAATGGATGGGTATACATGTTTACTACATTAGATTTCATAATTTTAAATGTGATTTATCACAACCTACCACATGAAAACAAGAAATAAAATCATCTGCTTTTATAATTAGTGAATATCAAAGTTACGTGCTTGCTGCTCTTAGACTGTCAGTGCTTTGGGATAATGTTAAGTAGTTACATATAATGCATTACATTAGCTATAATATTTATTGTTAAACCCTTTTTACAGTGTTAGAAAAACGACCACAAAGCAGTTAAAAGGTTTCTATGACCACTTTAAGTGTCACACAAAGCAAAAGAAGACCCAGAAAAGGCTGAACCTACATAAAACTGGTGATAGAGGGGCAGCTCCTCTTCCAGATGAGACATCTTTACAACTGCTGTCAATAATTAAAGATCAGGTGGAGCCTAATGCAAACTCATTTGATGATTGACTAATTTTGAAGATTTAGAAGCTAGTAACAGTGATGTGTCATAATTTAAAATAGAGAGAGTTGAGGGTTGTTACACTACATCACTAAAATATTCTTGATTGAACGCATTTCGGGAGACGGCTTGTTCCCATCGTCAGCATGTTGTTGAGAACATGCTGACGATGGGAACAAGCCGTCTCCCGAAACGCGTTCAAGTAAGAATATTTTAGTGATGTAGTGTAACAACCCTCAACTCTCTTTATTTTAAATCATTTGATGATGTTGCTGATTAGCGCTTTGGTTTAAAACATGCTGTACTGCAACAGGTATTCAATAGGGTATACAACATATTTGCATGCTTCTTAGAACTAAGTGCTTTGTTATTTTTTATTTCCTATTGGTACTTGTAAAAGATGAGTATTAGAAAGGCAATGGGGTATCAGAAATATCTCTGTGTTTATTGTAAGGTCAGAATCTTACAGCATGCTGTTTAAAAGCTTGCTTCAGTGTTGCTTTCTTGAAGTGTGTGTGTGTGTGTGTGTGTGTGTGTGGGTGTGGGTGTGGGTGTGGGTGTGGGGGTGCGGGGGTGCGGGGGTGTGGGTGTGGGGGTGCGGGGGTGCGGGGGTGCGGGGGTGCGGGGGTGCGGGGGTGCGGGGGTGCGTGCGCGTGCGCGTGCGCGTGTGCGTGTGCGTGTGCGTGCGCGTGTGCGTGTGCGTGTGCGTGGGTGTGGGTGTGGGTGTGGGTGTGGGTGCGCGTGCGCGTGCGCGTGTGCGTGTGCGTGTGCGTGTGCGTGTGCGTGTGTGTGTGTGTGAGGTTTTGAAAGTAGAAAGTATTTCAAATGGTTTATTGATATTGATGGATTAGTAGAGCTTAATGTATGTGGAGAGATCTCAGATTCCAAGGAGAATAAATTGTAAAGTCATTACTAACCAATGGCTACATATTGAAAATTCAAGAACCAGTTCTCCATAATACACTGTAAAACTGTGACACTGCTTACACAAAGATAGTTGCTTAAAATATGATTTCCTGCTACATTAGTACGTATCTCCTTATACATAATAATATGGCAGAATCAAACATTATTTTAAAAAAGGTAATAAATATAATTTTTTTTTCTTTCTCTCTGTGTAGTATCTCTCTAATGTGTATGTTTGAGAGAGAGAGAGAGAGAGAGAGAGAGAGAGAGAGAGAGAGAGAGGAGAGAAAAGATTTAAGCTAAGCTATTTGAAAGTTTCCATAAACTTTCTGCATTTGTAATAAAAACTTGGTATCACTGTTTGCTACATTCTAGCAGGTGGTTTACAGAACTTACAAGAGGAAGAGTGCCTTAGCGGTCTGCCTGGGAAACAACTTGAGTCAATTGGGGAATTCAATGTCCCACTGGCATGTTGTCACAGTAGCTCAATGGTTAAAGCGGGAGAACCATGTTCAAATTCCGGCTGTGGCGTTGAATTTTTCAGTTGACTCTATATTAAAAACTTGTCAAGACCAGGCTAAGGTCTTAAAAATATAATTAATTTATACAAACAATAAAAAATTAAAAACCCATTTACCCGGCACTGAAGTACTTGCGATAAGCAGGTCGCTGCTAAGATAGTCATATCGAGTGAGATGTCTTAGTGGTCTGTTTGGGAAACAACTTGAGTCAATTGGGGAATTCAATATCCCACTGACATGTTGTTACAGTAGCTCAATGGTTAGAGCAACCACACGGAGAGCAGGAGAACCGTGTTCAAATCCCGGCTGAGGCGTTGAATTTTTCAGTTGACTCTATATTAAAAAATTCTCTTGCTATGTTAGGAAAATTTAATATCACAGCACAATTGAGTGATGCACAAAGAGATAGTATTAATAAGTACAATGAAGAAGAAAAAAACGAGAAATTTTATCACAAATTATTGACTGTGTTAAATTTTGTGGAGAATATGAACTTCCACTTAGGTCACATGACAAAAACTGGTGTTTTCGAGGTTTGTTACAGTTCGCAGGCAAATTAAATAACATGCTAAGAAATAATTTAAAACACACTATCGTTTTTAAGGATGCATTTTAAACAATCCAGAATGAACTATTAGGCTGTATGCTGAGCAAGTGCTGATCTGAAATACGAGGGTGGATCAGAAAGTAAAGCACAATAATTTTTTTTACAAAAAGTTTAATAGATACCATTACAAATGCACAAATGAACTGACATCGTTTGTCATTTTTCTACATAGTCACCAACTTTCTCCACACATTTCTCCCATCATGATACCAGTTTCATAAGAACGTGTTCATAGAAATCTATTCGGTTGGAATATAGGCATCTGTGGACTGCTGTCTTCACTTCTGCATCTGAAGCAGTGTTGACTGGCCAGGAATTTCTTCATGGGACCAAACAAATGAAAGTCTGACGGTGCCAGGTCTGGACTACATGGTGGATGCTGGAGCACCTCCCAACCAAATTTGTTGATTTTCTCATGAATAACAGCAGCAATATGGGGGCAAAATTGTCATGAAGAAGTTTGACATTGTCAGCATTAATGTTATGGCATTTGTCAAAAAGGGCACAATGCAACTTTACCAAAGTTTTAATATAAGCTGCAGCATTCACAGTGGTCCCGTGTTCAGCTAATTCCACTAATAAACACCATCCATATCCTAGAATACTGTCACAAGCACTTTATCAGCAGATGGTCACTTTGAAATTTTTCTTTACTGGAGAAGCAGCATGTTTCCACTCCACAGAGCCCTGCTTTGTTTCGGGCATGTAGTGGTACACCCATAACTCATCACCAGTGGTGATTCCCTTCAGAAAGTCATGCCTTTCTGCAACATAATACGATAAGTGATCCAAGCTTGCCATCATTTGCTGGTCCTTGCGGTCATCTGTCAGGTTCTTAGGCACCCAGCGAGCACTAACTTTAGGAAACTTCAATGTGCCATGCACAATATCGCACACCTCACCGTATGAAATGTTGGACTACTGAGACATGCTACAAGGTTGCAGCTGTTACTGACTGTCCGGAATGTGACGAATCACAAAGGTTATTATGGCCATCTTTGAAGAATGCATACCACCTGGAGAAATTGCTAGTCCATACAGTTGTCCCCATACATGTCCCTGTGAATTCCACTCAGTTTATGCCCTTTAGCCCACAAAAATCGCACTACACCTCACTGCTCTTCACAAGTGGACGATAGTAAAATGCACGCCATCTTTGTTGCATAGTTCATGCTTCTCTTGCTAGAGCTACACATGAGAACAAAATAGCATCTGTAGTGAAAGCTTCAAACTATATCTTGGTGAAGTTTCAACATCCCAGCCGCAATAACAATGCAGAAAAAAAAAAAATGATTTTGTGTTACTTTCCGATCCACCCTCATACAAAGTGAAATTGGTCAAGCAACATTTTTATCAGTTACGGCAGATGATACTACGGATATCTCCAAACAAACGCAGGAAGTTGTAGTGTTTCATTATTAACTGGATGGTGTGATTCAAGAGAGGTTTTGGGATTTACAAATCCAGAATCATAAAATGCTAAGGGATTATCTATCCGTATTTTAGAGCAGCTCGGAAAAGTCCTCAAACAAAACTATAAAAAATCTTATAGCCCAAGCATATGGCAGAGCAGCAATAATGAGCAAAGAGAAGAATGGTGTTCAGGCCATATTTAAAGAAATATATTCATATACTTACTTCATTCATTACTATACCCATCAGCTGAATTTGATAATGAAACGGGGCAATGTCTTAAAATGGACAGGCGAGAATATTTTTTAGTGATCTTGCTGGAAAATCTACATTCTTTTCAAAATCAGCTCAAAGAATTTCTGTATTGCAAAGAATATGTTCTCATAGGATTCCAAGAGGCTCCGCAACTAGGTGGAACTTTAATAGTAGAATTATAAATATTGTATATGAGAACTTTGACTCCCTGAAAGAATGCTTCGAAGAGTTACAGAATATGAGAGCTCATGCAACCAGTGAAGCAGCGATTGAACATCTCAGGGCTTTAAATGATGAAGTGTTTTGATCATCCTCTTTTCATCGCATGATGCCTTGTGTCGATGTTTGTACAATCAACTTCAGAGTAGGAATGTCACTTCAGCGAGCATGAATATTGCTTTGAATAATTTTTGTGAAGTTTTTGGAAATATTAGTAATGACCTGCCATCTGAGTCTCATGAAGAATTTATTTCAAAGAAGAGAAGAACTGAAAATATTATAACATCTGCAATAGAAATTTGTGACACTACTTGCGTTCCAGTTAAAGGGAGGTTTAAGTTTACCAGTCATCTTGCAGCTGTTTAACTGGTGGAAAGAAATCGTTTTCCTCTTTACAATAAGGAATTCCCAGAAAAGGAGTTAGAAGAGATCATAACAGCATCTCCCATGTTAAGTAAGAGTGCGTGTGTGGTGTTCTGAAACTTTATCAGACACTAAAGTACAGCGGACTTGACAACTCCTTAAATGAAATCTGCACTCTCTTTAACATAATATTAACATCTCCTATTTCGCCAGCAGAAGTTGAAATATGTTGCTTTACTCTCAGAAGAATCAAAACATTTCTACACATCACAATGACAGAAGGGCATCTGACTGCACTCACAATGCTGACCATTGAGAAACACATTGCTACGAATACAGTGGATTTCAATGATATAGTGATGGAGGAGTTTATTTGTCGCAAGGACAGACGAATGAATTTCCTTTTATACGAATGAATTTTATACCTTATAGTGATGTAGTGTTAGAACATCCAACTCTCTTTATTTTAAGTTATGACAATCACGTTACTAGCTTCTCAATCTTCAAAATTAATGAATGAATTTCAAATGCAAGAAATAACTTTCACAGGTACTGTGACTTTTTTACTGAGTGAGTGAGTGAGTGAGTGAGTGAGTGAGTGAGTGAGTGAGTGAGTGAGTGAGTGAGTGAGTGAGTGAGTGAGTGAGTGAGTGAGTGAGTGAGTGAGTGAGTGAGTGAGTGAGTGAGTGAGTGAGTGAGTGAGTGAGTGTGTGTGTTTTGTGTGTGTGTGTGTGTGTGTGTAGGTATGTAGGTATGTAGGTATGTATGTATGTATGTATGTATATTATATAGCTAATACATGAAATGTAAGATTAGTTATTGATATATGAGCTAATAGTGACACACACATACAAAAGCTTAGCATTTTATGCAGGAACTCTTAGATTTATTTCCAAATAAATATATATAGTTAGACTGTATGAAAACTATTGCAGCTCCTCCAGTTTAAAAGGGCACAAGCTGCCACCGCTTACGAAGCAATAATGTTGGTGTGCTAATTCCATGCTACGTGCATGCTCATACACATGCAAACACAACATACAACTGACAAATTTTGGGGGTATACTGCAGCCGAAGATCTGTGTTCTAATTTTATTTTTTGTCGACATTTAACTGATTTATTCCTATGTTTGGGGCAGAATAACTTTAGAAATATCAAAAGTGTGTTAAATGTTTTCTCTTCCCCTCTAATTTATAACAGAAAACTGACAAAATATTCTGTTTGAGCCAAAATATTTTTTATAAACTATCATTAGTTAAATATTTGCAATTCCCCTTGCTTAATGCACAGAGTTAGCACTTAACTCTTTAACATATGAGTTTCCTTTGCATGAATAAAATATGACATTGATGTTATGCCATGACAGTTGGTAAGTGCAAAACAATAAATAAATTAAATAAAGTGCTCAGAAATAGTAGAACAGATTACTAAGAAGTATGCAAATTTATTCTTAACTTAAGTGTGTTTAACAGATACGTTGCTGTTAAGAACTATCAGTATGCACTGATAATGGGATTGCTAATGAGGAGAAAGATTTACGTTCTTTTTATGTTTTGTTTCATCTTATCCAATCAATTTTGATTTAAATGAACAGGCTTATTTGAAATTTTGATTCCCTCTCTTCATTACTATATATTCATGTTGAGTAATGGCACATTTAAATATTTGCAGATAAAGGTCAAGAATGTGCTTTTTCTTAAGCTTTGTAGCTGAAAACTTTGCACACTAGTACTTAGGTATGCAAAAGAGGATAAATAACTTGGTAATCAATCCATAGTTGTCCCCAAATAGTTTTTATCTGCAATCTGTATTTATGAATTTAATAAC
Organism: Deroplatys truncata; assembly: GCA_030765065.1. Taxonomy (NCBI): domain Eukaryota; kingdom Metazoa; phylum Arthropoda; class Insecta; order Mantodea; family Mantidae; genus Deroplatys; species Deroplatys truncata. Next base: position 107,460,811 of record CM060976.1, read on the forward strand.
CTACCATTTTTATGCCGCCTATCAAATCCATTTATTTATATTGGTATTCATGTAAGAAATTGTTTACCAATTTCCATGTTGCAGTGCAGCAAAACATCACAAAATTATTTAACAATGGAAAAACACATTCCTTCATGGTTTAGTATGAAGCACCAAAAAATTACAAAAGTTGATTTATGTGAGCAGATGACTATGGAACAATAAACTAAGGACTTATTAGTCCGAATGTGTCATAATGTATAGGTTAAGTATACATTTGAGGATAATTATCTTTCCGAGAAGCAACATATATGGCTATCAGTTATATTACTTATAGTTGGTACCTTTTAATCAGATACCCAGTTAAAAACATTAGGTCACCTAGTCATTCTGATAAGTGGTGTGTAAACAGATTTACAAAAATTAGATTAGTAGTTTCTTTTTTTTTGGGGGGGGGGAAGCATGCACATATGTGACAGATTATCATAGATGTTTTAAGGTTAGTGAAAACTCATTTGAAAGTCACTTGCAATGATTAATAAAACTACATAGTTTATACCAGTTGAGTTTGATTCAACTGAAAGCATTTAGTTTTTAACATCTTTGGCTTTTAGTGTTCTGAGAACAAACAATTCACTCTGAATGGCAGGTAGTATTATGAACCATATATGCAATCCAGTGGCCAGCGGAATTAATCTAGCATTAAACCTGAGGTCTTTTTATGTTTCAGACACAACGCAGTTGTAGAGATAGTTGAAGAACAGCCTACTGAAATGCACCAAGTCCTGCAGATTAGCAAAGTTATGGTGAAGCAGTAATGCTGAAGTGGAGTGACCTTCATCTGGTAGTCCACCAAGAGCAGAAACCTGCAAAATTCCATCAACCTCGGTTCCCCATCATGCGGTAGCCCATTGGTCTTCAAGATATCAACCCATGCTAACAAAAATAAAAAACAACAGAGACAGCTAAAGCAAGAGAAAACCTTTGCGAGGTTTTCTGATCACAGAAAGCGGCTATTTAATGTTGAAGTTCAATTGATGAGAGAGAGCGAGAGAGAGAGAGAGAGAGAGAGAGAGAGACATGAAGAGGAATTAGGATTAATTAAAATGAAAAGGGAAACAGAAAAAATTAAACATGAACTGTATACGGGGCTAAAGTTCTCCATTATAAATCAAACATATTGTAAACAAGCAGCTTTTTTTAATGTATTATGTAAGTAAAATGATTTTATACAACCCTTTCCCTTGCTGCTGTTGGAGCACCAACTGTGACTGCTATGAGTAGTACTGGTGCATCTTCAAAGACAAGCAATTCCCTCTGCTCCCTTTTTCTTAGTAGAAATTCATGTAAGACGAGATCTTGTGGTGGTTCAGCTTCTTTAGTTTGCACTGCAAGTGAAGTTTCCATTGCACCTCTCAGCCCTAAAGATAAGGCTGGAAACCTTTTCCAGACTCCATACTGCCTTTCCATTTTGTTTCTAGTTATAAAATGGGCTCAATTGTAATTATTGCGATTGTAGTTTCTGCAGTTCAGGAAAGGCATCATTAAATATGGTGTCAATAGATAACCATTGTCACCAAGTATAATACCAAGTAGTCGCCTGACTCGAACAAATCATCAATCGATTGTTGTCAAATATAAAGCTGTCGTGGACAGAACCTGCATGCAACAATATTAGTAATTAGTAAGCTTGCATTGCCAAGTGTGTGAATATTGAGTGAAAAAATGACTTCCTGTTTCTGATACCTCTGCATTATGCCCCAGCAGGTGACAGAATGGGCACATAGGAACAGTAAATGGTGCCTACAATGCCAGGGAAATTTGCAATTTCATAAAACTCTTGGGTCTCTGCAGTAGCCTCTTCACTTTCCAGAAACTTGACATACTGTGACCATAGGGAAGTGATTGCTTCTGATACTTTCTTCACCTATCTGCAAAATTTAGTAGATTGAGAGTGCAAACATGTCAGCTAGTGTGCCAGCTGAAGCAGTCTGTAAAAGTAACAGGACCTCTGATTCAAATTCAAACAATCTGTTTAAAACCTTCCTGCATGAAAGCCACACTTCAGTTTGCAATGCAGGAGATTTATCAGAAGTATCCATTTCTTCACATTTGCCAAATAATCAACTTTGGAAGGGCAGACTTCTAACAAAATTTACAGCTTAAATTCCATTATTAAAAGCCTGGAGAAGTTCATTGGACATTTTTTTGGATGCAAGTACTTAGTGGCATAGGAAACAGTGGAACCATTTTGCATTTGACAGGTGATTGTAGTTTCTCTAAACCAGTTTTCCATCTGGTTTATGCTTTTGCACCATCACCACAAATTGCAAAGAACTTGTTTCCAATCTATATCAAATTGGTTTGTAGCTTCAAGAAACAATTTAAATAAACATTCCCTGGTTGTATGATCTGGCAATTGTTTACAGAAAAAAACATCTTCCGCTATTAATCCATCTGATTCAAATCAGATAAAGAAGAAAACCATTTACTGATTCAAGAACTAAAAATGGAGCTTCTTGGTTTAGCAAGTTGCCTTATGACACAGCTTAACATAAAAATTGAGCATAATGTGACAGTCAGTAGGCTCATAGCTGAATAGAACTAAATTCATTGTTTTTTGTTTTTTTTATTTTGTGCCTTATTTCTTAATGAACATTATCAGCCATTTCAGCGTACATAGCTACTGAATCATTGGAAGATGCGAGTGTAAAATTGCTTACGTAATATTTGTAGCGTAAGTTATTAGAACTTGAAGATCTTATATTGTGCTGCTTTTGTTTTGTTTGGTTACATAATTTTAACTGCCCCACGTATGGTAGCCAATTTGCGATGTACTTGCAAATGTTTGTTTACATCAGTGTTGAAGCCATCTTGTGACGTCATTCATTTGTTTGGTTTGTAGCTCCATCTGGTGTAGCAATTTGCGGTTCTTAGTATCAGTTTTTGAAATAATTCATTTCAAATGTCCTCCGGCTAGCTATTATCTTATCTTGGGTCGAACATGTGTCTCAATACAGGTTGTGAAACGGAAAGGAATCTTTTATCCAAAAATTACACTGATGAAGAAGTTTGTTTTATAATTTTTATTGTCGAACACGTTCACTATCACTTTTACATATTGATCTGGATACTCGCCAAACTGAAACTGTTATAATACTTCTTACTGATCACTTTTAATTCACGTATTTCAACTTTGTGTATAATTAACTTTATAATACTTTAGATTTTCGTAACTTGTGAATCTATAGCCGACGTATCTCATACAAATATTTTTGACGAACTGACGAACTTAAGACGACGTGTATTGCACTAAGAATTTTGATGAACTGCACACAAGCTACCTCAAACCTACCCTATTTATACGCCTGCATCAAGATACGCCTAAAGATTATAACTGAATTACTATTGGCTAATAAAACGCGCCAACATTAGCGTCTATTTTAATATCCAATGAAAACCACGAATACATATTGCTTTTAGGGAGAAAACATTCCAGAAGTTTCTACCGAAAACGCGCCAAACATTACGTAACTTCCTTGTTTCCAATAATGATAAACAGCTCACCCCCCTCGCTGCATTATTGCGCTATTATTGACAGTTTCAGTAAAGCCTTATAAATTTACTTTCCAACAATATTTACAATTAATAAACATCTGAAATCAATGTCACATAAAAATGCATATTCATATTACAATCATTATTTACATTTAAGTAATTTGTGATACAAATTACTGCATCAAAGAGATGGTTTTCGACTTTGTTGCAGCTTCTGCACTAACCACAGTATACACCATATCATTCCCACAGGGTAAATAAGCTCCTCAGCAATAGTGTGTGGCTCACTTTACTTAGCTACTTTTAAACCAACTTGATATGATGCAATAAGACACTTTTCACTACAATTACTAATGTTTGTAATGTTGATTCTTAAGAACAGAGAGTTTACACTGGAAAATATCAACAGGTTTATTTCTTAGTTGGATGTTTTGTTTCTATATGGTGATATAGTGAATAATTTTAGAAGGCTTCATTGGCAGATAGCAATTCACAACATGAACTGCACACAAGCTACCTCAAACCTACCCTATTTATACGCCTGCATCAAGATACGCCTAAAGATTATAACTGAATTACTATTGGCTAATAAAACGCGCCAACATTAGCGTCTATTTTAATATCCAATGAAAACCACGAATACATATTGCTTTTAGGGAGAAAACATTCCAGAAGTTTCTACCGAAAACGCGCCAAACATTACGTAACTTCCTTGTTTCCAATAATGATAAACAGCTCACCCCCCTCGCTGCATTATTGCGCTATTATTGACAGTTTCAGTAAAGCCTTATAAATTTACTTTCCAACAATATTTACAATTAATAAACATCTGAAATCAATGTCACATAAAAATGCATATTCATATTACAATCATTATTTACATTTAAGTAATTTGTGATACAAATTACTGCATCAAAGAGATGGTTTTCGACTTTGTTGCAGCTTCTGCACTAACCACAGTATACACCATATCATTCCCACAGGGTAAATAAGCTCCTCAGCAATAGTGTGTGGCTCACTTTACTTAGCTACTTTTAAACCAACTTGATATGATGCAATAAGACACTTTTCACTACAATTACTAATGTTTGTAATGTTGATTCTTAAGAACAGAGAGTTTACACTGGAAAATATCAACAGGTTTATTTCTTAGTTGGATGTTTTGTTTCTATATGGTGATATAGTGAATAATTTTAGAAGGCTTCATTGGCAGATAGCAATTCACAACATGCAATGCACTTCAGCTGATTTTCTCATAATGTAAATCCGAGCTTTAAATAGGAATCATATTTTCTATGGTGTTTTGTTTGCTTCTCTTCATCTGAGAGCTAAATGAAGCTGTTCTATTCAGGAGCTTATCCATTTTAAAACCGATGTAGATGAGTAGAAACATGATAAGGAAACTTCAACTACCTGTATTTCTATTCTTGTAGCACATGAAAGCCACTTCTTCACAAGTCAGTTCTTTGTATGTACTGAAGGAGACCAACTGCACAATTAATTAGTTTACAAATTTACTATCATTGTATAAATTTATTGTAGCAACAATTATGCTTTAAATAGTTTAAATAAGTTTCTAATATTGTAATGAGATGACAAAATTAAAATAATAAATAGTCCAAGTTTGCAATTCCAAAGAAGCATTTTCCTCTATTATTGCATCAACAATGGAGGCTGGCATGGCTCACATTGCTGCCAACACAAGGTGGGGTGGGGTATGTGGGAGTTAGCCCTTCTTGAATCAAGAAAAAAAGGATCATTGCATCAAAAAGGTTGAGAAACACTGCTATGAACAATACAAAATCAAAAACAAGAAAAATATGACTTTTGCAGGAATAAGTACAATTATTATTAAAAAAAAAAAAAAGCACAGAAATTTTGCTTACCTAGCCCAAGGCAACTTCCTTAACCAGCTGTAAGTCCCTTGGTTCAACGAACCTTTTCCTTTCAATTTGTGAGTTCTGCGAGGCTGCTCAGCCAGGAGCACATGTTCTCTCAGAGCATTAACTGCCCATGCTACTATTTTAGATTGTGCTAACAACACTTCAACCTTCTGATATGGATTCACCAGCTGTATATTTTCCAGACAGTGAGCAATACCGTCCCTGAGACAAATATGTAAAAACAAGCAATGTTCAAGTTTCATTTTTCTATAAATACAAGATCTATATACAAACATTAAGGCAGCAATATAAACCTGAAAAAATGTTATTCCACTGTATGGCATAATACAAAACATTTTATTTATACTCTTTATACAAATTACCACAGAAAGGAGGAGGTGCAGTTTCAAACTGTGTGTATACAAACTATTCTTATAAAGATTATTTTTCTTCTATTTTCTACATTTTAATCCAAATAAATATTTCCAGAAATAGCTACATTAATCAATTCGTTATAGATAAAAAAAAAACAGCTACAGTCATCAAATGTTTAAGAACTTGACGCTATATGCTCGCCTTAAAACTCCATACTGTTTTCATGCAATTGCAAGAAACAACTGAATATTTGACAGGACTTTAAGAGAATGACCAAGTAATGAACAATTCAAACCTTTAATACTTGGAGCCATTTTTTAGAAAATCAAAATTTTTGAAAAATGTTCCATGTATAAGGCAACTGGGGTGGGGGAACTTTCTTGAAAATCTTTGTGTTGCATCCTTGGAAGATAATGAAGTTAAATACTAAGTTAGGTACCTATCCGCTTTTCGGTTCTCTCTCTCCCTCTCCCTCTCTCTCTCTCTCTCTCTCTCTCTCTCTCTCTCTCTCTCGCTCTCTCTCTCACTCTCGCTCTCTCTCTCACTCTTGCTCTCTCTCTCTCTCTCTCTCTCTCTCTCTCTCTCTCTCTCTCTCTCTCTCTCTCTCTCTCTTGCTCTCTCTCGCTCTCTCTCTAAAAAAAAAAAGCGCACGCACCCACGCACACGCACACGCACACGCACACACACACACACACACACACACACACACACACACACACACACACACACACTGATACGGTAATTTGTATCACAAATTACTCAAATGTAAATAATTATTTTAATATGAATATGTATTTTTATGTAACATTGATTTCAGAGGTTTAATAATTGTAATTATTATTGGTAAATAATAATATATGGCTTTACTGAAACTGTTAACAATAACACAAGAATGCAGCGGTGGAGTGAGTTGTTTATCGTTACCGGGAACCAGGAAGTTACGTAATGTTTCGCGCCTTTTCGGTAAAAAAAGCTTCCAGAATGTTCTCTAAAAGAAATATGTATTAGTGGTTTTCATTGGATGTTAAAATAGACGCTAATGTTGGCGCGTTTTATAAGCCAATAGCATTTCATTTATAATCATTAGGCGTATCTTAAGGCTAGCCTATAAATAAGCCAGGTCGAGGTAGCGGGTCCCCCAGTGTTCAACAAGATTCTCAACACATAACACGTCAGCTCCCAGTTCAACAAGATTCTCATGTCGGTCTCTCAATTCGTAAAGTTACGCGCAGCAGAAGTACGAGAAATCTTATAAAGTATTCTACAGTTAAATATACAAAGTTGAAGTACGTGAGTTAAAAGTGATAAGAAGTTATTATAAACAGTTTCAGTATGGCGATTATCTAGATAAATCTGTGAAAGTGTTCGTGAACGTGTTCTGCAATAAAGATTATAAAACCAACTTCTTCGTCAATATCATTTCTAGACAAAGGATTCCTTTCCGCTTCACACCCTGCAAGAGAAACATGTTCGATCCCAAACAGCTAACCGGAGGACATTTAAAATAAGTTATTTCAAAAACTGATACAAATTGCTACGCCAGAGGGAACTATGGACCAGACCAACGAATGACGTCACACAAGATGGCTTCGCGTGAAGTAAACACATATTTGCTCTCGTAAATTGGCTTCCACAACGTGGTGCTATAAACACGTAAAACTGCTATTGCAAATTGGCTCCCATACGTGGGGCAGTTAAAGTTATGTAACAAACATTTATTTGCAACATACAATTTGTTAACTCGCAACACACACACACACACACACACCTGGTGAAATCCTGGCATTGAATTTTTGGGTGGAATGCAATACCTTCTCTACCTACTATGTGCATGGTAGAAAAAGTGAAAGGACTGGGAGCTCTTTGGCAAGAGAAAAACAAAAATGGCTAAGAAATATGGAAGACTGCATGTGATTGATAATCACAGATCAAGATTATACAGCTAAAAACAAGTATTTAAATAATTTTAAAATATTTTGTATGGTTACTAATAAAAATACCCAAATCCTGTTTAAAAAACACTCTGTTGTATCCATAAGTTTCTCTACTCACTCTTCTACAAACTATTCATAATAAAGCTTAATCTGCTACTTCTTAATCGAGATAAACTTTCATTACACATTTACAAATTCCTTTATAGGCATAAAAAGGATACGGTAAGCTAAAGTGATAGTCAGATTTTTAAAATGTGGGTGTGTGATGGCTTTGAAATTCCATGCTCTTTGCACAACTATAAGGAAAAATGAACAGCAACTAGCCAATTGAAGAAAGGTATATACTTGAAAATTCAAATCAATAACATAGACTAATTATAGACCACCACTGTCACAAAGTCCACTAAAGCAATTTTATTGTGAATTAAACATAGAATATGTCGCAAAAGTTTAATGCCACAAAAAAATGTTAAATTACACAAATAGTGTGTTTTAATGAGATCTTCATTTCTTTTGTTAAATAAAAAAAAATTCGAAAAACTCTTAAAATAGATCAACAGCAGCAATGAATTGGACATTTGGGAAAAAATACATATCGTCAAACACAGGAATCACCTAATGAATTTCGAACTACCACCACCCAGCAGCCTTTGGAGGTACATCAGCCCAGCACCAGAGAACACCACTAGCCACACACATTCCCTAGACAATAACCGGCAAAATCAGTTGAAAACATGCTGACAATGGGAGCAAACCGTTCTTCCGAAATGCATTCAAGTAAGAACATTTTAGTGATGTAGTGTAACAACTCTTTAACTCTCTCTATTTTTAATTACGATACATCACCGTTACTAGCTTCTCAATCTTCAAAATTATTAAGTTCCAATTATTTTAAAATTAAACATTTAAGCTATTTTAGTTCCTCCAAATATCACCAAAAGTGCCACTTGGATGATTTGGGTAATTTTTCCTATCACAGACTGAATCTTTAGTGGCATCTTTGTACACTGTCCGATTGAGAAAATATGTGCTGGGAAGCTGTAATATTAAAACGTATCTTACTTGTTTCCCATTATATATCCGCACTGAATGGACAAATAACACAAACATTAAATATAATTGGAAAATAGAAGAAAAGATAAAGCCCATCACTAATTATAAAGCTTCTACTTAATATCTATATGTTTTTTCCTACACCAAAATATATGAATTTGTTGATTATTAGTAAATACATCCACTCAAGTAACTGCAGCAACTTTCGACACATGCTATAAGCTTATCCTCTATGTCTTGCCACAGAAAGTTAAAAGTACTTAAATTTATTAAATAAACAAGCAGAAGAGCTTCACTAGTAAAGCTGAAGGTCTGTTGTTTGAAGTCCTGGCCATGGAACTGAATTTTTCAAATCCAATTCAAACTTAGCCTACTCATAGCTATATTGAAAGGACAATTACGCATACATTAAGCCTAAAAGCTTGTTTAATTAGTAACCACCAATTAAAAAGCACTTCCAATGTTGCAAAATGTCTTTAAGGTATATAATCTTGGAGTAATTTGAGTTGTCTTGAGGTTTAAAACAATATATAATATAATAATTTATTTGAGCACTAAGTTATTACATATTTAGACTGCCTTCTCTATTTGGCCCTGGCCACTAAGATGAGCAGTCATTGTGAATTACAGTTACATGCTGATACATTTAGTAGTTCTTATATTTATTTTTATTTACATTATTTTTCCTCTTTTAACTGTCCATATCCATTTATTTTTACTTTCATTAAGTATTTACCCATATTTTTACAGTTTTTATCTAGAATTGTATGTATATCTTTATTCCTATTCATTCCATACCATAAACTTTCTTTTCTCCAAATCTCTGTTTCTTTGCATTCAAATATAATATGTTGTATATCTTCATTTTCCCCGCATAATGGACATTCACCTTGTGCATAGCCATTTCGCTTCCCTTTTAGCCTCCATATTCCTGTCCTTAACCATGCTATACCTCCTCTTTCTTCTTTATTTGTGTTGTTTACATATTTCTCTCTTTCCCGGTGTTTTTTTATGTTAACATAAAAAATCAAAGATCTCTTCTCAGTTATCTGATTAAATAATTGTTGTATCTCAATGTCCTCAAATCTTCTTCTAATACTCTTCCAAAAACCTTTGTGATTTGCATCTCTTTTCCTCCAAACATCTCCCATGCCATTATTCTCAAGGTTATTTCTTAGTTCATTTACCTAGCCCGTATTTTTTAAACTAGTTTCTTGGTATTTTAGACATTGTTGTAATAAATTATCCTCATCAGAATTCAAGATCCTATGCCAATATTTCAAGGCTCTCTCCATAACCATTCCTTTTCTTGTTACTCGTCCCATTTCAATTTGAGCCATTTCATTTGCTGTAGTTGTTGGCAACGCTAGTACTTCTTTACAAAATATTCTGTGGACTATGTCCACCACTTCCCACCTGTTTTCCAGCCCCCATATTTCAATCCCATATAACATTCGTGCCTCAACCACTGAATTATATAATCTTTCCAACCATTTCATCTCCAACTTTGGCATTTTAAATAAACATTGTCTAACAGCTGTCATTGCTGCTCTCCCCTTTGCCAGAGCTGATCTCTTCTGTTTCTCCCATTTACCTCCTACATCTATATTTATCCCTAAGTAGGTACTGTCTCGCACCACTTTATATTCATTTCTCCCTTTACTCCAACTCTCTTGTTTACCCAATTTCCGTCCTTTTTTAAACACTACAATTTGTGTTTTCTTTTCATTTACTTTTAATCCCCATTCTATACAGTATTTATCTATTTCTTGTAAGGACAAGTTTAAAACAATACAAAATCAGGTAAGAGATGATTAGTTTGCATTTGGCTTTCTCAACATGGTAATGAAGCATCAACATGAAAGACTGAAGATACATGGTATAAGTCCCATCAGCGGCACTGAATTTTTCAGATCTAATTCAGCTTTCCAACTTTTCATAGGTTTATAAGGAAAGGGTACTAAGAATGCATTTCTGTAAGAATTGCATAGATGCTTTTTTTTTGAGGCAGCAACTTGTGTAATATATGCCCCTGCATATTTTACGTATCCATTGTTTTTTATAACTTAGAGGGAGCATCAATATATGCTGGGGAGAACAACCAAGAAGCCTGAGCTCCTCACAATGTGTGACTGGATTCTTTTTTCATGGAGATCTACTTCAATACACATCATGAAAAGGAGTGGTTTTAAGAAGATGAACCTCAAGTGCCCTGAACAGGTTGGAAGACACTGTGTGTTTTGCCGCCTGACTTTGCTGACTCATGTGATCCTACAAATGACATATCTGACCTTGATTTTACTTGAAGTAATGTATCATTCAGCTACCCACAGATACATGGCAACCAGGCTTATGTTCTGCTAAGCACATAGTGACCATTCTCCAGCAATACAGACAGCTTGAGCAAGGAATTGCTAACCATAATTTTTCGCTGTTAATGTCACTCTTCTTCAGTCATAATTCATATTCTCTAATATTGTTAAAACTGTACTAATATGTCACCTGGATTACCTACCTAATTGGTACAATTGCATGCATACAGACAAACTATTTGTATGTGCACAATGATCATGAACCCTGATGGTTGATGTGCATGCTCAGGATTTTTGTCTTGATTCATTTCAACCCAAGTATAAAATTATATTTTTTCAGAGAGAGCATCAATATACCCCAGAGGTGGGGGGGGGGGGAATCAAGAGCCTTGTGTGACTGAATTCTTTCTTCCTGAAGACCTATTTCATTAGGCATCGCGGAAAGGAGTTCTAAGATTTTGAAAGCCCTCAATGGCCTGAAAGAAAATACCTATTTTGCTGACTGACTTGCCAACTCAGATGACCCTACGAATGGACATTTAATTTTGACCATCCAGGAGCAATGAGGATCCTTTTCTGGAATGGGAATTAAATCTCATGTACTGAAACTTGGAACCACAATTTTCTTTCTATGCATAATTTACGCATCCCCATTTTAGAAACTAAAATTTCATCCAAAGTGTGTGTAAATTATGCAAGTAATTAAAGTCTCGGGTCTACACAGATGAAGAATTGAATGATAAACAAGTGCTCCAGAGAGCCAGGAGCCCATAGATCTTAAGAGTTATCTGACATTTCTCTTTTCACGATAAGGAAAAACTTTGAAAAATCCTTATTCAGACAACTCATTCCAACCAAGATTGGAACTTGGGCAATTCTTAAGCTGTACTTACAAAAGTGTTTGACAATTTAAGCATTATGTTCTTGTTCCTGCAGTAATACCTGCCTTAAACTGACTAATGATTGAGGAATGACTGAGAGAAAAAAAGAGTATAATTGCAAGAATAATTCTTCTCTGCCATAATTTTGAATTATAATCAGTAATGTAAGATATAAATCTACAAGAATGTAAAAAAATGCCTCCATACATCACAGTGTAAATGTAATCTTATAATTAACCAAATTAAATAGGGACTGTTCACAGTGAAGCTAGTTCATAAGATGAAATGAGTCAAATAAACACACTTATCTAGACCATGATTCGCAGAATGTTTCCTGCATCCTCAGCTAGAGTCAACTGTCGGAGCACTGTGAGAAGCTGCAACTGAAAGTACAGTCTTCTTTTAGCGGTAACTTCATGATCCAGTAGTTAGAGTTGTCCCATATATTTGTTTCAGAATTCATTAAGCAATATTCAAACTTCATGTAAATTTTTCCCAACATTTTGAACTGAATGTGGTGGTGAACAATTTAATTTAATGTACCTCTTCTTCCATTTCATGGCTACCTTTTTAAAAATGATGGGCCACATCAAATTTGTTTGTTTTCCTATTTCACAAGTTTCTCAAATGTTCTTTTAATTTCGTGCCTATTTTTCATCCCTAAGTAAATTTTGTTGCACTGCTTGCAATCAATACCAGATTTCTCTTTTGTTGACTTTTTGTCTATTTTATTACAGTTTAATAAACTTTTTACGCTGAATCTATTCTCCAGAGCCAGTCTGACATTATAATCCTTAAATATTTTTTTGAAAATGATATGTGCTATTGGATGATATGTGAACCTCTTGTAATTTGGCTTCTTGTTTATTGGTGAATTGTAGATTTGCTGTTGAATTTTCTTGATCCTGAACTTCTTACTTTCTCTACTATGTACTTACAGTAAGTAGAGGAAGTAATGTATTCCACCCAAAAATTCAATGTTGAGATTTTAACAGAAATAAATACCTCGAGGCCCCCTGAATCCAAAATAACATTTTTAGAAAAAGGTGTGTGTGCATGGGTGTGTGTCTGTGTGAACAGCATACTCAAAAACAAAAAGTCCTATAAATACAAAAGTTGGTATTTAAGTTCATTGCCTTCTCAAGATGCACACAAAGGTTTTCAACCAAATCCATCCCACCCAAACTACCCTTTACATGGAAACATTTTCTGAATTTATATTTTCTCAAAACTGGCTCTAATGATTTTGATCAAAATGCCATTGTTTATGATATTTACATGGCAAATAAAATGTAGATCTTGAGTTTTCTAGACTGTGAAATCTTCTTCATTCTAAATGATTTTGATAACTGGTAAACTGTAGGAGACAGAAAAAAATCTTACTACACACACAAAAAAAAAAAAAAAAAAAAAAAATGTAGATCTCATTAAACTCACAATTTATGCCAAATAAAATTTTTTGTGGCTAAGATATTATTTTTAATTGATTACAGTTTTTAAATACTTATAATTTTCTCAAGAGAAAAATTACTATTGTTTTTTCCCTGTGGTCATGCAAAGAGAATGGAATATCAAAACCATCACATAGGACCCACCCTTAACAGATTTGACTATCACTTTAGTCTATGTGTAGTCCTAATTCCCTTGTTCCTACAAGGATATATGTAATAAAACCATTTCTGCAAATGTTTATCTTGGTTAACATGAAGTAGGTAGAATAAGAAGCTTTTGTAATAGCTTGTTGAAGAATGGGTGGAGATCCAAAAACTGCTTGTTAAAGCCATTATACTCTGCTATGCTTAGTATTTGTTCACATTCCTTTTGGTACTTACTGCAGTTAGCATATTGTTAACCAATCTGTATGTTAGGTTATTGAGTAATGTCTGTTTCTGCTGCCTCAGGTTGAAACCATCTGTTTTATTGTGTACCTTTCTGAATGCGTATTTTCCAATTTATACCAAATTCCAGTTTAGCATCACTTTTGATCAGTTTCAAGTCATAATAAGGTAAAATACCATCTTTTTCATCTCTAATGAAAATTTAATTCACTTTTCTTGCATATTAAGCAACTTTAAGGTTTCTTCTATGTGTTTATTGTTAACTATTGTCACTACATCATCAGTATATCTAAACCATAATTGCAAAAACATAGGGAATAACCTGATGATATATATATCAAAGAAACTCATATAGGGGTCTGCCAAGAACGAGATAGTGGAATGCTCATTGATCTTATTACACATATTGATCAATATCCTCAAAAATGTATTAGAATACCAAAAGGAATATGAAAAGATACTAAACAGAACATAATGGTTTCTGCAAACAATTGGGTGATAGAAAGATAAAAATGTACAGGATGAAGAAAATTTAACAGCAAAATTAACACTTTCACCAGTAAGCAAAAAGCTAATTTAAAAGAGATTCACATATCATGCAATAGGCACATATCATTTTCAAGAAAGTTTAAGATTACAGTATCAGATTGGCTCCACAGAAGAGATTCAGCCTAAACATTTATTAAACTCTAATAAAATAGTCAAAAAGCTGCCAAAAGAAAAATCTGGCATCTACCACATTGACTGCAAACAATGTAACAAAATTTAAACAGGGATGACAAAAATAAAAATAGGCACCAGATTGGAAAAAAAAAAACAATTGAAAAACTTGAAAAATAGGGAAATAGATAAATCTGCTGTCGCCCATTACTTTTTAGAATGATAGTCATTACATAGAAGAGGTACATTTAATTAAAAGTGTTCTCCACCACACAATCAAAAACTGAAGAAAAAAAAATTGACATGAAGTTTGAGTGTTGCTTAATGAATTTTGAAGCAAATGTAGAGAATAACCATAACTACAAGTTTATGAAGTTGCTGCCTTGAGGATGGGCAGACTTCCAGTTCCAGCTTCACATCATGTTCCGATTATCGATTCCAGTTGATTCCAATGGCAAAACATGTTCTAAACATTATCTTAACTAGTGAAGTCAGAAGTGTGTTTATTTTGATTTATTTCACCTTGTAATCTTAAGAGTTATTTAACATATTGAAACTGCATTTGTACCCCTGGGTATGAAATGCTATCAAATAACTTGGTGAAGCCTTTTATTATTTAACATCATTCTGGCAATCATTGGGCTTAAAACACATATCTTTGGAATATTTACAGAGTAACCTGTTCCATTTATCATTATCACTAGTATTGCCATTCTTGATAACAGCAAGATGACAATGTGGAGAAATACAAATGTTGCTCTTGAATAAAGTTGCTTACTGGTACATTTGATATCCGTAACTAAATGTAGTTGTGCATAAATTCTGAAGGCTGGGACCATTGCCTTGAAAGTTATATAAATAGTGCTTACCTCAGTATGTGCTTCTTATGTGCAAGTCCTAACCAGCCATTCAGTAAGGCATATTTAACAGATGATATTAAGTAATCCCTTTTCAGTAGCTCATACATCATTTCAATACCCTGTTTTCTTATCCTTGCTCGTTGTACCTAAATTAATGCATACAAATTCAAATTATTTTCTTTGCGAATTAGGAACTTAATAACAAATACAATGCATGAGAATTACTTCCTTTTAACCACAGAAATGACAGTACAATTTCTCAATAAAGTTGCAATTTACTGCATAGTGCAAAAAGAATAGCATTAAAAACAGTTTTTAAACATCTGACCTATAAACATTCTGACTTTTTATCGAATTGATTCATAAGTCTAATTTTCTTGTCTTTAACAAGTGCCAACATTCAAAATCTAAAGGCAGGTCTCCACTGCCTCAACAATCAACAAAACATGTTGATTCAACACATTGAGCTCAACATGTCAGTGGTAAACGAGTGACTCCACTGACCAACAAGTATTGTATAACATGCTGATCCCGCATGTCTTGGCTAAACAAAATTGTTTTCCACTAGCAGAGGAAAACATTTGAATACAATATGTATTCAGCTAGCTTCGTGCAGACATGACTAACTTTGATTAAACATGATATACAACTGGCCAGTGCATATTATTCAATGCCTATTACAATCAGTTCTAACAAGAAAAATGGAGTGGGCTAAAGAAAAGACAATACAGTTAATTCATTCATGCAAGACCTGTCATCTGGTATGTATCTCTAAAAGACTATGGAAACAAAATCAAGAAAATAGTGTGTTTAGGTGAGCTTGCCCATATTTTTGAGGACATAGAAAAAATAAAGAGGTTAAGCCTAATCTTAATTCAGCTGACCTGGCTGCTCTGAAATTTATCTGTTTTGCAATTGCCGATGAAATTATAGTCAGCAACAAACCAAAACGTTCTTTTGATATTCTTAGAAAATTCTTGAAGACGCGTCTGCTCCCAACTTTCAGTTCAAACAAGATGTGCTATTTACATGGTTTCTGTTGCTTAGAAAAGGATACATCCATAATTTTCTTCTTTTACTCTTGTGCCTCTTCCACCAAGCACACATTGTGACCACAAAGGCTAATTTTCATAATCATAATCCATGTGATCATTGATGTTAACAAACTCAACGTGTTTACACTGTGCCTCACTTATTGATGCAGTTGAGATGGAATGTTGATGGGAATTCCAACTACACATATGACTCAACATGTTTCAGATCACATGTTTTTAAAGTTTTTTATGTTTAATGTTGAGCATGGTGTGTTGATTGTTGAGGTAGTGGAGACCTGCCTTAATATATGCATTTGAAAGTGTGTTACATATGCTGCTTATTATTCCCACCAGATGCAGAAGAGTGCAGGAGCTCCAGAAGGGGAGAGCAAATATCATGAATTTTGCTATCAGCCTTTTATCAATACATGAGAAACAAAGTACTAGTTACATTATGGAAAATGACTCAAAGTTAAGCACTCATATTGCTCCACTTATCAAATTATTGGCAGGACATGTTTTGAGGACCTATTGTCCTGCCAGTTATTTGGTAAGTGGAGCAATATGAGTGCTTAACATCGATTCATTTTTCATAATTTAATTATTTTCTTCACTGTGTACAAGTTCTGATGATTTTAAATTTAAAGTACTAACTGTTTAACAACTTCAGAAAAACTCCCAGGTTTCCCTGCTGTCAATGGGTAAGACATTTGGTGCCTGCTAATCACTAATTTGTGCCACCTTTCATCAATATACTCCTTAAAATGTTCTGTTTGTTAGCAGAGTGATTCTTCTTCATTTTAGTAATAAGATCAAAGTCAAATGAACCAAGATCAGAATAGGATGTAACAAGATCTTTTATTTATTAGCAGGATCAATGCCACAGAAATACACTCAAGCATCATCTGGTAGCAATATTAAGTACATGTAACTCAATTTCAAACCTGTATATTACATTTTGAAAGTCGACTAATATTCAGGAGGAAAAGAAACATACTGTCATTACTTATGAATCAACTAAATACATTGCAGTGCAGTGTAAACAGTGCAGAAGCATTTTTTAATTCTTCAAGAATTGATAAGCACTGCATAAATACTAGAAAAGTATGTTGCATAGTGGGTTAATTTTCTCATCCTGTGAATTGTAACAAAGGCAAACCTGCATTTTACAGAATATGCAAAATGCAGGTTCCCTCAAGTGATCTGCCACATTCAGTTATCAGATAAGGCTACAACAGCATCCCTTGTTAATGTGCTCTGCCAGTTCAATGTTATCATGCTTTGGATTGTCATAGTGAAGGTCCAAGGATCAAATCATTATCTCTCTCTTGATGCATGCATCTCTAAGTTTCCAAAATCTTTTAGAAATGCATGTTCCTTTTCTGAATGCGTGTAGATGATACATTCTACAGACTGAATGCCTTTAAATATGAGGAAACATGAGTAAAATTCTCCTAGTGACAGCCCAGTTTGATGTCAAGAATCCTTGTAGTTATGTTTACCTGGAAGAGGTTCACAATGATCCAAATATGGACTTTCTATAAGTGAATCAGAATTTTACTTTATCTAGTGTGTATGTACTGCTCCAGAATTATTTCTTGTCTTTCTTTTGAATGTAGCAGTATCTAAAAAGAATAAAATTTCATTCAATATCTTATATTTGTAATTTCAAATTAGTATAATGTTATTGCAATTTATTTATTAAATTCAATAAAGCAGATTCTAATAGCAATTTGTGATGTAATTAGAATGTACACAATTAGAAGTTTAACAATAATAAATATCCTAGAGTAAATATTCCCTCTTCTGTGCCATATTTATTAACTTCCATTAAATTGCTAAAATACACAATAAAATAAACCTAATAGTCATAATGTGTTAAGAGCACACACTAGCCAATTCAGCAGAAACCAATATGATGCAAGGTATAGTGTTTACAGCACAGCTTATAAAATGCTAGGATTACACGAGTTACCCATCCATAGGATAAGAAGATTCACCTGTTACAAGGGGTATGAGTATCTTCATTAATTATTAAAGTATTCAAAATCTTCAATCAAGAGTGTTATTTGTTTGCAGACTAGGTAGAGGAAATTTACATTTTATTCCCGGTTCGATTATTTAATAATTGAAATCAGCTTTAAAATGCATAAAATAAAACTGTGTTAATCTAGACCTTGTTAAAACCAGATATTGCTTAATTGGGACACAGTTTTTAAGGGAAAAATTTATGCAGTGGCTTACAAATTTGCTTTAACTAAAGGAGTATATGTAAAATGAAAAGAAAATGCACTACTGCAAACAAAACGATTCTTGGAACCCTTGAGACATTTTAAACAGATGCTCACAATCACTTTGTTAGTTTGAATCAAGTACATGGGAATATTCTACTGTTAGACAACTACAGCAAGTCAAAAAACACAGTTTTTCACCATTCTCACTGCTTCTTTTAACTACCAGTTGCAATCCCAATTTACTATTAGCTTCAGTGTAACTTAGTTTTATGCCACTTTCTTTGTCTTCAGTTCAATGTTAAAACAAAATAAACTGCAGAATGCCACTCAGAAAAACATAAACACAGATTATTTCTTGAATTATGGAAAATGAATTAATGTTATGCACTCAAACTGCTCCATTTACCAAATTACTAACAGGATAAGTTTCAAGGACCTATCTCAACAGATATCTCTTATTGAAGACTCAGAAGGAAGAAGTTGCAAAATTTCTGGAATTCGCTGATGTTTCTTTGAAACTTGGATTGCCAAAATTTTCGTTTATAAAAGGAAAAGAAAAAAATAGCATGTTTAAACACAGCATGGAAAAAGAACATTATTGTTTCAGATGAATATGGCCACCATTCACAGAATGAACATTACAAGATGAATTGTAACTTGATTTCATCTACGATTTACTTGCATTACTTACAAAGGTATTCTACCCTTCTAGTTTTATAATCAGAAATTGTCTTTGTTCATTATTTCTTTTAATTCAGAGGTTTCCTAATCTGGATTATCCTCAGTACAATGAGAACAAATCAACAAGGTTTTGCTGTACCTGAAAGTTTCTTCTGGAGGAAGAGAATCCAAAGGAAACTCATATGACTTTTAAAATAAAGTTCCACAACTGAGATAGAAATAAATATAGTAGCTTTATTATCAACAGCTTTCATAGTCTATGTACTACTTTTATTTGTCTTGAAATTGTAATTTTATTTGTAATTGAAATGTTGATATGCATGTCCCATTTACCTGACAATACAACGCTTTTCTTAATGTTTCTACATCAGCTCCTTCTTCCTGAGTAACAAACTCCACTATGGCATTTATTATCTTCATTCCATCTGGGCATGTCATATTGGATTGCTGCTTTTCTGTAAAACAAAATACTAATGATAGAACTATACAAACTGAACAAAGCAAATCTTACACTTAATAAAATGAAACGCTTTACACAATAAAGTTACTGAGAGAGATTTAAAATACCATTGATAACTATTAACACTTTTTTTTCTGTTTATTTTTTAAAAGAAGAACATGTGGAGAATGTTTTTCCCAGTACTCGACTAGTAATGCATATAATTAATGTTGAGTCATTAGGGACATTTTTATAAAGACAGTTTCAGAAGCTTAAGCTTCCATTATCAGTTTGGTCTAACTGAGGGTGCTGGAGATCGGGTTCCTAGAATGGAGTCCTCTACATTTTCCTGTCATCCTCCGCGGTGTAGTGGTTACTATGCTAGCCTCTAGTTCCCAAGGTCGCAAGTTCAAACCTGGTGGAGAAGGGCGATGGACTTTTTCGGGCGTAAAAATCCTTAGCATGGCTTCCTTCAGAAGGGAAGTAAAGCCGGTGGTCCCGTGTTGTAGATTTACAGCATGTAAAAGAACCTCAAGCCTGATAAAGAGGCCTCTGAGCAAAATTACCGGTCTTTCACACCCAATATAGAATGGGACGTTAAGGACCATAGTAGTTAAAGAGCATCCATAAATAAAAAAAAAAAAATAGTTTTTCCTTCCCAAACTATTAGCTGTGCAGATGTGTTGATATTCTCAAATAGAATGCGTCTTGGTTAATGCCATGGTTTGAGGTTCAAAATGATGTAACCTGTAGGAGAACCCACACCATAATCAATGTAAACAGGTAGTTGGAAAAAGAGTCAGCTTGGGTGAGAGTGAGGACTGACTCAAGAGAGATACATTGGAATTCCTGAATATAACACCAGAAACACAACAACAGAAATACAAGTGATTGAACTCTCATATAATGCTATGTAAAGCACCAATCAAAATAGACGTTACAATTACTGGTACAAAATTGCGCATCAGGGGACTTTTGTATAAAAAGGAGATTTTTGCCACAGCAGCCCACATTGTAAGTTTGGTTTTTAGGCAGCGAGACACTGAAGGGTAGGGGAGATATGTGATGATGAATTAGCTTCCCACAAATTACTGATCATAGTAGGTACCGGGAAAACAGAGTTACAAATATAGAAACAGCATAATGATGTAAACAAGCGAAATAACTTTGCTAGCCATTATAACTTTTTATATCTGGAATATAGTCCAGCTAAATCGAACACATGGTTATATTACTGCCTTCACCCACTCCTGAGATAAAGTTGATAGGGATAGGCTTCATTTACAGCATCTTCCAGCATGAGAGAGCAGCCGGTGGACTTCAAATCTGAGACAATCGAAGGCCAAGTGAGAAACAAAAGAACAGCTTCATTTCCAAACCACCACAAATGGCGCCAATACGTTAGATTAAGGAAGGCACCAGCAACGTGAGCAACGCATCAAAGGAGGACTGCATCAAGACTAGGACTTCAGTAACAGCAGTAATAAAAGTAGGCCAGTGCTAATTACATTTATATGCTTCGTATATTGTCTTTGCATCTTGCTTAAGAAAAAAAGTTAATTAACATGGCTGAGGCAGGAGTAGTAACATGGTAGACAGATAGTCTTGCTCCAGCTGCTTCATAGCAACGCATGAAGGAAAATCGAGGAATGTATGCAAATAAGTTATATTATCATCATACCCTCATCATTATCATCATTAGAGATGAGAATTCCATGCACTATAAAATCCCAAAATATGCATGCATTCATGCACTATTAAACTACAATACATGCATGAACAAGTGAAAAATACATTAAAATATGCACTATCATTTTTGTTCTCAATTCATTAATTCACTTCTTTTTGCAGAGTTAACAACTAAAACATTTCTAAATTTATTTCTGTGAGGTTCCTGCACTTATCAGTCAAAATATTTTTGTAGGCAGAAAATTACCTCTCCACATCACAAGAAGTTATAGGCGCAAATTTGAACGAACATAGTTTGTGACAGTGTCATGTCAAGTTCTTCATTCATGCTTTCACCACAAAATACCTTTTTCATTGAACAAAAGAATCTGTAGTCTGGGTTCCTGTTTATGACACTGTCCAGTTTGTTCTTTGCATCTACTCTCGCTTTCCCTTGGGCACGACAGAGGAATCTATAGAATTCCTCAACAATTGGCATTTGAGTCTACCAGTGGCAGACATGTGGCTTCTAATTTTGTTATTGTAGAGGACAATTTAGAGAAGTTTATTTTAATGTAAATTAAATCCTGCTGCATATATTTGCATTCAAATGCTGCTTGTGCATCTCTGATACGTACGGCATCATCTGGCGTAAAAACTGTTTACCACCTAAAATGAAAGAAGCATTTACTTTAGAATTAAATATTGAAGTAATAATTTTATTGCAATTAACTAAATATCAATTCATTCAAAATTGTCAGAGTAAAACATCACAGCTTCCAACCAAGTACCCCATCTAGTAAGGATGGGCCGAGGGGGTAACAGTAACTCAGGTAGGCTCTCTTTGTAAGCAGCTACACGTGCAGAGGCTTTTGAAAACACCTGTATGAAACAAAATATGAAAATGACTAATTTATTTTTATAGCTTTGGGACCATTAAAACTGATATAAACCTAAGTTTTACACATACCTTTTTAGTTGAGGATGTCAAATTATTGACATTGTCATAATTAAAGCTTATTGCTTTTGCAACATGATGGAGCCCATGAGCAAGACGTGTAATATGTTTTACATTTGGGTAGAATATTTTAATTGCTTTCCCGGCCTTCAGCATGTAGGGAGCAGCATCACTTAACAGTAAAAGAACTCTGCTTTTATTTAGGTTATTTGGCCACAGAAAACCTAAAATATAAGAATCATTTTCTCAGAAAATGATTTATAAAAATAGGATCTTAAATGAAAATAAAGTAATTTCCAAAATGTTATTCAATTACAATATCTGATTTAAACTTACACAATCCATCATTAAAGAAAGTGGCAATTGCGGAGTTATTTGCTTTTTGCAGGACTTACAGCACGCCAGATGGAGTTGACCAGGCCCATCTTTAATTTTCCTACAATTAAGTCAACAATATAGCGCCCCATAGGTTTAGTTGTTTCATCTACAGATGACCATATATTTGAAGTTCCCAAGTCCTCACAAATTTTATCCAATACTGGTTAGCAAAACAACACGTATTTTTACATGTGTGAAAATAGTTTTCATTTATTTTTAGACAAAATTAAATCTATTTTGGCAAATACATTATGTAGGCCTACCTGATTTTGCAGTGCCTTAGGTGCAGCGGCAGTAATAAATGACTGGATTTGGTGTGTTGATTCTTTTTGTTTTATCGCATTCTTGCAATATGTGACATGCTGTACGACTTGAGAAAATTTTTAGTAAATTTTGTCTGAAATTATAAAAGATCTTCTGGTTATATGGATATGAATTTTTAAAAAACTGGCATTATTATTTAATTATTTAAAATAAATTTTGCATTTTACAAAGAACAAGTGCCATAGAAAGTTTTTGGAAAAAGAATAGCTTACCTCTTTACTACAACAACCACAGAACACACATCCACATCTGATCTAAAAAATCCTTCTGGAACTTTTAATTGATTGGAGGCATATTAGCACATTAACACATGCAAACAGAATAACATGACATTTACCACTTATGAGGTTCTCTCTCTCTCTCACGCACGCACGCACGCACGCACGCACGCACGCACGCACGCACGCACGCACGCACGCACACACACACACACACACACACACACACACACATACTGTGAAGACAGTTTAATGAATGATTTCAGTTTTAGAAGAATCGAAATTGCTAGTAAAGCTTGTTCAAATTCCACATGACTGCTCTGCAGCTGTCTTTGTTGTGGCAGCCGCAGTACCTGACTTAGAAGACTAAATTTCCATTGTTGAGAAATCAAAGGCTTGCAGCTATTTGTTGTGGATAAATAAATCTGTTTATGACAGGCGGTCTGGAGAGAGCTGTCGGTAGAATTCTGGGAAAGTCATCCTATTGTGCGAATCTTAACTTTCTATTTCTGTCATTCCCCCCATTTCTTTCTTCAATCCTGATTCCTGAAGCAAAAATAATGATCATAAAATCGAAAAACTGAGATATCTACTCAAAACCATTAAAACATGCATTTAAACTGAAAATAATACATATTATATGCATAATTAATCTAAAAGTTCCTTATATATGCATTATGTATGTTTTTAACCACAAAAAGGTCAAAATATGCAAATATGCATGAAAAAAGTACACTATTTGGAATCAGAAAGTAATGAAATGGATAAGTAGTAAGTTTGAGCTATGCCCAATGGTCCTAAATAAACATGCATATGCATGGAATTTTCGTCTTTAATCATCATGATATCGTCTAGTTGATTTTATATAAATTTAACTTAAAGATGTTAATCGTAGGTTAATTTAAGGATGTTGTAACGGTATTACTTACAAATGTTTGTGTATTTATGTTTACTTCACGCGTGGAAGCCATCTTGTGACGTCATTCATTTGTTCGGTTTGTAGCTCCATCTGGTGTTAGCAATTTGCAGCAGTGTTAGTGTTCGTTTGAATGCGACTGTTATTTGATTTAATTTTTGTTTACTGTCCTCCGGCTAGCTATTATTTCTCGGTCGAACATGTCTCTTGATCAAGGTGTGTAAACGGAAAGGAATCTTTTATCCAAATATAACACTGATGAAGAAATTTGTTTTATACATTTATTGTCGAACACGTTAACTATCACATTTATACATTGATCTTAACACTCGCCAAACTGAAACTGTTATAATAACTTCTTACTGATCACTTTTAATCCACGTACTTCAACTTTTTGTATAATTAACCTTACAACACTTTAGATTATTCATAATTTTGCTGCGCGTAACTTGTGAATCGATACCCGACGTTTGCCGTACAAATACTTTCGACAAACTGACTGACTGAAGACGACGTGTAGTGTACACAGATTTTTGATGAACTGAACTGAATTTACCTCCAACCTACTGCTCTTATACCCATACACTCCGATATGCCTAAAGATTATAACTGAAATGCAATTGGCTAATAAAACGCGCCAACATTAGCGTCTATTTTTATATCCAATGAAAATTATGAACACATATGCTCTAGGGAAATATTCCAGAAGATTCTCAACGGAAAAACGCGCCGACATTACGCAACTACCTCGTTTCCAATAATGATAAACAGCTCACCCCCTCGCTGCATTATTGCGCGCTATTATTGACAGTTTCAGTAAGGCATTAAAAACTTACTTCTCAACAATAATTACAATAAACAAATATCTCAAATCAATGTCACATAAAAATGCATATTCATATTACAATCATTATTTACATTTAAGTAATTTGTGATACAAATTACTGCATCATATGCCCCACTAGAAACATAATTATAAATATTTACAACTTGTTTGAAAATTTTATAATTGGGTTTTTAGTCTCCTAAATCTTGGAACACACGCTATCACTTTCACTTAACACTTCACACGCATTTAACACACGACATATGTTTTTTTTTTTTTTATCTCGCCACTACTTACTGGCTCTGGTTTAATGTGTTTAGACATTAATCTGACATTACACAAATTTTTTTTTTTTTTATAGCAAATACTGTGCCCTGAAGTATTTAATTACTGTTACAAAAAATGGTTTACTTTCTTATATTATTAACAAAAATTTATCAATTCAAGAATTTTTTGTAATTATTAAACATATTTACCAAAAATATTCACCCTTTACACAAATATATTTACATCTCTTAAATCTAGGCACTGTTTCACATGTTCTGTTTGCTACATAAGTATTAGTTTTTATTATTTTTACCCAATTTTTGTTCTGAATTTTTTTTTATAGCATTTCTTTTTTTTTTTTGTAATTTATTTCTCTTTTCACATGACATATATAAATAGTTAACCCTCTTACAATCCAATACATTGCTCTGCAAGTCATCTTTAACTATCCAGCATTTACTTTACATCTCACTGCTATTTACCCTCCTGGATCAAATTGTGTGTGGCTAAATATTACTCGTACCCGTATCCTAACCTTCCAAAATTTGTTAATGGATAACCTCTTGTATTCATATGAAATTTCGTCCCCTGATATAATTTGAAAACAATCTAAAGTTTCCTGAACAACACATCTTTTAACAACTGTCATATTCAGTTCATCTGCTATCTTTTTAATCTGAGAGTACTCTGACAAGTCTGTAATAATCTGTACTGGATTGGAGTTTACAATTTGAACATCTTGGTACTCGTTAACTTCAGAAGTTAACTTTTGATTATTTACAGGCAAAACTTTAACTTCTTCGTACAATTTATTTCTCTGTGTTTCTGACTCCTTCTGAATTTCAGATATTTCCCCTCTGAAATTAACTTGCACCTGAATTAAATCTGCATTTGTAGCCTCCATCATCTCTCTTAACTCACTTGAAATGCTACTCATTCGGCTACCTAACTCTGTACATTTTACATCAACCTGTTCTATTTTATTATTAACCTCACTTTTTTGGTTCGATATTTCCCTGCTCATGTCTAACATTTTCTTTGAAACTTCACCTATCTCATTTGCTATCATTTCCTGATTTTCATTTCTCATTCTCATCATACTACTATCTAGCTCCATGAATTTCTTTTCAATTTCTTCCCTGTTTTGTTCTAAGCTCTTACCAATATCTTCCCTTAATTCTCTCTTATTCTGATCTAGTTTTTGTTCTAAACTCCTATCAATATCTTCTCTTACTTCCCTATTATTCTTTTGCATATCTTCCCTTAATTTCTCATTACTCTGAGTTAATTTTTCTAATTTCTCATTATTCTTTTGCATATCTTCCCTGTTTTGATCTATTTTCTTTTCTAATTTCTCATTATTCATTTCCATGTTCTGAGTTAGTTTTTGTTCTAATTTTTCATTATTCTGAGTTAGTTTTTGTTCTAAACTCCTATCAAAATCTTCCCTGTTTTGATCTAATTTTTCACCAAATTTTCTCAACATTTCCATAATCATACTGGTATCAGAATTAATATTTCCTGCTGTTTTATTCTCACTTCCTGCACTAACATTTCCTCCCTCCAATACTACATCGTTTGAGCTATTTTCTGTAACCTGTATTGAGTTACAGCTGTTACACTATCCCCCTCCATAATTATTTCTTCTGTATTATTAGTGGACATTGTTTTCTTTATCCTACCGCTCCTAAGGTACATTAAAAAAATTTTTTACCCTTTTTTTTTTTTAGAATAAAAATCACACGTTTCTAACCTTTCTGATGGTATCTGCTGATGTTGCTTTGATGTCCAGCTTTCTGCCCCTCTCTCCTAGATTATATGTCGCTTCTGCGTTGTATTACGATGAATCTACGTCGTTTTGGTGTTCCGTATTTGACTTCCCCTGTTGCCTTTTAATCTCGGAATTACGATGTCCAATCATCCGCGTAGTCTGTCGTCCCTTTTGTTGTTTCTGGAATCTGCGTCTTGTAGTTCAGTTCACTTCTCCATTCGCCCCTTCCTGGTCATCTCACTTCTTCCTGGTTAATTCTGCCCCTTCCTGGTTATTCTGATCCTTTCCTGGTCATCGTGTTCCTTTCCTGGTCACTTTGCCCCACGTTCTGGGTGCCAATTTGTAACGGTTTTATTAATGTTATTTATTTAACATTATTTGTAGCCCCACGTTGTGGTAGCCAATTTGTAACGGTATTACTTACAAATGTTTGTGTATTTATGTTTACTTCATGCGTGGAAGCCATCTTGTGACGTCATTCATTTGTTCGGTTTGTAGCTCCTTCTGGTGTTAGCAATTTGCAGCAGTGTTAGTGTTCATTTGAATGCGACTGTTATTTGATTTAATTTTTGTTTACTGTCCTCCGGCTAGCTATTATTTCTCGGTCGAACATGTCTCTTGATCAGGGTGTGTAAACGGAAAGGAATCTTTTATCCAAATATAACACTGATGAAGAAATTTGTTTTATACATTTATTGTCGAACACGTTAACTATCACATTTATACATTGATCTTAACACTCGCCAAACTGAAACTGTTATAATAACTTCTTACTGATCACTTTTAATCCACGTACTTCAACTTTTTGTATAATTAACCTTACAACACTTTAGATTATTCATAATTTTGCTGCGCGTAACTTGTGAATCGATACCCGACGTTTGCCGTACAAATACTTTCGACAAACTGACTGACTGAAGACGACGTGTAGTGTACACAGATTTTTGATGAACTGAACTGAATTTTCCTCCAACCTACTGCTCTTATACCCATACACTCCGATATGCCTAAAGATTATAACTGAACTGCAATTGGCTAATAAAACGCGCCAACATTAGCGTCTATTTTTATATCCAATGAAAATTATGAACACATATGCTCTAGGGAAATATTCCAGAAGATTCTCAACGGAAAAACGCGCCAACATTACGCAACTTCCTCGTTTCCAATAATGATAAACAGCTCACCCCCTCGCTGCATTATTGCGCGCTATTATTGACAGTTTCAGTAAGGCATTAAAAAGTTACTTCTCAACAATAATTACAATAAACAAATATCTCAAATCAATGTCACATAAAAATGCATATTCATATTACAATCATTATTTACATTTAAGTAATTTGTGATACAAATTACTGCATCAATGTACATGTGGGTAGTATGAAATAGTGCACTTAATTCAAGTTAACTTCAGCTATTTACTCAATGCAACATACAACAAATTACAATGTTCTCAGATTTCATTGAACATCTCTTGTCAGTAACAGTAAGTTGTACTTGGAAAAGAACCTTTCATGGTCCGCATTTGAGATTGGTAGCCATGAGGATTGAATTGCTTTCTCACAAAAGGTATGAAACTGATTGCCTTTGGTTCTAAATACTAACAAAACGTGTAATACATCAACCTCAACTTCATTATTACTCTCATGTAAAATTCTGACAAAGTTACAGAACTCAGTATAATATAAAAGAAGATTACAATCTTCATTCTGAAATTCAAGTAAATCATTAAACATATTCTACAAATCTAACTTTACATTACACTATGCCACCAATTTTGATTGTCCAGAGGGAAAATCGAATGCTTTGATTACCTTCACATGATCACCTTTCTCAAGAAAACCTTCTAGTTTGAATAGTGTTAAGTTCAACAGTTGATCATAGATTCCTCAATTAAACTTTTAATATCAAATGGAACTGTTTGGAGCATTTCTACCACTTTATTTCCAAACTGTTGCTTTGGAATCAGCTCACATTTCACTTTAAGAGCGACAAAAGCTGAGACATTACAAGATGAGCTACTGGCTTTTCTCATATCCGTAATTCTTTGATTGGATTTGTGATAAGCTAGCAATTTTCTGACACAAAAGCTGCTTGAATCCTTACTACATCACAGAATTATTCAAGTGAGTTTTCAAAATCTGGCCCTGAGCTGATAGTTTGTTTTGATGGTTAAAAAAGGCAACAATAGCATCAAAGTAGTTTGAAACATAAACAGTTGATCTGAACCAGCTAGACCAGTGTGTAAGGACTGGTAATGGGAAGAGATTTGCCTCAAGATCAGGACAATTGTTTATATTCTGATTTGAGTTTTTGAGTTCATAAGCCACTTTTAAGACAAGAAATAACCATATTCAGTTTTTTAAGTTCTTCTGGCATATTTCACCTAGTAGATATAATTTATGACTCCAACATGTGAAGCCATAGAAATGTTCCACCATGATAGTTTCTAGTTCCTGAGGTTCCGGTTTCAAACCCCGCAGAGGGCAATGGATTTTTTCGGGCATAAAAATCCTTAGCATGGCTTTCTTCAGAAAGGAAGTAAAGGTGGTGGTACCATGTCTTAGATTTACAGCATGTAAAAGAACCTCAGCCTGATAAAGACGCCTCTGAGCAAAATTTCCTGTCTATCACACCAATATAGAATGGGACACTAAGGACCATAGGAGTTAAAGAGTGTCCAAAAATAAAACTCAATTTAATTTATAGAAAAGATCCCCTATTAATACTTTAAGAGTTTTTACACATTTTAACTGTCCATGCAAATACCTTTCACTTTAAAGTAATCAATTTTATTCTTATTAATCGCATCCAAAATAGCCTGACTGGCCGTGGTTGCATTAGCGGTTTCCAGGAATGAACAGGAGAGCAGGTACAGCTGAAGGTATATTTTCCCTTCAGCATCGCAAACAAAATGGCATACATGCATTTTCCATTGTGATCTTAATCTCATCATAAAAAATTACAATGGGTTTATGCACAAGATTTTCCTTCATATTCGCCTTAGCTTCCTCTACATATTTAGATACATTTTCTCTTCTCAGCCAATTAGCAGGCAGATAACCACGCCCCTTAATATATTTTTCATCCAAGATCTCACTGCAGATTCATCAATTTTTTCAAGAGGGATATTTGCCTAGAAAATAAAAATTTAATTTAATTTATGGTTACGTGGTATATTTTTCTGTTAATACTTTACATAATTTTATAACGACCAGTGATATAAAATTGAAAGTCATAAATCATAATCCACCTTGTTACTTTCTCTACTACGTATAGTAAGTAGGGGAAGTATTGCATTCCACCCAAAAATTCGGTACCGAGATTTCGCCGGAAATACATGTTTTGAGACCTCCTGAATCCAAAAAAAGCATTTTTGGAAACATGTCCGTGTTTGTGTCTGTGTGTGTGTGTGTGTCTGTGTGTGTGTCTGTGAACAGCATAACTCAAAAACGAACAGTCGGATAAGCACCAAACTTGGTATTTAGGCTCAGTATCTTCCAGAGATGCGACACGAAGGTTTTCAAGAAAATCCCCCCACCCCAGACTACCCTTTACATGGAAGATTTTTCGAAAATTTTAATTTTCTCAAAAATGGCTCTAACGATTTTGATGAAAATATCATACGTTTAAGATAATGTCATGAGAAATGAAATGTATATCTCAAATTTTCTGGGAATGTCTCCAAAAGTATTCTTCATTGTGAACGACTTTTGCATAACTGGTAAACCATAAGAGATAGACAAAATTTTACTACACAAAAAATGTAGATCGCGTTAAAATACACAACTTATGTCATATACATTTCTTTTGTTGAGTGAACCGTTTTTGAGATATTGCTTGTTATTTCCTTAAATTTTCCAATACTTATACTTTTTCTCAAATGCGTTATTCATTTTTTTATGTCCTGGACATGCAAAGAGAATGGAATGCGCCACATAGCAACCAGCGTTAAAATATTTGACTATCGCTTAAAAGCTACCATATTTCCATTGCATCTACAAGAAAATTACCAATAAGATTGACATCTCAATATCTCGATTAACATGAAGCATATGGAGAATAGGCGTTTGTAAAATTAGATTGTACAAGAGTAGAGAAAGTCATGTGAGTATAACACATCAGAATTTTTTTTTAAATTTTGCTTAATTACTAAAATAATAACAACCATCCCAACCTACCTTCAACAATATTCCTGTGATGTTCACAATGAATTCCATTTTCTCTGTTTTGGCCTTTTTATTTTCAAACAAAGTAGTGATTCCCAGCTATCTTTTTGGAGCTTTTATTAGCTCTTTACGATTTTTTCCTGGCATTTGTTTTTTATGTGCTTTTCTGAAGAATCGCAACATTTCCATTCTATCTTCACATTGCAAAATTTGCATAGCACTATGTTATCACTTGAATAAAACTCATGGCTGCAGTATTCCACCACACAAGAAGACGCACTTATATCACTAGCTCTTCCCATCTTGTGGCTAGAAATTCTTATTTCAAACTAATTATACTTAAAAGTTAAAACTGGTGAGCTAAGTAAATACGGTTTTAGCAGAAGTAATAGGTGGCAAACTGATGAGGCATATCGGAAGGAATGTGAAACTGCACAGTTGTTTAACATTACAATAGGCACAGCACATACAGTGATTCAAGGTGAGTACAGCAATGTAGATAACAGAAACACAATGTATTTATACATTCCCAGGCATGTGGGATAACATATAATGTGATGTATTTGTCAATTGTGGCTGCCTTTATAGTATATAAAATATATATACATGCAATATTTTATAGTTTAGTGCACTAACACACTTTAAATTGTGTCATTTCATACCAGTGTATTGTTCTATTTGTATTTTAATGCTGACTGTACGCTGGAAAATAAATACACCAGGTTGTAACAAACAGATAATAATGATTGCAGCGCAGTGAAATAATCAAGGTCAATATTGTCGCATGTGATGTTAGACGGACTCGTTTATTTTACATTAATTTGGATCTTAACATTAATATGGCTCATTCTTCTAAATTCTAATAGAATCATATTTTACATTTTCTGCCTTAAGCAACTTTCTTAAGATGTGTACGTGACGGGATGTATGTGGGCTACCTCATTTGCGTCATTTCCCATGGAAATTCTTAGAATAATGTTGCCTTTTGCAACATAGAACCGATCACGTGTTTCCGCTCAATCCTACACAATTCCGCTCAATCATACTTATGTATGGCGTCGGCTTACCACAAACAGGATATAGACGTCATTAGAATTGAGTCGGTTCTTGCCTATTTAAGCAAGCGCCTGAGCGCTGCTCGGGGGAGACCGACACATGCTAAACAGGGTCGAATCGCTGCCCGTCAGCATCTTAATCTGCTATCTACAACGATGGGTTCACAGGTCCGTCCACATCCCGCACGACAAGTACTTTCAGGTAAGCTCTTACATGTACTATAGCTTTGTTCCCCCTTCAATGTAAACTCAACATTGCAGGTATCTGAATTTAATAAACCAAGCAAGTAAGTAAGATTAAGCCAAGTTTGAGATGTTCTACCCTGATACCGCTATTCCCCCTATGTCCATCCAGTCATGGATGTGACAATATGCCATGTCCATTTGCCAGGTAGTACCGTTATAAACCCTCTTTTGTGTCAAAATGTGCAGAATTTCCCCAAAGACAGTCAAAATGATGAGTAAGTACCTGCATACCGCATATTAAACCAAGGTTAAAAAAAATGTTAAATGTACTTCGAGTAAACATTTACCTTTTCAGTTCGTTTTTTTTTTTTAAAGTACCTCTTTTTGTGTTTAGCGCAGAAAAGAAGATTTTCACAAGAAAACGTAAAATTAATGAAAATTTGTGAAAAAAATTACATAATTAAATCACTTATGAATATCATGAAACACTGAGATACTTTTAGCTGAGCTGTAAACATTTTTCGCATTAATCATTAATAACGAAAAAACAGAGCTCTGATTATGATGCACAGAATGCAAACAAGCATTTCTCTTGAGATGTTGCAGCCCTACAGAAATCAACAAGTCAGGCTAAAATTAAACAATGGAGGCTATAACCAAAATGTACACAACACCTTCATTGATTATGCTTTATGATTGTCACAAAAGAGCAAAAAAAAAAAAAAATAGATTCTCCCAAAGAAGATCAGGAATAGCATTGCTGATGAACCATTTTGAGTCTCAGATTAGAAAAGGGTTAATTGTTGCACAGGCACCAACAATTCCAAAAATGATAGAACTAATTACAGCATTTGACCATAAGCCTATGAGTGTAAACACATGGCAGTATAGACAGAGGGAAAGCAACGCACAGAAAAACAGTAGACAACAATCCTTTTTATGGCGACAGGGCCACAAAGTGACAGATTCAACAAACAATAAATTCTTATTTCCCCAGCGAACAAGTCCCTAGATTTGATAGGCAGCAACAAAACTATGGAAATAGACAGAATAGGGACCCTAGAAGAGATGTAAATGTACACCATATGCATTTCATAGCACACATCAATAGTTCAACAATGACAGAAGGAGTTATAATGGCAACAATACTAGGGACTATAACCATTTCTATGGCAACCACAGGAACACTTAGTAGCATGGACAAAATGCTAATCACTTGGGGAAGAGTAACCCAGTTCATACACAAACAACAGAAATCACCAACAATGGGATAAGATGGAGATAGAACCCGGAACTCAACATAAAAAAATGGAGTTTTATTTGTGGGTGCTCTTTAACTACTATGGTTCCTAGCGTCCCATTCTAGGTATATTGGGCGCGAAAGATCAGAAATTTTGCTCAGAGGTCTCTTTATCAGGCTTGGGGTTGTTTTACGTGTCATAAATATACAGCACGGTACCATCGGCTTTACATCCCTTCCAAAGGAAGTCATGCTAAGGATTTTTACCCTGAAAAAATCCATCACCCTCCACCGGGTTTGAACCCGCAATCTCGGGAACTAGAAGCTAGCATGGTACCCCCTAGACCACGGAGGACGACTCAGAACTCAATACGGAACAACTACAACAAATAGAATAATTTAGGAAGCCAAACATGGATGTTTACAGAGGGTATGTAAGCATCCAGAAGAGTACTGACAAGAACAAGTCGTCTCAATTAGGGACCACTGCTGTAATAAACAGACATGCAGAGGTAAGAAACCACAGTAATTTAACATACGAGGCAGTAAGCTTAGATGTAAATGAATTGCTGAAAGTAATGATTGAAATTATGGGCATTATAACAGAAGTATTAATAGACACGGGTATATCATTCTCCATGATGTAGTGGTTACCATGCTAGCCTCTAGTTCCCAAGGTCACAGGTTAAAACCCTGCAGAGAGTATGGGCTTATTCGGGTGTAAAAATCCTTAGCATGGCTTCCTCCAGAAGGGAAGTAAAGCCGGTGGCACCATATCGTAGACTTACAGTACGTAAAAGAACCTCAAGCCTGATAAAGAGGCCTCAGAACAAAATTAACGGTCTTTCATACCCAATATAGAATAGGACACAAAGGATCACAGCAGTTAAAGCATCCATAAATAAAACCAGAAGTCGGGTCCTGTGCTCGTAACCTGCTGATCACTTCTGATTGATCTTTGTCACAGTGTTAAAGTGCTTACCTCCATGATGACCTTTGAGTCAGGGGAACATGTGAAAATCACTTGGGAAAAGATCCGGTGAATATGGAGGATGCGAGAAAACTTCCCAGTTGAATCTTCTGAGCTCCACCTGGGTCAAGATTCAAATTGGAAGTTTATCGTATTCTCCGTATTCCCGAAGCTTGCTCCAAGTGATTTTCACATGTTCCTCCAACTCAAAGGTAAGCACTTTTAACACCGATGATGAAGTCAAATCAGTGAACAGCTGGATGCGAGCACAGGACCCGAACTGGTATAACACTGCCTTGGAAAAACTTGTGTCACGTCCCCAAAAATGCTTGGAAAAACATGATGACTATGTAGGAAAGTAACAGACAGATTGTATAATATAAATAAAATTAATTCAACATGATCACTTGTGTGTAATGTTTTTATAAGATAGGGAAACTTACTTATTGGACACCCCTCGTAGGTACTGTGAATGCAAAAGGGCATATACAAAGTAACCTCAAAGCACAAAATGATGGTATAGATAACTATGTACTGTATCTAAATACACAGGAAAAATAAATTTGAATATGTCTGGTTATACACAATGGACACAAATAACGACAGCAGATCACACCAACCAGGTATACGGTTTCCGGGAATAATGGAGAAACTTGGGAAACAGAGACTGCTGTGCAGATAAGAATTAAAATCAATGAGACAGGTGAAATTTCCAAAAAACATAAAACAATGTTAAAAAATGTATTATGGAGAAACAAAGGAGTATATTCACCTAAACCGGGAAAATGTACAGCTTATTCACACACTTTTAAAGTAAAACCTCCCGAATATGAGCCTCTTGCATTGCGCCTGAGCTACGAGAGCTGTCCCAGAAGTACCCGACCTAACAAAGAAAACACAAAAAGTTTGGGAAAAAGCATCTTTATTTCTCTACATAGTCTCCTTTCAGCTCAATACACTTTTCCCAGCAATGTTCAATTGCTTCGATACTTTGCTTATAGTGAGAACCATTGAGCTCTGGAAAATAGCATCAACTACAGACTCCACCTCTTCATTGTTGGCAAATCTTTTACCACCAAGCCATCCCTTGAGCTTTGGAAACAGAAAATAATCAGAGGAGATTTCATCATTAAAATGCTGCAATATGTTTGCATAATACTCACCATTGATTGCTTTTCTTTTTGAAGAAAATCAATGAAAATTATCCCACGCGCATCCCAAGAAACTGACGCCATGACCTTGCCTGCAGATGGAATTGTCTTCGCCTTCTTTGGAGCTGATTCTTCCCTTTCAATCCATTGTTTTGTCTGTTCCTTCGTCTCAGGTTTGAAGTGATGAACCCATGTTTCATCCATGGTTATGAATCGGCGCAAAAACTTGACTTTATTGCAGCGAAACATCAGCATACACTCAACTGAAACATCCTCACACCGCTGCTTTTGTTCCATTGCGAGTAAATGCGGCACCCATCTTGTGCACAGCTTTCTCATGTCAAAATTTTCAGTCAGTATGCAATGTACAGCACTTTTTGAAATGCCTATATCTGCTAGCTCGTGCACTTTCAGCCAACAATCATCCAATACCATTTTGTGGATTTTCTTCACAATTTCTGGCGTGGACACTTCATTTGGTCGACAACTGCTATGTTCATCTTGGCAACTCGTATGGCCTCGTTTAAACTCTGTCACCCATATTTTACTGTTGTAAATGAAGGAGCAGACTCCCCCAGAGTAGAATCTAGCTCAGCTTTAATATTAGTTGGACTAAGACCTTTCAAATGAAAGAATTGTATCACATAACGATGACCAGTTTTATCCACGTTTACAAATTTGCTGAGAGCATTCACTATTAATGGCTGCCAAACAATTACTAAACAATGTAGCATTCTCAAACTTCAAATTTAAGCTTTATAAGTTTGGTACTTTCTACCATACTCATTTGTTTGAAACAACAGCTAATCTATACATCAAGTCAGGTACTTCTGGGACTGCCCTCGTAGTTCAAGTGTGAGATAATAGTGCACAATAAATACTCTTTTGTTGTTTGTTTTTAGTATTCCCTTTAGTCTGAGCAGAAATCCTTTAATTGAAATTATTTTCTTTTTAATTTGATCTATATGACTAGTTTATTGTCTAACCGCCGCCGCCGCCACCACCACCACCACCACCACCCCCACCCCCACTCCCACTCCCACTCCTCCTACTCCCACTCCTCCTACTCCTCCTCCTCCTCCTCCTCCTCCTTCTTCTCCTTCTCCTTCTTCTTCTTCTTCTTTGGTAGCAAAAATGTATTTAGTTTTCTTACCATTTACTGTTTCTTTTCATTTAGCCAGTCAAGTATCTTGTTTAACCCTATTAGTGCCATGAGCCGATATGATCGCTTTCCAAAACCAGCGGGAGAAAGCCAGAGGCACAACACGCCTACCTGACTTAAAGTGCCAAGGCATTTTAAGCGAGAAGTAGCTATTATGAAAAATCGTATAACAATATTATGTTTAATAGATACAATGGTGGAAACTTTTCAAGCATAAGACCCAGTATATATCATTTATAGTGGTATTATGTATATATATAAATGTTATACTGGATTAATACGTTCCACTAAAACATGTTTTTTGGGATATATACTTTTTTCAGAATATACGTTAAAAATTCACCATTAAAAATGAGCTCAAAACTCTTTCGGCTATATCAAACAAAAGAGTGATGCTTTGTAAACAAAGAAACATGCATTTGTATTCAAAGTCATTTGAGTACTCATCATAAATCACCTTGGTGACAAAATCAGGAATATGTTTGGTTCAACTGCATACTCGGCATTGTAATTATTCTTTGTGTTTATACTGTCACTTTTCAAGTATTAAAATTACACTAATGACATTAATATTAATATTATTAATGAATGAATAACCGGAGGTATGTTAAATATAAAGTGAGACATAACAACTAATATCGCACAAGTGGCTCAGAAAATTAGTATGTAATAACGTAATCCTTTATCACACCTGATGTTGTCCTTCGTGGTGTAGGGGTACCATGCTAGCCTTTAGTTCCGAGTTCAAACTCGGAGGAGGGTGATGAATTTTTTCGGACATAAAAATCCTTAGCATGGCTTTCTTTGGAAGAAAAGTACAGCCAGTGGTCCCGTGTCATAGATTTACAGCATGTAAAAGAACCTCAAGCCTAATAAAGCAGCCTCTGAGTAAAATATCCGGTCTTTCATGCCCAATATAGAATGGGATGCTAAGAATCATAGTTCATCCATAATGTATCCATAGAGCATCTATAAATAAAACTCAATTTAATTTTAATTTAACACCTGATGCTGCCTTTGTTGCGGTGAATGGGACACAACACACTGTCTTTCCTTTTTTCCAGGTAACAACCTGACACCATAGGCTTGTTTTTGGCACTATTTTCCACAACTAGAGCAGTGTTGATGCTATTTCTGATAAAGAACTATTCTTTGTTTAGGGAATCTACAATGGAACAGTAAAACTTTAAACAGCATGTACACTGCTTGACAATGATGTCAGCACCATCTTCCGGCAAGTTGCTGAAATGCCTCCTTTTTCATGGAGGAGAACCAGGGGGTATGCCTGGTATTATGTTGCCATTATCAGAATCACTATCACTATCTGACATCAACTTATCGGCATTAACTCACATTCCTCAAAATAATGCAACAGTGCCTCATCATCAACACCTGCTGTGAAAATATCATGAGAACCTCTTGCCACTTTATAAACAAAGTGCACAACGCACAATCATAAACGAGGGGCTGTTTAGTATTGTGAAAACCATTATAAACCAACCAGTCAAAGGAAAAGATCGAACATTTCCAAGGGTGTGAATTCCAACAGTATAGGTTGCCACAAACATAGTTTTACCATGAAGATTTTCGCAAGCCAGTGCAATCGGTGGCAGTGCTCAAAAGGGTGGACTTTAAAATCCGATCTACTAGTATCTGGCACCTTAAGGGTTGGCGGCCACTCTACCACACAGCACTAAAAAAGTTAAATCAGCTTGCATTTTGTTCAAAGCATTTCTTGTACCTGCATAGAATATTGCTATACCATCTGAAAACAACACAATTTTTCCATTCAGTTTGAGGCCCCTTATGCTATTGACATACATTAAAAACAATAGTGGCCTCAAGTACTGAACTCTGAGATACACCATATACACTGCTCTTATACAACTAGTGTGGTTATTACAAAATGCATATCATTTCCTATCTTGTATGTAGCTTTTGAACTCTCCTTGGCTTGCCTGTAATTCCTAATCTAGTCTTTGTGCCAGTATCTCATGATTTATAGTATCAAACGCTTTAGTCATAACTATGAAAATTGCTGCTCCTAGTAGTTACTTCCAGGTGGGAATATGACTTCAATAATAGGATTGAGGAACTAGATTTTTTCTAAACCCAAACTGGTATGTAAACAAATAGTTTCTGTTCAAGATATTTTTGCAATTGCTTTTTTACAATAAATCTTTCTATTATAGTTAATATTACTGATGGCCTTACTATAGGTCAGTAGTTTGCTAGATCTATCATCTCCTTGCTATCCTGATGATCTTTAGACAGTCAGGGAATGTGCCTTTGATAAATGACAAATTAATCAGTTCCAATATTATGGCTGAAATTGTTTCTGAACATATATTTAATGACATAATTTATTGAAGATTTTGCAGGAGCTATGATTCAGACAGGATGGTGTGTCAATTTCAAGAATGCTCCTGTTGTTCTTGTGTGCAGAGAGAAAGAGGGACAAGGGAAGAGAGGAAGAGGGACTTTTTTTTTCTGATCAAACAAGCTTTTAGAATTAGTAAAAAAGCTAAAAACAAGTAAAATTTACATGGAGGATACAACTGTGTCATTCAATGTAAAATCTCTCTTCCCAAAATCATTGCTTGCCGAATATTGAACCCCACGAAGAAATAGAAGACTATTGCACCTTCAACAATCTGTGCATCCAACAGAGCTTCTTTCAACTCAACAACAAATACTGCAAAGAAATCTCTGGATTGTCTATGGGAAATCCACTTTCACCATTTTTGGCTGAGTATTTCATGTCCTACTTTGAAACATGTATCACCAAATCCTTTCCATTGATATTCAAATCCTGATATCAGATATGTAGATGATGTTTCCACTGTTGTACCATCAAAACTCATAAATGATGCACTCAAACTAGGGATGTGAAAGTTCTTTTTGGGTAACAGTTTATAACTGTCACAGTTAATAGTTACATGCAACAGTTACCAGTAATGGTATAAGTTATTTGTTTTCATGGTTATCATGTTTGTAATTATGTTACATTAATGGTTACCAGTAACGATTAGCTGTAATTAGTATGTTTCAATATGAACATTATGAATACAGACTTACAGTACGAACGATGGTTCTGTGCCGGTGACCTTGTTTCCTCGCGCACTGAAGAGAGTCTATGTCTAACGCCAGGCAGCTCTCTGTCTGCCTGCCTGCCTGCCTGCCTGCTGGAAACGTGGGACTTTGCTGATACGACATAGCATACAACACCACACCATTACATTGACTGGTTTATTCTCACAATTATCAGATTGCTATATTATTCTTTTATATTTACACATTATACACAAACCTTGTCGTAAACTAGCAGGGGCTTTATTAGTGTGATAAACACTCTACACCAGACATATCACCACCGTCGTTTTCTTCTACAAGACTTTCCCTTTCATCGTCATCAGTCTTCTTCTCGTTTGCTGTCACTATATTTCCTAACCTGGATTACAAAACCTTCTAAGACATTTTCAAACAGGCCTTGTTGTTCTTCAATGTATTTGTCTTCCTACTAAATGTGTTGAGAGGCATTTTCCCACTTTTCTACGCTAATGTCCTCAACATGTTGTTAACTAAGCTTAATCAATAACATCATGTAGTTTAAAAGGGTGTTCTACCAAGCTACCCATTGCTTTATATCAGCCCAGATGAGTTCTACTCGAGTAAGCCCTGAAGACTAGGGCGGTAATCGGAGAACATTGTGTGCATGACCTACAAACTATCAACGTAAATTTTCGGAATAGGTTTTGACCCTTACTTAGGTTGTAAAGCTCCAAACTTAGCATCCTTTCATAGAATGGGGCAAATTCTGCATCGTATTTTGGTATGAGGCGATGGGACTTTTCCAACTGCACACTATGGTACGGTGCGTTATGCATCACCAAGACAGATCTGAGAGGCAAGGTAGGAATTAGTTTTTCCATTAGCGATTTCTTTGAATTTATCCCCATCATTTTGTGTTATATTAACCTTTGTTATTTTTACATAAAACGTCGCAGAAGGCAAGAACCTCTAATAAACACACCAAAATACACAATAGCTATATGCAATCCAAGTTTAATTACACAAACACAGGGGTGTCATTTAGGGGGGCAGGGGGTCAATTGGCCCCCTCCCCTAGATTACGAGCAACATTATTGCTCTACCAAATGAAACATTACAATTGTACTATTAATAGCAATATTTCACATTTAAGAAATAAAACATTATATATATCGTTACAATCCACATGAACATTTGTGAAACTGCTCCAAGCAATCTTGGCCCCCCAATGCAGAAACTGAAATGACGCCCCTACAGAAATATATAGTAACTAATTTATAAACACAACGTTCAAGGTAGCATCAACAGACGGCTGACAAGAGAGATGTTACTCGAACTACTGCTGCCACTAGACTGAAGCAACGGCACTCACAATGCATGCCTGAGAATTGGGGGCTCGCTCACTGTACAGATAACCAGTGCGCATCGAGCCTTCACCGGCACAGAACCATCGTTCCTACTGTACTTTGTTACTTGATACAATCTAAAAAGAAGTTTCTCTAGCTGTGCCAACACTTTCATTACTACAGTGGTTTATAATCACAAAATGCATTCCTGCATACTCACATGCACACACACCAAGATGTATTCCTCTGCATTGCCTTCTCCCTATTGGCTAAGCTATTTATGCTGTAAATGTACCTCCTTTAGCATGCAGAGATGGGAACAGTTGCGAGTAGATGAAAAAAGCATTACGTTCATGCAAATTGAGGTCGGTAGCATGCAGCTGTAGAATATTAATGAAGAATATTCAACTTAAAATTATGCTGTGCTTGGTAAATAGGCAATCCCTTCAACTTCAAGATTTGATTTGGGAAATACTGATTTAACCCTGCTGTATATCTGTCAGTCTTTCATTGTTCTTTCCCATTCAAGGTTAAAGGCGTAAATATTCATGTCAATAAATCCAAAAGAGCAGAACCTGTGGGCACACACCTTTACATGTGCTTTTAGAATTCAAAAGTTGGAGAAATTTCACGTTTCTTTAAGCAATCTTAGAGAGTGGACTTGCTGAAACTGTGCAACTCTGGATCTTAATTCATTGCTGTTAAAATTTATGTATCATTGTTTGAGCTTAGTGGCAAGCCCATGTTTTGCTACTAATCTGCATTAATTATTTATTTAAACTCATCTATTCGGGATGTATAAAAACTCATGCACCTGTAATCGTGTGTGAATAACCATCTTAATGCAGTGGCTCAATGCTTTGCTGCCCGAGTGCTGACTGACCTGTCATTTGTGACCTGTGACCTATTTTCCAAGTGATATAGCAATGCGCTGAAACAAACAAATATGTAACTGCAACTCTATGCAATGATGACTCAAATTGTAAACAAGATGAAATAACTTGTTCCCAATAAGCTATACCAAAGCTGTGCAGGAGGAGTGGACTAACATCCCTCTTCCTGTTCTTAGATGCAGCCTTCTTCAATGGAAATTGCGCTGCAGAGCCATAGTTAAAGCCCGTGGAAATCACAATGAACACAATATGTGGTGGCAAAAGGGAATCTCACCATGAAAAAACATAAGCAAAAACCTCTGAGCTTAAGTTGGAAAACCCTCTGCACCGGTATTCTCAGATGTGTCACTTCATCTGCATTCTTCATTATGTAATTTTTTTTTCTAACACAGTCAATTTCAAGAAAAATTGTAATACACTGTAGTAAAGGGAAATAACCAACCATACTAATATCAGCTAATCATCTGTGAGTGAGGATGGGAAAGATCTCCTCCAAAAATGTTGCTCTTTTTTAAGTGGGAGGGGGAAGGGGAATTGCTAATAGATAGGAATATTTTTAAATTTCCTTCAAATGGAACGGATATTTATCAGTGTTATCTTTACATAAAATGCATTTTCTCTTTGTCAGAATGTACAAAAATTTGATACAATAAGTGAAATGGAGAATACATTTCAATTTTTTAATTATTGTAAACATGTACTCAAGATTATATGAATACAGAAGAAAAAATCAGCAAGGAAAAAATGACAAAATTACATACCTGCTATCTGTAGAAGTATATTTGTTGTACTACCCCAGCCATGTACCACATCCTCTTCTTCCTCCTCCTCCCCTTCTTCTTCTTCCTCGTCTTCATCTTTTTTTTCATCCCTTGTCCAGGACTCTGTTTCTTCCTCATGTTCTTTACATTTTGCTTCCACACCTTGACTCTAAACACAGGAATAATATTGCTGCTAGGGATGCAAACTCATAGTCCAGTATATCCTTTTATTTAAGTTTGCCCCCCATTTTGATTTATTTTGGTACAT
This sequence comes from Deroplatys truncata, assembly GCA_030765065.1. Lineage (NCBI taxonomy): Eukaryota > Metazoa > Arthropoda > Insecta > Mantodea > Mantidae > Deroplatys > Deroplatys truncata. The sequence goes on from CM060976.1 coordinate 107,504,110, forward strand.
ATCTTTTCCACATTACTGAATACAGCACCAACATAATATTTCTATCTAATAAATTTAGAAATGCTCAATAACATGTGTGGCTCACACACACTATATGTCACAGACACATTGTTTCCACTGGTTATTGGTTCCAAAGGGTTTGAAATCTGTATGATTAAAAGGCAACGGGAACGGCCTTCGGTTTGAATTTCCTAACATTAATGCCATTTATAATTGTTTATATCTATATACACTTTTAGGGTTCTCTGAAGTTATCTTAAGATGGTATAAATTTATGGGAAGACTGCATTATAAATGACAATAAATCTAAATAATCATTATCAAAAATGCATCACAATAAATCTAAGGGAAATTATCATATAAATTACATAAATTTACAGGAAAAAAGATTTCACAATCTAGCACATAAAACATGAAATTATAATAATTAGTAAATGAGGCCAGTAGCAGTGAAGCAAATAAAGAATTATACAAATTTCTGTGTAATTTAGCCACTGAAACAACATCACCAACACCACCACTGTCGTCATCGTCATCGTCATCGTCATCGTCATCGTCATCGTCATCGTCATCACTGTAACCGTAGTTAGTTTTGAGCTAGTAGGTATAATATTAATAACACAATGTTATCTGAACCAATAATTTTTTTGTTTTTAATGCAATAGTTACTTTACTTCCAAGTATTCCAAAAGAAAAGCTTTTGTTATTATTGAGAAAATGATTAAGCAATATAACGGAAAATTCGTCAACTTTGGCTTTGTAAAGGGTAGTCTCCTATCACCTTTTCTTGTTGATCTTTTCATGAGCTATTTTTAAATAACATTACTACAGCATTCCCTGTGATTTTAAAACTTGGTATAGATGCACAAATCATACTTTTGCTACTGTTCCTGATAAAACACAAACGATACTTTAATTTTATAAAGCTATAAAATCTACATTAGAATTTGAAAAAATGGATACCTCTTTTTTCCTTGACTTGAAGATAATCAAAATCCCATAAAATATAAGGGTTTTTAACCACACCTTTAAACAAAGAATGAGTTTGATGAAAACTGTATACATATTATCAACACTGCTTTAATAAAATCACTTTAATATTGATTTAGCACATAAAAAGAAAAATTTAAATGAAAGCTATTAAGAGATTATTAACCTCAAAACGGTGAAAGATAGAGATATACATTTAAAAATGTACTTATCATCCTTGGGCAAATAATCACTTCACAAACACTTTAAAGAAAATCGTATAATAATAGTTTCTCAAAATAAGAACAGCATAAAAAGTTTGTTAGGAATTTAAATTAAAGAAGAAGCTAAAAAGAGGAGGAGAAGGAGGAGCAGAAGAAGAAGAAGAAATTTCAGAAAACAAAATGCCTGGATCAATTAAGTTGTTTAGATGTGACCAAAGTTACATTAGAAAAATTTAACATGATTTGGAAACCAGAATTAATGAGCATTTTAGAAACATCAAATATAAGCAGATTGATAAATCCCACATGGCAGCTAACTTTTGCTGAATTAATCATGAAATAAATCCTAAACTTTAAAGCAACTTAATTGACCTTTACGGTTAATGATTTGGGAGAAGATATTTGTTATACAGAATAGACTGCATAATGAATTTCAAAATATTACCATTTGAGTCTAACAACAATTTGTTTCACTTCCAATAGATGACAGTAATGTAAAAATCAGTCACCTAGCAGCGGTAGCCTTAAAGCATTACATAAACAAGGTGGAAGCAGCTGAAATTTCAACTTAGTAATTTCAAGACATGTTCTGTATGTAAATTTATTTATAAAGATAAGTGAAGTTTCAGTTAGTAAATTAATCAGAAATTTGTATATTTATGATGCTGTTAGTTTATACTACCACTCTAAACCACAAAGACTCAAAAGTGTATTATTAACATAAACTAAAAATTTATAGTTTGCATGTTGTGGGGGAAATTAGGATGGCATCAAGCACAAATTCATTCATAAAGTGTAGTTATCTTACTTTTGAAGTTTACCGATTAAGAGAAAATACCCAGCATTACACTTCTAAATTAATCATACCTGAATGCTCGCATTCAGTATGTCCTCTGGTTTTGCACATGGCACATGTTTTCTCATTTTAATATCCGAAATTATGTTTTTCACAACTTTTTTCCACTTTGGCACTGTATGTAGCAGCTGCAAATGATTTAATGCTTTGACTTCAAAACTAGTGGCTGCGCGAACTTCATAAAGTAGAAACCTTAGGGAAAAGAGAGGAAACATAATTAGTTTAAAGAGATTAAATTAAACTTTAATGTATGAGAAAAATTCTAAAAACTATAAGAATATACTGACTACAAAACTTTGCATCATTTGCATTTAAAAGCAAATGTTTCAGGAAAAATTTCTTGCAACATGTGCTTTTAAAAAGGAAATGGGCAAAAGAAGTGTTAACAATCAACATATTGCATACAGTTTTTTAAAATACTTCACTGTATACGATACTTCATTTTATTATATGTTAAGTGCATATATTAGTGTCAACATGGTTTACTCAATGAAAGATGTAATAATATACTCAAGACTAATTAAATGTGCTCCTTCAAAGTATTCAGTATATTTTTATTTTCTATCCTATTTAATATAAGACATATATGCAAAATTTCCCTTTTAAAGCAATTTGTTTGCATTTTCTCCTCAGAAGAGAGTAAGGATGTAACATATACCAGGGCAATTTGGTACTGCACCTAAGGAAGTTCAAGCAATGTTTTTTAATTAAGTATTTGCAATTCTTACCTGCATTTATCAAGCACTGGGGTGCAAACTTCTTTATACGATCTATTTAATTCTTGTCTAGTTTTTATAAGATTCCATTTGGTTTGATGTACTGTCCTCACAATATCCATCAACTGCTTTGGTAATTTCACTGGACCTGCAGTTCCATCAACCTCTGGAGTTAAAAAAAAAATAATAATAAACAAAAACAATCAAATTTAAATATATGCCAATTTAAACATTGCATGCTTATATTTTTCCCTTTACTTAAACATCATCATCATCATCATCAATAATAATAATAATAATAATAATAATAATAATAATAATAATAATAATAATAATAATAATAATAATAATAATAATAGCTTCTTTTTTCGCAAAAGAGTAAAGAAAAGGAAGTAAAAATAAGTTACATTTTCAATAAACATATTCTGTAATTTAAAAAACAAAAATATCCATGCATAGTACAGTGTATTGTTGTATTACGAGGGTCAATCCAAAAGTAATGCCTTCCATCTTTTTGTGTTGCCTTTGAGTGCCTGAGCCAGATTATGTTGAACTTTCCCATAAGTGTCCTGTTAGTTTCATTGTCCTTCCATCGGAGCTTGCTAAAGGTGTATGGAGACAATACAGTAGATGTGAGTAATGTCAGGCGATGGGTACAGCATTTCAAAAGGGGTGAAAAGGATGTGCAGGACATGCATGTCCTGGTCAACCATGCTCGGCTGTCACAGCAATTAATGAACAGCGTCTCAATCAACTCATGCGTAATGATCGGCAGATTATGACCAAGGAATTGTGTGTAGAGTTGAATGTCGTCTGTAATACCTTAGACAAGATGTTACGCAGCCTTAATTATCGCAAAGTGTGTGCGAGATGGGTCCCGTGGATGCTTTACAGACCAAAGGTCCCACACCACTTTTGTGACCATGGAGCTCATTACCAAATTTGACTGGAATGTCCTACCACATCCACCGTACAGTCCTGATTTAGCAACTCTGGACTTCCATCTCTTTGAGTCTAAGAAAAATGCACTACATGGCCTCCAGACTCGATGCTGTTGTCACAGTTATAAGTCAGTGGCTAGCCTCAGCTGGTTCAGATTATTACGAGTGTGGCATGCAAGCTCTTGTTCATCGTTAGCAAAAGTGCATCATGAATGGTGGTGATTATGTGGAAAAATAACAATATGTAACTGAAATCTTGCTCTATTTAACTGTGTTATTATGCACTCTATATCTGTTGTAGTTTCCATGAAAATATGAGGTGTGATCAAAAAGTAATTGCTTTTCTTAAAGAATTTTTATTTAATCATCAACATCAACTTTGTCCCCTTCAAAGCAATTCCCCTCAGATATAGTACACTTGTGCTAGCACTTTTTCCAATCTTGGAAATGCTTCAGGAACTCACTTATCGTTATGGTGTTTGTTTGTTTAAGTGTGCTCAACTGCTAGGTCATTAGTGCCCTTGTAAAATGAATCATGGCAAAGGCCAAAGATAAAGATCAGTACAAAATATCATGGCAAAGGCTAGAGATAAACATGAATATAAAAATCACAGCATAAGCCAGAGATAAATATCAATATACAAATCATAGCACAAATCATAAATAAATATATAAAATTAAAACAAGCAGTATGAAACACCTACTATTAACATGACTAAATCTGAAATTTACCTTTGGCACAAAACTAAAAATCCCATCAACTGCTTGCTTATCGTCTGCTAAGACCTCTGCAACACTGGCCAACAGTTGCAGAGTGTCCCAAAGATGTGCTAGAGGAAAACACACTAGCAATACGTGACGGAACGATAGATCCTCGCTACAAAGCTAACAAGCAGGAGCAGAGTCGCACTTAAAAAGAGAACTGTACGTAAAATTACAGTGGCCAATACACGAGTCTAAACCACCTCCTCATGACGAGATACATGATAGGGAGTTACCCAGTTTATTGGAATGTCCTTCACTACTCTAAGCTTATTTCTGCAAAGAGCTAACCACATCTCCCGCCACCACAATAGCACCACTCTCCGGACAATAAGCCTGAACTCTTCCGACATTACCCGAGGAATTGTAACACTGGGTTCTGTGGTTGCCGCCTTAGCTGCCAAATCAGCAAATTCATTTCCAGGTAAGCCAACATGACCAGGTATCCAAGCACACTCCACATTAACGCCAGAAGCTTATAAAACATGGAGGGCATCCTGGATTCGCTGAACAATGGGGTGGTAGTTGTACAGCTCATGAAGGCTCTGAAGACCACTAAGAGAATCACTCAAAATGAGACAGTCTCCCAATTTTCAACAGCGCACATACAAAATGGCTCGGTATATGGCATACAGCTCTGCACTATAAATGGATGTGCTATCATGAAAACGGAACGTACAGGGTACGGTTCCATGAACATAAGCACATCCAACACGGTTGGTCCACTTAGATCCATCGGTGTAGATCAAAATTTGGTCAACGTAGCCGGAAAGAATTTCTAAAAGGCAGGTGCGAATACTAAACGTAGGCATCATAGACTTCTGGTATACCATCATCCCAAGATCTACATGAGATGTCACACATAACCAAGGGGGAAACACCCTCTCCCCCTTAGCAAACATGCTAGGCATTTCAATGTCGTGCTTTCTAAGAAAACCCCGGAAACGAACACCTGCAGGCTTTGGATTAATGCAGTATTTCCTATAGCGTTCATCCAGCGCAGCGTGAAAAAAAGAAGCAAACACTGGATGTTGAGTCATAAATTTAATGTCACAGGCATAATTTCCTAAAAGGACATCATGCCGATATCGCAGAGCAGGTTCTGCTGAGGATTCCTACCTGGGCTAGTGCGAAAAGCACCAATAGCCTCTCGAATGCCCCGGTTATGGACCATGTCTAATCTCCTCAGCACAGATGGTCGTGCTGAGGAATAAATGATACACCTATAGTCTAATTTTGATCGGGTCAGTGTGCGATACAGTCGGAGCAAAAAAGTCTGATCCGCTCCCCAAGATTTCCCATTTAATATTTGCAAGATAGGCAGAGAACGGTCACATCACGCTTTCAACTGTACTATATGTGATGACCAGCTAAGATTCCTATCAAACGTCAACCCCTGGAATCTCGTCGAATCTGTGAATGGTAGTAAATCTGGACCGAAGGTGGTAATCGTCTCCTATGACGAAAGAAGTTCACACAGATTGACTTCTCAGTTGAGAAACAAAAGACCTTTTAGGAACCCCATTCTTGGAGATGATCTAAGCATTGCTACATATGGCATTCCAAAAACAGTGTACGCACAGAAGTACAATAAACGGCAAAGTTGTCTACGAATAAGCATGACGATACCCCTGGAGAAACACATTTTGAGATAGAATTAATCGCTATAGCAAACAGTGTAACGCTTAGTACTCATCCCTGAGGTACTCCACTTTCCTGAACAAAAAGGTTCGAAAAAACCGAGCCGACCCTTACTCGGAAAATGCAGTCCTTCACAAGCTACTGAATGAACAGTGGTAAGCGTCCACATATGTTCCAGGCATGTAGGGAACGTTGTATCCCAGCTCGCCAGCATGTATCATGTGCCTTCTCAAGGTCAAAAAATATTGCAACGGTTTGACAATTCTTCATGAATCTGTTCATGATCTGTGTCGACAATGAAACAAGGTGATCCATTGTTGAACGGTGTCTTCGAAAACCGCACTGAGTGTTGGTCAGCAGGTTGTGAGTTTCCAACCACCATACCAACCGTCCTTTGATCATGCGTTCTATCACCTTGCAAACACAACTGGTGAGGGAAATAGGACAGTAGCTGGACAGGAGATGACGGTCCTTTCCAGGTTTCTAGAAAAGTGGCATCAACTCAAACATGATTATAGACCTCGAGTAGGAAAGTCTTACCTTCAGGAGAGAGCTGTTGCAACCTTTGTATGTGGATACCATCTGATCCTGGTGCTGATAGTCGCAAAGATGAAAGAGCATGTTCCAACTCCGCCATGGTGAAAAGGTGATTGTAATCTTCAAGGTTTCCTGAACGAAACCAGAAACCTTGAGATTCCACCTGAATCTTAACAGGAAGGAACTCGGGCGAATAGTTATCTGAGCTAGACACTTGAGTGAAAGTACGGCCAAATGAGTTAGCCATGTCAAATGTATCAACAGCTACTGCAGCTGTTTTAAGACTGGCAATTGGTATGTGGATCAATTTTCCAGCCACATGCCTTAACTTATCCCAAACGACAGAGGACGGATATGTCGATTAAATTAAGCTACAAACTTGCTCCAAGATGTTTTTTTTACTATCCTTAATAATTTGTCCAGACTTGGCCCGCATTTTCTTGTTATGGATCAGGTTATCAATGTAGGGTGACGCTGGAAAATCCTAAGAGCACGCCTACAAGCACGAATGGCATTTCGAAATTTACCCCACCAAGGGACCGGAAATCGACGGGGCTGATCAGTTGACCAAGGAATAGATTGATCAACCGCAGAAAGAATTGTCTCTCTGTGATGTTCGACCAAAACCTCTACACGGTCGTGCTCATTGTAATTAAACAAAGCCAACTGGGAGTAAACGTTCCAGTTGGCTTGATCCAACCGCCATCTAGGCAAGCATGTGGAACATATATCTTATGTTAACAGATTAATAAGAAAAAAAAAAGTGATCACTAGAGTATAAATCAGAAATGACGTTCTCTTGCAAGGAAACTGATGTGGTGAACAAACTGCAATATCAAGGTGTGAAAAAGTGTTGAAGGAGTCTGACAGAAACGTAGGCTTTCCGGTATTCAGAAGAGCTAAGTTATAATTATCCAAAGAATCGGCAATTAATTTACCTCTCGCACTAGCCCAAGGTGAGCCCCAAAGAGGGTTATGGGAATTAATGTCTATTACCAACCAAAAATGCGTTGGTAACTGGGAAACTAGATCTTCTAAATCAGTGAGCCAGAGACCATCGGATGGAGGCAGATAAATGTTACAAATGGTAAATCAGATGGATGGTAGTTATCCCTACAGACACTGACGGGATGTCAGATTGTATGGATACAGATTCCAAAAATATATCATCTGATGAGCATCATAGTGCCTCCGTGCGCAGGAATACCCTCTTCGGGTATAAGATCACACCATACTGGGGTATACCGTTTGATCTGAAAGCTATATTGTGGATGGGGCTTAGTCTCTTGCAAACATATGACCAAAGCATTATTCTCGTTGAGTAAAAGTTAAAGCTCTGGTCGATGTGTTCTAATTCCACGCATGTTCCATTGAAGGATAGTCATGGTATTCATAATGGGATAAGTTCTCAATCTTAAGAGACCACTACGTTGAGGACGACACTGGTTGAATCAATTTGCCCTTTTTCGATGACGGGCTAGCACCTTTAACGGAGGAAGGATCCTGCTTCTTTTTCACTGTCGTTCTGGCAGTGCAGGCAGAAGCCTCCTGCCCCATCTCCTCCACGGGGGAGGACCCCTTTCCAATTGAAAACTTTGGTTCGGAAACCTCAAATCGATTGGAAGTGAAGATCGGCGAAGATATAGATCACCGATCTGAGTCTTTCCCAGAAGATTCCTCAAATGAGTAGCTCCGAGAGGATGCTCGTGGACTTTTCTTGCCTTTAGATGTTCTGGATAAAGGCTTGCTATTTTCTTTTACGAAGTCGGTTCTTATATAGGTGGTTCTGAACTTCTTTGGCGATGCGTTATGTAGTACGGTCTTTCTAGTCTTGCTGGTTGAGGTCGACGGTTTTGATAGTCATTTTACCGATGTAGTATTTTGAGTAGCGAACTTGGCAGATATTGGTTTCATCAGTGTTGATTTTAAAGGCTTTGTCTGCGTTCTAGCTACAAGAATCTTTTCGGAAATGGTGGCCCGTTGATATCGCTGGTCTGAGTTGCAATTTCCCGACTCGGTACCGGTTTAGCTGCAACTGAGCTATAGGTACCAGACTTCGGGACAGAAGGTTGATGGATACGCAGAAGTTTGCATGCTTCCAAGAACGACACCTTCTCCCTGATCCAAATCTTCTGGATAGCTCTTTCCTCTGCAAAATGGGGCATTCTCGGGAACTTGGTGGGTGTTCATCATTGCAGTTAACACACGGAGCAGATGTACATGCTCCATTGTGAGAGATGTCTCCGTCTCCACAGTTAACGCACATAGATTCACTGTTACAAAACTCGCTAGTGTCCAAAGCGCAGACACTTATAGCATCTCAGCGGATCCGGTATATATGGCCTAACCTCAATAACTTCATACCCGGCCTTAATCCTTTGAGAGAGATCTACCCGATCAAAGGTAAGGAACAGGGTACGAGCAGGCACAAATTCACCTGGTTCTTTCAGCTGAACCCAATATATGTATGTCATGCCTTGCTCTTCTAGGTTCTTTGAATCTCCTCATTGGACATACCATCCAATGAACGGATGTTTACAACTTTGCACGAGGGGTTCAAGGTCTTGTGCATTTCGAAACGGATCGGATAGCTGGCTAACATATATGCTTTCAAGATAATCACTGCCTGGGATGCTGAATTGGCTTCAACCAGGAGCATGCCATTGCGATTTCTAATGCATAACTCGACAGAGCCAGCAATTTTATCGAAACCCTTTAGAACTATAAAAGGGTTCACCGATGTAAACTTTCTCCCTTCTTCTTTTCTATTAATTACTAAGGAGTGAAGACCACAACACTCGACTACTTCTTTTACATAAGACTATTTTTGTTTTGGATCTTTCCATGGCCAAAAATTCCTCCACCATTGCAAATGTCTATGATGGCATGCTCTTATCCTGGGCGCCACCCTGGCTTAGGTGAGAGTCCTGGCCTGGACCTTGCTCACCTTAGCATCTCAAATCCCAATTCAAAGACAGAGGGGCCCAATTGCCTTCAAGAGTGAAACAGCTCATGCAATGGCCCCTCCCCGGGACTGATCTTTATCAGCGGATACAAACACAGTGTTACATGATATTCAGGGGCTGGGAATTATGCGTTACCCAGTCACCCTTTGCGGTTCCCCTCCACCGTGTATCCATCAGATGTGTTCAGGGAGGAAACTGATAGTTGGTCAAACACACTTGTGGACCAAAGTGATTGGGCGTTTTGTATAAGCCCTCTCACCACTTACAGGAACCCAATCGAGAGTGTGGCTTGGGACCCTGGGAGTGCCAATCCCGTACCTACCGTAGCAGGCCTTGGGGGGTTCATTATGGTGTTCAGCTCCTTCAGCGATTCTGTTTTTATCTCATCAATGGTGGCAAAACGTCGTCCTTTCATGGTTCTCTTCAGCTTCAGAAATAGAAAGAAGTCACAGGAGGCCATGTCCGGCAAATATGGTGGCTGTGGCAGCATAATATTTTGTTTTTTGTCAAAAAGTCATAAAAAAACACTGAGATGTGAGCGGGTGTATTATCGGATGGAATTTCCACAAGTGGTTTTGCCACAATTCTGGTAGTTTTCTTCGGATTTCTTCACGCAAACTGCACATAACTTCCAGGTAGTATTCCTTATTGAATGTATGACCATAAGGCAGGAACTGATGCACTGTCCCATTGTAATCGAAGAAAATAGTGAGAAGAACCTTCACATGTGATCGAACTTGTCAATTTTTTTTTCAGTGTTGGCTCTTTAAGCAGTTTCCATCGGGACAATTGGGCCTTAGTTTCGACGCCATACCCATGTTTCAACACCTGTTATAACCTTCTTTAGAAGTTCTGGATCATTTTTGACTTCATTCAGCAATTCCTGAGCGATGTCTGCGCGATGTCGTTTTTGGACGACATTAACAATTTCGGAACAAACTTTGCTGCTACATGTTTCAAGGCCAAAACATCCGAAAAAATTGCTTGGCATGAGCCAAAGGATACGCCAACATCATCAGCAACCTCTCTGATTGTGATTCAGCGATTTTCCAGAACCATTTTCTTTACTTCTTCCACATTGTCGTCAGTAATTGATGTACTAGGGCAGAGGTGGCGAAAACGTGACTCGTGAGTTATTTTGACTCGCAGGCGCACGTTCCCTCTCTGCAACCGTCCGTTTGATTTTCACATGCTTCTGAGTGATGCAATGCGTGTTGCATATTTGGTGCCTCGCAGAAGGAAGTCGTTTTTGCCACCCTTGTACTAGGGCATCCAGGGTGGTCATCTTCAACGTCTTCTTGACCCTCTTTGAAACGTTTATACCACTCGTAAACTCTTGTCTTACTCATAGTAGATTTGCCAAAAGCCACAGAAAACATTTAGAATGTGGTGATGCAATTTATTCCATTTTTCAAGCAAAATTTAATGCAAATTCTTTGATCCATCTTTTTCAAAAGTAAAAATTTGCTGAGCACTCAAAAACACATATAACTTTTTTGACTGTCAACAATAAACTAAGCATTCAAAACAGCTGAAAATGTAAACATACATCAGGAACATGTGTACTAAAAAGATAAAACAAAGGTTTTGAACATTGGATGTACAAAGCTCACGAAATTAAAAAATTCCTGGTTTTCTTTATCACATCTTGTAAATAGGAACGATGTAATACTTTCAGTAAAATTTCCCCAATGAATATACATTTTCAACCTTAAATACAGCATGAAGCAGGTATAAAAAAATTAAATAATATATTTTCAACGTCACTAACTTATTAATTATTATGACTAGTTACAAGAGCTGTTGCTCCTATCATCAGCTAAGCACCGACTGGAGTCAGGATGTGGAATCTTACTTGGCATGGGTAAAGAGGCAAAGCTGAAACTCCCTGGTGGTTTCTTTATGAATCTATTAACTCTTGGTGGGATTTCAAAGCGCATTGTTTGAGCACTGTATTTTATAATATAAATTCTTCTCTAAGTCGTGAGTGCTGTAGGGTTATTGCTGTGTTTTGAGTATTTTAGCATCTAGGTTTATGTTATGGTGTTTGGTCAAAAAATGACTTTTTATTGCCGATGTATTTATCTATATTTAATGCACCAGAAATATTCTCCTTCAAATTTCTATGTTCCTCTTTGTTTTTCCCACACAACCCTATAGCACCTGCAACATAGGAAACAATTTATATTACCAAATACACTGATTGAAAAATTGAACTTTGAAACCCCAATAAGAGATAATTTAGTTTCATTAACAAACCATCAGAATGCTCCAGTTTCATCTCATTACCCTCACCAAGAGTGTTTTCACATCCTGATTCAATATGGTCCTTAGCTGATAGGAGCAACAACTCTCAACACTAGTTGTAATAATTAATAAGTATGTGAAGTTGAAAGTGTGTACAATTTATTATATAATATGATTATTACTTTTTAACTTCTGCATTCCATCTTGACATAGAAATATATGTCTAATGTAAAACCACCAGTAGAAAACTTTTTAAAAAATAATTAAAATCTGCTATACAGCAGATATGTGTTGAAAATAATTGTAAATGTTTAATCACTACCATAACTAAAAGGCATCTTCACAAGGGACAAATATATTAAATGCTTTTTGAAGCAGATGGAGAAAAACTATAACTCACATTCTAGAGTTATAGTTACTCATGTTAATAACTCTTAATTCAATTCAATTTATTTATTTATAACATAATTTATTTTACTTTAAACCTTAAATATACTTCTTGCACATATCTGCAAAGGCATTTTCTGATTTATTTTTGTATTGTCCTACAATATTGTAAAGCGTTTCCTGCTTTGCAAGTCTGTAACATGGCAAAGTTCAAGCTTACACTCAGAAACTGGCAGTCAACATTTTAGAAATTGCTGCAAGAAACAGGATAGCGACTTTTAATATTTAAGTTTTGTTTCTACGCTTTTCATTGTTACGTAATCCTAGCAATCGGATGCTGTCTCAGCTATACCCATCATGATTTATGAATGTACGTTTATATAGGTAATACATTAATATTTACATTTGTTGACAAGCCTGCTAGCTCTGAAAGTTGACATGATTCCTAATGTTTTTCTGTGAAAGCAGGGTGGGCCAAACAAGGCACGTGTCATTAACACATAGAAAGGATACAAAGATCTTCAAAACATATACTATGACTTCTGTGAAAAGTCATTAATTTCATTTTACAGCTAGTTTTCTGTAGGTCATTTAAAAGTGCTATTCTGATATCTAAAGCTAAATTACCTTGCTCTATAAGGGAAATCACTTGAAAACCAAGTCCCTGGTGTTTGATGAGAAGGGTCATCAACAATCTGCCTACTTCTTCAACAGGATGATCAGGTGAGAAATCTCCATGTGTCATCATGTGATGCAACTTACAGTGTCGGTCCACAATGCTCAAAAACGTGTGCACATAAGAATCCTGTTGATAATAAATTTGTATGAAGTTTTTAGATACAAATTACTTTTAACCATGAAAAGAAATAGACAAAGAAGTGTCTTGGAGCTGGCAGGCACTGGTGATGTGGTGGGAGAATGTAACATACTGCTTCAACTTTGAGTAACTTATTTTAATACATACCAAGAACCAGATCAAAACTTACACAGGCCATTTGTTGCATCAAAATATTTCAGCAATACAGTGCTGCTGATGTACAAATGATAAGCATCTATTCATATTCTCAAGCAGTTTCTGAGGCTTGCCCTGGACATATTAATCCCTTCATGCTGTGGGATGTATCTTTTATACATTTTGGATGAAGAATGTTTGTTACACCACATGTTTGTATTAATCTTTGGTTTAAGCCACATATATTTATTTTAAAACAGTTTTTCATGCAGCCATGTGTAAGACAGTAATTCAAAAACACCAATCTGTTTTGAAACCACATTTAGCATTCCATAAGTATTATAAATTCTAATATATCCCTTATGTGTGGTGCTTAAATCTAGTACCTTAAATATCTCCTATTCTAATAGTGATAACGATCTGTCAGTTTCAGTAGATAAAGGGCATGTAAAGGCTAACTAACTAGCTGATAGGAAACTAATATTAATATTAAAAATCTGATTTATTTCACTCACATGATTTCTCTAGTCTAAATTATACTTACAAATGCTTATTCTTCTATCTCTTCTTAACAGAGATAAACTTTCATCACACCAGAATTATTGACTTGTACAATTAATAATTTTATAAATACATGATAAGGAGATATATAAGTAATAGCAGTAAATAATTTCCATACATTAAAATTAATGCATAACGTAAGAGGAACATGTTACAACTCAGTCAGTGGATAAGTAATCGTTGCTAGGCAAGTTACATGTTGAGGCAAAGCAATTACCTAGAAGTCAGAGTAGCTAAGGCAATTAGGTGTTCCGGCAAACTCAGTCAACAAGAAACTCATTAGCTCAAGGTTCAGATAATTAGAACTAAGTGCATTCTGAAATGAATAAGTTGCATGAATATGCATGTATACTTCTGAAAATTCTGTATATTTCTAAAATTTAGAAAGGAAAGCATTCCCAGAATTTAGCAAGTCAAAGAGGAAGTCAAAGTTGTTTCAGATATGACTAAGAAGCTTAAGATTTGGCAACATATGAGGTGTGATCAAAAGGTTTCCGGAATGACGTCATAAATACTACACAAGTGTGTTTTGTCTAAACTACACTGTCACCCTCGAAGTAGTCTCCTTGGGAGTTGATACACTTGTCCCAGCGCTTCTGCCACTGCTGGAAGCACCTCTGGAAGTCCTCTTCTTTCAACATGTTCAGAGCCTTTTGCGATTCGCGATGGATGACATCAATGTCCTCAAAACGGTGTCCTCGGAGCCACATTTTAAGTCGCGGGAAAAGAAAAATGTCTGCTGGTGCCAAATCTGGAGAATAGGCAGGATGGGGAACAGAATTCATCCTATTTTTATCCAAAAATTGACTGAACAGAAAGGGCTTTGTGCACGGGCACATTGTCACCACTCCTCTGTTCCAATTCTTGTGTGTATTTTATTAGAGTTGCGATTTCTGCAAGTGGGACATTTATATAAGGCTGAGGTGATACAGGTTGTTTGTTCAGGGCAGGTCACGTCATGTGATTATATTCTAACTACTTTACTTGGCCTTCCTTGAAAGTTGTGTATGAACACACACGAGAAGTATAAACTCTACACTGATTTTGTATGTGCCTTTCACGATTTCAATTGTACTTTAGTCTGTATATGTAACATTTATTTTCTGCTACTTTTAAATCTTCTTATGTGCAACTTATAACCCAGTGTATTGCAATTGCTGTTATTAAAGGGTTGTCTTTACAATTTCCGTATTTTGGCATATGTTTCTGGAGGTGGGCACCTAGTTGCGGGTTTGCCCTGATCTCATTTTCTGACCCAGATGCTTCTTGTTGGCTTTCTAGATCAACAGAGATGTGAACATAACATAATATAAGCACTCAAGAGTAAAGAGTAGTGTAATTGGCAGCATCACGTGGTTGCTGTGAGTTGAGAAATGTTCTAAATTTTGTCGTTTTCACTGGGTTTCATTATTATGGCTGCCTTAGTAGATGTAGCACTTTTGCGTAAGCATTAACTCTTATTTGAATTATGTGTACGTGGCAGAGAATTGATTTCGTCAGCTGATGTGACGACCGTTCTAGATGCATTTTGTTAGGTAAAAGATAGTGATATTGTTAAGTTACCGGATAAACATCTGTTGATTGTAGATTCGCCATCTGCATGTGAAAGGGTTTTGTAGAATTGTTTTCCGATTGTGAAACAGAAGTGGGATTATCAAAGCACCAAGGGGCACGGTAAACCATTATGTGCAGCGCAATAAGTATTTTCAGAGGTACTTTCCCAATCTGAATTTTTTTTTGCTATTGCCAAAGTTAAGTACAGAGTTTTCGGCATTATTAGATAAATAGCCACGACTAAACAATGAGGCTTTACCACCTGGCAGTGCACTAGTTTCATTTGCTAACCCATTTCAGCATTTAAAGCTTTAAAATTGCCCCATCCGCAGCAGGGCTTCTCTCAGGTGTGATTCTTTTCTTTCATAGTGATGCCAATGTTCTCACCCCTCCTTGACCTTGACAACACCAACTGTCAGCCTGCTTTGGCTTGCTTCTCCTATATTTGCACATTTCTCCCTTTGGACCTCTGGTTTCCTGCCTTGGTCTTGTCTCCTCATGAAATGATAACCCACCTCCTCTTCTAATTATGTCCCTTAATCCATTGTTACTTTTCTGCATTTGTTAGTCGCCTTAAATTCATAACTGCATATTGTGAATAAAAGCTTTCTTACCAGCTTGCTAGCTTCTTTCATTCTGTGAACCAGTGGACTTTTAAGGACAAATTTATTATTTCATCATTGTTTACAAAAATATTGGACCCCTTCAGTCTTTTTTGCCCTCTTTAGAACCTCATACACATGTTCATTGAAACAAACAATCCTACCAACTCTCTTCAGCTCTTCCAACATGATAGGCTTTTACTATATCCCATCTCCCTACTTCCATTCCCAACCCTTTAAAATTTGTACTATCTCTTGGCTGAGTTAAATGCCTCTTCTTTCTTCAATACCAGACTGAAGCGATGATTTCTCTCCTCCAGCATACCTACTCTCTGATTCCATTCTTCTATTTCCTTGACAATCAGGGCTATGTCTTTCAAGGCATAAATCTTAAATTCTTCTTTTATGTCCTTACCAAACATTTATCATGCTAAATAGCCTTTTTTCTAAGCCATTCAGTTTATGGAACATTCTTGTCTCAACCTTCTTGAAATTTATAGGGCCTGGATTCATTTTCACACCACCTATTATTAATAGTACAACTATCACAGTACCAGGTTTAAGCTAGAAAATAAAACAATGTCGCAAAAATGCACAAATCAAAATTTACATTTGTGCAAAATTCTGCAGGTAGAACATTTTATAAATTATACTACTAATGAGGGTTTTAAAGGTGAAATATGTGTATACTGAATTGAAGTAAAAGTAATCTGCTAAATGAAATTTTATTATTTTTCTAAATTAACTTTTATACATAAGATCCACACATTCCATATCATATCTACAGTAAACTGTCAGTATTGATTTGCATATTTTGCATTACATTACATCACATTAAAATACGTCAGTTTATGTGCATACTCCACACTCTGAATGCCTTTTCAAAATCAAAGTCATTGCGAGATGGACCTTCAATATTAATTATAAGAAGTTTGCTAAATCTTTCTACAGAAAGGCAATTTCTGATTTGTGTTTTTATATTGTTCGTGCAACTAAAGCCTCGCTCACAGTCAACTGAGCTCAGGGGAATAGTAGAGACGTATTCTATAATTAAATCTATATGAGGGGTTTGTTCACTCATCTTATTTACATAAATTAACTCTAAAAAGCTCTTTGAAATACATTCCATTGCATCTACTGTTCAACACCTTAAACATTCCAGTAACAGATCATTTAAATTCATAGATGAGGCAGAATTAGTTAGTGCATATATTTCTGGATTTCCTTATTGCCATACTCGCCAACATGTCTGTAGTTTTTAGGATACAGTATATTAAATACTCCATGCTTATCTAAATCCCTGTAGTCTCTCATTTAAATTTATAAGCAAAATATTTTAGGAATTTGCAAGTCATAGATTAACAACACTTCTATGCTGCAGTGAATTTTGTATTATGTTTCCACGAAACTCAAAATCACCTTCTTGAAATTCTGGATGTAGTTTATCAAGAAAAGAACTGTAATTTGGACCAAGTTTCAATTTAAGGTCCTCAAAACCTTGTATGCATGCGTTCATGCAAATTTGCATGCACTCTGGATCTAAATTTCACTTTTGAAAAGTCAAACACAATTTGTTAACAAGAAACGTGACATCTTTAATAAAAGACAATACTGACAAAAATGTTAGATACTTTACACTTTTAGTAAGCCAGCAGCTACTGGTCTTTTTCCAGCACCGATACCAAAGAATTCCAATTTACATATTGTGAATTTACTACCTCTCCCAATGAGAGCCAGGGTATGGCAAAAGTTTTAGCAAGTTTTTTGTTTTGGCTCATTAAGTATTTCTTGCATATCTTTTAATGCTTTGGGTATAATCATTAGTTCAAACATGAAGTATCCGTTCACATCTGCATTAGCCATTGATTTAGGGAGAAGTATGTGGATGTAGGTAATAGGTTAATGAGAGAAGGGTGGGCCTGGTCCAGATTAAGTGCATACAGGCTAAGGGGAGATAGAAAGGGAGTGAATTTGAATAGGTGTCCTCTTTGTGGAGAGGCAGATAATGATTTGCATTATATAATTGAATGTGAAGAAACTAAGTTGTGGAGAGATCAGTTTTTACCTAAAGAATGGGAGAATGTTAACAAAGAAGTATTAAAAGTTAGGATAATGAAAATACAAAAGGAGAGGGATATAAAAAGAATAGGAGAACATATGGGCAGAGTAAGAGAAAAATGGTTTAGAAAAATAAAGCAATATGAATTTGTTATGACCCACCATGCATAAATAACCACTGTGTTAAAATGCATGATGGACCAAAGAAAGCAAAAATAGCAACTCAAAGTAATGTATTAAAAATTGTAAGAATTTTGTATAGCATTATGGGAAAAAAACATGCGCACACATGCACATGCACATGCACATACTGTATTTAATGCTTTGGAATTCTTTGGTGATTGTTCAAAGTAGCTATATATTCTGTTTAAAATATCTTGAAACTTCACAAGCTCCAAACAGTATTTTGCTGCTTGAATGACTCCTAGAGCTAATCGATGGACCACGCAATGCACAGATAATATAGGGGGTAATCGTTTTTAAAAAGAGTTGCTACCCCAAATCGAACTCCTGTCATAACAGATGTACCATCAGTAGCAATTGAGGAGCACTTACTCTTATCAATGCCATGGCAATCCAAAATTCCTACAACACATGAATATATATCTCTTATGCACATTCTGTTAGCGGACACAGTGTTAAGTAATGCGTGTATATTTTCCCCTCCTGCACTATTTTCATATACATGATTACAGTTTCTGTTTGAGCAATGTCAGTAGACTCACCTATCACAATTGAATACCACCTGGCTGACTTTATTTTCGATAAAATTCATCAGTAATTATTTTACACACTGCATCCTCTATATCATGAATACTATCATAACTTTCAGAATTTTAATTGTAACTGAAAGTTAATTTTGTCAAAGAAAGACATCCAAGTCTATACACAGTTCTTTTAATATCGAAAACTTCCTTGTAGCAATATTTTCCTTCATTATTGTGTAGATGATTTTCTTAGCAGCTACTGCACTTTCCTCAGCGCTTTTACAGGATGCAGTCGCTTTGACAAAATTTGGTGCCTCTAACGACTCTCGAACTGAATTCTTATGGTCCGTTGAGATTTCATGCCTCCTTAATATATCTGCATTGACAACACGATGTCCTGAATGTAAAAGAAAAATAATGCACATTTAGTGGTCCAGATTTACTTGTATTTAACTTAAAACTAGAATTAAGATGTACTTTTAATATATGGAATCCAAATTATTTATGGGAATAATTTAGAAATGCATTAACAAAATAATTAGGTCAACATTTATAATGAGATACATTTGAACCAGGAGCTTTTTTTTTTCCTGGGGAATCTAATTTGAGTTATATATAAAGAATGATTTTATAGTTATCATTTGCATTGCTGTCTATATTAAAACACTGTTTTAAGCTGTTAAGTTCTCGTGTTTGTTGTGAATGTTAATATTACAGCTTACCTGATAATGATACCAAACAGTTCTTCTTTTTTCATATTCTCACACAAGCTACACACAAATAATGAAATTCCTCTATAATACTGCACTTTGCGCCACTTACATAACACTTTCCACTTTTCCATTTATTGTTTATTTGGTATGTCTATTTTAGAATCAAGCTTTGTTTCTTTTGATGTCCATTTTTAGTTTCACTGGGATTAGAACTTTGTTACCTTTTCTTCCTTAAAACAAATGTATCCATCACTTCTTAAAAAGCACATACATACACAGTATACATTTGACAAGAATGAGTCAACCATGCAGACCAGATCAGAAATCAGATCCACTAACTGGAAGGGAAAGCAGCATATCATTTGTTTCTGTGACAGATTGTTATGGCTTGTTGAAAGATTGTATTTATAGCCTCTTACAACAAAGCGGCAATCGTTTGTTTCTGTGGCAGATTTTTACGAATGCTGTTTTAAAGTTTGTCGCATTCTTCGACCTCAAGTAGCAAAAAGCAACTGTAACTTAAACCCTGCACAGTACCCATGATTATCAAATTTGCTATGTCTCCATGTTTACTTTGACCATCCCAATTCCTCTTTTTATACTTAAAACTACTTTTATACTACCACATTTTTCCTCTCCAACTTCTAGCTTACTACTCCTAGGGTGGCATGCACCAACCTACAGTAAGCTCTACTTTCGTAGTAAACCACTATTCAACACAACACTCGGTAACTTCCATACGAGAGTAAAATACATCCGAAGTGTTTTACTCCATTCAGATACTCCCAGATTAAATTACCGCAGAAGTAAATATCGGAGAGCACTGTCATGTAGTATGTTATTATGGAATTAAACACAGCACAAATATAAGTTAGAATTACACTCGCAACCTGGATAGAGTAACTAACCTTCAATTGAACTAGAATACTGTATTATATTTGGAGGAAGATATTTTGAGGTGTTCATGGATTATGTTGATGATCTCAATGAAAACAGTGATTACTTAGGTTACATTGATGATCTTGATGAAGAAAACACTGGGAATGCAATAATGATATGCACAAACCACATGATACTTACACAGAGAGAGAGAGAGAGAGAGAGAGAGAGAGAGAGAGAGAGAGAGAGAGAGTTCAATGAACATTTCACTATTAGGAAAGAATCTTTTACATGCCTTTTGAACCTGCTTGGAGAGCATTTACAACAAAACTCAGGAACTCAGCTCTATAACCCAAACTGCAATTATTGTTATGCATCCTGCAAGTGGTTCGTACTGGAACATTTCAGATACTTAAGCCGGCATTACAATGAATTTAACATAATGTGACAGTCTAACACTGTATTAAATGGAGATATTTATGACCGACTTAACGTGACGTAATTTTAAAGTTTTGCAATGTCAAATACTTCCTTCCTGTTATGTCAAGTTTGATGTCACATGATAATTACAACTAATTGGTATGAAGCACTAGCTCAAAGTAGTAAAAGAACTATCAATTAAGTCATTCCCATTACGTTAAGTGCATGCCAATTAGAACTTTAGTTTGCCAGCATTTCTTAACTTCATGTCATGTTAAGTAAAATTCATCATGATCCCAGCATTACAGGCAATTTTATAAATTAACATTCACCATGCGTCTGTTGATCGTGTATTTCATCGTGTTGTTAGAGCGCTTTTGAGGTTACGAGCAAAGTACCTACACATATAAATATACATGAGTGTTCAGAAAATAAAAGGAAATTCTTCTTCATTTTTACAGATTTCCCACACATTGTGGGTGGAATTGACTGGATGCATGTTATTATTTTGTGTCCATCCGTGAATATGGTGAACTTTTCCGAAATCAGAAAGGGTATTTCTCCATCAACACTCAAGTGTTCTGCAATGCAAAATGAAGATTACAAACATTGTTTGCAGAATTTTAAGCTGTTCTTCAGTACATTTCCCATCACTCAAAGCATTAAACTCGTCCATCACGACTTTACAGCATTTTTATAACACTTTTTTACACTCATATTGTTTAAATGGATTTTCTTTATCTCTACCAACAAACATTTCTCTCTTAAGCTGACATTTGCCCCCTTTAGCTAACGCACATAACCTTATCCATGTTCACGTCAAGTAAATTGGGCAAACAAAACAATACCTCCGGGAGTAACAAGCTCTTACTTCCATAGTCGTAACTAACCGTAAATTGTAATTGACCTCTCCAATGTTACTTCTGAAGTAAATTGCTCCTGTAGTAACCTACTTTCATAGTACAGACTTCTTGATCAAAGAAAGAAAAAACAGCAACTCAAAGTAATGGATTAAAATTTGTAAGAATTTTGTATAGCATTATGGAAATAAAATACAAATACAAAATAGTAAATGTTACTTCCAAAGCAATTTACTACATGGTGCATGCTGCCCCTACACTTCATAAAACTTGCTGTTTTACATTTAACCACCATGATTATGAAACCTGTTGTATTCAGCTTATAAACCAGTTCATGAATACCTTGTGTTTTAAATCTAGCATTATTTGATATTGAAGTGCAACCTATATGCTAGAATGTTTTCAGAGCTTATCTAAGCCTATATGTTATCCTTTAGTATAATTATCAGTTGTAACATGATGGTTCCATAAATGATATTATAACATAACTAGTTTATTTCAAATAATAACCACACTTGTATCACTTTACCTCTTAAGTCTTCAACTCTAAACCAGGTGACCCTAAAAAACTGGTTACTGAAGTGGAGCAAGTGGGTTTAGTTAGAACACAAATTAGTAAAAGGTTTGAAATTTTAGGCTCCAGTTTTAAGAGGTAATACACACAGCAAATATACTAATTGATTAAATGCTTAAGCAACTGGAGGCTTTCTACTGCAGCACAAATGCATCTTAAATACAAGACCTTTATTAATTTGTTCACAACAAATGTCATTCTTATTATTCCTGTTTGATCTTTTGAATGCATGCACTGTCCAAGCACTATAAAAGTTATACAAAATAATTAATTTGAATTTTTACAATAAAAGCTTTTTCTCTAGAACAATGAGAAATAGTCAAGAAATAATATGTAAAATAACACACCAGATTTGCTCTAATTTGAGTGGAGCATCAATTATCCTAATGCAATCTAGAAAACAAATAAATTATGTTTCACAAGCAAATTACTGAGTCAACTGTGCACTTGTTCTTACTTCACTTCTAAACTTTAAATAAATTCGGTAAGCGAAGAAGCAAGCTTGAGCGTACTGTTGACTTGTCAATAATTTGCTTCACTGTGTTTCATTTCACATTTTCCCCAATTATGTTTCCTGATAGTTGCTGCATTTTCTGCTTCACTAACTACAAAAAGCACATAACCAAATGCTATGAAATATAATATTTTCATTTTCTTACTTACTGTAGTTCTGTTTTCCGCTAAGGACTGCATAAATGGTGTTGCTCTATCCAAAGTCCATTTGTGTAAGCCTTCAAACTTTGGAGTCTTTGGTTCAGTTGGAGTTGTGCCAGCTGTAGAACTTGTGCTTCGAGCTTCCCCCTTCTCTTCTTCATATGGGTTTGGAGGCTGTAAAACCTGGAGACCTCCTCGTAGAAATACTGCATTAAGCCATTGGTGTGATTCTTCTTCAGCAGGTTGCAATGCAGTGCTCTGTGATAACCAATGAGCATGGAGACCCAAAAGGAATGCCAGGTTTCTCTCCACGTCCATTAGCGGTGAGGCCACATTACTCACATCTACAGACTACAAGAACATATATATATACAAAAAGTGTTGGTTCACGAAGATATTAAACTGCTTCACTATCTGAAAAACTTATATTTCTTTAGTTATTCATGTATTAGCAGTTAGCCCTTTAATACGATTAAATCTTTTTCTTCAGTCAGTCATAACTGATAAAACTGACTTCAAATCTACTTGAGATATGTGCTAAACTGCTTTATTGATTTTTACATAAGAATTGCTGATAACACAGCACTGCTAGCAGAGGAAGAAAAGGTCCTAAGAAAAATATTTACAGAAATAGATGACATGTGATTAAGATAAATGCCAAAGAAAGCTAATTATTGGATAAAAAAGCAAAGAAGATACACTTGCAAATTAAAGGTAAGGTATTACAGCAGGTGAACAGCTTTAGTTACTTGGGATGTAACAAGAGCTGTTGTGAGGAAGACAAATAAAGAGTAACAATGGCAAAGCAAGCTTTTATAAAAAGTGCAGCATTTTCTGGGAGCCTATAAAGAAAGATTCAATAAGAGATAGCTTAAGTCCTTTGTGATATTGTGGAAACTTGAACACTGCAACAAAGTGATGAAAATCAATTTGAAACATTTGAAAGATGAGTACAATGCAGACAAAGCCAGCAATGATGCAGAAGCAATGAATGGGAGGAAAAATAAATTGAAACAGCTTGTTGGTACATGCACTGAAGGGTGATGAAGAGATAAAGGTCTAGGATAATAAAAAAAAAAAAAGATACATAAGATAAAAAATATATAATTTCTTCCAACTATGGAATGAAGAAGAAATTATGCAAGAATGGAATAGACTGGGTTTGCAATAAAGGATCTGCCCTTGGGTACAAAACCATGATTGATGATTATCAGTTTTAAAAATCACAAGTTATATTCAAAGGGATATGTATACTGTGATAATCTTAGGAAATCTTTCAACTCATGTTGAATGAGCTTTACTGGGAACACAGCTACTTCTAAAAGAATTAAAAACCCAGTTGTTTCCTTAAAAAACTTAACTGTTTTACATGAGAAATGCTGGATATATCACAGTAGTTTTAGCCTTTACATAATAAAATGTAATCCAAGCATGTTGTGACAAGGACATGACTCGATTTAGTAGCTCCCAGTGGACTGCAGCTTTTAGGAAAGTGGGAGGTCTGAAACACAAAGTATTTTCAAAGCATCAAAGCTATAACTTCTGAAAGGAGAAATATGAGAAGCACTAACTCCCCTATTTGAGAGTGGTTTAGAAAGTTCTTTGCCTCACACAGAGATGGTGTTGAAAGTAAGGATAGCTCTTAAGATCTTTCAGATGGCAAAATGTGCAATTTCATCCTGTGCTTTCATTTGTTTGATTGTTATAGTGCTACAAAATAAACAAGTTGAGGTTTGAAGTGTTATTCAGAAGTTACAAACAGTGAAGTGAAACAATAATTTGAATAATATTAATAATAAGCTGAAGATGAAAGCAAGCAGTGCTTTCGAAACATATTCAATTAATTTCAAGTAAGTGAAGTTTTAGTGTATCCACCAACTCAAGATTAAAAAAAAAAAAAGCTGAGGTTTCTTCCAAAAATGGATAAAATCTAAAGCTGTGCATGATTAAATACTTCACATTAAAAGGTTTGATGTTAACTGAAATAAGAAAGGAATTGGATTCCACTTTGAAACATTCTTCACCTTCATGAAGAAATGGGCCGTGGCACATCAACACAGCCATTTTCCCATTTTTGATGATGAATGTCCCAGACATTCAGTTACCGCTGAGAGTTACCCACTTTGTAAAACTCCACAATGCCATCTGTTAAATGACAGATGCATGTGAGTTTGCTGATAATGCCAAGATCTTATTACAGCATGTCTGGATGATTTTGCATGAGCATTTGCACATGAAAAAGCTCACAGTGATAGGTGCTGCAGTTGTTAACTATCACCAAACTATCACTGTCGCCAAACCAAAGTGTCTAATATTGGACATATTAATCATCTCAAGCTTCCTTGGGATAAGAATGTACAACAGATACTCAACATGGGGACTGACATTCTTGAAACAAGATTCAAGTTTGATTTGAAATTTACGGTATCCTATCCACAGCGGAGTGAATGGGAAAGACTGGTAAAACCTCATAATAACAAAGGCCCAATCTGGTATACTGATGGTTCTAGAACCAAATCGGGAACGGGGGCTAGGCTTTACGGTAATGGTACCAAGATTTCTTATAGTCTTGGTACCTTAGCTACAGTTTTCCAGGCTGAGGTTTATGCAATCCTAGCCAGTGTCATGGAAAGCATTAAAAGGAGATATAAGAATAGAAGTGTTCTTATCTTCTCAGACAGTCAAGCTGATCTTAAAGCACTATCACCATCAATAAAATCAAAGCTCGTCTCAGAATGCCGGGAATCCTTAATGGCACTGGCTGAACACAAGAAGGTTCAACTTATGTGGGTGCCAGGACATATAGGTATACCAGGCAATGAGAAAGCAGATGAAGCAGCCAAGATTGGCAATGAAACCCCATTTTTTGGTCCGGAGCCTGTACTGGGAGTGTCCTACAGACCAGTGAAACAGGATATTAAGTGCTGGGCTCAAGCAGAACACAAGAACTACTGGAACTCCATTGAGGGTTGCAGACATTCCAAGTTGTTCATTACAGACCTGGATAACAGCCGGGCAAAATACTTGCGCGGACTTAGTAGAAGAAGACTTGCATGGGCAACAGGATTTATTACAGGACACTGTGCCCTAAAGTTTAATCTATACAGAATGGGATTGTTTAACAACCCTATCTGTAGTAGATGTCTAGAAGGAGATGAGACTGTTACTCATCTACTATGTGATTGCCCTGCTCTTGCGAGTCAAAGAGCAAGTACTTTTGGCAGTCACTTTCCAAAGATAGATGAACTATCGAAAGCCTCAGTTAGCAGTCTGGTTAAGTTCATATCGAGCAACAGACTACTTAACTGATGAAAGGGGGGATGCACAATAGATCTTAAGGTCGCAGTGCTTGGGCATAAAACCCACCCCTTCTCAAACTAGAACTAGAATTAGATAGGTGCTGCAGTTGTTAACTATCACCAAGAAGTATATCCGAATGATAATCTCACACAGTGCTTAGATATGTGATCTTTTTGCAATGTTACATTACTGTTCAGAAACATGGACTTATTATCACATGCCAGAGACAAATCAGCACCCCAAACAATGGATACAAGAGTGTGAAAATGCTACAAAGAAGGTCAAGAGTGTCCCTTCAAATGGAAAGATGACAACCAGTTTTCTGAGATG
This sequence comes from Deroplatys truncata, assembly GCA_030765065.1. Lineage (NCBI taxonomy): Eukaryota > Metazoa > Arthropoda > Insecta > Mantodea > Mantidae > Deroplatys > Deroplatys truncata. The sequence goes on from CM060976.1 coordinate 107,530,520, forward strand.
CCTGGGATGTAGTGCTGGTAGACTACCTAGAAAAGGGCACAACCATCAATGGAGAGTACTAAGTAGCTCTGCCGGAACAACTGAAAGATTCTATGGAAGTCAAGAAAGAAGAAAAATCTTTTCCATCAAGACAATACACTGAGACACGTCAATTGTGGCCACAAAACTGCATGATTTGTGCTTTGAATTGCTGCTGCATGCACCATATTCATCAGATTTGGCTCCCAGTGACGCTTTCCTTTTCTCAAATCTGAAGAAATAGCTTGCTGGACAGATATTTATTTTGGATGCAGAGATCATACGTCATACAAGCACGTAATTTCTGGAGTTGCACAAAGCATTTTATACTGAAGGTATAAAGAAGTTAAGAGTATCATTAGTGCAAGTGTGTAGAGTTAAAAGGTGACTATGTAGGGAAAAAAGAAAGAGATGTATTACAGAGTGGTCTCTTTCTCAGGCCCAAAACTTTCCAAACAATCCCCATGCAGGCTGTATTACAATTGATGCCTCAAATTGAAACAGTACAAGTATCATTTACAGGGGCATTATAAATTATACAAAAAGGAGCTTAAATTATGAAGAAAGATAAACCAGATTGAATAATAAAGCAGATGCATCAGTACAACTTCTTTTGAACACGGCTGATCACAATTCACGTAACAGCAAACGACAATGCGTGTGCTCCACGATGATGAGATAATTATCACATCATAGTGTGCTGCACAATACTCTAACATACTCTAGCGGATTTATAGTAAGCTTGAGATTATGGTAGAACTTTTTAAACCTTGCCACTCCCTCGTTTCAACAGCACTGGTGGCAGGGTTTTGTATAACTAATTTATAATGACCGTGTATTTGCAACTATCTACAAATGCTAGTTTCATGATACCGTTTTGTTTCCATTATCATGAACTTTCAGTCTGCAATCAATTATTGTGTGTACAAGGGTAGAAACTAGTGAGATTATTACTTCAACATGCAGCAGTCAAATAAAGCTGGTATGGACAGTTTCAATTTCAGTAATAAAATTAAACCCTAAAATGAGTTTTATTACTTTCAGTATAATTTCACCAGATTTAGCTGTACATTAATATAATGGGTCCAGATGCACATTTAAGACTACAGTCTTCTGTAACTGCTTCTTGTTTCAAGTTCAATACATAGAAAATACAGATTTAAACACTAAGAATATAGCTAATTTTCATATAATTCAAATAAGTTATGCAATTTTTTAAAGATATCTTTCTAATAATAGTACAGAATAAATCGATTTTGAAACACCCCATACCGATTCTATACATAAATAGCTTTTACTCCAAAAAGTTGGCAATAATGTAGCTAAATGTGATGGTCACCTAACAGCAATAGCCTTATCAACATGAAATCAACAGAAAATAAACAAGAAGCCTGGACGGAAGGTTATTGATTTAAGAGTATAACACATTTGCTATTTACAAACTACTGTCATTGATATGATATGGAGAAGCATATATAATTACACAGATTACACATTTGTTATTTTAATTGTTGTACATGAAAAGAAAATTGTATTTTTTAATCATGTGACACGCTGATATGCAAATAAACAGAACACAAGTATCTTGTGTTTTCTGCAATATGAATCGCTATTTTTTTTTTTACTAAGTTGTTACTGATAAATGCTGAAACAATTTAAATACCAACAACCAAAACAATATATAAACAAAACCGAAAGATTACCATAATCTGTATAATAACACTGGTAAACCCATTTCCATGTTGTGGGGATAACGCACCAGCCTCAAATTTAATAAGTCAAAGTTTGAATCTTGGTTGTGGTGAGTCACCTGGATAATGCTTTATGCTGGAATATTTTCCCTATCCTGAAAAGATGAATATCCAGTGATTCTAAGCTCTATGGGCCATTTGTGAATCATTTCATCCACTCAGTCATTCATTCATTCATTCAATGTCCAAATATCTACCCAGTTAAAGACTTTAGACTTACAAACATAATAAAACAAGGCTGAAGAGCTATGAATCATGTGCAGGTTACATAAGTATAATGAGCAGCAGTTAATTCTAATGTTCAATGAATATGCATATAACCAGAACGGAAAAGATGCCTAACTAAGCCTCATACCAGAAATACATATCATTGGCACTAAAGCAGTCAAGTAATAATGAACTAAAGGTTTTTAAAAGGGTTTCTGCTTAAATGTAGACAATAGCAGCATCATTACATATTGTGTTAACATGAAATAGTTTATAAAGATAACAGTGGAATTGGTGTGTGCGTGAGGGAGAGAGAGAGAGAGAGAGAGAGAGAGAGAGAGGGCGGAAGGGAGAGTGAGAGTGTGTAAAAATGTTAAGCTTTTTAACCAGGCTGAGTCATATCGGAAAGTGAATGAAATCAATGATGAAATCAGTGCGCAAAAAGCCTGGAGTTAAACACAGCTTGCACTGAGAATCAACATTTATCCTCACAGGATAAAGGAAAATCCTGGAAATAAAGAATCACATCTAACTCACAGCAACCAAAATTTGAGCGCAGGTACTCAGGGATATGAAGGGGGAAAAAAGAAGTTAGAAGGAAAAACAAAATTACAAAATCTTAGATGTAACATTCACATAACTTTCTCTACCCTCTATCATTTATAAGTGGGTATACAAATTACTCTTATGAAAGCTTATTTTTCTACCTACATCATTTTAATTGAGAAAAACTTTGCAGAAATAGCTGTATTACACATTCTGTTAGGGTACAAAGGGAACAACAAAAGTCAGATGTTTAAGAACTTGATGCCATATGCTGGCCTTAAAATTCCATACTCTTTCCATGCAATTGTGAGAAACAACTGAAAATCGACAGAACTTAAAATGAATGACAAGTATTGAATAAATTGAACCACTGATAATGGATATCTCGGAAACGGGTGATGCCACAAAAAAGTTATTTGAAATCAATTGTGTGTTTTAAAGAGATCTACATTTTTTGTGTAGTACCTTTTCGCCTTCTCTACTGCGTGCGTGCGTGCGTGCATGCATGCGGTGGTAATAATAATAATAATAATAATAATAATAATAATAATAATAATAATAATAATAATAATAATAATAATAATAATAATAATAATAATAATAATAATAATAATAATTTAAAAAAAAACACACACACAAAATCTCTCTCCCACAGGAGTGACTAAGAAACTAGTGTGCATCCCAGCAGATAGAATATAATTAAGGGTTCTCCTTATAGCCTATTTTATTGACAGTCACTGCATGTATTTATTATATTTATGTTGCAAATGCATGTGATTACAAGCAACAATGAAACTGAAAACTGTTCTATAATTTTGCAGCAAATAAAGCACTTTAAATATGTGATATAGGTTATAAAGACAAAATATTCATTTAACTCCTAATGTCAACTTATTGTATTAACTTTCAAAGTAATTCCATTTTCTGAAAAGTTCATATTTACTGTAATATGTATAAATTTTTAATGTTTTAGATTACAAAATGTATAAATAGAAGATTAAAACAATGAACAGTAAAGCTTTTGTCAATTTCCACTAGATACCAAAAGAAAACATGCATTTATTTCTTATAATTCTTGTAATTTATATCAGTATAGCAAATCATTCATATGTTTTACTATAACCACCATACAGATTGTGCTACCCAAAACTTCAGATTGGCATACTTATATTCAGAAAAAAAGATGCATATCATTTACACATATACACATACCAAGCAAAGTATCAATCACATAGTTTCCCTTCAGAACTACTGTTTTATTACCAACCAATATCATCTGGCCATCTCAAGGACAGCACGTTTCAAATATAGCAATACTATGATGGAGTCTTAACCATTTCCTGCGTGTTTGGGGACTAAGTATGTTCTCCAATGCCAGCCAGCATATGATAGTGGAGTGAGATAAGGAGAAAGCTCCTCCAGCTCTTAAACTGTCTGGAATTCTTATCGAGGCTAGAAGAAGCTTCCAGACTTCCCCTTTCCTTGACCATACCGTATCTTCTTGAGGGTTTGTGTGACTATTAAAGGAAGCAGTTGCCACCGCCAGCAACATTGTTGAGAGATTACTTTCGGTGCTATCTGCTGTTTACTCAGTGACTTCTCTCTGCATGAGGCTAGAATATGAGCCCTGTGTTCAATATGTCAGTGTGTGATTGTGAGAGAGAAGAGTTTATGGGACAGATCTGTATTCAGCAAGTGAGTGAGTGAGTGACTGGAAGAGAGAAGAGGCTGATTTGTGCACCATTAACTGAAATACTAGAATTGAAGAGCAACTAGAGGAAAAGCGAAAAAAGTCACAATACTGATGAGAAAGAACATACCTGAACTGCCTCTTGTTCTGGTTCCATGTAGAAACCCACAAGAAATCCCTGCATCATTTCCTTTGCTGCTTGGGAATGTGTCGCTGCATGAAATGGCTGTGTTGCATCTCTTCCAGCATATCTCTGCAGCAGTTCACTACCACAAGGTGCTTGAGCTCTGTAAATGTAACATCATACATAAAGTTAAACATATACATAAATACTACAAATGGTGAATAAATTTGAGTACGAAATACTACATGGGTCTTTTTATCTTCATTATGACAACCATAACCTTAAGCGCTCAGTGGAATTCATATTTTTCGCAAATATTACTGTTTGCATATATGAATCCTAAGAACAGCAGCAAATATTCAATTCATAATTTTCAAAACACTATCTGTCATGTATTATTCACTTCTAAGGTGGTGATTTTAAATAATTATAATGAATTTAATTGAATATTGAGTCAGCGGATACACTAAAACTTCACTTACTTTAAATTAATGAAACATGTTTCTACAGCAAGTGGTGCTTTCGAACATGTTCGATTAATTTAAAGTAAGTGAAGTTTTAGTGTTTCCATCGACTCAAGTTTCAATTAAAGTATTGTTTCACTTCACTGTCACTAATTTTGAGTAAAACTTTTCAATTATAATGAAATTTGAAAAATAAGGCATAGGAATGCCTCAATACACAATCAGTTAAAATTTCTGAATACCCAAACTGTGCTGTTTGACTCATTCATGATTGTCAGAACACTTGCACTAAACTGGAGTTGTTTCTTGCCCATTTTTTAATTTGTTTCCTCTTCAAGAAGAGATGGTTCAGGATCATGTTTAGCAATGTGGCTCTTTTATCTCAAGTCCACAATGTTTGAGAAACTGCAGTTCATGAGAGTTGATGGCTTTGTTGCTGAATACTCAGCATTAATAAAAAACAAAAAACAACTACTTTCAGAGCTAACCTAAGAATTATTCATTAAAAATTATTTTTCTACCTACTTCCTGTTAATTACGATTAATATTTGCCAGAAATGCTTTTAATAAATTAAAATTACACTTACCAACACTTAAAAAGCAGGATAATATTATATACTCTTTGAATGAGCTCATGGAAAACGAAAGAGCCACCACTTAATATTTTAAAGCCCACTGTTTAGAACAACAGGATATTTAAATAAACAGCTGGAAATATTTCAGTAACAGTTACTGTAACAAGTTTTTATTTGGCATGAGTTGCACATTTTATTGAGATCTAAATTTTTTATTACAGTAAATTTTCTTTACCTGTTATGGTTATACGTATAAATTTCATAAAAGAGGGTTTCATAGCTGTTTAAAAAAAGTATTCAAGATATACTGTAAATCTAAGTAACTTAGGGTTGGGCATATAACTTTGCAACAAAGCATAATTTTCAGCTTTTGTGTTTTTTTATGAAAGCTGAAAATTATGTGTTGTCCCATTGTTAGAAGCAACCATCATAAAGTTACACTTTGTCATGTTAAACTCTTAAGATTTGCAGTTTAATCAAAGTTTAACCTTATTTTTGAGGGAATAATAAGACACAGAAATGGTTTAAGTACAAAATTTGGTATTTACCTGACTTTTCATTTCAGAGTCAAGCTGTTGTATATACAAACAAACAAACAAAAAACCTACCCACACACACACACACACACACACCCTCCCCCTCTCTCTCCCCCCCCCTTACAAGGAACCTCAAAAAATGTATTCTTGTTAAATCATAATGTTGAATTTGTTGGTCATATATTATGTTTCTTCTAGGTAGGCAGTGTTTTAAAAAAGAAGATTTACCTAAAATCCTGAACATCATACACTTTTCTATCAATTACTATCCAAAGACCACCATCTCTGTTATGATTTTCAAGATCAGCCCTTCTAATCATGGGAATATCTTCTGGAGCTTTTGTACTGGATATACTCTGTTGTGGAGCTGAAATAAAATACATAAGATAATCTTTAAATATACTCTTTGCAAGACATAAAGCAAAGAAAGAAAGAAGAAAAAAAAAACAGACTTTTTTCTAAAAATTCCTCTTTTTTTTGGGAGGGGCTGATTCAGGGAGCCTCAAAATGAGTCTTTCCAATGAAATCTTGCTATTGAATTTTTGGGTGGAATGCAGTACTTCCTATACTTCAGTGATTCCCAAACTTTTTAGGTTATGGAGGCACTTTTCAGTAGAAAAGTTTGTTATGGAGCACTAATTTTTACATAGCACTTATATCACCAACTATTCACAATTTAGAATTTTAGACCCGTGAAATATGCTTTATTAGTTTACTTCATTATAAAAATATTTTCAACCCAATTTCACTATATACATTACAAAACAAAAGGCATATTAAGGCAACACTTTTTAAATGAACTAAATACAAATATTGTAAATCCATAGCATATCCTCATAGAACTGGTATACAAAACCATTTTGCATCTTGCAAAATAAAAAGGAGCAGAAGGATAAAACAATGCTAATATGCGCTCCACAAGCTTGTGATCATAGCACAAAACTAATAAAAATGCATCTAATATTTAAAATAATAAAGGTAAAATATTTTAAAATACCTTCCACAGCTATTGGAGGTACTATGATGGAAGTTTTGAGGTACTTTCTTAAAGACTTGGTCTTCAACAACTGGTCCATTCCAAGAAACTCAACCATATTAAATTAAAAATTATGCATTTAAGGCACTCGTAAATAAACAACATTGATCTGCTTTGATTCTCAGCTGATGGGAGGGGTGAGGTAAGAAATTTTAAAATGTAATAGAAATTTTGTGTGCATATTTGCCTCTTTGTATCTGGTTTTGTCACAGTCATGCTTTGTGCTTCTGGCCACCACCACTGAGAAATTGTTTGTGGGCCAAAGTCCACAATAAAAGACACCAAATGGCTTTTCATATTGCTGCAACATCTGACTTCCATTGTTATCTGCAGAATGTCAAGTATGCACCTCATTTATTCCTACTCAATTTTTATCAACACACAACTTATAACTGCACAAAATTCACAATTTTGAGACCTGCTCATTTCTTTATTCTTCCAATTTCTTCAAGGAGCACTAGGAGATGTTTCATGGAGGAGCACAGTTTGGGAACCACTGCTCTACTTACTATTGTTAAGTAGTAGAGGAAGTGAAAAGCAGTTCTGTTTCACTGCAATCCTACCAACAGATTCATTTTAAATATAAATTCTGTAGCACAATGAGATGGAGTTGAGGTACTTTAGCTCCACTAATATACATTGAGAAAAGAATAGGTCTGATCTAAGTAAATTACAAATGTGCATATATTTGAAACTCTGTACTTCTATTTATAATTACCAATAATTCCTGGCCATGAAAGATCCTCAGCATCTTCCTTGTCAATGCTTGGTGCCAATCGATTGAACTTATCTAACGTGTCCAGTAAAGGTACTAACAACTGGACCCAATTCACCTGATATAAAAGTAATGGAACTTCCAGCTGAAGCAGTATAAGGCTCACCAACAATTCCGGAAGCAAAACATCTGAAATACCAACACTCTAAACCTTAGCAAACATATTACTATATTTGAATAAAAAGAAACTGCAAACTTTCTTGCATCTAATAAACCTGCTAAAATTGTTATTGTATTAAGTTACTCACAATTACTGCTGACAAATAAAAAAGTATCATTAAAGATAACTAGAGAATTCTCTCCCTCTCCCTCCCCCCTCTCTCTCTCTTTCTCTCCTCTCTCCCACTAATGGGAAGAAAGTAAATTCTGTATTTCAGAACCAAAAACATTATGCATATTAATGCCCTAAAATATGTAATTTCTCTTTCAAAGAGAGAATGAATTTACTCACCGATTACATCTCCTTTTAGAATTGACACAACAAGTGAAAAATGTTTACTGCTGGTTGCTGCAATACTTGAAGCAATGGGAAGAGTTTCTGTTACATGATTACATAGCTGGCTTATATATTTTGTTAATAATGATTCTGCTCCAAGCACATCCAGATCTGAAACGAACAGTCCAGTTATGCGGTATACTCCTACATACCAGCCTGTACAATTTATATGAAAACCAAAAACATTTGAATATAAAGTGATTCCTCAATCAAAAATACTTAACAGGGAATTCACTAAAGTGCATGTGAAGACTGCCTATATTAGTAACTACAGGTATTACCTTTAAACATATTTACAAGAGAGCAGTGGTATAATTATTGATCAGTAATTTAGGAATGTCCACAGATAGAGTTGAACATCAGCAACCAACATGTTATGCTGCATAATTGACACTTTAATGGCTTTTATATTTTTGTTAGGTTGGTAGCCTTAGAATTCAAAGTAAAATTTACAATAATAAATGTTCCTGATTTTTCCATTTAAACCAATGAAATACCATTTAAGGCAATGCCATGTAATTCATTTCCATTTTACTTGCATTAATAGCACAAAGACTAATAGAGCATAATTTGCCGTTTTTCCCTTACAAATAACAGTGAAATACCACGTAAGTACCACTTTTAAACTCTTGAGTGCAATTATACCAACTGCTACTCCATATGATTCCGATACTGTTGCAAGAATGCATGTGAGTGCTAAAAATAGTCAACACATATGAATCAATCAAGGTAATCCGAGCTCAAGCCAGGCAACCTGCTTAAGCTTGTTTAGAAAAAATTATGCTGCTGACGGCATCCGGTGCCTTCCTATAATAAGGAAACCAGCACACAGCATGTGTAAGGTGTGTAGGGAAATGCGAAAGTAGCATTTACAGCTGATTTTAACTGGCAACTGTAGGGGTGAGTTGGATATTTATTACCTTAACTTACTTTTGTATTTAATAGAACAAGTTTTGAGAACATTCTCCAGAGACTGACTGCTAGACAGAACTGTTGCATCATGGTAGCTTCTGTTTGTGGCATTTGGCATCTACCAAATGTAACTGTAAGGGTGATCTGGTGGGATTGACATCATTGACATACTGGGACCATTATTTTTTGTATTGTATATTAATGATATTGCCAATGAAATCCTTAATAATGTTAGTCTAAATTTGTATGCTGATGACACAACATTGGGTTTCAAGAATAAAGATCTCAATATGTTAGAAATACAAATGAACGAAACTGCGAATTCTATAACCCAATATTTTAATAATTTTAAATTATGTGCTATGCAAAACAAACAAAACAAAAAAAAAAAAAAAAAAAAAAAAAAGGGAATTAATAGTTTTAAACTTTAAACTACTTACTTTGAGCCCCATCTATATTTGGATAATGATATGATTTTACCTGTTGAAACAGTGAATATCCTTGGCTTAATAGTTGATAGTAACTTATCTTGAAATGAGCATATTAGTAAAATAGAAATTAAACTATGTTCAGCCCCCTTTGTGTTACCTAATATATCAAAGTTTGTATCGGCAGAAACTGCAAAGTTACTCGTAGTTTACTTTGCATTAACCCACTCAATAATTATATATGGTATAAAGCTGTGGGGTCTACATCCAAAGCCAACTTTACAAAAATGTTTGCTTTACAGAAATGAGTTGTCAGATACATAGCTAATTTGCCGATAGATAGTTCATGTAAGGAAGCATTTAAAACTCTTTCAATACTAACCCTCCCCAGTATCTTTATATTCAAATCCATTTTGTATGTATGTAATAGGTCTCTTTTAGAATACTCGTCAATGCATACCCATAACACAATAGGAAAACAGAATCTAATAACTCAAACACATAGATTGAGATTATATGAACAAAAGACTGACTATAATGGCAGCAAATTTTTTAATAAACTTCCAATAAATTTTAAGAATAATACTCTATCGTCCAAATTCAAACATGCTCTTACTAAATTTTTTTTTAAAAAAAAAAAAGCTTATTACAATGTTAAAGAATTTCTTAATGATAACAATATTCTACTTGATTTCCGGTAGTAAACATGCTGCTGGGTCTTGTGTAATCTTATCTGTTTTCCACTTACTGTTATGTTTTTTTCCACTGTTTTTATTGTAATTATTTTTATATTCATATTGTTTTCTTTTCTCATTCATTTATTTGTTTATAAATACTGGCTGTTCTTAAACATGCTTTTAATTGTACATATTTGTTTAACATGCTATAAAGGACAATAAATGTGAATTGAAGTTCATTAGACGACCTTAGTTCTTGGAAATATAGGTTTTCTGTCAATTCCTTGTTTTGCTTGATTTAGTAACTGAGCTCTCAGTTCAATTTCATGGTGATGGTTCCAAAACCTGAGTTGCAACTAGAGATTTACCCATTTGTTGTATCTATTATTCCTGAAATGTTGTTGGTCGTGGTTTCCAAATTTCTTTTAGGCTTTTCAAATAAATTTTGTCACTTTACAGAGGATACTATACATATACTCCCAATTTCTTGTTAATTGGATTTGTATCTGAAAGAGGCTTCCTGAGTAGATTCTTAACACTGTACTTATTATGGGATGACAATTTTATATTGTATTGTTTAAAGATTCTCCTGCATTTCCTATATTTTCCAGCTAATCTGGGATGATACGTAAATTCGCTGCATACATTGTCCATTTTCACTGGCTTTAATGTGGTGGTTTCTATGATTTCTTTCTGTTGTTTGTATTTCACCTTTATTTTCTCTATTGTATCTATGCTGAATCTGTTGTGGTTTCAGTGTGCGTCATATGCTGGTATTTTTGTGTGCACTTGGCCTTGCTCAGTGGAATGTTAACCTACCTGTACGCCAAACTGTTGAACATGGAAAACTAGAGCAGATTCAGGTGTAGCTATTGGGCTTGATATATTTGTTGGTATATGGTTTTCTATGGATGCCAAATCCCAGTTTATCATCCTCCAGTTACCAGTTAGTAACATTTCACTTTAAGGGGTGCGGGGGTAGCACAGGGGTTTCATTTCCGGCTCTTGTATTGAGGGTCTGGGGTTTGATTCCTGGCTCTGGGGTGGCGATTTTAAGTCGGGTCTATCCACATCTATACCTCTGGCTGGCTCATGTGAAGTATCCCTAAGGCCCAATGTGGTTCAGAGTCAACAGTAAAAGCTGTAGGTCCTCTCATTCCACCACCATGCTCATACTCACTCTACCATCGGAGCAACAGATTCCGCCCGCTGGGTGCCTCCACCACAGAAATGGGCCCAGTCATCGCTTGGCGGAATGAGATAACCCCAAACATCACAGGTCAAATGGAGAAATGGCAACATTTCACTTTTCCTTAACTACTATGTCTTATTTGCATAGGGTATTTTTAATATTAAATGTTGGTCCATTAATTATAACATGATCCTCATAATTTGGACTTACAAGTCTAATAAGAAGCAAAGAATAAACTCCGATATTGCCGCACGTAATAACCAAAGAATATGGAGGTAAGCACAGATTTACACAATTTCAATGAAAACTTTGGAGTAAAACAGGATGTAAAATTATACTTAAAACTAGAAATCAAAAAGAAAAACACAGCTGCAAATATAAGATTCCTAAATCTTTGCCTAAAACACCAAGTTACGCCAAACTTCGTTAGAAAATACGTAAAATTTAATCACAATGTAAAACATCAAACAGTAGCAGACAAGAAAGTAATCGAAATTGAAAAGAACAAACATTATGCACATTTACAGGACTTGGACCTTAGAATCTATGAATTACACTTATGGTTACCAAAAGTTTTAGGACAACCCTTGTGGGAAAATTTACAGTCAAATTTCCTTATGCTACTTAGCAAGAAAATGAGCGCCAAAACAATGAAACTAAAAGAGAGACTAAACAACCCAATATTTAAACAAAAAAACTCCCTGGAATACCAGAAAAAATCCCCTAGACATAACCAAAAACAGATAGAAACATATAAACATAACCTAAACAATGAACCTAGAACAGGCCAATATGTAGTTAACCTCCCAAAAGAACCATTCACCAGCACTGAGCTATCTGTTTTGAACAATGGCCTAAAAACCTGTATAAACTTCACTAAAAATACAGAAAACTTTGTTGCTGATATCGAAATAGCCTCCAATCACCTAACAGATAATGATAAAAGAATAATAAAATCACAGTGTGAACCAATATTGGACCAGATACAAACCCAAAAATATCACTTCATACCACATCAAAAGATTATCAAATCTCTGAAGTCAAAGCCTGTAGTATACACCAAAGTAGACAAAGGAAACACATTAGTGATATTAGACCAAGAAGATTATGAATCTAGGGTTATGCAATTACTACATAGCCCAGAGTACATAGAAATCAACAAAAATCCATTAAAAGAATGCACCAAGTCACTCCAAAACACATTGATAGAAACCAAAACATTAACAAAAGCCGAAAAATACAGAATTAAACCAGGTTTTCCCACCATACCTAGGTTATATGCACTACCAAAAATACACTAACTCAGCAACAAAATGAGGCCCATAGTGAATAATATAAACTCTCCCACATATAAACTAGCAAAATGGCTTTCAAATACCTTCAACTCCATGCCTGTGTTCAAAAGTCTAAGAATAAAAAATTCATTAGAATTAACCAGTCACCTTTCAGATATAAATATATCAACCATAGACATGATGGTACCATTTGATTTCACTGCACTCTTCCGAAATTAAATTAAATTGAGTTTTATTTATGGATGCTCTTTAACTACTACGGTCCTTAGCATCCCGTTCTATATTGGGCGTGGAAAATCGGTAATTTTGCTCAGAGGCCTCTTTATCAGACTTGAGGTTCTTTTACGTTCCATTAATCTACGACACGGGACCACTGGCTTTACTTCCCTTCCGAAGGAAGTCATGCTAAGGATTTTTATGCCCAAAAAAATCCATCGTCCTCCGCCGGGTTCGAACCCACGACCTTGGGAACTAGAGGTAGCACGGTACCACTAGTCCACGGAGGACGACACACTCTTCCCAAGCACTCTTCCTAGAAACTTGGATATTAAACAATGACACACCTAGAGCACAAACAGAAGATTACTTAAAACTAACAAAATTATGTCTGGGCCAGAATTTCTTTTCATTCCATAACAAAATCTTTAAATAAACCACAGGCCTAACTATGGGAAACCCCCTTTCACCATTTTTAGCAGAACTATATATGAGCCATTTTGAATGCCATATTACTAAATCTTTCCCACATCTATTCAAAACCTGGTATAGGTACATAGATGATATTTTTGCTATTGTTCCAAAAAAAAAAACTTTCAGAAGATGCTTTGAAATTATTGAATTTACAAAAGAGATCTATTAAATTCACAATAGAAAAAGAGAAGATGGCCAATTACTTTACCTAGACATCAGGATCATCAGAAATAATGCACACAACAAATTAACGTTCGCATTTACAGAAAACCAACTCACACAGAAAATTATATTAAAAACAATAGCTACAATCCTACAAGCCACAAACATGCAATTTTAAATAGTATTACAAACAGGTTAGTACATATACCAATGGAGAAAGAGGAATACCAGAAAGACTACCAACACATTATCAACATAGCCACTATGAATGGATACCAGAAAAAAACAATAGATAAGAAGATAAAAAGGTTTGAAAGACAGAAATACATCCAACAAATGATTACGTTGCTCAGACAACAAAAACCACAAACAAATAGAAAATGCACGCATGCACGCACGCACGCACGCACGCACGCACGCACGCACGCACGCACGCACGCACGCACGCACGTTTCCAAAAATGCTTTTTTTTTGATTCAGGGGGTCTCAAAACATATATTTCCGGTGAAATCTCGGTATCGAATTTTTGGGTGGAATACAATGCTTCCCCTACTTACTATACGTAGTAGAAAAAGTAAAAAGAAAATAACCTCAAATTTCCTATGTAGAGACTAATACTTTTGGAAAAAATTCTCTCCTACATGGATTTAAAAGCACACAACAAGCTGCTGCATTCATTTAAAGATACAGAAAACTCCAGAAATATGTATTAAAAGAACTAAAGAAAACATATTGCTCTTTTCAGGAATTTATAGATGACACAGTATTGTAGGTGCTAAATAGATAAAACTGTTACACATGTATGTATTAGCGATTAAGTTTTTAAAAATATTGGCCTTTAAAGCACTAAATATACATACATCTGTTCAAAAAATTCCAGAACTTTGTCCACATTTTTCTACGCTTAGCTTTTACATATTGTGCATGGTCTCTTTTGAAATACTCTCCTCCACAATTGATACACCACTGCCAATGCCATTTCCACTTCCAGAAGCAGTCTTGGTACATCTCTTTCTGGATCATACGAAGCGCTGTCTGCAAATTTTCTTTTATCTCATCTATCGTTGCAAATCTTCATCCTTTCAATGGGGTTTTCAACTTTCGAAATGAAAAAAGGTCTGCAGGGGCCATTTCTGGAGAGTACGGAGGATGAGTCAGCACAGTGATATCATTTTTTGTGCAATAGACACGCACCAATAGGGATGAATGTGCAGGTGCATTATCGTGATGCAGGAGCCATTAATTGTCTCGCCATATTTCAGGCCGTTTCCTTCTCACATTTTCTTGCAGGCATCGCAACACATCCTGATAGTCAGCCTTCGATTGGCACGCACAATTTTGTTGGCATTCCTGACATGAACGTCATCGGTAGATGTTGAAGGGCATCCTGAACGAGGGTCATCTTTAACTTCCATCTGACCATTTTTAAAGCACATGAACTATTCGTAACACAGAGTACGGCTTGAGCACTCATCACCGTAGGCTTCCTGCATCATTTGGTGTGTCCTGTAAAGGTTTTCTTGAGTTTCACGCAAAATTTAATGCAGACGCGTTGCTCCTCTAACTCTACCATCTCGAAATTCGCAAACTGTGTGACAATACGTTCTACTCAATACAGCACTGAACAATAGCTAACAGACATAGTATAATGAAACTTCCGGCAGTTACACATTAAACACAGGAGTGTACAGGGATGCCAACTGCATTTCGCTCCAACACCCCATTGGCGCAAAATTATGAATGTTCCGGAATTTTTTTAATAGACCTCTGTGTGTGCATGTACTAGCAATTAAGTTTTTTTTAACAAATATTGGGTTTTTACATGTTACTTACAATGTTACATTAGCTTGTTGTTACAGTTCCACTACATTTTTATATTTTAAACTAAGTAACCTCTAATGAGTCACCAGTTTATGAGCTTAAACTCACTCTGTGTCATCATGTGACAATAAATATTCTATTCTATGAATGAAGGATTTAATGCTAGGTGTTACATAGCATAAATGAATAAATTCAATGTTATAATCCTACAAGCTAATTACAAGCATCACCAGCAATTTCTAAAAGCCAAAGCCCCTGATATTACCATAGAAGTTAAAGGGAGCAATACAAATGAAAACAAATAAATATCATGTAGTTGGGCTCATACTTCTAATGCAAAGTCTATCAGACTGTTTAAATATAATATAGTTTTACCTTGCTGCAGGCTGTTGCTTTTAAGTTTATGACTATGGCAAAATATCTGAGCAATAAGTAATCTCTGAAATCTCAAAAGAAGGCTCAAACTTGGAGATCGCTCTCGTTCCCTTCCTTCAGGACGGATTGTTCCACAGTTCTGAACTGCCTGAAGCCGTGCTTGAGTTAATGCAGATCCATTCCTGAAAATATACACCGTTAATAAACTTTATTTCAAGTTAATTTGTCTCGAGTCCATTCATTGTATCTGCTAATGCAAATAGATCTCAACTAATATGTATTAAGAACACTATGGTTATACTAATTTAAGGTAAGAATTATACCTGAGAAGTAATTTGACTAAATGTAAAAGGGGCACTGTGGAATTGTGTTTCTCATGGAGGGATGCATCCTTTGCTCGTTTTGACTCTGTCTCCAGCAAAGCTTGGTCTGACATGTGGGCCTTCCCTTCATCATTTTCTGAATGCTCTCCTAGTTCAACTAGAACAGTCAAATTATATGAGTAGGCTATTAGCTATTGTGAAATAATAACCGATGATATGATGAATGATGCAACATAATGTTAAGTAAGGAAGAGGAGAAGGAGCAGGAGGAGAATAATAAGAAGAAGAATGAGGAGGAGGTCTCATTTTGCTTTGCTTGGCATAACAAAGCAGTAAAACTGATTATGTTAGGAAAATAAAACTTAATCTAAGCACATGCACTGTTAGGTAAAGCTGCTTACAGGTAATTTAGGCTCTTAAACAAAGAATTTCTAAGCTTTTCTTAAGTTGGGCTAGGGTTAAGCATAACCTTAACATTTCATGCTAAAAACAATGCTTAATTTTGCATTTTGAAGCACTTTTGATCCTGAATAATACGTTATAATATCAGACATCAAGTACAACAACCAATATTACACCTTAAGCTTTCACGGCTGGTATCACCGTCTTCTTTAAATAATTAGTTTCCAGGCTGATTACTATGGCTGATGGTTAAAATTATAAACCACAACTTTCTCTCGCTTCTACGTCTGTAAACAATCTCAAATTTGTTCATATTACCTGCAATAGATGAAAGTAAGACAAAAACAATAACAACTAAACAAATTCTGTTTGTTCCTTTCATTTGCCTCCAAGAACTGCTGACAACATGTACCATGATAGTAGCAGCCAGTGAAAGTTTTGGTTTAGGATTTAATCATCCATTATGTCACAACGGTTCAGAAGGCTATAATTTTAAGAAACTAGCCAGTGTGTTTGTGGTCTGTTTAATGACCCATTACAAAAATTACCCTTACATTATGATATTACACAACAGTGTTGTAACACACTAGAATACCTTTAAATGCTGCTTTTAATGCTGTCTCCAGGCCACCATCAGCCATAAGACTTGACACGAGAAGATCTGTCATGAATCTGTGTCCTGGACTTATACTTGCTGGATCTGACCCTGAAAGTATTAAAATTTAAACTATAAGTGAGAATAACCTGTATATGTAGATAGATAGATAGACAGATACATTTATTTCAACATAAATATACACATACAAGTTAATATTCAGTTGGGTAACCTTATCACACATTCATCTATTATTAAATAAGGTAACTCTTATTAACTGAATACATTGTAACCCCTCTCTTGTAAGTTTCTGACTATTCTACTGTCCTGTAAGCTTTAACACTGAGCTTATCTTGCTACTGGGGCCACTATATACAAAATACTTACCCCTATCTATTTCCATAGAATCTACTCCATTTTACTTGATTAATTATTTTATCCATTTTCTTTTTGCCTTTCCTTAATAACTACCATGTCCTTAATGGCCTTATCTGGAATAACCTGTATATAGTTAATGTACAGGAACTTCTTAATTATTCAACTTCATATTCTGATTGTGATTGTCTGATAAATTCATCTTGGTAAGACAATTTTACTGTGTTTGAGCTGCAGTTACTGAAACACTATTGACAATTTCATAAAGGTTCTGTTTCTTAGCCAGGATTAAGATTAATTTAATATACTGTAACATGGCATGATGCAAGAAAGTTTAAGCTCAATACATTATGTTAAATGGTGCTATTAGGGTGTGTCTTAATGTAACTTAAAATTTTGTCAATGTCAATCTTTTCCTTCACATTAAGATAAGTTTCAATGTGGCTTATTTGAACCAATTGCATGGAAGAAGAACAGTACTCTTCTATGGGATTATTTGAAGTTTTCTACTGCTTTTCTTCGTTTGTTTATTTTGTAAACACCCAGTGGGGAACAGAAGCGGTTAAAGTCATGACGGAAGAAATAAAATTAATGATTGTTTTGTAACTGAAGCAGGAAGTAGTTAGAGCCAAAGAGAGTATACCAGTCATGTTTGCCATTGATTAGAACTACTAATAAGAATTAATCACATACTATTAAGCAATCATCATCCAAGTACTCTTTAGCTTAACATATATTATGTCATGTCACAATAAGTCATGTTAAGTTAAGCTCATTGTAATTACAACTTTAAGACTGGTAAAGTTACATTGGGTACATTTAGTGAGCCCAGTGCTGCAACCAGCGTACTGCTGGAACAGTGAGTGTAGCAAATAAATACTTCACTGCACAGGCAGCAGAAAGAATAAAAATGGCAGAGAAAGTTTGCAAACGATATTTAATAGAACATGTATCATATGATACATTTGGCAGCGAGAAGCTGAATAGAAAGAGAGGGTTTTGTTTGTCTTAGTACTATTTAATAGACTACTACACCTCATCAACTTTCTTATGCAGCAATAACAGTGTAAGTAGTTGTTCACGAGACCACAATATGTAGATACTACGAGGGCTGATCAATAAAGACTGAGACTGATTTTTTTTCACAGATATTTATTACTCCATTTCAATGTTGACATGATCTTTATCAAAGTAGTCCCCTCCTAATGAATGCACTTTTTATAGCATCTCTGCCAGTCCTCGAACACATGGTGCAGGCCATTCTTTGTCAGGTCTTTGAGAATCGCCTCATTTTTCTTTAGCACTGCTTCAGTGCTCTCAAATCGAATACCCCGGAGCTTTGCCTTTAGTAATGGGAATAAAAAGAAATCACAGGGGGTAAGACCGGGGCTTTAAGGTGGATGCGGCAGACAGGTAATGTTGAATTTAGTCAAAAATTCCTGGACTTGATTTGCGATGTGAGGCTGCATGTTGTCGTGATGAAGTCGCCACCCATTCCGATGATGTTCTGGACGTTTCCTTGTAATGTGCTTTCTCAGTGTAGCCAATACTGACATGTAGTAGCTGCTGTAACAGTAGTGTGAGGGGGGGGGGGGAACTGCATGCTGGTAAATCATGCCATTCCGAAACACCAGGCCCACCTTGCTTAGCACAGAGGACTCGCCCTTCTTTGAAGTCCTTGAACCACCTAAACACCGTTGCACGAGGTAGTGCATCTTCACTGTATGCTTGCTTCAGCTTTTCAAAAGTTTCAAGGCTGTATGATTTAAATGAAAATAAAATTTTATTGCGCTGTATTGCTCCTCTCGTGTCACCTCCATTTTGTGGTATGTGAAATTCAAGTAGGGTCAACAATATACAGCATTACTACCAACCTACAGTTACAAGAGTGCTGTCGCTTATGGACATTATACATGAAACCCTGCTCTTTTCAAGTATTCCTGGTAGAGACATAAAACTATCAAGGAAACTACAGAAAAAAGTCAGACTCAGTCTTTATTGATCAGCCCTCGTACATCCTAATAGGAACCAGTTTTAAGCATTCCACAGTGTCTAGAAGTACAACGGTATATTTTAGTATTTAAGACTATGGTCATAAATAATATTCTACAGATTACAAATATATTTACCCTTATGCTTTTATGTTCCTAATTCTTTAATAGGTTCCCAAGTAGATGCATTCCTTTGGCTTTCATTAATAGTGAGTAAATAAATAAAAAAAATTATCTCATATGTTACATTGACATGACTTTCTCTACCCTCTTATCATTTATTAGTGAGTATACAAACTTTTCTTACAAAAACTTATTTTTCTATCTACTTCATTTTAATGAGGCACACCTTTGTAGAAATAATTACATTACACATTTCATTACAGATACAAAGGGAATAGCAATAGTCAAATGTTCAAGAACTGGACACTACATACTGGGCTAAAAATTCCATTCTCTTTCTATTGCAATCATAATAAAACAATTGAATATTGACAGGATTTTAAAAGAATGACACAGTATTGAACAAGTCAAATCAATAATAATGGATATCTCAGAAATGGTTTTTTTGAGTTATTTGAAATAAATTGTGTGATTTAAGGAGATCTCTATTTATTTGTGTAGTACATTTTCATCTATAGTTTAACGTTTACCACCAGTTATACAAGATTATACAAAATTTCTTCCAGCCCACCTCTGTGGTGTAAGGATAGCATGTCACCTACATTCAAGAGGTACCAAGTTTGAATCTTAGTTAGGGTGAGTTACTCGAATAAGGTTTTCTTTCAAGGGTTTTCCTCTATCCTGAGAAGGCAAATGTCATGTCACTTTAAGCTCTATGGACCCCAGGCTCATTTGTGAAATCATTTCACTCATTTCATTCATTAGACCTACCAGGTTAGAAGATATTAATTTTAAAAAAAACAAAAAAAAAACAAACAAACAAAAAAAACTTATGCATGAAGAGGACTTCACAGGCTATTCCCAAAAAAGTCAAGATATATATTTTATTTGTCATGCAAGCATCTTTAATACATGTTATTTTCATCAATATTTGTAAGAGCCATTTTTGAGAAAATAAAAAATTTTGATAAAAGTTGCCATCTAAAGGGTAGTTTGGTGTTGTGGGGTTTCCTTGAAAAATTTAGTACTGCATCTTTGGAAGATATTGAACTTAAATACCATACTTGTATTTCTTGAATTTTGTTTTTGAATTATGTTATTCTCTCTCTTTCCTCAGGTTCAAGCCCAGTGGAGGGCAACAGATTTTTTCGAGTGTAAAATGATTTATCATTTTTAAGATTAAACAATGACCTCTACTGACTTACGGAGAAGAACTTGGGTGTCCTCTCTAGAGGTAGAAAAAAAATCATAGGTCCATTTTATTTAGACAGAGTAAAACAACAAATAATAAATGAATTCTCTACATAAAAAACATTAATAAAGTTGAAATGCTACTATAAAGTTAACAATGTAATATCGACAGTTCAAATCTTTTTCCCCTTAATATGATAGTCAAAAAGAAAACTAAAAGGCCCATAGTGAACAACATAAACTCTCCCACATATAAACTAGCAAAATGGCTTTCAAATACCTTCAACTCCATGCCTGTGTTCAATAGTCTAAGCATAAAAAATTCATTATAATTAGCCAGTCGCCTTTCTTTCAACAAGAGTGTCCTATCTTTGAACTTATTTTGGAACATAATTAATGTTAAGTGACCGCCACGACTTCAATAGGTTGCATGTATACGGTTGACCCAATTTTCAATGACAGAAGAACGTAAATTAGGTCCAACTTCACGAATAACACGCGAGATGTTATTCATAAGATCATTTACTTTTTCTGGCTTGTTGACATAAACTCTAGATTTAACATAACCCCACAAGAAGTAATCCAACGGCGTTAAATCTCATGACCTCTGGGTCCAGTTAACATTACCACCATGGGAAATGATGAAACCTCTGAACTTCTCCTTCAAAAGATTGATTGTTTCGAGAGCAGTATAACATGTGGCACAATCTTGCTGGAACCAGATGTTTCTGAGATCCATAGCATCCAATTGAGGCCAAAAACAGTCCCTTATAAGAACCCGGTATCTTTCTCAATTGACAGTTACAGCTTCTCCACCTTATCTTGGAAAAAATATGGACCAATGATTCCACCATACCAAAATCCACACCACACAGCAATCTTTTGGGGATGAAGTGGTCGTTCTTGAACCTGCATTGGATTGTGATTGCTCCAATAGCGGCAATTTTGTTTGTTAACACAACCATCCATCCAAAAGTGGGCTTCGTCGCTGAAGATGATTTTTCAACAAAAATCCGGGTCAGCTTTCAATTGCTCCATAGCCCAGGTAGCGAATTCACGGCGCAACCTATGGCCATTGGGCTTTAGTTCTTGAGTTAACACCATTTTGTAAGCGTGAAACTTCAAGTCCAGGTGCAGAATTTGCCAAGTTGTGGTCAGCGAAAGCCCCAATTCTTGCGCTTGTGGAGCAATTGATTTGTTTCCCTTCTCGCGTGCACTCTCACAAACGGCGCCTATGTTTTCGTTGGAGCACTTACATCCATTACGTACAGGTGTTCTTTGATCGCTGACAGAACCACGTCTTTCAAATTTATCGATCAAACACCGAATCGTTCTCTCGCAGGGACGATTATTCACACCGTAAACTTCACGCAATACACAGAAGATTTGGCGAACAGATGATCCATTTTGATAGTAAATTTTCACAATTTCTACATGTTGCTGAATGCTGTAACGTTCCATGCTATTTGTCAATAACAACTGTAACCACATGAAAAAAATTACTGCTGTAACTCAATAACAACGGCAGCTATCACCTGTTAAAGATAGGACACTCTTGTTGAAGGACCCTATACATTTAACAATGGCACACCTAGAACACAAACAGAAGATTACTTAAAACTAACAAAATTATGTTGATATTGTAATGAAAAGAAGCTAGAAACAGTGATGTGTATTGAATTTATTTAAAGGTGAGTCGGAATTGTTACACTAACATCACTTAAGTTTACTCACTTAACATGTTTCGGGAAACCGTTGTTCCCATCCTCAGAAGGTTAATTCGACTGAATATGTCGAATTAACCTTCTGAGGATGGGAACAACGGTTTCCCGAAACATGTTAAGTGAGTAAACTTAAGTGATGTTAGTGTAACAATTCCGACTCACCTTTAAATAAATAACAAAATTATGTTTGGACCAGAATTTATTTTCATTCCATAACAAAATCTTTAAACAAACCACAGGCCTAACTATGGGAAACCCCTTTTCACCATTTTTAGTAGAACTATATATGAGCCATTTTGAATGCCATATTACTAAATGTTTTCCACATCTATTCAAAACCTGGTATAGGTACGTAGATGATATTTTTGCTATTGTTCCAAAAAAACTTTCAGAAGATGCTTTGAAATTATTGAATTTACAAAAAAGATCTAAAAAATTCACAATAGAAACAGAAGAAAATGGCCAATTACCTTTCCTAGACATCAGGATCATCAGAAATAATGCACACAACAAACTAACGTTCAGCATTTATAGGAAACCAAATCACACAGAAAATTATAATAAAAACAATAGTTACAATCCTACAAGCCACAAATATACAATTTTAAATAGCATTACTAACAGGTTAGTGCATGTACCATTGGAGAAAGAGGAATACCAGAAAGAATACCAACACATTATCCACATTAGCCACCATGAATGGATATCAGAAAAAAACAATAGATAAGAAGATATAAAAAAGTTTGAAAGACGGAAATACATCCAATGAATGACTACTTTACTCAGATAATAAGCTAATTCCTCGATAATTTGCTGGCTCATTGTTATCTCCTTTTCCCTTAAATACTGGCACTCTAATTGGTGTCCTCCAACATTTCAGAACCTTACTCTCTTCAAATATCATATTAAATACCTGTACCAATATATTCATCCTTTCCTCAAGACTCCATGCCCTCCAAAATTCCCCTGATATGCCATCAATACCACTAGCTTTATTTCCTTTGCTTTACTATTTGCTCCCTTATTTTGCTAATGTCAAATTGTCAATTGTTCAATTTTTAGGTGTTAGTCAACCACCTATTTTGGTTGGGTGCTCCTTTGGCCTCAAAGAGGCCTTCAAAATGTTTACCCCATTCCTCTGGCCCGGTACTATTTTCATCTACATGCTTTCTATATTCTCCTAACTATTGGCCATATTATTTTACTGTCATTTGATATCACAGCCTCCTGTAATTGTTTACTAATTTCCTACCCCATTCTCTCCTTTTTCCTTCCAAGAGACATTTACATTGCCATCTTGAAATAAAAAAATGTTCTTTCTTGTTGCTCCCCTGTATGCCTCCATATTCTTAACTGTCTTTCCACTCTACCTTTAGCCACCCGACATTCCTCATCAAACCATCCCTTATCATCCTTCTTCGCACCCATTTAACTACCATCTCCATCCTCATGACTGTTTCTTTGGGACTTTCCTCCATCATCAATCCTTCTACACTAACATTAAAATCTGCACTTCCAACATATGACTCTAGTTGTTTTAAAAATGTTTCTATTTGCCCCTCTCTAAAACCTATATCTTACT
The DNA here is from genome assembly GCA_030765065.1 of Deroplatys truncata. Classification (NCBI taxonomy): domain Eukaryota; kingdom Metazoa; phylum Arthropoda; class Insecta; order Mantodea; family Mantidae; genus Deroplatys; species Deroplatys truncata. The sequence continues at coordinate 107,554,596 of CM060976.1, forward strand.
AGATCAAATTCCTCACAAAAATCTAAAAGCTTCTTTCCTTCCTCATTGCAAATTTTACCATTACTAGTCCTTCATACTCCCTTTTCTTTGTCTCTATCATTTTAATATCGACCAATTTAATCTGTGCCTCACTTACCCTTGCATTAAAGTCTCCCATTATTATAAAGCCTTTATACATGCATCTATTCTGCAGTTCTTCCATTCTGGTCCTAATTTAACAAATTTGGGTTGTAAAACTCTGAAGTCACTGGAGGGTTATATACTGCTGCCACACACACCCTTTCCATCCCCCCTATGTCATCTAACTCACAGCTTAACACTGAGTCACCACCTAGTTCTTTCAACACTTTCATTTGCAAACTTTCTCTTGTGAACAACCTGATACCTGCATCCTCTCTTTTCTCTTAAGTCCCCTCTTTCCATAAAAGTTAAAACCAGCCATCTCGATGTTAATATCCTTATCCAGCCATGTCACAAATAGAGCAATTACATCATTGCATTTAACAACTGCAGTATTTCTCCATTCTTCATCAGTCTTTTAGTGTTCCAGAATATAACCCCCTATTCGTTTCCCTATACCAAACTCTTTCTCTTGAATCTGAAGTCCTGCTTCTGTCAATCCTGCCTGTGTCTACTTCCCCTCTCCCCCGGTCTCTAATTGCTAATTCTATCTCCTGTTGACAATAGGCTCAGTCCAGTAACCCTCTTGTCTATCCTCGCAGCTGCCACCAAGGTCATTCCCTGAGCGTTTTCTCCCAGCTGACTCTCAGAAGTCCCTCATCTAGTTGGTGACATCATTTGATCTTCAACACTTGCCACCGCTCTCTTGCATGTACCTCCACATGCACCTTCCCCCAGCCTAGTACTCTCACCCGACAATGACCATGTACTAAAATCTCCATGGCTCCACACATCCAGTCCAGCTGCTGCTCCTAATGCCAGCCTTCTTTAATCCTCCCTCAGCTGATGCAATGGTGAAACCCATTTTGAAGGCGATGCCAACAGTTATTCCTGCTGCTCAAATCTCTCTCCCTTCCCTCCGTTTCTGATGTCACTAAATATATACATCGTCGCTTTAACTTCTCCATGTCACTCTTACTCACAGCTCCTCCCAGACTCCCTTCTCCCCTCTCCACTGCTTCTTCTTATGTTTCCCTTATTTGTTTCTTGTGGCAAAGCTCGTGTGATAATGCTGACCAATATCCTGTCTGATCCCATCTATCCACAGTGTCAGTCCTCTTACAAAAGCCTGTTTTCCTTGATCTCTAGATTTCTTCATTTCTCGCATTATAGTGCCTATAGTTTCTCTTTCGTTTTTGCCGTAGTCCTCTTCAAAAAAAGTTTTCAAACCTTGAAGCTTTGCCGTATTACTTAGAATTTTCCATTTGAAGTCCTCCATCACTAATTTTGCTATTATGGATCCAGGGTTTGCTGCCCGTCTTCCTATTCTAAAGGAATCAATTATTTCCCATCCTTTTAATTTAAGCTTCAGTTTGTCCCTCGTGAGCTCTTCCACTTGTTGCCAGGTTCCTGTGCTTCTTTCCTCCTCGCATCCAAAGATGATTATATTCCTCTTTCTATTAGCTTATTCAATCCTTTCCAGATATGTCAATCTTTGGTTCAACTCTGCTACTTTTTCTCCTACTTTTCTTTCAAAATTTCACATTTCCGTTTTTATTTCTTCCATGTCTCTGATCAATCGTTTATCTATTCTTCTTTCCATGTGTTTCATATGCACCATATCTTCTGCAATTCTTTTCAGTATCATCCTTACGTCTTCCATCTCCGATCCAGGGTTCAGATCTACTCCACTAATGATAAGCAGAAATGCCAGAACTAATGCTGCCCACAATCATGCCAATAATACCCTACTGCCCTTCATGTTTTTTGTCCATTTCATCCCCTTAAAATTACTGATTCGTGTGCAATAACTTTCAAGCGATATACCCATCTTTGTGGTGCTCGCGCGACATACATCTGCTTCCAATTGCTTCCCTCCAGCAAGTCTTCAACATAAGCCTGAAGACAATAATCTAAGGCTTCTTCAATTACCCATAAGAGCAAATAGTAATGGGATACCAGCTAGAAATATTACTGGTGTTTCTATTTTTAAAAATAAAAAGTACACGAGAAAGAGAAGCAAATATTGATAAATTAAATAAAGAACAAAGAGAGAGTATTGTGTGGGTATGACCTGGTGTATGGAGGCTAAAAGGGATGAGAAAAGGTTTCCCACAAAATCAGTGCCCATTATGTGGAGGAAAAGAAGATATGGAGCACATAATTTTTTAATGTAAAGGGACAGAGATTTGGGGAAAAGAGTGCAAAATGGGAAATGGCTTAAATTAGCCAGAAAGGTAGCATTAATTAAACTTTAGTAAAGATAGCAAGACGATAGGTGAGTACCTAACTAAAATAAAAAAGAAATGGAATTGGTCAATAAAAAGAGAAGCAAATCAAACATAAACTTAAGGGGTGTTAAAACAGAATGTTTTTAGATAATAAGGAAATTCTGACATGAATATGGCAAGTTAACAGCCTGGGCTGAATGCTTAGCCATATTCTAATGTATTCTTTGTATTGATGCTTAGTACAAATAAATATTCATTCATTCAGTTTTAGAAAGTAGCATCATGCTTACTTTCGTGAGTATACTGGTACTCTACCAGTCTTTTAACATTCTTCTTGTTCACTATTATCTTACTAACAATATTGTCCTTTATAGTTCTAATAAGCATGTGATCGGGGCTAGGAGCTGTGTCTACTGCAATGCATTGATTGTGTAGCTGTGATTATTTCATCTTTAGAAATGTTGTTGTTAAATGTGTCATCTATTTCAGAATGCTCATCACTAAACTTTTGTGCCCTATCAGCTGACTTTTTTTTTGAGAACATGTTCTGGTAAAAAAAAATTGTGAATATCATCTTTTGCAATTTTACTTGTTTTTTTGTTTCTAGAATCCATCTAATAGCTTTCCTACGTTGATTATAAAACTGGATTTGGTTAGTTAATAACCATATTTAGTTTTCCTTTTTTCACTAATCCTTTTGTTTGCTCTTTCAGGATTGTTCCAATATAACAGTCCCACAACTAAGATTCTTGTTCGAGTATATTAACCAGTTCCAAAGTAAAGCTGATCGCAGAAAATATGATGCACTAGAATACAAGTTATGTAGAATGCAAGAATGGAACTGCCCCTGCTTTAGTGCTTCCAAATTTCAAAGAGGACAATGTCTACTAGAGATCCTCCAGCTAATTCAGATTTAATTAAGTAATTGATCTCTTGCAATATGCATGCAAAAGGCGATTGATTACCTGGGAAATTATAATCATTAGTGTCAGGGAAAATGATACAAAATGCTTACTGCAGTGGCAGCGGTGGTGGAGGATTCCTTTAAGATGAGTTAAATGATTATTGATTGTAATAAGAGTAATAATTATAATAAATATTTAGACATAATACTGCATGTATATTGTTTATTTATTTATTTAACTGCTAAGTTCATACATGCTTATGGACTGACCTTAACCCTAATTATTTGACCATCAATAACTATTTCAGTATACAAATACAGAAGTTAACATATTACATAGATATCCTTTGTCAACTAAAAATTTATCTAAATTTGCATGTTTTCTAACTGACCATTTCCATTTCATCTTCACTTCCCATAAAAGCTCCCCTAACTTGCAATCTTATTCTGGTCTTAAAAAAGTCTTTCTAAGTGCAATTTCTTTGATTCTCAGTAACTATTTCTTACTTATTAGACTATCTTCCAGCCATTAGTGGCTTTACATTGAAAGATAATGTGCACTTCATCTTCCCTCTCCCCACATAGATAGGAAACATTTCAGGAATAACCTCTTCCCTCATTCCCCTTAGTTTCCAAACCCCTAATTGAAACCAGGAACCCTTCTCTTCATTCTTTTTGCACATTAAAACGTACTTCTTTTCTGGGTCATCTTTTAATTCCTTGTAGTAAGTCAATGAGCTTTTCTCCCTAACCTGGGCAATAAAGATTTGTCTATCCATGTCTTTCATTCTTGATCTCACTTCCCTCCAAAAGCCTCTTTCAAAGTATCCAATTTTAACTGAAAAGTCTCCTAACCCATTTTTAAATAACTGCTCTCTAATTTTGTGAGCCGGAGCGAAATATATAAGCATCTAACTTGCTCCTGAGCAATCTCCCACTATTCGGATGTGTACCAACCAGCGGTACCACCCGATGTTCCTCCACACCAGCAGCATCGTATTCACCGTGATACTCAATCTCTCCTTTAATTCGTATTAGGCTCCCTCTAGGTGTTGATGACATGCTTGACGAACTTGATCTTGACAGCTGGTAATGTTCCGCTCCACACTCCGGAGCTTGACCTACTTTCTCTAGCCAGCTAGGCAGCCAAGACCGACTCTCTTTCATCCAGAGATATGCTCCCTTCCTTGTTTCCAGGTGGGCTCCTGTTCATTCTCCTAATTTCTTGATTTGTCACCTCTTCAACCCTTGGATTTCCTGACATTGCAATTCCCGCTGTCTTTGTTACAATTTGCAATTCATTTCCTCTTTGATCCTTCTGTTGTATCTTAGAATGTTATTGAACTCATCTATTGGCTGCCTATCCACCCAAAGCCATAGGTTGTGTATGTGCGCTCGCTTACCCTTTGATCTTGCTCTCTCATCTGTTGCACTAACCCTTTCTTCAAAGCTCTCTGCTCCACCGATAAGTCTCTAATGATAAATTTATTTGTCGCTTTTAATTTATTGGATCTTTTCAGCACTTCAAAAACAGTATACATGGTCCCAAATCTGACTACTATTATCCTTCTTCTTGTATTCCTTCCAACATGAAAGCTTCAACGATTTCCTCTCCATTTAGCATCATTTCTCGTCTTCCTTCCAAAATTTCTCTCACTTCCTGGACGAGTCACAATGCTCTTCTTTCTTCTACTCCAGATATTACCATATTGAATTTCTGGTATCTTTCTTCCAAGGATTCGACTCTCCTTTTAATGGTTTGACCTTCTGTTTTCATATCTTGCATTTAAATTTTAATTTCCTCTTTTAACATCTCTCCCACATCATTCATTCTTCCCGAGCCTTTCTTCCATTCCCTGTAATCTGTTCACAATTTCTTCATCAAGCCCTTGATCCCATTAGGCCCAGGATTCATCTCCACTCCTTCAATAATTAATGGCATACCAATTACATACATGCAACATAGAGATAAATACCTATAGTTTCTCCCTGCTGAATATTTTTCTTGAACAGATTCCACTTCATTCTACTGTAGAGGCCAATTTTGTAGACAAAACTCTGTAGATTTCTATACTGATTCCCATTATTTTGTTACTTATGACAATTTTACCCTTCTGCCTGCAGCTCTTAACAAATACAATCTCTCCCCCCACTGCTAGCTTAGCACTCCATGTGTATTGTTGTTAACAAATTTGCTCATGCATGACTGAATTTAAGACAAGATGGAGAAAGGAAAGGAGGGGAGCATCATTTTGCCTTTTGGCAATATTTGTTAAGAAACAATGAATCATGACGATGTGAAAGAACCTGAGTCTGTCAAGCAGGAGTATCTGCTTTGGTTAAATGTAAATAGTAAAATATTTGTGGATATATTTGACTGTTATTTTGGAATGGTTATTTGTAACTATTTTGATTTTGAAACTGGGACAATCGAAGCTGTTACAGAAAAATAATCACTTTTCTCAGCTCTTATCCTAAGCTTTATTTCAAATCTACCAACTCTATATGGCAGAGGCATTGCTTACAATCTACAATTTGAGTATGTGGTAGATATTAACCATTAAATTAGTGATAAAATCTTGAAATTGAGTCAAAATTTTGAACACAATATTGTCTCCACTTACATGACAAACTTCACAAGACTAATTTCAAGCAGCGACCTCCCTATCTTCAGTAACTGCGTCAATAAAGCTCTCACGACATGTCGGGCTCTATCGGTGGATGTAATATCAGCTGTCCTATCTGTCAACCAGATGAAGTCATCCCCACCGGGAATTTCGAAGTTCATAAGATCTTCTTGGTGTTTTGTAATGAAAATGTTTTACCATGTCTTCAATTCGAACAGTTTTTGATATGTTTCAACAATTTAATTTTTGGTTCAATGTCATGATTCTCTGTCCAAAAGCAACCTTAGGAATTTCTTAAACCATCCTTTGAAAGATGTCACACCGAAAGCCAAATTATCAGGTATCTATCAAATGAATTGCGAGAACTGCAAAAAGATATACATCAGAAAAACAAAAAGAAATTTGGACATCAGAAGGAGGGAACATATGAGAAATTTAAAATTCAAATACACCTGATAAATTAGACATAGCTCATCATTTTTGGACAGGGAATCATGACATTGAACCAGGAATTAAATTGTTGAAACACATCAAAAAACCATTCAAATTGGAAACATAGAAAATGTTTTCATTACAAAACACAAAGATGATTTTATGAACTTGAAATTGCTAATGTGGATGACATCATCCAGTTGACAGAGAGGACAGTTGGTATTACATACACTGATAGAGCCTGGCATGACACGAGAACTTCAGTCGAACCAGCAACTGAAGATATGGAAGACGCTTCTTGAAACTAGTGTTGCGAAATTCATTATGTAAGTAGAGACAATATTGTGTTTAAAATTTTGATCAATTTCAAGAGCTTATCAAGCATTATGCTCTACTGTTAAAATACCTCCTGATTATCTACATTAAATTATTGTTTATGCATATCCTATAACATTATAAAACTTGATGATAAAAGGAAGCACTGTCCACAGTGAAGCTTTCACATTTAATTAAAACTGGCTATGTCAACTGATGCAGTAATTTGTATCACAAATTACTTAAATGTAAATAATGATTGTAATATGAATATGCATTTTTATGTGACATTGATTTCAGATGTTTATTGATTGTAAATATTGTTGGAAAGTAAATTTATAAGGCTTTACTGAAACTGTCAATAATAGCGCAATAATGCAGCGAGGGGGGGTGAGCTATTTATCATTATTGGAAACGAGGAAGTTATGTAATGTTGGCGCGTTTTATTAGCCAATTGCAGCTCAGTTATAATCTTTAGGCGTATCTGATTGCAGGAGTATAAATAGGGCAAGTTAGAGGTAAAGTCAGTCAGTCCTTCAGTTCGCCGAAAGCATTCATACATTACACGTCGTCGTACACTACACGTCGTCTTCAGTCAGTCAGTTCGTCATACAATTGGATATAGATTCACAAGTTACGCGCAGCAGAATTATGAAAGATCTAAAATATGGTAAAGTTAATTATACAAAAGGTTGAAGTACGTTGATTAAAAGTGATCAGTAAGAAGTTATTATAACAGTTTCAGTTTGGCGAGTATCTAGATCAATATGTAAAAGTGATAGTGAACGTGTTCGACAATAAAAATTATAAAACAAATTTCTTCATCAGTGTTCTTTTTGGATAAAAGATTCCTTTCCGTTTACACAACCCTGATCAAGACACATGTTCGACCCAAGATAAGATAATAGCTAGCCGGAGGACATTTGAAATGAAATCAAACAAAAACTAACACTGATGCAAATTGCTAACACAAGATGGCAACGCGTGAAGTAAACACACATACACAAACATCACAAGCATCAACATTATAAGTAATACCGCATCAAAGTGGCTCCCATACGTGGGGCAGTTAAAATTATGTAACCAAACAAAACAAAACAAAAGCAACACAACATAAGATCTTCAAGTTCTAATAATTTACGTAAAAACATTACGTAAACAATAATTCTACTACAAATTGGCACCCAGAACGTGGGGCAGAGTAACCAGGAAAGGAACACGATGACCAGGAAAGGATCAGAATTAACCAGGAAGAAGTGAGATGACCAAAGGGGCGAATGGAGAAGTGAACTGAACTACAAGACGCAGATTCCAGAAACAACAAAAGGAACGACAGACTACACGGATGATTGGACATCGTAATTCCGAGATTACAAGGCAACAGGGTAATTCAACTACAAAAACATCGAGACAACGTAGATTCATCATAACACAACGCAGAAGCAACATATAACCTAGGAGAGAGGGGCAGGAAGCTGGACATCAACGTAACAGCAACAGACAGCATCACAAAGGTCAGAGTATCGTAATTTTTTTTTTTTAGAAAACAAAAACAATGGCTACTAATAATATTGAAGAAACAATGATGGAAGGGGATAGTGTAACAGTTAGCTGTAATTCAATACAGGTTACAGAAAAAAGCTCAAACGATGTAGTATTGGAGGGAGGAAATGTTAATGCAGGAAGTGAGAATATAATAGCAGGAAATATTAATTCTGATACTAGAATGATTATGGAAATGCTGAAAAAGATTAATGAGAATATGGAAAAGAGTTATAGGGAATTAAGGGAACATATTGGTAGGAGCTTAGAACAACAACTAACTCAGAGGAATGAGATATTACAGCAAAAAATAGATCAAAGCAGGGAAGAAATTGAAAAGAAAGTTACGAAGCTAGATAGTAGTATGCCAAAAATGAAAGATGAAAATGAGGAAGTAATAGCAAGTGAGATAGGAGAAGTTTCAAAGGAAATGCTAGACATGAGCAGGGAAATAGGTAACAAAGAAAGTGAGGTTAATACTAAAAGTGAACATGTTGACGTAGAATGTACAGAGTCAGGTAGTAGAATGAGTAACATTTCAAGTGAGATAAGAGAGATGAAAGAGGTTATGAATGTAGTTGTGAACCAGGCACAAGTTAATTTCAGAGGGGAGATATCAGAAATACAGAATGAGTGAGTAATGCAAAGAAATAAATTGTACCAAGATGTTCAAAATGAAAACTCCAGTCCAGTACAGTTTGGTACAGATTTGTCAGAGTATTCTCAAGTTAAAAAGATAGCAGATGAATTGAAAATGAAAGTTGTTAAAAGATGTATTGTTCAGGAAACTTTAGATTGTTTTCAAATGTTATCAGGGGATGAAATTTCATATGAATACAAGAGATTATTCATGAACAAAAATTTGAAGGTTAGGATACAGCTACGAGTAATGTTTAGCCACACACAATTTGATCCAGGAGGGTAAATAACAATGAGATGTAAAGTAAATGCTGGATAGTTAAAGATGACTTGCAGAGAAATGTATTGGAACGTAAGAGGGTTAATTATTTATATGTTATTTGAAAAGAGAAATAAATTATAAAAAAAAAAGAGAAATGTTTAAAAAAAAAAAAAAAAATTAAATTTTTAGTAACTGTAACAACATTTGAAAATCAAGAATGCAAAGATTGAAACTTAATATGATATTAAATTAAAAGTACGTAAATACAATTCTAAGAGTATTGTTAAAATAAAGTACAAAATAACAACTGGTAAAAATAATTAAAAAAAAAATACTTATGTAGCAAACAGAAAGAGGTGAAACATTGTCTAGATTTAAGAGATATCAATATATTTGTATAAAGGGTGAATATTTTTGGTAAATATGTTTAATAATAAAAAAAAAAATTTTTTTTGAATTGATAAATTTTTGTTAACAATATAAGAAAGCAAACCATTTTCTTAACAGTAAATAAATAATTTAGGGTACAGTATTTGCTATAAAAAATTTTGTGATGTCAGATTAATATCTAAATTAATTAAACCAGAGCCAGTAAGTAGTGGCGAGAAAAAAAAAAAAAAAAAAACATATGTCGTGTGTTAAATACGTGTGAAGTGTTAAGTGAAAGTGATAGCGTGTGTTCCAAGATTTAGGAGACTAAAAACACAATTATAAAATTTCCAAACAAGTTGTAAATATTTATAATTATGTTTCTAGTGGGGCATATGATGCAGTAATTTGTATCACAAATTACTTAAATGTAAATAATGATTGTAATATGAATATGCATTTTTATGTGACATTGATTTCAGATGTTTATTGATTGTAAATATTGTTGGAAAGTAAATTTATAAGGCTTTACTGAAACTGTCAATAATAGCGCAATAATGCAGCGAGGGGGGGTGAGCTGTTTATCATTATTGGAAACGAGGAAGTTACGTAATGTTGACGCGTTTTCGGTAGAAACTTCTGGAATGTGTTCTCCCTAAAGCATATGTATTCATAATTTTAATTGGATATTAAAATAGACGCTAATGTTGGCGCGTTTTATTAGCCAATAGCAGTTCATTTATAATCTTTAGGCGTATCTGGACGAGGGCGTATAAATAGAAGCCAAGTTAGAAGTAAAGTCGTCAGTCCTTCAGTTCGCCAAAAGCATTCATACACTACACGTCGTCTTCAGTCAGTCAGTTCGTCGAAAGTATTAGTTCGTCATATGTCAGCTATAGATTTACAAGTAACAAAAAAATCTAAAGTATTATAAAGTTAATTATACACAAAGTTGAAGTACGTGAATTAAAAGTGATAAGTAAGAAGTTATTATAACAGTTTCAGTTTGGCGAGTATGTAGATCAATATGTAAAAGTGATAGTGAACGTGTTCGACAATAAAAATTATAAAACAAATTTCTTCATCAGTGTGATTTTTGGATAAAAGATTCCTTTCCGTTTCACAACCTGTATAGAGACACATGTTCGACCCAAGATAAGATAATAGCTAGCCGGAGGACATTTGAAATGAATTATTTAAAAAACTGATACTAGGAACCGCAAATTGCTAACGCCAGATGGAGCTACAAACCAAACAAATGAATGACGTCACAAGATGGCTTCAACACTGATGTAAACAAACATTTGTAAGTAATACCGTTGCAAATTGGCTTCCATACGTGGGACAGTTAAAATTATGTAACCAAACAAAACAAAAGCAACACAACATAAGATCTTCAAGTTCTAATAATTTACGTAAAAACATATTACGTAAGCACCATTTCGCTTCAAATTGGCTCCACAACGTGGGGCTCGACAACAAAAATAAATTACGTAAACATGAATGTTACTTCAAATTGGCGCCCAACGTGGGGCTAACAAATACAAAAACATATTACGTAAGCACTAAAATACGACATCACAACATTTAACACTGCTTCACTAGTCTTGAAGGTGGTGTGGATGAAACGTTTTTGAGGTGAACCACTTTCATCCACACCACCTTCAAGACTATTGAAGCATGTTAAAATGTTGACATAATCAGTTTTAATTAAATATGAAATCAGCTTCAATGTGGATAGAGCTTCCTTTTAACATCAGACAGTTGACTTTCAGTTGAAGATGATGTTAACTACACCTCAAAAACGTTTCATCCACATCACCTTAAAGACTAGTGAAGCAGTGTTAGAATGTTGACATAGCCAGTTTTAAATATTATAAAACTTTCTTTTCCTATGATAAAGCAATTTATACACACATGCTATCATGAAAAACATAAAACTATTGTGACAATACTAGTCTCTCTCTGGCACTCACCAGCACTTGGCAGAAGAGCTGAGAGAGTTCTGGCCCTCTCATCTGCTGTAGGTAACAATATACTCCAACCTGCCTGTAGAGTTGCCTGTGCAGCTGATTGAATGGTGTTAAGTACTCCAATGTTGCTTGCCAATTCCACAACATGTTGCTTCAGACTAGATAGCAAGTTTATGTTTGGTCCCAGACCCACACAACTTACATCCACACTATGACTGATCATTGCATGCAGCTGCAAAATTAATTCAACACAATTTTTTAATTATTGCATTTACAGAAAATAGGAATAATTTATGTATGATAGGGTGATATGAATAAAAACCTGATGCAGTAACAATAAGTGCTTAGTTGCAAACAACATGCAGAAACAATGGCTAAATGATTATACTAGAAGAATGGAGGAATAAATCCGTAAGTCACAGTAATAACCTTTTGCAAAGGGAAAAAAATTGTAATTGTCCAAACACAATATTTGTCCTGCAGTAACCTTCTGTCCATTGCTTTGGTTTTCCTAATTATAAAAATTTTGATGTGTCACGCTCATATGACTTTCTCATCCATTAGTGCTTTACATAATCCATTATACATCTTAGTATTAAATAAAAAGTAATTTTTCTATTCATGTTTACATTACTCACAATAAATTTTGACAAGAAATAATTTTAAACTAAGTAAAGTGGCACTGGTTGCATGCACGATGTACAAAAGAAACATAACAGTTTGTATATCATAAGTCAATTTTTGCTACTAATGAACTCATGCAAAAAAAAATACTCAAATGTATTCAAAGATGCCTGTTAGACCAACCGGGAAAACTTAAAACATATAAAGAAATGCGTTTTCTATCTAATGGATATAAGTAATCTCAGCTTCCAGAGAAGGCTGCCTGCATCTTCTCATAGCTAGTTGTCAATGTTTCACTCATCTTGTAGTAAGTTTCTCCTGAGCTCTTGTCTGCTTTCTGTATTTCTTTTTTTTTGGGAGGGGGGGGGATTGGACAGGAATCAGGTATAAGGGAAAAGCAAGAATATATAGGTCTCTGGGAAGGAAAAAGGATGAGGGACAGAAAGGATCTAATGCTGTGGTGGCACAATTTATTTGGGGCATAATTAGCATCATGGTGTCCGGTGCTACCACAGCAAACCGAATGTTTGTGAGTAGCTGTATTGGGTGGTGGAGTTCTCTGCAGTGGGGATCAGGTATCTGACATGGCCAAGGCCCTGACAAGGACCTGTGAACTATGGTGTCATTTTGGTTGAATTTGTGGCTCCGTACACAGACCTGTTATCTCCAGGCATTGGATCTAGTAAGGTGTGGTGCAAGCAGAGGAAGCTGGTGTGTGTTGTCGATGTTCATTTGTTGCGGCATCTGTGGTATTGTGGTGGCTGTGATGACATTAGGATGTATTGTTCCATAAAATCCCTTATCACCCAGTATGATTCATGTAGCTTGTTGTGCGTGTCTTGGAGTTGTGTAAGTCTGGAGGTTAACATTGCTGGTGGTCTTTTCTTGAAGCTCTCATCGGTCATCACCGTCGTCTGTATCTGTCAGTGTGGTGGGTCTTCCAGGTAGTTCTCGATTCAATACAGCTTGCGCTGTATCAAGGCAAGCATTTCAGCATCTTCACTGAGTTCTAGTTGCTGGATTGAGGTCTGAAACTTCCTAAGGTGGTTTGAGGCAGCGCATAGTTTCTGTTGGTGGTGTGGTGTTTGGCTTCTATTGCTGATAGTCTCTTGTTTGCTGTCATCTTGAGGGTGTCAGGGCATTGGTTTAGTGTTGCAACTTCTGCCCGGATGGTGGCTGAAGCCGTGAGTAGTTCATTGATGGAAGTCTCCAGGGCTGCTAGATTGTCAGCACCGTTGGTTGGTAATGGTGTGACTGTGCCCTTCAACGGGCGGCTGATGTGAGATTGGGCCCAGCATGTGGCAGGTGGTGGTGGTGCTGCCAATCTCAGGTATGGCGGGCAGCAGGCCTGCCTGATGTAGTGGCCCGTCCTGCAGCAGCTGGCACAAAATCTCCTCCTACACATGAAATTATGCTATGTACATGCGGACATCAATGCTGCGACACCACAGTAGTGGCAGCATGGTGGTGATATACACTGGTCTGCCGAATGGCCATAGAGGTAGCATCGGGCGCCACAGCAATGTCCGTTGTGTTCAGCTTACATCAAAGTGAACAGTGTGCTCTAGGAAGTCCATACCTATTCTCAGGATTGCGTCATACTGCGCCTTGTCCTGGAAGACAAGGTGCACAAGTGAAGTTGGTCTGTTATTGGAGATAATTCTTGTGGCCTTTGTCAAAAAGGGCCAGTGACATTAGAGTTGTTCTTGAAGTAACTGTGTTGGTTGGTAGGTGTCGGTGGATGGCAACAGCTACGGCACTAAAGTTGTTATAGTGGCCGGGCGTGTTATTGGTTCTTTGAGCAGTAGTGGTGTTGCCAGCAGCAGCCGTGCAACCGTGTGGCAGCTGTGGAAAAGGCTGTTGCATAGTTGCTGGTAGACGTCTGCTGAGGGCACCCTTGCCGGTTGTGTGGTGTCGCTGGTGCTTACAGGTGGATTGGGCAAGCACTGCTGTGGTGACGGTGATGGTGTTGTGGTGTGGCAGATGCCTGTGAGGATCATACTTAACTGCAATGTGGTGGGGTGGAAGGATGCTGGTGGTCTGGGCGAGCACTGTGGTGACACTGGAGGTGATAACGTGGCCCAAGAGATGGTGCCAGGTGCATTGCCATAGGTGGCGGCGAGCATCCCATTAAGGCTGCTTCTTCATGGGCAGTCATGAGGCAACCAGTTTATTCAACGAGCAGGAGTGGAGATCCCACAATGTTTCCTTCTCGGCATTTCGAGCAGAAGTTGCTTTCTGCTCCATCCAAAGCCCATTTATATACCTGGTCTCCAATGGATCCACCCGTTGTCTCTGGCTGTTGGTCTACCAATGGTTGTGGGTTCTGTCTGTGATATTTCTTGGTCATAATGAAGCTGTTATTTATTGTCTGCTTTTTTTAATATTTTAAAGTCTTCTTGGTTCTTCCCTATTCTTTCTTGTAGCAGGAATGTTGAGAGTTGCCATCAATCCTGAGCTGTGCTCATGGTTCTGCCCCTTGTCTCTCTTTGGCTGACAGTTGGCCAATGGATACGTTTTCCATGAGTAGGGCTTTCCAAGTGTTCTGGAGTGTTTTCCACTGTCCCTATTCATGTTTTTCTTTCTTTGAAAATCTCTATGTCTTCTTGTATCAGCCTGTGGGAGAAACTGCTGCATGTTGCCAGCAGTTCTGTGTTGTCAAAATCAATGTGGTGGCCAGTTGTTATCATGTGACCAGCTAAGGTAGATTTTTTTGGGTTGGTTTAAATATGGCTCTGTATATACTCAATGGACAATGTATACTTTGCCACAGACACACCTGATTTTGTATATGCTGGGGTCTAGAAGCGGATTTTGGCACCTGATCGGAGAAATCATCTGAGCTTCTTGGTGAATGTGTATTGTATTCTGATGTTGAAGTCTCTAGGGATGCTAGAAATGCTGTCAGTTGCACCTCGGATCTATGGTAGCCTAGTCCATTTTGTATTCTTATTATGAGGTCCTGTCCACATCACTATCACAGTTTTTACTGTTGGTGTTCTGTATTCTTGTTATCTCTCTGTAGAACTATGCGTTTGCCCTTAGAATGTTATTTAGATGTTTCTGCTCCTCTCTGAGAAGCTCATATATGTGATTGCTCATTAAAATAATATAGTTATCTTTCCTCCTTTTACAGCAAGCAGGTGATGAAAGGATGCAAGTAAATATTGGTTTGTGAGGAGGGTTTTCTGTAGATAAGAACAACGAAAAAGGCCAACTCAATACTGCATAAGGGCATACAAATGTACAACCTCATTACAAATAAGGTAAATGTTTGTAATCAAATTAAGTTTAGACACAATGTCAAAAAATTTTTAATTAAGGAAACTTTTTATAGTATGGAAGAGTTTTTTGAATACTTTAAAAACTAATAAGTTAACTTACTGTTACTACTAGTATTATTATTATTATCACTCATTAATTAATTAATATGTAATCTCTGTATACAACACTGTAAAATGTATATTTCCTGTATATATTCCTCCTATATTACTTAAATCTTGACGAAGTCATGAATTTGTAAGAAAATTCTCTTGGCAAAAAAAAAAAAAAACACGCACGCACGCTCGCACGCACGCACAGACATGTTTCCAAAAATGCTTTTTTTGGATTCAGGGGATCTCAAAACATGTACTTCCAGTGAAATCTCGGTATCGAATTTTTGGGTGGAATACAATACTTCCCCCACTTACTATACGTAGTAGAGAAAATAAAAATTGCTAATGCTGAATGGTTGTTAAATAGAGCTACATAAATCAAACTTACCTGAAGCTTGAGCAGATTTAAGCATGCAACTGCCATACATTCCTTATCTTGAGGTGGTGGCCAATCCAGATTTCCACTAACTCCTTCACAAACAAGCCCCAAAAGCTGGTCTAGCATCCGAAATGTTGCTTCACAAACATCCACCACAAATGGTACACGTAGATTTATGCTCCAATTGCTACTACTGCTCCACGCAAAACTCTATTAAATAAATTGTTTGGTTGTTTTCAATAACAAATCACAGAATTAAAGTATTGCTTAGGAAGGATTTAAAACTAAAACAACGACATTAAGACCAAATGTGCCAGTATCTCACCATATAGCTTATTGTAAGCCACATTTTGTCCATCAAAGATGTGCATTTGAAAGAAATTTCTGTTCTAAGCAAATAAAAAAACTCAGTTTATGAATACATTTACTTTTCAGTCATAGCATAATGTAAAACAAATTTATTTTACCTGTGTTGGACCGCAAGCAATTCCAATGATGACTTTTCCTTGCAGAGATGTAATTAAGGTGGGTTCAATGACACTGCTTCCTGTTGTTTCACCAACTTGGGCATAGTCATTACGCCCCCAGCCATATACTTCACCTTCATCCGTTAAGGCAAGTACATGCACTGAGCCCACTGCTAGAAATATCACTCTTTTACCTGAAAAGTAACGACATTATTAAAATCTTCAGTCAATCTATTAAAACTCCAGCAATGGCATAGCCATTCTCCAAACAGTTCTGATATTTCCAGAATTTTAAAACATTATTCAACAAAAGAAAATTGTGTGCAAAAAATACCAGTAGTATTCATTTACTTCTGACTACTGCATGAAACAGAGTATAGATGTCATCCTCATAGGAGGTGATTCTGTAATGCAAAGATAGACTAACATTTCTAATAAAATGTTTATCTCTAAATTTTTATTTCAGCAATAAAAAAAAATAAGTTTCCGTACTTTTCATCACATATTTCAAGTATAGTAGGATTAAGGGAGGTTTTATTAACTTATATGACAGAACAGAAACTGATATACACTTTTATCATTTTCACTTTTTCTTAAGTGCTTCATTTAGCTACAATTTTCACAAATCATAATTTACACTGAAGTTATGATATTGCAATGGCAGCTGAATAACTGACCACATTTAGACTGCTATGGTATCTCTCACCCACTCACTTATCCTGGAATCATATCTTCAATATAAAGTGTTACTGATATTGTGTATAATTTTTATTTGCTTTTTTTTACTCAGTGGTTAAACAATATGATAGTTTAGTTCTTAGTCT
The DNA here is from genome assembly GCA_030765065.1 of Deroplatys truncata. Lineage (NCBI taxonomy): Eukaryota > Metazoa > Arthropoda > Insecta > Mantodea > Mantidae > Deroplatys > Deroplatys truncata. Next base: position 107,571,681 of record CM060976.1, read on the forward strand.
CATTTATTACGACTTGTTTTATTGCATTTTCTTAAATTGTCAAACGAACATACCTATTTTACTTTCATTTGTCCTCATTGAATGCTTTGATAATTACCTGAACTTTTTTTGTATCTAATGGTTAAAACGTACTATTTCTTTTGGTTTTTCACATAGAGCGAATAATAAGTAAATGTTTTAAATTTACTTCCAATTATTTCATTCAAACTTAAACAAGTGTGTTTCAGTTTTAGTTGTTTTCATTAAACGCTTCACTAAAAATACATGAAAGAACTGTCTTGGAAATTAAACATCACTAGCAACATTATCATTCCCAAGATGCAGCAACAGAAAGACAACATGCATTCTTTCTGCAATGGACCTGACCATTTAGTGTTATTTTCCAATCCTTGTACAATAGAAAGCATACTGTTGCTAAATGTCTCTGCATTTCATAGTGTTTTTCTAAAAATGTATCAAATATAGAATGAAAATGTACATAATGATTTTCAAAGTAACCATCAAGATCTAATTCTTGTTTAACAGATAATATTTATAACCCTTCTACTGATATACATATATTTATTTATTCACCATTTAGATCACATTACATGATATAGGCATAAAATGACTATATACAATATTGTAGTAATTATCTTGGATATATATATATATATATTTTGTGACATTTATTATAAAAAAAAAAGGAATTTAGCATGCCCATAATGTTAAGCTGGGAACGAGCGGTTGATAAGACACCAGGAATTCAAGTTTAAGGAAGTGCTGAGTGGGATGCCATTAACCCTGGGTTTGTTCGCGGTCGTTGTTGGCCATATGCGTGGATTCGGCTGATGCAGCTTTGAGGGCATTAATCCTTGGCGTGACATAAGTTTGGTGTCATTTATAAACCCCGGATTTTCGGTCATGTGGTCTTCTTTTTTTGACAGGGTGTTGCTGCATGAATCTACGGCACTTGGTAGTCCATGGCGATACTTTAACTTTCTGCGAGAGTACAACTCTGAATACTCCAAATGACAGCAGCTGCATTTTCCCGGGCAAAGGTAAGAATAACAAATCACTTATAAGGTATCATTGCAAATGTGGGAGATTCAATGGAATTCTCTGGGGACATATTAAATATATTTTACCTATACCCTGTGAGTTTATTTGCTAATGGGATAGGAACAATGGGTCCTAACCTTTAGCACAACAGTTGGCGGGTATACATGCTCTACCTACCTACTGCATTCTACTAGGCATCCTCCGTGGTCATGCTAGCCTCTAGTTCCCAAGGTCGCGGGTTCAAAACCGGCGGAGAGCGATGGATTTTTTCGGGCATAAAAATCCTTAGCACGGCTTCCTTCAGAAGGGAAGTAAAGCCATGGTCCTGTGTGGTAGATTTACGGCACGTAAAAGAACCTCAAGCCTGATAAAAAGGCCTCTGAGCAAAATTATCGGTCTTTCACGCCCAATATAGAATGGGATGCTAAGGACCATAGTAGTTAATATAAATAAAACTCAATTTATTACGCCTAAGTAGGGTTCCTTCCCCTTCCTTGGTGGGAACCCATTTTCAAGAGGATCCGTAGAAGCTGGCTGAGCTTACCATGGCTTGCGGTATAGCTATAGTATTGTGGTATTAGATTCTAATTTTTATTAGATAGAACAGTTGCACATGCCGGTCGTTCAAAATTGCTGCCTCAATTCCTCTGACATTCCGCAGGGTTGCAGCTGTTACCGGCCTCCAGGAGCGTGGCGAATCACTAAGGTTCACATGGCCCTCTAGGAAGACTGCACATCACCTGGAGACATTGCCTATGGTCCATACAATCATCCCCATACACGCCATGCATGTCCCTGTGAATATCACTCAGTTTATGCCCTTTGGGCCACAAATATCGAACCACACCTCTCTGCTCTTCACACGTGGACGACAGTAACATGCACGCCATCTTTGTTGTGTAGTTCACGCTTCTCTCGCTAGAGCTGCTGCATATGAAACAAAAAATACCCTCTGTAGTGAAAACTTCAAACTATATCTGTGTGAAATTGCAACATTCCAGCTGCAATTCTAAGGCAGAAAAAAATTATTGTGCATTACTTTTCAATCCACCCTCGTATAATACAGTGAACATTCCCTATGATCCCTGAGAATTACTTCAAACCAACCAATATGTTTTTTTCTTTTTGTTTGTTTGTTGGTTTGTTTGGTTTTTCTTTTTTCAGTGAAGCAGATTAAAGTTACAGGTTCCCCCAGCCCCTCTATCTTATCTTTTAATAGTCAAACAGTAAGAGTGCACTAAGCTATTCCCGGTAATAATGATAAAACATAATTCTTAAGGTACAAAGTAATAAAAGGCACAATGCATTATGTCTTCTATGTAATGTGATTTTAAGTGGATGGATTTTATTAAAATGCCAGACCCCAACAGCCCCACTTCACAAGAAATTCTAAAGATTTATACGGAATATTGTAAGGCAAACCATACTGTGGTGTCGACATATAAAGCCACAGTGGCGGACATACAAGTGTTGTTAGGAGAAGTAGGGGACGTATATGATTACATGTCGCATGTACAACTAAGATCAGGAAAACGTTTAGCTCCTCAGGCAGTCTTGGGGCATACGGAGGGTAATCCATCAAACAGGTGAAACAGAAAAATTGTCTAATCTCCTTGTGACTCCCACCCCAGTAAAACGTACCCTATCTTTTTTCCGAATTACCGGAATTTGTCCCAGCAACTGAGCCGGCATCAAAAATGGCGACAGATAGCTACCCCTTTCTCAGGACCCCTAATAGACCCAGGAAAATTTAAAGGTAGGCCGGGGGAGGACGTGCAAACGTTTATGTATAATTTTGAGCTAGTAGACACAGCTAACGGTTGGGGAGAACCCCATAAACAGCAATTTCTACTATGATACATATGTGGCGCAGCAGCCACCTGGTTTAGAACCTTTGCTCATAGGCATCGAGATTACAAGTGGCCACAGTTATGTGACGGCCTAAAAAAATGCTTTTACACTTGTAGCCTCACACCTGGGCCCACAGTTATTACTAGGAATGGATTTCCTCACTAAGTATGGTGCAATTTTAAATTTATAAACAAAAGAGATTACACTGCGAGACTCACAAGGGAAGGTCTTCGTAATGTCATGTAGAGAAAGGCCAGATTTTCCCTTAAATCAGATCATGGTAGAATCTGAAGGGGCAGACGTCCCCCGTAAAGCTAAATGTGTAGTGGATATAAAACTTGCACCATACAGTGTAACGCATATTCCAGTACAGTTCAACTCACCATTATCCAAGAACATACTACTTGAGCCAGCAGAAGCAATTTTACAAAAAAAAATCTGATGTGTTACACTCACATGACTTTCTCTACTCTTGTACAATCTATTTTTACAAACGCCTATTCTCCATATGCTTCATGTTAATCGAGATATCGAGATGTCAATCTTATTGGTAATTTTCTTGTAGATGCAAGGGGAATATGGTAGCTTTTAAGCGATGGTCAAATATTTTAACGCTGGTTGCTATGTGGCGCATTCCATTCTCTTTGCATGTCCAGGACATAAAAAAATGAATAACGAATTTGAGAAAAAGTATAAGTATTGGAAAATTTAAGGTAATAACAAGCAATATCTCGCAAACGGTTCACTCAACAAAAGAAATGTATATGACATAAATTGTGTATTTTAACGCGATCTACATTTTTCGTGTAGTAAACTTTTGTCTATCTCTTATGGTTTACCAGTTATGAAAAAGTCGTTCATAATGAAGAACACTTTTGGAGACATTGCCAGAAAATTCGAGATATACATTTTATTTGTCATGACAATATCTTAAACATATGATAGTTTAATCAAAATCGTTAGAGCCGTTTTTGAGAAAATTAAAATTTTCGAAAAATGTTCCATGTAAAGGGTAGTCTGGGGTGGGGGGATTTTCTTGAAAATCTTCGTGTCGCATCTCTGGAAGATACTGAACCTAAATACCAAGTTTGGTGTTTATCCCACTGTTCGTTTCTGAGTTATGCTGTTCACAGACACACAGACAGACACACACAAGGACATGTTTCCAAAAAGCTCTTTTTGGATTCAGGGGGTCTCAAAACATATATTTCCGGTGAAATCTCGGTATCGAATTTTTGGGTGGAATACAATACTTCCCCTACTTACTATACGTAGTAGAGAAAGTAAAAAGGAAATTGAAATTCCATAAATCTTTTGTGCTTAGGAAGGAAGACCCACCCCACCAACCCCCCCCCCCGATCAAAAATAAAACAGCTGTACCCAAAACAATATTTGCAGGTACAGCATTAGCACATGTGCATGAAGTTGCGTTAATACAGTCTTCTAATATAGGACCAAATGAAGTCACACCAGTTGAGTTTCAGAGAGCATCCTTCAATATAAATATGAACTTATCACATGAGCAACTTGATTTAGTGGTAGCAAGCTTAAAGAAGTTCTGGCATACGTATGCAACAGGATTACAAGAGCTAGGTCAGGCAGCTGTTGATGAATTTGATCTCCAACTTACAGATACAAAACCTATCAAACAGCTCCCATATAGGGTTTCACAAAAGCAACGCAAGGTTATCGCCTTGCAAGTGCAGGAAATGTTGCAAGCCAGCATAATTACAGAATCCTCTGGTCCTTGGACCTCGCCAGTTGTTCTAGTTAAGCAGCGAGATGCTGGTTTCCAATTCTGCATAGATTATAGGAAGCTCAATGCAGTCACAGAAACGTCATCCTTTCCTCTAGCACTAATTAATAACCTATTAGGCTATCTGGGTAAAGCTAAGTGGTTTTGTACACTAGATTTTTTAAGCGCTTATTTTCAGGTGCCAATGGCTGAAAATAGTAAAAGACTAACAGGCTCGTTACGTCATCAACCCAGTTCAAATGCGAAAGATTGGCCTTCAGCTTGGTAAATGACCCTTGACATTTCTCGAGGATAGCAGACAAATTGCTACCTGAAACATAAAAAAGCAATTGTCTATTTAGACGATATTTTGGTTTTTGGTTCCACGTTCCAGGAAATGCTTGACAACTTAACAGATATATTCTACTGCCTGGAGTTTCTCAATTTTAAGCTAAAACTCTCGAAATGCCATTTCACTATACAAGCAATAAAATTGCTAGGCTTCTAGGTATTGCACCAAGGAATAGAGCCTGATGAGGACAAGCTCAAAGCGATAAAGCAGTTACCGATACCTAAATCTGGGCGAGATGTCCGAAAGGTTCTAGGACATTTTAACTTCTGTAGAAGAGTTATTCACAACTTTGCTTCTATAGCCCACCCATTGCATATCCTAACTAGGAAAAATCAACAGTTTGTATGGGCAAAACCGCAGCACAAAGCTTTTGAACAATTGAAAGAGTTACTTATTTCAAAGGCTATTTTTGCCCATTACACACCTGAAGCTACACCGAGATACATGTTGGCAGTTCCAAGCTTGGCATAGGCATCATCTTGTATCAGAAGGAAGGGGATGGTAATCTACATCCCGTCTCTTTCTTATCACACTCACTTAATAAGCATGAGCAGTGTTATAGTGCCACAGAATTACAATTATTAGGTCTTGTCTACACTGTGACACATTTTCGGTCCCTCATTAACGGCTGTCCTGTTCACATAGTCAGTGACCACCATGCTCTCTGTTTTTTGTGTACTATGAAGGATGTGACAGGTAACTTTAAAATTACAGGAATATGATATCACCATAGTACACAAGGCAGGTAAATTACATAAGGACACAATGTCTACCCATAAACCACAGGAAGACGACCAGTTAGAAGTAGTCCCCATGTGCTTGCTGCAGCCTGCAGAGGTGGCTGCAGAACAAGGTAAAGATCCCATATTTCATGATTTAATCCAAGCAGTAGTACAGCCAGATGTGGCACCGCCTTGACTCCAATGCTGAGCATCATCTTTCAATCTTAAATTTGGGATGCTGTATAGGAAATATGCCGGAGCAACAGGCAAATTGCATTTACTAGCTATGCCAGAATCTCTTAAAAATGAGATTCTGCGATCCCATCATGATAATCCCCTGGCAGGTCATTTAGGATTTCGAAAAACATTTTCAAAGATAACATCTCAATACTATTGGTGCAGACTCTGAAATGTCGTTCAAAAATTTGAAAAGGGTTGCCCATCATGTCAGATGCAGAAAGGCCTGAAAAACATATTGCCAGTGGGTCTCTTACAACCCATTCCTGTCGACCACATGGGAGAAAGATTCGGCATTGATTTGGTAGGGCCATTACATAAGACTTAAAGTGAAAAAAACCGTAATCATAGTCTGTACCAATTTTATGAGTAAATATGCTGAGACTAAAGTGTTGACAAATTTTTGCTCGAAAATGTTATGTGTCAGCATGGCACACCAATGTTCCTAATATCAGACCAAGGCCCGTCTTCTTAAGCGAAGTGGTGCAAGAGTTCTTATAGCTCATGGGAGTTAGACATGATCTAACCACAACCTACAACCCAGCTTCTGCAATGGTTTAGTGGAAAGATGGAACCAAATGATAATAAACATGTTAAGCCATTATGTTAGCACTAAGCAGGATGATTGTCTTTCCCAGGTGACCTGGGCCTACAACGCTGCAATAGAAGAGTCAACTAAGTACTCAGCTTATTTTCTGATGTACGTAGAGAAGCCATACTTGTCTACGGAAGTACAACTCAAGTACATCTCCAGTAATCCTTTTGTGAAACAGACACAACAAAATGTATTAAAAGGATGTGAAATAGCCTGTGCTAACGTCCAAACTGCACTGCACAAAGGAAGCAAAAGTGTAACTTTGATAAGAAACACCGCCACATAAAATATAAGCCAGGAGTGCTAGTGCGAATATATACGCCCAAACGGAAAAAGGGTTTCTCTACTAAACTTTTACACAAATACCATGGACCCTTTGTAGTGAGGTGCCTTTCACCTGTTAATTATGTTATACAGTAACCGCATTACAGAAGAGCAACTGAATGAGTAGTTCATGTTAAAAGAATGTATGCATACATGTTACCATACTGACGTGATTAAGATTACTGTCAGAATCAAATGAATCGTCAGATATTTGATTTTGACGCAACAGCATCAAAGACTTAGCTTCAAATAATTGGCCAATGGCAGGAACAAAGTCCAACATTCCTACTGTTTCCTGTCCTTACTACACGGAGTGACAATACATTAAAATCCATAGCCACAAAACATGCAGTTACAATGATTTATGTTACGTGAGAACTCACATGCCCATCATTTTTAGTTTTCTTCTGTTAATTGAAGGGACATCACAACACATGCTAAGCTAGCAATAACCGCCCTTGTAAATAGTCCTGTATATATATATAAAAAAAAAGCAGGAACGAACAAATATGTTATTTAAAATCGTAATTGTTGAGAAATAATGTAATTACACACATAGCAGATTGATAAATTCTTTTGATATAGAGTAGTAGGAAGTAGATCTAACCTAAAGTGGTTTCACTTTAAGTTTAAAGAAGTTGTAAACAAAACCAAGTGACTAGAAAGCACCTCATTGTCTGGTGGGCAAACTACAACTTTTGCCGCTTAGCATGTCATCTCCTCCTCTACATAAAACAGTTCGGTTCATATCATAACATTTTGTGCTTATTCTCATGCAGAGAAATTTAAAAAAACCTATTATTGTAACAGTTCAATTTATGAAATAAAATGTGTTTGTTCAGATTCACCTATAACTAAATGGACCCTTATAGCAGAGGGTTTAAGAGGCTATGCGCAGACGCTGCATTTCATTTCCGGTTTCCAGATAAGCTGCCTGTAGTTTTGCAACATGTTGAGAAAATGAGTGTCATGACTGAGAATCCCCTGACACTGTGGAAAACATAAACGCGGGAAATGGAAAGAAGACAATTGCATTAAATGCTTTTAACAAAGTCTGTGAAGCGTACCTATCTTTAATCGACAAAGAATATTGTTGGCTATTACAACAAAAATCACAAATGAACTTACACCTTTAACCTACTTTTCGACATAGTCACCAAGTTTCTCTAAACATCTCTCCCATAGTAATACCAGCTTCAATATGCCCTGTTCATAGAAGTCCATTTCCTTGGAGTATAGCCATCTGCGGATTACTGATTCACTTCCGTATCTGTCACAAAGTTGGCCAGCCAGGAATTTCTTCATGGGACCAAACAGATGAAAGTCTAATGGTGCAAGGTCCAGACTGTATGGTGGATGCTGGAGCATCTCCCAACCAAATTTGGTGATTTTCTGACGAACAGCAGCAGCAACATGGGGGCGAGTATTGTCATGAAGAATTTTGACATAGTCAGCATTCATGTTGTGGTGTTTATCAGAAAGGGCATGACACAACTTCACCAAAGTTTTTATGTAGGCTGCAGCATTCACAGTGGTCCCGTGTTCAGTAAAGTCTACCATTACAACACCATGCATATCTCAGGATACCGTCACAAGCACTTTCCTAGCAGATTGAGTTATTTTGAATTTTTTCTTCATTGGGGAACCAGCTTGTTTCCACTCCATACTTGCCTGCTTGGTTTCGGGCGTGTAGTGATATGCCCAAGACTCATCACCAGTGACGATTCCTTTCAGAAAGTCATGCCCTTCTGCGGTGTGAAGTGTTAGGTGATCCAAGCTAGTCATCATTTGCTGGTCCTTGTGGTTGTCTGTCACGTACTTAGGCATCCAGCGAGCAAACTTTATGAAATTTCAACATGTCATGAACAATATCGTACCTGCACCATAGAAAATGTTGAACTGTTGCAATCAGATTCACAGTTGCGCAAGCTGGTCGTTCAAAATTGCTGCCTCAATGCCTCTGACATTATGCAGGGTTGCAGCTGTTACCGACCTCCGAGAGTGCGGCGAATTACTAAGGTTCCCACGGCCCTCTAGGAAGAATGCACACCACCTGGAGACATTGCTACGGTCCATACAATCATCCCCATACACGCCAAGCATGTTCCTGTGAATATCACTCGGTTTATGCCCTTTGGCCCACAAATATTGAACCACACCTCTCTGCTCTTCACACGTGGAAGACAGTAACATGCGTGCCATATTTGTTGCGTAGTTCACGCTTCTCTCGCTAGAGTTGCACATAAAACAAAAAATACCCTCTGTAGTGAAAACTTCAAACTATATCTGTGTGAAATTGCAACATTCCAGCTGCAATACCAAGGCAGAACAAAATTATTGTGCGTTACTTTTCGATCCACCCTCGTATTTAAAATAATTTACCTTCTGTGTTAGTGATGCAGAATTGTTGCTCGGATTGCTTGGGTTGCATTTGTTTTCTGTGGTTTTCTAACCTATAGTGCTAATCTTTTCTTAACTTGTTGACTCACAACAGGTTAAAGCAAAAGTGGTATACTGATATTAGTCATTAAATGAATGATTTCCAAAACCTGAAGTTAAAAAGTAGTTTAATCCAGTACCTTTAACCACAGATGGAAAACTGTTCAGGTACAACTTTTATTTGTCTACTCTTAACATTATGTGTTAGAAGTTTAGGATGTAAGATAAAATATAGGAATAAGACATATAGTATTTAAAAGCTAATGATCCCCAAGCTGCGCAATATACTGTATTCACATTCTGTCTGAAGCAATTTCCTCTCAAGGGTACTTAGTTCCTGTTATCCTCCACATGGTGCTGCCATGTGTTCAGCGGAGTAATAGATTTAAGTTGTGTTTACTTCTCCTTTCAACTTATAGTGAAAAAAGTATACATTTATGTGGTTTCTCTTTCCCTCCAGCAGAGAAAGGGGAGGAAAAAGAAAAGAATAGCTAAAAACAGGCCTTAGATTAAATTGTGATATAACATGATTAAAAAAAAGAAGGAAAAAAAAGGCATAAATAGTGAATACTGCCCCTCTTATGCCTTTAGTAGGAAGAAATTAGGGAATCCAACAGGAAAAATAACGGAAGTAAACCCGCCTCCTGAATGCACATAAGAATGTGCTCAAGTTAAGTCCCGTGTTAAAGGAACAGCCTGTAATTGCATGAGGAAGAAACATAGTTTGCTGAAACGACAGGCACACGTATCCGGTAGGTAAGCTGACAGAAGAACATTGCTGAATGTAAGAAGATGTAATTATGTAAGAAGCAGGGAAGACTAGCCAACATAGGTTTTCTCTGTAATTTTTGGCTCCAAGATGCTGTGATAGTTAGGTACAAATTAAAATTTTTTAAGACTTTGTCCCCACAAATGATAGTTGGGGATGAGACGAGTAACTGGGGAAGAAAAGAAAGAAAATAAAAAAAGAAAGGAAACACAACAAATTTTAAAATTGGATCACTCTCTTTCCCTTCTCCCTAATATTGTTTCCTCCCCTGCTGTTGGGTGTTTTAATATATACTTTGTTACAATTTATTATGATTTAGCTATCTCTATAATTACACACACATGAATAATTTACTATATGTGTATTTTAATGCCAGGTATTCCGACTGTTAGGCATGACAATTACCCTGATGTGTCCAGTGGAAACAGATATCAAGGACCAAGAAAATGCGATAATGCTCATGACAGGAGCAGCCTGGAGGCTACTCCCAGAATCAGTAGTTTATCAGGCAACAATTCCCATTTCATTTAAGGTTATGCGAGAAGCTGCAGAACCCCAGCCAATCAAGGTACCACATCCAGTAAGACAACAGATGGTACATCACCCGGTCACAAGACGGAAGAAGATATTTGTCTGATGGGTAACACACTAGATAGTCAATTGTTTGTGGCTAACATGCAATTTTAAATAGTATTACAAACAGGTTAGTACATATACCAATGGAGAAAGAGGAATACCAGAAAGAATACCAACACATTATCAACATAGCCACTATGAATGGATACCAGAAAAAAACAATAGATAAGAAGATAAAAAGGTTTGAAAGACAGAAATACATCCAACAAATGACTACGTTACTCAGACAACAAAAACCACAAGCATATAGAAAATTCACTTATCACCCTTGGACACATCATAAATTTCAAAGGATTTTCAAAAAATACAACATCGCCCTGTCTCCACAGAATAACCACAACATACAGAAACTACTATGCAACAGAACAAAAGATCCTATCCCCAACGATAAATCAGCTGGTATATATCAAATTGATTGTAATGAATGTAACCTGGTATATATAGGAAGAACAAAAAGAAATCTTGAAATAAGACTTAAAGAGCATATGAGATGCATTTACCAAAAGCAACAAGATAAATCAGCAGTAGCACATCATTTCTGGTCTTCAAACCATGATATCACTCCAAACATAAAACTCTTAAAACCGATCAACAGCAGTAATGAATTGGACATCTGGGAAAAAATACAATTGTCAAACACAGGAATCACCTAATGAATTTCGAACTGCCGCCACCCAACAGCCTTTGGAGGTTCATCAGCCCAGCACCAGAGAACACCACTAACCACACACATCCCCCAGACGATGACTGGCAAAATCAGATGAGGACATGCTGACCATGGGAACAAACCGTCCCCCGAAATGCGTTCTAGTATGAATATTATAGTGATGTAGTGTAACAACCCTCAACTCTCTTTATTTTAAATTATGACACATCACTGTTACTAGCTTCTAAATCTTCAAAATTAGTCAGCTAGAGCTAGTTTGCAACAGAACTATCATCCCCTTTAAACCTCCCTCTCAAGGGACCCCTGCTTTCAAGGTCACATTGCCCTGCTATTGTGAGCTGCATACAGGAAGAACACTTCAGATACCCCTTTGTTTCCCATGCTTCAAAAAGCTAGCACCAGAGTCAACTTTTTTACGCCTTATTCTGGCTGGAAGGTCCACCTTAAAAGTTAATCCACTGACGCAGTCATCAAACATTATGTTTACAAACTTATCACATTGTCTCAATGTTAATTGATCAATTAAGGTGCCCCACCTCAACTGATCCCATCACCCTTTCTCACTCCATACGATACCAAGTATGTCGCATCTGGATAATGTACTGTCCGCAACGCTAATACTTGTTATATGGTCCTCTGTAATTACTTTAACTTTGGCAGTTATGTTTCGGAAACCCAAACTGATCATGGTTACCCATGCTCCTGGAGTAATAGCTTATAAGTCCATGCATGGTGACTTTCTTCATATTGCAATTATCACTTTCATAATTTTATTCATTGTAATAATTGGAACCATTATTTACAGGTGTGTAAGTTCTGATTTCAGAAATATCATCTCACTGCAGAACGAGGATGCTGAAGGTGACTGAGGCCAGTATGCTGAAGAACGGCATGCTATTAATAATATCAGCGGTGCGGCCAAATAACCAACCTGAAGTGACCACGGACTCAGGGCCATCATCCACAAGGAATGCTCAACAGTAGGAATGAAAAACAGGAGTATCAGATTGTTTAAACCTCACTCTTTCTCTTCTAAATTGTTTTATTGTAAAATGTTTCTTTTACCTTCTCACTATGCTCATGTTAGTTTCTTCTACCCATTATTACTTAACAGCAATTGATCTTGTCTTAAAAATGCTAGTAACGAAAAAAAAAAAAAAAATAACTAAAAAAATGCAATAGCAATTATACTAAGCAAACTAAAAAAAAAGGTGAGTAATAACAATTCAGCAGAAAGGCAGGCTAAGAAGAAAGAAAGGAAAAAAAAAAAAAACGCAATGAGTTGACTGTATTAACTATTAGAGTATATGTCATCAGTTTGTGTATTAAACTAAGATTACAAGTACACCCCCTCCTAACTAGTTAGGCTTATGGAATTTAATGTTGGGTTCAGGTCATATTCATCCATTATCTTAAGGTTATTATTTCATTATAATTTTAGTGATCGCAGCAAAACCCCAGAGATGTTACTTTCGATAGATGTGTCTTATAATCTCCAGAGATCAGGTAGTTCTCTTTTAATTTCTCTCTCTCTTCAAGGCCAGGAGCCACAACTAGTGTGTCATTTGTTTCATGCCCACCCCTGCTGAGGTCGAACCACAAGGTCTTCCTGAGGGAGGGAAAGATTGTGATATAATGTTTTAGAGCCCTAAGAATATGTTTTGGGCTAGCAGTGTTTATGTTGTGTAAATGTTCTCATGGTTTTCCCCAGTTTCAAACTGCAGGGTGGTCAGGGTGGCCGTGGCCGTGGCCATGGCGGTGGCGGTGGTGGTGTCTGAATCAATAGCTATGTTGTGTTCATATAAAGTCAATATGCTCAGGCCTTTGAACTTTTTTTGCAATGCTAGCCTCTCTGGATAATTTTACTCTGATCTTAGGAGGAAATCAGGGCAAGCTTACTTTTGTCACATTTCCTAGCATTGAATGTTAAACCGTTCCTTAATGATCTTTGTTATGATCAACATTATGATTTTTCTGGTGCTTCGTTGGATAAACCCTTCGTTATTTGTATTACACCCTATGCTGGATTGTTACATATTGGCTGATACTTTGTGAAACTCTAGCCTTGGCGTGTGCCTAAGTGTACACATCATGACCTTTGGTAGTGTGTGACCTATTCTGTTTCTTTGTGGTTCCGGTACGATGTCAGGCACAGTTTACGAGAGAGCTGTGTTTTTCTTTACATGCCAGCATTTCTGTTTCTTTGTGGCACTAGGTCAAGCGTATAGTGTTCATCTGAGCTGTGGCGTTACTTAATGCCAACCTGTTGACTTGTTTTGTTTTCTCTGTTTGTTTCTCCCTGCACATGCACATGCTGTATTCAGGATAAAGCTTAAGTGCTCTCTGTGTCACACGTGTTTGTCTACCATAAGGTGCGTGGCACTATGTGTCCTGCCCACCCCTAGGTTTATACAATGGTATGCCTAAGATGTCTCTCCCCTCCTTCAGTAGCTTCTCCTTTCCACACCTTTGTACATTTTCTAAATATTATTTTGCTTTGTTTTCCATGCTCTCGTTATGGGGCTGATCCTTCTTTTCCCTGGCTGGGACACCTGTGACACTTGCAAAGCTGCAAACACACTGCTAGATAAGCGACTGCCATCAACAACCATCCTGGGAGACTGCTGCTCCATTATGGTAGCCTCGAAACTTTCAGCACTTCAGAATTACACTCCATCATGTCTCTGGACTGGTAGCCCTTGTCACTCACAGGTTATCCGCAGTGTATTGTTGATGCATTCTGGTGAGAATTCGTCATCGTCAGATTAATCCTTCTTGGCCTAACCTGGGAATGGTTAGCCTGCCTGATATTTTTAGCTACTTCTTCTTGGAATGTGGTGGTGACACTACATTTTGATAACTCATGGATCCTGTTTCTTGTATAGGTACTATAGGGTGTTTTGTTCATCTTTGCCTGTGAGTGTGACTCTGTGTGATGTTGCTGCATTTGTCTGCATGGTTGCAATACTTGGTATCCTGTTCATCTGGTGTGAGTGTGGGTGTCCTGCCACCCTCCCCACTTTTGGTCCACTTCCCCAATTGCTTCTATCGTTTTTTTTCTCTACCTCTTCTGCTCCTCTGTTAGTCCTTCCATTTCTGCATCTTTGTGAGAGACTCCTGGTTATGTATTTTTGTACTTTGTACCTCCCGGTCTTCCACATATTTTTTTTTTCTTTCTTTTCTTTCTTTCATTTTATCTTTCACTGTCAATTTACCCCCCTTTAGCTTTATACTGTGGTTTCGGACCCTTTTTGTTCTTTCGTCAGCTGTGGACAGCTGTTTCAACAGGTGCAGGGGAGATGTAGCGGTTATATATATATTTTGTGGCATTTATTATTAAAAAAAAAGGGAATTTAGCATGTTCATAATGTTAATCTGGGCACGAACAGTTGATAGACACCAGCGACACTCACGACACGTAGTAAAGACACCCCCCCCCCGATCTCACCATGACAATATACATGGATAGTTTTACAATATGCATTATTACATCTATACGTTTATATATTCCCGTATTGAATGAAAGGTATGCTATAATAAAAGTGTTTTAACTTCTTTATTAAACTGTTTTAAGTTACTTATTTCTTTAATATTTGCTAGCAGTTTATTGCATTATTTAGTACCGAAATTTGTAAGATTATTTTTTAGAATATTCATCCTGCATACCTGAACATGGTCATTCTTTCTTCGCGTATTATGAGAATGGATAGCTGTATTCGCACATAGTTTCCTTGATATCTTTTAATATGTTTTACAACTTCTACTATAAAGAGACACGCTAATGGTAATATATTATTCTCTAAAATAAGGTCTACAGGATTTCCTGCTATCTATTCCACTTAGTATTCTCATAGCTCCCTTCTCGATTTTAAATATTCTCTCATATTTGTTTCCCCAACATTTTATTGCAGATTTTAACTGACTTTGAAATGAGCAAAATGTATTTTTTCAATTCTGGTAAATTCAGTATGCATTTTAAATATTTAAGCACGTAACAGATAGAGCTGAGTTTTGTTGCTAAATGATGAATATTAGTGTCCCATTTAAGATTTTCATTCACATATATACCCAGGAATTTTGTTTCTCCTTTATACTCAATATTTTTCCCATCATATGTAATTTGCTGTTTAATACTCTTTTTATACTGCCATGTATGAAATGTCATTGCAATAGTTTTTTTCTTTGTTTAGGATTAGTTCATTTGTTCTAAACCAGTTACTGAGGTTTTTCATTATTGAGTTTACTTTATTTTGTAGTTCTATTTCATCATCTCCTTTTACAAGAATGTTGGTGTCATCTGCGAAAAGAACTATATCAGCTTGTTGAATGTTGTTTGGTAAATCATTTGTATACATTAAAAACAAGGGCCCCAATACTGAGCCTTAAGGAACATCTCTCGTAATTTCTTTTGTGTTGAATCGATAATTACTTATACTTGACCACAATATCATTTGACACTGATATTTTCATCTTCACTTCACAAGCTTGAAACCCTAATGTAAATCTGTAGATTTTGCACACAGTAAATGTGCATACAATTGTTTCCACATCTGCATTGGTGGTGAGATGTTTCCCTCATATTACCTTCTTTACAGCCAGGAAAAAATAAAAGCCACTGGGCCTAATGCAAAAAATAAGTAGGATAGTCCAAGTGCTCCCAAATGATGTTGGTCAGATGGTTGACCATTGCTGAGGTCATACTGGATTTCACAATATCATCCAAAAGGATTATATTATAGGCATTTTTCAGTTCCTTCCACATCCACAATAGCAACATTTGCTTGTTCTACCAGGCACGTCTGTTCTGCTTTTCCTTTTTTTACCAAAAGAACTGTGTTTGTGCTGCTTAGATTAACAATGTTATGTTTGACAAAATTGAGGATGATATCTCACCAATTACCAACCCAACAGTTCAAGAGGCAAAAAAATGGGGAAACTTATTTCCAATTACCTCTTGTACTAGGTTTAGTAGTTGTAGATGTATACAGAAAGCAGCTAACTAGTCCTTTAAATGAAAACTTGCAAACAATCAGATTATGAGAAAGTCATAGCAAGTTTCTCATAATTAGTAAGTTTTTAGTATAAGCATTATCAACTGTATACTAAACTCAAACTATACAACAGTCCTTGGGACTATTAACAATTATATATATATATTTATTCTGAGTTTCTATTTAACTTCAGGGTAACATAAAAATTTAATCTAATAAAAAATTGCAGACCATTTACCTTGAAGAATCTCAATGAGTTTAGGGAAACGAACATGTTCTTCTGATGCATGACCAAGTCTGTGAGTGTCACCCTTTCCCCAAGAATACACAGATCCTGTTTTGGTTAGCGCTAAACTGAACTGTGCTCCACAGTAAACTTTCACCACATCTACATCCTGAAGTTTATCAATCAGTTTTGGAACTTTGGACCCATCACTCCCTCCTCTACCTGCAGAATAAACAACAAAACTCAGCATTTGATGTATTCACTACAATTATAGAACAGTACGAGTACAAGTGAGAAATTCTATGAAAAACCGAAAACTATCAACAAAATAAATATTTTTATAATGGTGATTTGCATTAAAGGTCATTATAATAAACATTTAATCAATCTTTTCTAACTAAATCAGCAATTTTCACAATAGTTTTTGGATATGCCTTTGATCACATAACAATAACCTGTGATACGACAGCCCTAATGGGCCTGGGCTGACCAACCCGTCTGCTGGCTAACAACCCCATGCACACATCAGAAGTGGACAATCATCCAACCAATACAAATAGATGATGTGGTCAATACCATGCTTCCTCAAGTTGAATGTTGGTTTCTGTGACCTACAGATACTTACCTACCTTAGCTGCTCAAATGCATCATGATGCTGAGTGTGCATATGGGCCAACAAATCTGCACTCTCATGAGTGGGCTCGAACCCAAGCACATTCCGTGGCTTGGAACTAGAGCACTATACTCCAAACCACTATGCCAATGCAATTTCTTAGCTAAAATCTTAAGTAACACATTGACAATGGAAAATAATATTACTTCACTACTCCTGTAGGTAAGAAAAGTGCCTGAAATGTTTAAAGCTTTTCAGTAAATGGCAATTGAGATTCCATTATAAAATAAGCCTTAAGTCTCTGAATCCTGTTGGTTACAAACATACACTAAACTTTCCCACATTTTTTGAGCTTTCAGATCACTTGTAAATACTTGCGCACAAAAAAGCAGTGTTAGCCAAGTGTTAAACTAGGTACATGTTTATTTAAATTCTGGAAAGGCTTTTGGGTTTTCCTTTAGTCTTTTACTTATACCTTCCCTTAATGATACAAACGTACTGTGTATTCATAGTGTTGCAACGGCTTCACTGATAGTTTTAGAAAAATGAGATACTAAAATTATTCTTTATTACATTTAAGAAAAGTCAACACAAAATATGAACCACTTATGCAGTAAGGAATTTGTTTCTTTGACCTACCAAACTTATGTCCAACAGTTTTTAAAATAACCTTAAACTCCTACATGCTTAATGCTCTCATTTCTATTCACTGTTGAAGTTAGCTTCTAGAAATAATTCATCTTTCAATCAACAGTGGATCTGATACAAAGATTACAGATTTTAGCTAAACTTACCTAGTTTTCCATAATCTCCATCACCCCAGGAAAACACCAATCCTGTGTCTGTTACTACCAAAGTTTGTGCATCTCCACTGCCACAAGCGACATCTACAACTCTATGACCTGTGAAAATTGGATTAGCAAGGGATAAATCTTATTTTTATCAACTTAGAAGTGACATGTGCACTGTGGACCTATTATAAGGGTTTATTTAACTACTTTGTCTCAGACAGGCATTAAAGGATGTGTTTAAGTCAAGAGGCTACTTACAAATTTTCTTTTGCATTTTTTAAACAATTTTTTCTAAAATCTATGGATTTGTAAAAGACTGTTAGATAAGCTAAATTCTGAATTTTAATTTAACAAAATTCTTAGGGGCAAAATTCTGGGGGGGGGGAACTCACAGATTTTGAAAATGCTTATATATCTGAGCATTTTTAAATGAATTTGCTTCATTTTTTTAGTAAAATGTTACCAATTAAATTATCTTTTTTCCCCAAAAAGGAAATTGTAATTGTTCTAATAGTTATTTGGGAAAACATATTTTAAAATGAAATCAAAATTTCCTGATGTACATGTTAATTCAACATATTTTGGGAAGGGTTAAGTTACACATAAACAATTTATTTCTTAGAGAAGTTTTGAAGTTTAATGATTATCACACACTAAAGATTTTAAGCCATTACATACAGTAGTTCCAGAGATACACTATGTTATCACAAGCATCCAGACACCCAACAAACATACATTTTTCATCTTAGATGCATTGTGCTGCCACCTACTGCCTGGTACTCATTATCCGCGACCTCAGTAGTCATTAGACATTGTGAAACAGCAGAATGGGATGCTCCATGGAACTCATGGACTTCGAACGTGGTCAGGTGATTGGGTGTCACTTGTGTCAGAAGTCTGTACGCGAGATTTCCACAATCCTAAACATCCCTAGGTCCACTGTTTCTGATGTGATAGTGAAGTGGAAACGTGAAAGGACATGTACAGCACAAAAGCATACAGGCCGACCTCGTCTGTTGACTGACAGAGACCACCGACATTTGAAGAGGGTCGTAAAGAGTAATAGGCAGACATCTATCCAGACCATCACACATTAATTCCAAACTGCATCACGATCCACTCCAAGTATTATGACAGGCATGAGGTGAGAAACCTTGGAATCCATGGTCGAGCGGCTGCTCATAAGCCACACATCACGCAGGAAAATGCCAAACGATGCCTCGCTTGGTGTAAGGAGCGTCAACATTACACGACTGAACAGTGGCAAAACGGTGTGTGGAGTGAAGAATCACGGTACACAATGTGGCGATCTGACGGCAGGGTGTGGGTATGGTGAATGCCCGATGAACATCATCTGCCAGCGTGTGTAGTGCCAACAGTGAAATTCGGAGGTGGTGGCGTTATGGTGTGGTCGTGTTTTTCTTGGAGGGGGCTTGCACCCCTTGTTGTTTTGCATGGCACAATCACAGCGCAGACCTACATTGATATTTTAAGCACCTTCTTGCTTCCCACTGTTGAAGAGCAATTTAGGGATGGCGATTGCATCTTTCAACACGATCGAGCACCTGTTCATACTGCATGGGCTGTGGCGGAGTGGTTACACGACAATAACATCCCTGTAATGGACTGGCCTGCACAGAGTCCTGGCTTGAATCCTATAGAACACATTTGGGATGTTTTGGAATGCCGACTTCATACCAGGCCTCACTGACCTACATCGATACCTCTCCTCAGTTCTGCCATTCCCCAAGAAACCTTCCAGCACCTGATTGAAAGTATGCCTGCGAGAGTGAACGCTGTCATCAAGGCTAAGGGTGGGCCAACACCATATTGACTTCCAGCATTATCGATGGAGGGCGCCACAAACTTGTACGTCATTTTCAGCCAGGTTCCGGATACTTTTGATCACGTAGTGTATATCAACATTACTGTGTGCATGCTTTGAAAAAACTATTTCTGAGGAAAATGCATTTTAACTTTTGGTTGTAATTTTGTGAAAACAAAAGCATTTCTCAACAGTGCCATCTGAAACTGTTTGAAGCACTAAGTTTCTCTCATCTGGTGTCTAGTGCCATCTAAAGCCTATTAACCAAACATCATGAGGTAGGAAATGTAAAGCAAGTCACTAATTTCAAAAACACAACAGAAAATGCTCGAATGAATAGGTGCAACAGCTCGAATGGTACCTCCCACTCCATGAGCATTTAAAAACCACCGCATATAAAGGGCCAAATCATGATTTAGGGTCATATACATTTAACATTTGATTGAACACACCTTAAACTTTAATTTTAAGCAAGAAATTAAAAATTTAATTTTTCATGTTTTTTTTTTTTTTTATGAATTTTGGGGCATTCTCTTCCCTTAACACAGACAAACTATTCAGGATGTACAAAAATTACTCCATTCAGAGAGGCAGCAGTAATTATTTGACTATTACTATTACTTAATAAAACCCCAGAATGCTGATAAAAACACCTCTTTTGGTTTAGTTTAGTTCACAACGTATCAGAAGTGTTTTAAGTATTTTATTAAATTTAATACAGGAGAAATAATTACTCCATTTCAAAAGACGAAAGGATTAAATATCTTGGTTGTAACTTCAACAGTGAACTAGACTTCAATCACTAATCAATAAAGCCTTTCAATCAAAATCTCAAAAATTTGGCTAAATCCCCTTTGTTGAAACTTAATCAAAAATTAAATATCATACATCAATATATTTTTCCACCACTAAGTTATCCTCTCCAGACAACACCTCTGACCAAAATACTATTATATTTGTTTAATGGTCTTGATGTAATTGTTCAAAGAACAATAAATCTCCTTTGTTGAAATTTAATCAAAAATTAAATATAAATCAATATATTTGTCCATTGCTAACTTATCAACTCCAGATCTTTGACCAAATACTATTATATTTGCTTAATGGTTTTAATGTAATTGTTCAAAGAACAAGCTCCTTTGCAACATGTTTCTATCATTGATAAACTATCTAATTGTGATGTCCCTTGTTTTATAAAAGTCTTTGGCACTGACCTGGACATCAATTTCTCAAGAAACATTTAAAACATGCGAGAACTCCAGAAAACTAAGGAAACAACTATGACAGTTATCATTTAATGATTAGTCATCCCTGTAATGCCAAGGTCTAGGCATAAATAATTTTGCAGAATTTACACCTGCTAATCATACAGGGTGATTTATGAAAAACTGACACATTTCTTTCTTTAATTATTCTGTTCGAAATTCACTCAATGCCCCAATTTTAGCACCAAATTAAGCAGAATGTTCTGGAGTTTTGATTGCCTGTCACTAGATGTGCAAATGTTCAGTTTTATTCGTAATTGTTAGTTTTATTGTCGGCAACTGTTTTTGAGATTTTGTTCTAGTCAACGTGAAAATGGAGACACATTAAATGAACAACTCTTCCTTGTAAAGCAATGCTGGATTACGAATTCAATTACAGCTACTCAAAGGGCACATCAGAGAGAATTTGGTGTTCGAATCCTCCCCAAAGAAACACAATATTGAGACTGGTAAACAAATTGGAAACAACTGGATCTCTGGTGAGTGAAAAAGGCAAAACTCATTTATCTAGGCTTCCCACGGTTGTTGACATAAGAGCACGACTGGATAAGTCACCTCCTGTCACAGGAGACAGGGTACAGCTACTCAATGCGTCAGAGAGCTGTGAAAAGTGCAGGTCTAAAGCCGTATAGGATTGTCCATCAGTTGCAGGAACCAGATAAGGATAGATGACTCAATTATTGTCGTTGGTTTCAGGAGTTCATTGTGCAAAATCCTGTCATATTGTCCATCACATGGTTCACAGATGAACCATGATTCCAATTATCTGGCTATGTGAACTCAAATAACACACGCTATTGGGCCAGCAAAAAAGGAGAATGAAACACCTTATGTACTTGGAAACTGTGCATTCAACTCCCTCCTTATTAACTGAAAGCATCAAAAAGACAAGCACACACTTATCAGCATGTTGCAAATCATGAAGCTTACATCCTGGATTCAACAATTCGGTATGAAAATATTTATTGTGATGAAGCTAAAATGATGGATAAAGAAAAGGCCATTTATGACATTTGTATTCCTTTCTTGAAAGAGAAATACAATTCCCAATTTGGTCAATGTCATTTCCAAGTTCAAGGTCTCCTATTTGGTGCCCATGGAGCCATCTACAAGGGTGTGTATATAACTTTTGCATAAACTAGGTCTACATAAACAACAGGTTTTACTTATAACAGTCATATAATTAGTGACTCGATATCAATTATTCATCATCACATATACCAAACATAGACCTAAATAATCACCTTTGTGGATGTGTTTTTTTTTTATTATGATCATATAAAATTCATGAATGTGTTTTATAAAATTAAATTATGTAAATTATATACACCATGCACTGATATGATAAGTTGTGTCATGTAACAACTTGCTAAAGCAAGCAGCTCCATCTTTTTATTCAATTTTGTTCTTTGATTCAATAAATTGTTTTCCTTTTTCCTATTTTGCATTGTGCATTGGCATTGAGCATGTAGTAATTTAGAATGCACTGTAAGTTTATAATATGTATTTTGTATGTTTAAATAATGTAGGATTATGACCTAATACACACTTTCAAATAAAACACTTATCATTCTACTAAAGTCTGTAATGTTATAAATAGCTTATGAGATTACTTAGGCTTCTAAGGTTGAACACAAAGAAAAGATTTTACTTGGAATACAATGAAATGGAATATGAGGACTAACTAGAAATCTGGCCTAAGAACTTAAAAGTAATAAAACATACAAACCTTTCAAACCAGCAACTAATGTTGGAGTATTGTGGTCTTCGCTGCTTCCATGTCCAAGTCTACCATAATTTCCCCTACCCCAAGTGTACAGTTCGCCAGAGGATGACACTGCAGCACTGAAAGTACATGGGGAAAGAAATTAAAAAGCTTATGCATTACATTCATGTGGCTTTCTCTATCCAATATTGTTTATTTTTATACAGCTACTGCCAACTATTTTTATTACAAAAGCTTAATTTCCTACTTCATGTTAATCAAGATAATCCTTTGCAGAAATAGTTTCATTGCACATTTTTTTGGGGGCACAAGAGGGATACAGAAAATTGAATCAATGTATGTTTAAAAGTGAGTCACCACATACTGGTCTTGAGAATCCCTGCTGTATCCATGAAATCACGAAAAACAACTGAATCAAGACAGCGCTTTAAAAAAATTACCAATACCAATAACTCAGAAATGGGTGATGTCACAAAAAAGTTATTCTGTGATTACAAGAGATGTATCTTGTTTGTAAATTTTAATTTATTGTACAATTGTTTTACAATTTTTATACAATATATATCTCTCATACCCATATGTCTTATGTACAAATTATCTGGTGCTTATCTTCCTATTGAGCCACTCAGATTGCTTGGCTCCCAGACCTTATAGCTCACTGAGCAGCCCTCCAAATTCTTATTTCCTTACATTCCATCATATAATGTTCTTTTCTTTCTTTGCCTCTCACTTTTCTAGACCATTTTTCTTTTACCTTCCTTAAAAATTCTCCCATGCCCTTGATTTTCTTTTCTTCTTTTCCTGTCAACATCTTTATAGTTGCTATTTTTATATCCATATTTTCCTATTTCCTTTCCTACTCTCTTTCCCTCCAAATCCTTATTTCCTTACATTCCAACATATAATGTTCTGTAATTTTTTTTCCCTCCAAACAGCTCGCATGTTCCTCTTCCACTGCCTCTCAGCCCTCTTAAATACACTGCCATTTGTGAAAATTGCAACACCAAGAAAGAATTTCCCGAATAACTCCAAACTGGTGGAAGTATAGAAGAGTGTTAAAGCAATAAGTAATTAGGTTTGCAGAGAGATGGGGTACACATAGGCCGAGCAGAGCCCTCTTGTGTCAGTCCGACAAGGTCAGTATTGCACCTAGTGTAGTCAGGCAGAGCTGTCAAACAATAAAGTGAGTGCCAGATGCCTCATCAACGTCAAAGGAGCCATATCGGCATGTGAGTGGTTCGAATGGGGCAGAATGATCGGTCTCCGGGAAGCGGGTTTGTCATACTGTGACATTTCGGCTTGTACAGGGCATGCTGCTATGACAGTGATGTGTGTGTGGAAGCAGTGGATAGATGAAGGTCGTATGCAGCGAAGAGCAGGTATTGGACCACGGAATATGACCACAGCACGGGATGACCGTCATCTTGTCTGCATGGCCATAACAGACCGTATAGCTTCATCCACAGTGTTGGCTCGACACTAGAGCACTGCAACAGGTGTGAACTTGTCTGCATCAATGGTTCGTCACCGTCTGCTGCAGGTTGCATGCATGCCATTACGTCGGTTTCCATTGTCCAGAAACCACAAGCTCCACCAACTGCAATGGGCACGTGAACACCATCACTGGGGTGCTGAGTGGCAAAATGTAGTCTTTGCGAGATGACATAATGATTACGTAATATGTTTTGAGCCCCACATTGTGCGCCAACTTGAAGTAACTTTATTGCTTACGTAATATGTTTTTACGTAATGTTATTTATGCTTGACATTATTGTAACCCCACGTTGATGCGGTATTGCTTATAATGTTTGTTTACATCACGTGTGTTGAAGCCATCTTGTGACGTCATTCTTTGTTTGGTTTGTAGCTCCATCTTGTGTTAGCAATTTGCATCAGTGTTAGTGTTCGTTTGATTTCATTTCAAATGTCCTCCGGCTAGCTATTATCTTATCTTGGGTCGAACATGTGTCTCTATACAGGTTGTGAAACGGAAAGGAATCTTTTATCCAAAAATTACACTGATGAAGAAATTTGTTTTATAATTTTTATTGTCAAACACGTTCACTATCACTTTTACATATTGATCTGGATACTCGCCAAACTGAAACTGTTATAATACTTCTTACTGATCACTTTTAATTCACGTACTTCAACTTTGTGTATAATTAACTTTATAATACTTTAGATTTTCGTACCTTGTGAATCTATAGCCGACGTATCTCATACAAATATTTTGACGAACTGACGAACTTAAGGCGACGTGTATTGCACAAAGAATTTTGATGAACTGGCCTGAATACAACGTGTAATGTATGAATGCTTTCAGCGAACTGAGCGACTGACTGACGTTACCTCTGACTTGGCTTCTTTATACTCCTTCAATCAGATACGCCTAAAGATTATAAATGAACTGCAATTGGCTAATAAAACGCGCCAACATTAGCGTCTGTTTTAATATCCAATGAAAACCACGAATACATATTGCTTTTGGGAGGAAACATTCCAGAAGTTTCTACCGAAAACGCGCCAACATTACGTAACTTCCTCGTTCCCAATAATGATAAACAGCTCACCCCCCTCGCTGCATTATTGCGCTATTATTGACAGTTTCAGTAAGGCCCTATAAACTTATTTCCCAATAATAATTACAATTAATAAACATCTGAAATCAATGTCACATAAAAATGCATATTCATATTACAATCATTATTTACATTTAAGTAATTTGTGATACAAATTACTGCATCATATGCCCCACTAGAAACATAATTATAAATATTTACAATTTTTTTGGAAATTTTATAATTGGGTTTTTAGTCTCCTAAATCTTGGAACACACGCTATCACTTTCACTTAACACTTCACACGTATTTAACACATGACATATTTTTTTTTTTATCTCGCCACTACTTATTGGCTCTGGTTTAATTAATTTAGATATTAATCTAACATCACAAAATTTTTTTATAGCAAATACTGTACCCTAAATTATTTAATTACTGTTACCAAATTGTTTACTTTCTTAAGTTGTTGACAAAAATTTATACATTTAAGATTTTTGTAATTGTTTAACATTTTTACCAAAATATTCACCCTCTACACAAATATATTTACATCTCTTAAATCTAGACAATGTTTCACCTTTTCTGTTTGCTACATAAGTATTTGTTGTTTTTTTTTTTATTTTAACCTTATTTTTGCTGTTTTGTACTTTATTTTAACAATACTCATGGAATTGTATTTACGTACTTTTAATTTAATATCATATTAAGTTTCAATCTTTGCATTCTTAATTTTCAAATGTTGTTACAGTTACTAAAAATTTAATTTTTTTTTTTTTTTTTAAACATTTCTCTCTTTTTTTTTTTTTTATAATTTATTTCTCTTTTCAAATGACATATATAAATAGTTAACCCTCTTACGTTCCAATACATTTCTCTGCAAGTCATCTTTAACTATCCAGCATTTACTTTACATCTCATTGCTATTTACCCTCCTGGATCAAATTGTATGTGGCTAAACATTACTCGTAGCCGTATCCTAACCTTCAAATTTTTGTTCATGAATAACCTCTTGTATTCATTTGAAATTTCATCACATGATAACATTTGAAAATAATCTAAAGTTTCCTGAACAATACATCTTTTAACACCTTTCATTTTCAATTCATCTGCTATCCTTTTAATCTGAGAATACTCTGACAAATCTGTACTAAACTGTACTGGACTGGAGTTTTCATTTTGAACATCTTGGTACAATTTATTTCTTTGCATTACTGTCTCATTCTGTATTTCTGATATCTCCCCTCTGAAATTGACTTGCGCCTTATTCACATCTACATTCATAACCTCTTTTATCTCTCTTATCTCACTTGCAATGTTACTCATTCTACTATCTGACTCTGTACATTCTACGTCAACATGTTTACTTTTAGTGTTAACCTCACTTTTTTTGTTACCTATGTCCCTGCTCATGTCTAACATTTCCTTTGAAACTTCTCCTATCTCACTTACTATTACTTCCTCATTTTCATCTCTCATTTCTGGCATACTACTATCTAGCTTCATAACTTTCTTTTCAATTTCTTCACTGCTTTGATCTACTGTTTGCTCTAATTTCTCATTACTCCTACCAATATTTTCAATTGATTTCCTGCTTTGTTCTAAGCTCTTACCAATATCTTCCCTCAATTCCCTATTATTCTTTTGCATATCTTCCCTTAATTGATCTGTAATGCTCTTACCAATATCTTCCCTCAATTCTTTCTTATTCTGATCTAAACTCCTATCAATATCTTCCCTTAATTTCTCATTATTCTTTTGCATATCTTCCCTCAATTCCCTATTATTCTTTTCCATATTCTCATTAGTCTTTTTTCTATCTTCTCTGTTTTCTTCTACACTCTTATTTAGTATTTCACCAAAATTTCTTATCATTTCCATCATCGTACTAGCATCAAAATTAACATTTCCTGCTATTCTATTCTGACTTTCTGCACTAAGATTTTCACCCTCAAATCCTAAAAAGTCTGGGCTGTTTTCTGTAACCTGTATTGAATTACAGCTAACTGTTACATTATCTCCCTCCATAATTATTTCTTCTGTATTATTAGTAGCCATTGTTTTCTTTATCCTACCACTCCTAAGGTACATTTAAATTTGTTTACCCTTTTTTTTTTTTTTAGAATTAACATAACATTTTTCTAACCTTTCTGATGCTATCTGCTGATGTAGCTTTGATGTCCAGCTTTCTGCCCCTTTCTCCTAGGTTTGTATGTCGCTTCTGCGTTGTATTATGATGAATCTACATTGTCTCGATGTTTTTGTGTCCATTTATCCGCGTCGTTTGTCGCTCCTCTAGTTGTTTCTTGAATCTGCGTCTTGTAGATCATTTCACTGCTGCATTTGCCCCTTCCTGGTCATCTCACTTCTTCCTGGTTAATTCTGCCCCTTCCTGGTTATTCTGATCCTTGCCTGGTCATCGTGTTCCTTTCCTGGTCACTATGCTTCTTTCCTGGTCATCGTGTTCCTTTCCTGGTTATCGTGCCCCACGTTGGGCGCCAATTTGCGAGATGACATAATGATTACGTAATATGTTTTGAGCCCCACGTTGTGCGCCAACTTGAAGTAACTTTATTGCTTATGTGATATGTTTTTACGTAATGTTATTTATGCTTGACATTATTGTAACCCCACGTTGATGCGGTATTGCTTATAATGTTTGTTTACATCACGTGTGTTGAAGCCATCTTGTGACGTCATTCTTTGTTTGGTTTGTAGCTCCATCTTGTGTTAGCAATTTGCATCAGTGTTAGTGTTCGTTTGATTTCATTTCAAATGTCCTCCGGCTAGCTATTATCTTATCTTGGGTCGAACATGTGTCTCTATACAGGTTGTGAAACGGAAAGGAATCTTTTATCCAAAAATTACACTGATAAAGAAATTTGTTTTATAATTTTTATTGTCAAACACGTTCACTATCACTTTTACATATTGATCTGGATACTCGCCAAACTGAAACTGTTATAATACTTCTTACTGATCACTTTTAATTCACGTACTTCAACTTTGTGTATAATTAACTTTATAATACTTTAGATTTTCGTACCTTGTGAATCTATAGCCGACGTATCTCATACAAATATTTTGACGAACTGACGAACTTAAGGCGACGTGTATTGCACAAAGAATTTTGATGAACTGGCCTGAATACGACGTGTAATGTATGAATGCTTTCGGCGAACTGAGCGACTGACTGACGTTACCTCTGACTTGGCTTCTTTATACTCCTTCAATCAGATACGCCTAAAGATTATAAATGAACTGCAATTGGCTAATAAAACGCGCCAACATTAGCGTCTATTTTAATATCCAATGAAAACCACGAATACATATTGCTTTTAGGGAGGAAACATTCCAGAAGTTTCTACCGAAAACGCGCCAACATTACGTAACTTCCTCGTTCCCAATAATGATAAACAGCTCACCCCCCTCGCTGCATTATTGCGCTATTATTGACAGTTTCAGTAAGGCCCTATAAACTTATTTCCCAATAATAATTACAATTAATAAACATCTGAAATCAATGTCACATAAAAATGCATATTCATATTACAATCATTATTTACATTTAAGTAATTTGTGATACAAATTACTGCATCATCTTTTCGGACGAGTCCCACTTCAATGTGTCCTACAGTGATGGCCGCATACGTGTCCGGCGGTACCATGGTAAGCGCAACCTGGAGGGCTGCATTGTTGAGCGGCATAGCGGATAAACACCAGGTGTGATCTCACCTCCTACGAATTGAGGGCACTTTGAACAGCAACTGGTACCTAACGGTGATTGTAGAGCCTAAGGTACTCCCCCTGCTTCAGACATCTCCAATGGCCACATTTCAACAGGACAATGCCCGGTCACATATTGCGAGGAATGTGCAAGCCTTCTTCGAAGAGGAACGGGTACCATTGCTTCCCTGGCCTGCATATTTGCCTGACATGTCGCCCATCGAACATAGTTGGTCGGTAATGGTCCTCCAGTAACCAGTGTCATGGATTTGTAGGATTGAATACAAACTGTATGGAGGGAAATCCCTCAGGAATTTATTCAGAACCTTTTTGATTCAATGTCACGGGGTATAACAGCTCTAATTGCACCACATGGAGGCCATATCAAATATTGCATATTAGTGCTCAAAGGTCATGTATAGATTTGAAAAGTTTATCATTTGTTACTTGTCATGTACCTAACCTGTGGTATTAAATTCATTGAATTCATGCATTTTCTTCTTGGTGTTGCAATTTTCACAAACAGCAGTGTACATTGATCCTGTTCTCATCCATGCTAAACATTCCCTTTCTTGCCTGTTGAGGCAGTATTTTTAACACTTAAATGATTTCAGTCAAATTATATAATATATAAATTCAATAACAGCCCGCCTTGAAGCAATATGTGTATGTAACAATATATAAAAAGTGTATATTACAGTCATTGTATATGTTTATATTATTGTATCCATGTGTAATAATGTTATGTGAATATATTACGTAATTTAATAATGTAGGAGCTGTGAGAATAATAGGTTAAAAGTTGCTAACAATAAGGTAACAATGAGGTAACCTTGAGGCAATAATGAATTTGAAAGTTTAAATGCTACTAGTCATTATTGGAGCAACAATAATGTAATTTTAGTGACAGTTTATATAAATGGCCAATCAACAGCCAGAAAAATAAATGAAGGTATTCTATTGGATTAGGAATACCCAATCAGAGACTTGAAATACAGAAATTTACATGTTTAGGCAGTTGAAATCAGTTCAGTTGCCTGCAAACAGTGTTCATAATCGGACACAAGACACATCCTCAAGAGATTTAATATGTATTCGTGTGAGACGAAAAATATTTACGTGTTAAAAAGTGCAAGTAATTCATAAAAGAATCTTAAAGCTCTCTATATCAGTGAAGTATTATTTAAACCATATCAAGTATTAATAAAAGGAGTGAAGTAAAATTATAATCTGTGTAAGCCTACATTCTTAGTCATACCACAACCCTGCCAAGACATCCATGTCTCTAACAATAATACTGACACAGTTGAGGCAAACATAAATATACAATATTTAAAGAAACAGTTAAATTACAAAGTTAATATTTTTTTTTGCACTTGGGGCAAGGGCCACCTGAAAGTACATTTGGGGCGAAGGCTACCGGAAACTGTTTACTATACGTGCGGTTGCAACTACAAGTTCGGCTCCCCAACAGTTGAAATATGATACAACTCCTCCTAAAATACACCTTTCTCACTGTTATAGTAATCAATGTACCTCTCTCTTCCGCACTTTTTATCCATTTATAAAAGCTTAATGATTCTTTATCTTCAAAGCTTCCCCATATCTCTTGTCGTTCTATAACATCCACTCTGCTTCTTACCGCTTTCCAAAAACCGTTTGTATTTCTTTCCTCTAACCTCCATATATCTTCCATTCAAATTCACTCCATTATTTTTTCCGTTTCTTTCCACCAGGTGTTTTTGCCCATTAGACCCTTTTGCTGAGTCATGCATATCTTTAAGATTTCACCTTCCTTCATTGTCATGCATCTAAACCAAACTTTTAAAATTCTTTCTATTATTATACCTTTCCTCCTGGTTCTTCCTAGTTCTACTAATGCAACTTCGCATGGCGTTGCTCTAGGTAGTCCAATTAATTCTTTACTTTGCAAAACATTCTACACATTTGGTCAATTTTCTTACTTAATTCACCTAACCCCCCCCCCATGTTTCCACTGCATAGAGCATTCTTGCTCATACCAATGCCTTTTACATTCTCTCCAACCGTTTAGCCGACATCTCTAGTTTATATTTGCATATTCTTATTCCTGTCACAGCCGCCTTCCTTTAGCTAACATCTTCCTGCCATGTGCTCCCCATTCCCCGTAATTACTCAGCCTTACTCCTAAATAGTCAAATACTTTTGACTGCTTACAGTTTTTGACCACCTAGGAACTATTTTTCTTCCTTCTTCAGTTTATTCTCTTTTTTAAAAACTATCACTTTGGATTTATTTATATGTATCTTAATTCCTCATTTTTCACAATATTCTTGAATTTCATTTATTGCTTTCTGTAATCTTATTATAGATACAGTACTACCATAAGGTCATCTGTGTATAATAAACCTGGTATCTTCTTGTCCCTTATTACTGGACAATGCTGATTTCTTATTCTTACTCCTTCTAATATATCATCTATGAATAGGTTAAATAATATTGGGCTCAGCTCATATCCCTGTCTTAATCTATTTTTTGTTGAATCGTCTCTGTGATGCTGCTTTTTCCACCACACACATCAAACTTTACTTCTTTATATATTTTCTTAATTTTTCTTATAAACTTGTCACTTGCTCCCTTTTCTCTTAGTTTATATTCCAGAGGTTCTCTGTTTATTTTATCTAAAGCTTTTTCAGTCAGCAAAAAACATATATACCTTTCCTCTTTTCCTGCTCAAATATTTATCTATCATAGTCTTTATTATAAATATGTTATCTACAGTCTGTCTTCCTTGCCTGAAACCTGTCGAATTCTGATATCTTTTTTTCAGTTTCTTCGCATTCTCTTAATATATGCCAAAATTCCTGTACACACCTTCCCTAGTATAGATAATAGACTTATTCCTCTATAGTTCTCAGGCCTATTTACTCCTCCCTTCCCTTTATAAATTGGTATCATACTTGTTTTCCAGCATGTCATTTTTTAATTTTATTTTGTTTAATAATTCCATCATTATTGCTAATTCTTTTTGAGTTTTCCCATATTTTTTTCCAAAATTCTCCTGGTATTCTATCTATTCCTACCACTTTCCCTTTCTTTATATTTCTTAGTTGTACATATACCTCCTGGGTTGATATTACACCATTTAATTTTTAATTTGTTATTGCCTCTTGTCCAAACATTCCATGTTCTAACTTTATCTCTATCCCTTCCCAAATCAGGTTTTTAAAATAGTCTACCCATTCAGCTGGTGTGATTTTGTTTTTTTCCTCTCCTTTCCTGTTCACCCTTCTTACTATTTCCCATATATTCTTGCTATGTTTCCTTTCAATTGCTTCCTTTAGTTTATTTTCCTAATTTTCTTGCCATTCTTTTTTCTCTCTAACAAGCGTTAATATCTCCATTTGTAAATCATCAAATTTTGTCTGTCTTCTTTTTCGATTCTCTCCATTTAATAAGTTCTTTGACAACCTCCTTTTTGGCATTTTTATACTCATCATACCATCCCTTATTTGTCTGTACCTTTCCCTGTTTTATGTCCATACATGTCCCTGCTCTTTTTACTAATAATTCCATTAACTCTAGTGCTTTCTCTGCTCTTCCTTCATATAGGTTCATTTTTATTCTATATTCTATAATTTGGCTTACCTTTGAATTTAAATCTTTTGTGAATTTTCCTTCTAGTTCCTTCTTCCATTTGTAAGTTTTTAATTTCCTTATCTGTGTTACCCCTTTATCTACTACTTCCTCTTCTCCTACCTTTAATTCCATTGTTAACGGGAAATGGCTACTATTTCTATCTCATTTCTGATTTTAAATTTCCTAATTTTCTCCTCAGATTCCTCACTACATAACATAT
Organism: Deroplatys truncata; assembly: GCA_030765065.1. Classification (NCBI taxonomy): domain Eukaryota; kingdom Metazoa; phylum Arthropoda; class Insecta; order Mantodea; family Mantidae; genus Deroplatys; species Deroplatys truncata. The sequence continues at coordinate 107,604,611 of CM060976.1, forward strand.
AGTCTATTACATTTTGACCCTTTGCACTTGCAAATGTTGTGGTTGTTGTTCACCAATGGCACTGGGGATTAATTGATCTGCATCATTTTCCCTCTGGCTTCCCAATATAAAGTCCGTAAGTTATCACTTTTAAGGCCTTTGCATTTGGCGAGATGTTTGTTCAGGATGACATCTTCACAAGGAGTGCACTTGGGTGTAGGTAGGCATCGTATCTTGTAGAGGTGTTTGGCGAGGCAATCGTGGCCAGTTGCCATCCTAAATAAGGCCACTGCAGTGTTCCTTGGCATTTCTTGCATATCAACTCTATCTTTAATATTCCTATAATATTTTAATTTATCTCTTCATCAAGTCTCTGCTGTCTTTTGAAATGTTGTTTAATGTTATTTAATTGTTTATTTATTTCTATTTGTCCTACTGGTTTTATTTGTTGTATTGCACCTTTCTTTGCTAATTGATCCGCATGTTCATTGCCCAAAAGTCCAACATGAGCTGGGATCCATTGTAGAGTGACATGATTTCTAGTTTCAACTGCTTTAATTAGGCTTCTTATTTCTTTAATATTTCTTGTTTTATTATTGTAATTTACTATTCCACCTATGGCTGATTTTGAGTCTGATAAGATGACTATTTTTTGTTTTATGTATGGTCTATATAGAATGTTCTGTAAAGCTGCTTTTATAGCTGTTAATTCTCCATCATAGTGGTTTGACATTTCATCTAATGTTAGATACTATGCAAAATGTTTACAGTACACTCTTGCACTGTCATTGTTTTTATTGATGAGGGATCCATCTGTGTATATTCAGAGCCATTCATTTTCTGGCTATCTTTCATTTTCCGTAGCTATTGCTATGGCTCTCATTTCATCTGGTATATTGTTTTGTTTGTGTATTGTATATATCAGGTCATTCTGATATTGTATATCAATATATTCTATTGGACTCATTACCTCTGTTGCAATTCTATTCTTGTATTTTAAGTTATTAATGTATATTCTGAAGCTTATTTGAGTTTTTAAATTACTTGTAGTATGCTGTGTGGTACCACTTGTATCTGTTTCTACTGACTTGCAGTTTTTGCGCTAGAGTAATTCCTTTCAACTCATGTTCCAATTCTATAGCATGTTTTTTGTGAAGCTTTGTAGTACTGTAATTGGTGTTGTTTTTACAGCTCCTGTTATTATTCTTAGTGAATTATTTTGTGAAATTTCTAGTTTACTTTTAAGTCTCTTGTTTACTGTTGCTAGTAGTTCTCCTCCATACAATAGGTTAGGTTTTATGTATGTTTTATATGTATTATTAAGGAGGTTGATGCAGTAATCTGTATCACAAATTACTTAAATGTAAATAATGATTGTAATATGAATATGCATTTTTATGTGACATTGATTTCAGATGTTTATTAATTGTAATTATTATTGGGAAATAAGTTTATACGGCCTTACTGAAACTGTCAATAATAGCGCAATAATGCAGAGGGGGGGGGTGAGCTGTTTATCATTATTGGAAACGAGGAAGTTACGTAATGTTGGCGTGTTTTCGGTAGAAACTTCTGGAATGTGTTCTCCCTAAAGCATATGTATTCATAATTTTCATTGGATATTAAAATAGACGCTAATGTTGGCGCGTTTTATTAGCCAATTGCAGTTCAGTTATAATCTTTAGGCGTATCTGGATGAAGGCGTATAAATAGGGTAGGTTAGAGGTAGCTTGTGTGCAGTTCATCAAAAATCTGTGTACACTACACGTCGTCTTCAGTCAGTCAGTTCGTCATACATCGGATATAGATTCACAAGTTACGCGCAGCAGAATTATGAAAGATCTAAAATATGGTAAAGTTAATTATACAAAAGGTTGAAGTACGTTGATTAAAAGTGATCAGTAAGAAGTTATTATAACAGTTTCAGTTTGGCGAGTATCTAGATCAATATGTAAAAGTGATAGTGAACGTGTTCGACAATAAAAATTATAAAACAAATTTCTTCATCAGTGTTCTTTTTGGATAAAAGATTCCTTTCCGTTTACACAACCCTGATCAAGACACATGTTCGACCCAAGATAAGATAATAGCTAGCCGGAGGACAGTAAACAAAACTTAAAATTCTTTCAAACACTGATACTAGGTACCACAAATTGCTAACACTAGATGGAGCTACAAACCGAACAAATGAATGACGTCACAAGATGGCTTCAACACACGTGAAGTAAACAAACATTATAAGTAATACCGTCGCAAATTGTCTACCACAACGTGGGGCTACAATAATGTTACTACAAATTGGCGCCCAACGTGGGGCATAGTGACCAGGAAAGGAACCCGATAACCAGGAAAGGATCAGCATAACCAGGAAGGAGCAGAGTGACCAGGAAAGGAACCAGGACGTGGAACGAATGCAGCAGTGAAATGATCTACAAGACGCAGATTCCAGAAACAACAAGGACGACAGACTACGATCGTAATTCCGAGATTACAAGGCAACAGGGAAATTCAAACTACAGGACAACAAAACGACAAAGATTCATCGAAGCGACATACAAATCTAGGAGAGGGGCAGGAAGCTGGACATCAATGTAACAGCAACAGACAGCATCACAAAGGTCAGAGTATTGTAATTTTTTTTTAGAAAACAAAATTGTAACCTTCAAATGTACTTAAGGAGTGGTAGGATAAAGAAAACAATGGCTACTAATAATACAGAAGAAATAATTATGGAGGGAGATAATGTAACAGTTAGCTGTAATTCAATACAGGTTACAGAAAATAGCTCAAACTTTTTAGGATTTGAGGGTGGAAATGTTAGTGCAGAAAGTCAGAATAGAATAGCAGGAAATGTTAATCTTGATACTAGTATGATTATGGAAATGCTGAAGAATATGGAAAAGAATAATAGGGAAATGAGGGAAGATATGCAAAAGAATAATGAGAAATTAGAAAAATTAACTCAGAGTAATGAGAAATTAAGAGAAGATATTGATAGGAGTTTACAACAAAAACTAGATCAGAATAAGAGAGAATTAAGGGAAGATATTGGTAAGAGCTTAGAACAAAACAGGGAAGAAATTGAAAAGAAATTCATGGAGCTAGATAGTAGTATGATGAGAATGAAAAATGAAAATCAGGAAATGATAGCAAATGAAATAGGTGAAGTTTCAAAGAAAATGTTAGACATAAGTAGGGAAATATCTAACCAAAAAAGTGAGGTTAATAATAAAATCGAACATGTTGATGTAAAATGTACAGAATTAGGTAGCCGACTGAGTAGCATTTCAAGTGAGTTAAGAGAGATAATGGAGGCTACAAATGCAGATTTAATTCAGGTGCAAGTTAATTTCAGAGGGGAAATATCTGAAATTCAGAAGGAGTCAGAAACACAGAGAAATAAATTGTCTGAAGAAGTTAAAGATTTGTTTAAAGATTTGAATCAAAAGCTAACTTCTGAAATTAACAAACACCAAGCTGTTCAAAATGAGAATAATAAAAAATTGGAACAGACAATAGAAAATCTGCAAGGTACTGTACATAGGTTACAATTGAATTCAAGGGCAAATATATGTGATGTGAATGTATCTGATGTACAAAATAATGATAGAGGTAGTTCCTCAGGTATGATCAATAATGTGAGTGATGCGGCAGCTTCATTTATAGCTAATGCTGAAACTCAGAGTGCACAAGTAACACTAGAGAATTTAAATATGGGAGTAGGGAATTTGCAAAATTACAATCATATCTTAAGTGATTTTCCACTTCCGAAATTTAATGAAAACTCCAGTCCAGTACAGTTCATTGCAGAATTATCAGAGTATTTTCAAATTAAAAAAATACCTGAAGCATTGAAAATGATAGTTGTCAAAAGATGTTTGGACCAGAAAACTTTAGATTGGTTACAAATGGTATCAGGGGGTGAAATTTCATATGAATCCTTTAAGAGGTTATTCATGAACAGATTTTGGAATGTTACGGTACAGCACAGAATTCGAGCAATGCTTAGTCATGGTCAATTTAATCCACGAGAGGGAATATCAATGACTGATTACTTACTGAAACATGCAAGTCAGGTTAGGAACTTGTCACCTCCAATCAATGAGGAAGATTTTGTGAGTTTGCTTGCAAGGCATTATCCTTTAAGGATACAAAATTACTTATTAATTGCAAAACCACGCAGCATCTATGAGATGACTGAATTAATGACAGCTTCGGAACAACAGGAAGAAGATATATCTCGGGAGTGGGAGCATAGATTTTAAGATGTGCGAGATAGACGAAATTACCAAGGTAATTATCAGCAAAGTAGAGGACAAGACAGACATCATGAAAGTAATACCAGACAACGGTATCAATCATACGTTCCACAATTTGAAAGATCAAGGACAGATGGGAGACCAGGTCGACAGGAACAAATAAATTATGTCAGGACAGAAAGATTGCCTGAAAGAGGGCAAAATTATGGAAGGCGGTATATTAGACAAAGGGGAAATTTCACTCACTGGAGGGAAAACAATAACCAGGAAAGATCTGAGGAACAGCAAGAAAATTACAAAGCCAAGGGGACATAATGTCAGAAATCGAGGATTTCGAACTCGAGGAAGGGGAACTCAAAACAATGGTAGCGACAATGAGATAGATTTAGCGCCTGTTAGGAATGGCAGTCCCGTACGTGAACATGGAAATAACCAGGAAAACTGTTAATAGACTCCTGTGTAGTAGGTTCTCGGGACGTCTTTAATAATTCAGTATCCATTACCAATACAAATAATATGCCTACACACACACCCTGTAATAAGATTGCAGCAACACAAGATAAGGGAGAAAATTTTGAGTCACCTCATGTTAGGATGGAAATTGCGAACAAAGAGATCATTGCAACTATAGATTCTGGTTCGTCAGCTTCAATTTGTTCACAGAAATTTTACATAAATTTGATTAATGAAGGTAACAAAATTATTGCTCTTCCCACTAGTAATTTAGTTTGTCGTGTTGCAATCGGAAGAACGACACAGGTCATAAAAACACAAGCTCTACTTAGCATACTTATCGGCGGAGAGAATTTTGAGGTTATGTTTCTAATTGTAAACCATCTGATTTGTGACATAATTATAGGATGTAACTTCCTACATGAATATGAAGCATGTATAGATTTTAAACATGAAGAGTTAAGAATGACAAAAGACGATAGAGAAATAAGGGTACCATTTATAAAAGAGAAAGTTTCTGTAATCGAGATGACGAAGGATGAGAAAAATCTTTGTGACCAAGAGTTTTTTGTACAAATAACAAAGACTGATACAAATAATCAGATAAAGCAGGTAGTCACAGACTATGAAGGGAATACCACGCCATATTTCCAACAGCTAGCAGAAATGCCAGATAAAGTAGAGAAATTTGCAATCCAAACAAAAGACGACCATGTGAGCGAGACAGACAACAGCTGGAAAGAGAAGAGAAATGATGAAATAATACACAAGTGTGAAGAAGCTTATAATATTACGATAATGCAAAAACAAATCCTTCATGATGCTTTGATGAACAATAGTTCAGTATTTAGTAATATCCCAGGCAGATGTAATGTATATCAGCATACATTTCAAGTAGAAGACGTACCACCATATAGGCACAAGTATGACAATTTACCTATAAGTCTTCGGGACAAAGCTAGACAACTAATAAATAGCATGTTAGAAAATGGGATTATTGAGCAAAGTAACTCTCAGTATATAAATTCAATCTGCTGGAGTATTAAACGAGATGGTAGTTTGAGATTAACTTTAGACGGTAGATATGTCAACAAGTATATGAAACCAGATCATTTTCAAAGTGAGGGAATTGAACAACTAATTACGAAACTTTCAAGAGGGAGATTTCTGACATCCATTGACCTCACTGCATCATATTGGCAAGTGGAGTTAGATCCACAAGTGCGTGATTACACTTCATTTCAGTACTCAGGGATCCAGTATCGTTTTTGTGTAAATCCTTTTGGTTTAAAAAACTCAGGAAGTGGATTTTTGAGAGCCATTCACAGTATCTTTGGAAATTCTGCAGATGACTTTTTAATAAAGTATATTGACGACTTCCTAATCATTAGTCAAACATTTGAAGAACACATGAATAATGTCCATTATGTGTTAAATAAACTACAACAACATGGTATGACTGTGAACATACTAAAATCAAAATTTTGTGTCAAGGAAATAAATTTTCTGGGTTATGTAGTGGATGAACGAGGTATAAGACCTGATCAGAAAAGAATAGAAGCAATAATGAAAATTCCACCACCAAGGAACGTAAAACAAATTAGACGTCTCTTAGGGGTATTGAACTTTCAGAGTAAGTTCGTACCAAGATATTCGGCTGAAATAGAACCACTGCGGCAGCTTCTCCGAAAGAACAATAAGTGGAAATGGACAGAGGATCATCAAAAATGTTTTGAAAGAGTAAAAGAACTTTTTGCTAAGTCCATATTGCTCGAGAGGCCTAGAGAAGATTTGAAATATGAGATTTATGTCGATGCATCAATGCAAGGATACGCCGGAATTTTATGACAGCGAGACATCAACAATGACTTTCACGTCATTAGTACAGCTTCTAGAGGACTTACAAATATTGAGCGGAATTCTTCAGTGACTCAGCTAGAAATTGGAGCACTATATTTCTCATTAATTCGTTTTAAAACCTATATTTATCAGCAAAGGGTGAAAGTATATTCAGACCACATTAGCTTAACTTTCATACAACAGTGTAGATTATGTAGTGGAAAACTTGCTAGATACATTCATGCAATATCTGCATTCGATATAGAGATTATACACATTCCTGGCAAAAATAATACCTTCAGTGATTTGCTATCAAGATTGAATTACAACCCACAAATTCCCGAAAATATTGAAAGGCCTAGAAATGAAGTCAAAATATTGACAATTGAAATTCCTTTAAACAAAGAAATGATTAGAAAATTGAAAAATATAGGGGAAATTCAAAATGAGGACGCAAAATTATTAGAACTTAAAGAAAAGGCACCACTAATTGAAGAGGCAAAGAAAGAAATTGTAGCAATTCAGGATGGGACATTATACAAGAAGCATGGAAAAGAAGTGCCTAGTTGGAAGGTAATGGTTCCGAAAAGCATGGAAAAGGAACTAATTAAGAATTTTCACGAAGGGTTAGCACACTCAGGGACGGACCGGACAACTTCTATGATTTTAGAGAATTTATACATATCCAAATTGCGTCAGAAAGTTCGGAAATTTATATCGTGCTGCAACCTGTGTCAGAAGGCAAAGCAAATAAATGCAGCATATGCATTTGAGACTAATTCGGTTATAAGGGATAAGCCGAGATGTGTAATTAGTATTGATATTCATGGTCCGATGCCTCCAAGTCAATTTGGAAATAAATATATATTTGTCTGTTATGATATATTCAGCAAATATGTAAGAATTTACCCTTTGAGAAAACCTAAGGTTTAGCATGTTTGAATAGACTACTCAAGTCATATGTGATAGAAGAAGGACCTATTCAATCTGTATTGAGCGATAATGCTTCGTACTTCACAGGAAAAAAATTTATGGATGGACTGAAAGAAAATGGCATTAAACAATATTTCTCATCAAGATACAGACCAAACTCCAACCCAGTGGAGAGGGAAATTAAGGAAATTTCAAATTATTTAAAGGTGCTGTGTCATCGAAAACAAACCCAATGGTATGGATACGTGAACTTCGTTCAGAATCTACTAAATGAAACCGTAAACAATGTGACAGGATACAAACCATGTGAACTTAAGTTAGGAAAGAAGATCAATACAATGTGTAAAAAAATTCCAGAAGCCATTCCAGATGCGCATTCGATACCACAAACAGAAGAAAAGATGTTCCGAAAAGCATTCGAGAGGATGAAGAAAAAGGCCATAAAAAGAAAAATTAAACATGAAGAAAAGAAGAGAAAGGAATGGAGGATCAAAATAGGAGATTTAGTTTTGGTCAAAACCAAGAAATTGTCGGATAAAGCAAATAAACTTTATTGGCGAATGTTTCTCAAATACCATGGAGCATATGAAGTTGTTGAAGTATATGGAACTAATACATATGAGTTATGTAATCCAACAACTCGAAAAAGCATAGGAAAGTTCCATATTGAGATGCTGAAACCATACAACCATGAAGATCAAGGTGAAACAAAAGACAAAGATGATAAATAGTAAATGCTGGATAGTTAAAGACGAAATGCAGAGCAATGTATTGGAACGTAAGAGGGTTAAATAAATATGTACGTCATGTGAAAGGAGAAATAAATTTTGGACATGACTAAATGTTTAAGAGGAAAATAACATTTTATTAGTAACAGAACATGTGAAATAAAGCATGATGTTATATTAAAGTAAAGTACATAAATACTATTCCAAGAGTATTGTTAAGATAAAGTACAAAATAACAAAAATTGGTAAATATAATTAAAAAACAAATATTTATGTAGCAAATAGAACATGTGAAACAGTGCCTAGATTTAAGAGATGTAAATATATGTGTAGAGGGTGAATATTTTTGGTAAATATGTTTAATAATAATAAAAAAAAAAAAAAAATTGTAATGTCAGATTAAAGTTTAAACACATTCAACAAGAGCCAGTAAGTAGTGGCAAGATAAAAAAAAAAAAAAAAAAAAACATATATCGTGTGTTAAATGCGTGTGAAGTGTAAAATGAAAGTGATAGCGTGTGTTCCAAGATTTAGGAGACTAAAAACCCAATTATAAAATTTCCAAACAAGTTGTAAATATTTATAATTATGTTTCTAGTGGGGCATATGATGCAGTAATCTGTATCACAAATTACTTAAATGTATATAATGATTGTAATATGAATATGCATTTTTATGTGACATTGATTTCAGATGTTTATTAATTGTAATTATTATTGGGAAATAAGTTTATACGGCCTTACTGAAACTGTCAATAATAGCGCAATAATGCAGAGAGGGGGGGGTGAGCTGTTTATCATTATTGGAAACGAGGAAGTTACGTAATGTTGGCGCGTTTTCGGTAGAAACTTCTGGAATGTGTTCTCCCTAAAGCATATGTATTCATAATTTTCATTGGATATTAAAATAGACGCTAATGTTGGCGCGTTTTATTAGCCAATTGCAGTTCAGTTATAATCTTTAGGCGTATCTGGATGAAGGCGTATAAATAGGGTAGGCTAGAGGTAGCTTGTGTGCAGTTCATCAAAAATCTGTGTACACTACACGTCGTCTTCAGTCAGTCAGTTCGTCATACATCGGATATAGATTCACAAGTTACACGCAGCAGAATTATGAAAGATCTAAAATATGGTAAAGTTAATTATACAAAAGGTTGAAGTACGTTGATTAAAAGTGATCAGTAAGAAGTTATTATAACAGTTTCAGTTTGGCGAGTATCTAGATCAATATGTAAAAGTGATAGTGAACGTGTTCGACAATAAAAATTATAAAACAAATTTCTTCATCAGTGTTCTTTTTGGATAAAAGATTCCTTTCCGTTTACACAACCCTGATCAAGACACATGTTCGACCCAAGATAAGATAATAGCTAGCCGGAGGACAGTAAACAAAACTTAAAATTCTTTCAAACACTGATACTAGGTACCACAAATTGCTAACACTAGATGGAGCTACAAACTGAACAAATGAATGACGTCACAAGATGGCTTCAACACACGTGAAGTAAACAAACATTATAAGTAATACCGTCGCAAATTGTCTACCACAACGTGGGGCTACAATAATGTTACTACAAGGTCCATGTTTCCACCCCATTTTATTCCTGCTAAACGTTGTTCTTTTTGTTGGTTTTATTTGTTGCATTGTTTACATGTTCTTGCATTGATAGTTTTTTTATCTAATTCTATCCCTAGATACGTTGTTGTGGTTGTTTCTTGTAGTTTTTTGTTGTTGATTTGCAGGCATATATTTTCTGTTTTATGCTGCATTGTGAATAGTTGATATTGAGTTTTTTCTGTATTTATTTCCATATAGTTATTACTAGTCCACTGTTCTAGGGTTATGATTGTATTCTCCATTGTTGTTTGTAGTTTTTTGTAATGTTTCCCAGATCTTATGTTCTTTTCTGAAGTCCATATTACCATGTCGTCGGCAAACATTCCTACTTGTATGTTACCTATTTTCTTTAGTACATCTACTAGGTCGTTTATATGTATATTGAACAGAATAGCACTTGTAACAGACCATTGAGGAAGTCCAACACTTGTTTGTTTCCATTTAGATGTGGCTGTTTTGTATTGTACTGCAAACCATCTTCAGGATAGGAAGGTTTGAAACCAGTTTAGTATGTGGCCCTTGCAAATGTAAATTCTCCTTCTTTGTCCTTTCCTATTGCTCCGTTACATATTAACAGACTGGTTATTTCACAGAACTCCAATAACTTTTTTCCTTCCTTATTTATTACATTATCCCTACTTTTCCTTTCTTTTACTTATTTTTTTTCTCCTGCCCCTATCATGGCACTTCCTAGTAATCCACCATTTCCCCTTCCTACTCTTGCATTGAAATCTCCCATTATAATAAACTCTGTGTCTTGCCACTTATTTCTGATTTCTTCCATGTCTTCGCCTGTAATTTTTACACATTATTCTCATAAAAGTTTGATGTTTCTGGTGAGTTATATACTACAACTCCAACATTTACATTTACGTTTTATTTGCTTTATTAACTTCATTAGAACCTTGTTAACCTTATTTTCTATTACTTCTGTTTCAAAACCTGTGCCCATGTCTTTTCTAACAAATAAACTAATTCCTCCCGAAGCTCTTCCTTTCTCATGTCTTTTACTGGCACTCTTGTTTATAAATTTGTAATCCTTTAAATCTATTTCTTCCCTTTCTCCTAACCATGCCTTCACCACCCCTACAATATCCATATCTCTCATTACATTTTGCACTTCCCTGTTATATATCTTGCTCTTTATGTCTTCAACGTTCCAGAACATCAAATTTATCCCCTTTCCCTATTTGTTTTTTGTTTTATCCTGATGTGTATATTTCTCCATTGCTTTTCTAAGTCTAGGTAAATGGTCTACAATTTTTTATTAGATTAAATTTTTATGTTACCCTGAAGTTAAATAGAAACTCAGAATAAATATATACATATATAATTGCTAATAGTCCCAAGGACTGTTGTATAGTTTGAGTTTAGTATAAAGTTGATAATGCTTATACTAAAAACTTACTAATTATGAGAAACTTGCTATGACTTTCTTATAATCTGATTGTTTGCAAGTTTTCATTTAAAGGACTAGTTAGCTGCTTTCTGTATACATCTACAACTACTAAACCTAGTACAAGAGGTAATTGGAAATAAGTTTCCCCATTTTTTGCCTCTTGAACTGTTGGGTTGGTAATTGGTGAGATGTCATCCTCAATTTTGTCATACATAACATTGTTAATCTAAGCGGCAAAAATACAGTTCTATTGGTAAAAAAAGGAAAAGCAGAATAGAGGTGCCTGGTAGAACAAACAAATGTTGCTATTGTGGATGTGGAAGGGAAAAAATGCCTATGATATAATCCTTTTGGATGACATTGTGAAATCCAGTATGACCTCAGCAATGGTCAACCATCTGACCAACATCATTTGGGAGCACTTGGACTATCCTACTTATTGTTTGCACTTAGGCCCAGTGGCTTTCATTTTTTCCTGGCTTTAAAGAAGGTAATATGAGGGAAACATCTCACCACCATTGCAGATGTGGAAACAATTGTATGCACATTTACTGTGTGCAAAACCTAGTCTAGTAATTCTGGGTATAGATCGTCACTTTCCTCCCTCTGTGGCATTACCCTCCCTTTCCTCAACTCTATTATTTGTAACCCCCTCCTTCTTGCAATTTCCTCTGCTTAGCTAACACTTTCCACTCTTATTAATTCCCCACTTATCATTTGCATCTCTCCCTCCGCCATACATGGATTTCCCGCTGCACTAGTCTTCTTCTGTCCTCTTGGTTCCTCCCCACTTCCCCTTCCTTGCATTGCTTCCCCATTCATCATTACCACCAATGTTAGCTCCTCTTCCCCCTCCTGCACTGATGGTTCTTCCTCATAGTTTTCTTCTGCACTCCCCCTCTGTCTGTTTCCTATGGCTGCCATTTCTAGTGCTGGATGTGATGTATTCCCCTCCTTTCCCCAAGCTACCAACTCAGCTGCTCACTCAGTTCTTTGGCTTGAATGTTGAGGCACGCACTTAATGGATGCCAAACTTGCGGGAGATTGTTTCTAGGAGTGTTCGCCTCACGTACGGTACAAACTTTCCAGGGGCTTCGTCCCACATTCACTTTTCCGCTGGCCTTCGCCCCCAACTTTGTATTTTAATGTTTATTTAAGTATTATATATGTACGCCTCGGCTGCATCAGTAGTATTTTGCAGAAACACAAATCTCTTAGCAGGGGTAGTACGGCTAAAGAATGAAGGCTTACACAAATTATAATGGTATTTAACTTTGTTTCATTAATCTTTCACATGATTAAATAACACTTCACTGATGTATCCTATTGTAGAGCTGTGAGATTATTGTTAATTGTACTTTTTAACCAGTAAAATTTATATTATTCACGCCATAATGAATTTATGTCTCACAGTGAATATGTACCGAGCGAATTGCTCGGGAATACTGCCTTCTAGCGTCTAGCATCTACCACCTAAATTTGTACATTTACTCTGATTCAAGTCTCTGATTGGCTAATTCTACTCCAATAGAATACTTTTATTTAACTTAAAGCTTTTCTAGTTGTTGATTGGCTATTTATAAACTGTTTTAAATGTTACATTATTGTTCCAAGAATTATTAGTAGCATTATTAAACTTTCTAATTTATTGTTGTCTCAAGGTTACCTCATTTTTAGCAACTTTCAGCTTCTATTCTCACACCTCCTACATTGTTAAATTACATAATACATTCACATAACATTATAATACATGTACATATTAATATAAACATAATATGACTGTTACATACACTTTATATATTATATTACACACATATTGCTTTAAGGCAAGCTCTTATTATATTTTATGTTATATAATTAGACTGATATCATTTAAATGTTAAAATATTGCCTCAATGTTCTCTGGGCCACTGTTTCTGTTGACGTTTGCACATTCTTTCTCGTTCATTGCTCCGTATGCTCATATTCCATTCTTCACCTTCCACAAATAATTATAATGTGTTTAAAACTAGAACAAAGGCTTTCTTGCAGGAACACTGCTTCTACACCGTAAAGGAATATTTACAGTTTAATAAATCCTTGTTTGCATAAGACATTGTACTAATCCGTTAAGTTATCTAGTAGTATGTCATTTAATTTATAAATATATCTATTGTATATCATAGTTGAACTCAAATTATATATAACTTTATTGTAATGTAAATATATAAATTTAACTATTGACATATCCTGTATCAATGTACTATGTACTGAATTGATGTTAAAGGATTAATAAATAAATAAATAAATAAATAAACAAATAATTTTAATCCGTTCAAAAATGCCTTCTTCCCATCCGCTCTTGCTTCTTTCACCCTGGATATTAGTTCCTTTTTCAGAATTTGTTCCTCTCTCGTGTAGTCTTGCTCTATGAGTGTTCTTGTACCTCTTAGCCTTCTGCATTGCTTAAAATTTCCCTCTTTTTCCCCACTGTTATTTTTATTACAATAGGTCTAGGTTTTCTTCCTCTTTTTCGAACTCAGAACATTTCCTCTATCTCCCAACCAAACATTTTTATACCTAGCCCTTCTTCTATAATCTTGTATACTATTTCTTCAAAGCTTCTGTTTTCTTCTGTCACTCCGAAAATTACACAGTTCTTTCTCCTCTGCCCTGCTTAAAATCTTTCCTCTGTATCTTCGATTTTCCTCCTGCAATCCATTATCTGCTGTTCCATTTCTTCTCTTTGCATCTTCATAACCTTCTCTCAAGTCGCCATTAGCTGGTCCATTTCTACCAGCCTGGATTTAGCTCCATTTCACCAATTACTAGTAGTGTCAAGATTACTGCCACCACCCATACTTGAAAATATACCATTACCTTTCCAGCTTTCGTAACTTTTCTTCTTCTGAAGCTGCCTATCTGCGCTCTGTATGTTTACGTGTCTACACCCATTATCACATCAGCTCTCGCTCTGCACAACCTTCTCCTACTGCTGCCAGCACCAGACTACTCCACCTTGTTTGTGTAGCAAGTATTTGTCTGTCTCTTACAGTTTGTCTGTTTCTTGTTTGGTTTAATATACAAAATTCATTCAGAATGAAGAGGATCTCACAGGTTATTCCCAGAAAATTCAAGACATACATTTTATTTGCCTTGTAAGTATCTTAAATATATGGTATTTTAATCCAAATTATTTGGCCATTTTTGAGAAAATCACAAACACTGAAAATGGTTCCATACAAAAAGTACTTTGGAAAAGGGTGGGGGAAATTTTCTTTAAAATCTTTGTTTTGCATCTTTGGACAATACTGGGCCAAAAGAAAAAAACACACACACATACACACATATGTCTGCAAATGCACGCACAATTTTTTAATACATGTATATATATATTTTTGTTTTTTTTTTGTTTTAGTCAGAGGCAGTGGCTGCTTGTGCACATTTTAGTTAGTGGGGCACAACATATAAAAATAACATTGCTAAGACTCCATGAACATGAATTTATCAAGCTGCACTACAAAAATAGACCACGTCAAAAAAAAAGGACACACTCACTTTTCTCAAAAATAGTCAAAAGTAATTTTATGCACCAGTATTCAATTTTTATTTGACATAAAACATTCCATACACAATGAATTATTTCTTTTAGAAAATGTTCAGTAAGTTTCTCATGCTTTGTTATTAATAGTTCCGCTACATATGTACTCTTGTTCAGAAGCTGCATGCAAGAATTGTCAGCAGTAAATATAGATACTTAGATTCATGTAGTAAACTTAAACAACATTGCTGTCCATGAGTTCCCTATCTTTTTTGGAGGGGGGGATCTTAAAACTTATTAAAATGGTAATAAAATGTAACATTAAAAGATGCAATAAATATTAATTTCTCTTTTATAGATGAAGTCCATCCTGTGATCCTCCTCTCACTAACTATTCAGGTTTACACTTATGATAATGCTGGCTCTTTTTAAAATGTAATGTTATTAACGACATGTTAGTTAAGTTGCCTTTATAGGCAAGAGCTTCTTATAGTTTAGATTTCTCGTAAACCATTGGCACAAAAGAGCAAACAGCTGATGGGAAGTAATAATGTGGGCCTCAGGAGAAATCACGTAGGAAAGCTTCTCTTACAGGTGGACAGCTCAATGTGCATGTACAAGGAAAGGCTACAGATTCCACATGCCTTCGTAAACCCTCCCTGCAACACCCTTGTCATCCCCTTGTCCATCTTAACTACTTTTAAATGAAAACATTCTACCCTGCTAAGCCTGGACGCAGAATATGCCCTGGCCCATTTCTTGTACACATACACACAGCACGTTGTCTGTATCTGCCTGAAAAGCCACTTAAACTGTGAGCTGCTCTTAATTTATGCAGAAATTATTTCAGAGTACTATGGTTTAAAATTAGAGCATGTGTCTTGTGCCCTTTAGCATGGGCCTCTACTGTTCAGGGGACCTCAATACACGTTATATCCAATGAAATCTAGGTATCAAACTTTTGGATGGAATACAATACTTCCTCTACTGACTAGGTACACGGTACCAAAGGTAAAAATGATTATTCAACTTTCATAATCACAGGAAAAAGCAGAGAGGATTCAAGGAAAAACAACATGTAAATACACAGAGAGCATTAAATATCAAGTGTATTTATTTTGTGCAGGAAATAAAGCAGCTGCATTGAAAAAATTCATTATTATTGATATTGTGATACAGCTACTCTGGCCCAAGCTTATCAGAAGGTTAGTGCCAGGTAGTTGGAGAGTTAAATAGAGATAAATAGATGTGATAGCACTCTTGCCAAGTGTAAGCACCAGAATGATAGCCAGAATCTCCCTGTCTCCAGAACATTCTAGAATGTTCTATGGAAAATTCCAGTAGTTATACTGGGTGTTCATTTTTAATTGTTCCTTCAATGGTCGCACATGACATCATTGCTGTCCGGCATGCCTTTAATTTCAACCCTGAAGGAAACAAGTATCACTACATAGTGATGTCTAGGTCGAATGTTGTAGGGGAACTTAGTTCGGCTATCAAGGCCTGCACTTTGCATTCATGAATCTTTCCATAGAGTATGCAACAACAGCGTCTTCCATCAGTTTATTGGAAGACTTTGCAACAGCGAAATTGAGAAGTGAAAGACATGTGCCTACATATTGGTGCAGTGGCTTGGTCGTCGGTAAAGTTTTAAAAACATTTAGTGCGGTAAAGTCTGGTGAGATTGAAATGAGTATGCGTTACATAAAACTAAATGGATTAGATTTCCTTAGATATAATCATACATAAAAAAAAATATAAAAATGTGCTGCATTGTTTAGGAGGGGGTGTTTTAAATTAAGCATTTGATCTTTCAGATTGAGAAATGTTTTGAAAGTAAAGAATAAACATTTTTGGTTAGGCATTCCAAAGGTACAAAATTAAAAAATAAATACTAGAAACCACTGTGTTTTACATTGCTGTCACTATACAAATCTACTGCTTTGGAAACTGAACACAACTTCAAATTAATGTAAAGTAAGGAGTTCCACATGTCCACCATTGAGCTCCAAATATCATCTTGCTCATTTTTATCATGCATTCATATGTAGCAGAAAGCATAGCTGGGGTTACAGTAGTAAATTCATTAAGGCTGAATTGCTGCAGCTGATCCATATTCTCGGGGCATCCAGCACAGACCTGATCTTTAAGATATCCCCAGAGATAAAATCTGGGGGTGCCAAATCAGGTGATCATAGTGGCCATAGTGGATTGCCAATGACTTTAAAAATAAAAAGAATTAAGCCCAAATTATTAGCTTGAATATTTTATTATTTAATTCATATTCTTATCGGCCGCAGAAGCCGATAAGAATCTCAAGATAATTAACTGTGCTTCTAGCATTTTGGGCAGGGCATGCTATTTCAGCATTGTACAGTTGCTTAATGAACTCGACCAAAATTTCATTCAGGTATCAACTAGCATTCAGTCTATCTTTAAAAAAATACAGGGCCAATAACTCTTTGCTACAACAGAGCAGCCCAAACTCCAATATTTTCGGGATACAGACCAATTTGTACATATTTATGAGGTGGTTCTGTACCCCATACATGGCAATTTAGGGTGTTTACAGAGCAGTGCTGGAACCAACCTAATCAGAAGTGAACAACATATTTAGATCTTTGTAAATGTTCCAGAAAAATTATACACGCAGTGACAAGTCTAGTTCTTCTAACTTATGCAGCCGTGTAATTTTATAGGGATGCAATTTAAGGAGATGTCTTAATGCTGTTTGGCACGTTCCAAGTGACAAATTGAATTCTCTCTGAGTTGGCGTAAAAATGTTCGAGGGGGACTAATCATTACGTCTCTTAATTCTTCGAGGGTGTCATCTTTCAATTTACTTTGCCATGACGTTCGCTGCTTAAGTCCTAGATCCAATTGCTCAAAAGCGAACTACACACTTTTCAGAAAAAAAAACAAACACCTAGCAATACTGAATATTTGTACCATAAATTTGTATACCTATGCACCATTTTTGTACGTCATGCCATAATAAAGAACTGTAAAATAATCATGGTTACCTTTTAGCGTTTATCGTAAGGATTCTTCAAGGTCTCTCTTGGAATTTCAGATATCTGTCCAGAAAACCATCAATGCACAGATTCATATCATACCGATATCCCCCTGCATTCAGCATTCCGGTTTGAAAGACACTCTCAAGGTAAAGTCTTGTAAATTCTGC
This sequence comes from Deroplatys truncata, assembly GCA_030765065.1. Classification (NCBI taxonomy): domain Eukaryota; kingdom Metazoa; phylum Arthropoda; class Insecta; order Mantodea; family Mantidae; genus Deroplatys; species Deroplatys truncata. The sequence continues at coordinate 107,622,522 of CM060976.1, forward strand.
AAACAGTCACTAGGGAGCAGCTCCAAGTGAAAAATACTCTAACAAGCTCACCTGACACCAACCACCAATTCAACTGCCAATCTTATGTAAATACCACAACAATACATCATTGGATGGTGCCATGTGAATGTGCAGCATTTCTAGGTAACTGCAGACTCGCTTCAAAGAAAGACATCATAGATTGGAAAGTGAAAGCACACTTAAAAATGAACACGGTGTATAAACCAGCATGTTTCCAAGTGTGCAAGTAGCGAGTGCATTTCTGGTATGAAGTGCTGGCTATTCTGTGCATTCTCCAAGTGAGGTTGCAATGATAGTTGCAGTGAGTGTTTTCACTACGAGGGATTAAGGAAGATCTTGTGTTCGATTCCCCAATAGGTGAACTATCAAAGAAGAGGCTCATTGTGCATATTTCAATATGCCCCTACATCGTGAAGAAAGTGAAGTGACAGTGAGAACTAAGTAAAGTGGCAAGGAAAATTTGAACTATATCACATTAGTAAAGTGACCATGAAAACTGGACAAAGTTACATGGTATCAGGAGTGGGATACAAAAGCCAAGATGGAGGAAATGCTTCAAACATTATTGGGCAGAATGGAGAAAATGGAGAATGAAATGAAGAATATAAATTTTGGAATGGAAAAGATGGAGATGGAAATGAAATCTGGAATGGTGGAGATGGGAATTGAAATGGAGTGTTAAGGAAGAAATGAAGAATGAAATGGAGGAAATTAAATTCAAGCTTGGCCAAGACATTAAGGACAAAATGGAGAAAATGAAGACAGAAATGAAATCTGGAACGAAGGAGATGAAAAGCAAAATGCAGAATGTGAAAACAGAAATGGAGACTGAAATAGAACGAAATCCCAACTCAGTTTTGAACACTGACATTGAAAATCTGAGCTAAATGCAACAGTGAAAGACCTGAAAGATGACATTGATAAAAGGTTAAAAGCAATCAAATCTGATGTGGAAGGAAAGATTAGTGCAAAAGAAGAGCGATTAAAACCAGCAGAATAAAAGGGTTAGAGCAGCTGGCGAAAGAAAGCAAGAGAACAGTGAAGACTGTAGCAGAGATGCATCGTGAGCTAGAGGCCAAAATCCATGTCAAAATTAGAGAGACCAACTTACTGACATTAGACTGACTTGCACTAAAATGATAAAGCCTCCGAAATTCAATGGAACTTCATCATGGGCAGTGTTTAAATGCAATTTAAGGCCATTGCTATCCACAATGGATGGACGTTGATGGAGAAGATGACACAGCTCTTGGCACTTTGCAAAATTAAATTGAGTTATATTTATGGACACTCTTTAATTGCTGTGGTTCTTAGCATCCCATTCTATATTGGGCGTGAAAGACCAGTTATTTTGCTCAGAGGCCTCTTTATCAGGCTTGAAGTTCTTTTATGTGCCATAAATCTACAACAGGGGACCATCGGCTTTACTTCCCTTCCAAAGGAAGTCATGCTAAGGATTTTTACATCTGAAAAAATCCATCGCCCTCCGCCGGCTTTGAACCTGCTATCTCGGGAACTAGAGGCTAGCATGGTAACCACTACACCACGGAGGATGACTTAGCACCCTGCAGGGGCAAGCAGCAAAAAGTCTTCACGATTTCCTTGCTGGAGCCTCAGCCTCAGCCAAAGACTTAATTAAACTGTTGGAGAGACACTATGGAGAACATCACGTGGCCGCTGCTTACTGGGCCCAACTGAAGGCAATAGTGCAGCAACCGGGCAAGACCTTACAAGAATTTCCATGGAGATAGAACAGCTGGCACACCGGGCTCTGAGAGGTTTACCAGCAGAACTTATTTCTGGAGAGGCAGGTCACGCATTCATCAGTGGGGTAATAGACCAGGAGGTGAAACAGCAACTTCTCTTAGTGGAACACTGTAACATCGACAACACCCTGGCAGCTGCCCTACACACTGAAGTAATGAAAATGTCGGCTAGAGGAACCACCCCAGTGACGAATGCAAATGACAGAAATCCAGCGCAAACAACAGCTTCACTGAAATACAAGTAAGGGCTGGAAACAAACTTGCTGGGAGATGCAGAAAGCCAGACACGTAATGGCAAACCATGAGGGATGAGGAAAACCTGCTAAGAGTTAACTTGAAGAGGACCATATTGGCACCACCATCATCTTGCCCTCGCTTTACCTCAGAGCACCAGGTGGGAAAATGCCATCCTAACTCAAGATGCCCACTCCCAAACATCATGCCAAGCAAATGGCAACCAATACCCGAAGGCAAAGCAGAGTGCTGCAGCCTTAGGCATGGTCAGTGTAACCTGCAGACAGTTGGGATGAGAAAACCTTGAGGAGAAAGCTACTAAAGGATTGAGACATAGGGCTGATCCTAAAAATAAAGAATCTGGCATACAACCAGCGTAAGTGGATGTTGCTCTCAGAGGTCTGACCCCTGGGAGCAACATCCGGGTAGGGGTTTCCTGGTAGTCAGGAGCAGTATGTTGAAGAGAGTGTGGAATCCACAGAAAATCCAAAGTGGAGCAGTTATTGCTTCCAAGGAGCAAGGTGAAAGAAGTCTTTGAAGAAACCCATGCTGTGGTACTACTGGAGGGCAATACATAAGGCAGGATGTAAATAAGACCATGAAGAAGCTGTGTCACTAATTCTATTGGTTGCATCTGCGAAGCAACGTGGAGAGGGTGCCAGCAATGCGACATCTGCTCGACAAGTCACAGGTTCCAATCATGCAGAAGGGGCCAAATGCAATGATACAATGTCAGGGCACCAACTAACAGCCTGGGAGACAACCACCCCTGTCAGGAGACACCTGAAGCTGGCAAACGACACGATAAAAGCACTCTATGACCATCTAGTGACCAGTGCAGGATTTCAGGATGGTGACGTTGAGTGGCTCTATCATCCCACAAGAAGTTAGGGGAAGTAGCTGACACTGGAATGTAAGATACTCACTCATATCAATAACATGGTACACCATATTCGACATCAACACCATGTGAAGCTGATGATGGTTCATTTTGATCGCTTTGCAGTATATCACAGTGGGAGCCTTGTGATGCACTGGCTATGGTCCAAGCTTATCAGTAGCTCCTCAGTGCTGGGCAGTTGGAGAGATAAATGGAGGTAAGTAAATGCAGTAGTTCACCCACCCAACATAAGCAGCTGAAGCGCTACCCATAGAAAACCAGAATCTTCTGGAAGTTTCCCTTCTCACCTCCAGAACAGAATGTTCTGTAGAACATTCCAGCAGTTATATAAGCCAGCACGTTTGCAAGTGAGTTAGTTAGTTATTAAGTAAGCTAATGAGTGCATTTTTGGTACGACAAAGGGCTGGTTATTCAGAATGTTCTCCAAGTGAGGTTGCAACGACAGTTGTGACATACAGTGAGTGTTGCTATTGCGAGGGATTAAGAGAGGTCTTTGTTTGACTCCCCAGCTGATGAACCATCAAAAGAAGAGGCTTGTCATGCATATTTCATTACACTGTTACATCGCGAAGAAAGTAGTGATTGTGAGAACTAATGGAGTGGCAAGAAATTTGAACTAGATCATATTAGTGAAGTGATAATGAAAACTGGACAATGTCACAAATATTGTGAGCCTAAACTCAAAACTCATAATTATAGGAGCCTGTGCATTCATTTTATATCACTTCAAACCAAATTTGAAATGCAGCAACAAATTTTCTTCCCATTTTTTTAAATAAAATTTGAACTCAAAAAAAACAAGCAGTGGTTTGCTAAATTTTATACATTTATAGATTCTCTATGTATACAACCCTTAATTTTGAAGTGGTTTTTAACCAAATGTGATGCATGTTGATAAATTTTCTTAGAATTCTTATATTGGGTGTCCCATAAAACTGGTACGCCTCACTGCCATTCATTACATTATATTAATTCCACAACCAACTTCCTATGTAACTATGGGATAAATACGGCATAGTCCAGGCTTACTGGTTTATATCAAGTGCCAAAGATGCCCTCCACCAACATCCAGGCATTGCTGTGCTCTTGCGAAAATGTATGGTTAACGTGTTGTAATTCTTGAGGTGAGGTGTTATTTATCTCATTTGTAATGTTCTCTTTAAGTTGATCTATCGTCCGAGGGGTGTTACAATAAACTTTGTTTTTCAGAACTCCCCATAAATAAAAATCATAGGACGTAAGTTCAGCAATTGCAGAGGCCACAGGTTTTTGCTGACAAGCCTGTTTTCAGAAAGCACTTTGCTGATATGGGCCATAGTTTGGTTGAATGTGTGGCATGTGGCACCATCTTGTTAAAAGATGCCATACTCCTTTTCATTTTCTGTTAATTGTGCATAGAACGACTCAAAAATCTCCAGATATCTTGCACTGTTAATCGTATCATTGAAAAAAATGGGGCTGATAATGTGCATCCCTGAAACTGCACACCATATGCCTATCCTCTCTGCTTAAGAGGTTCTTAATGCACAATATGTGGGTTATTCTGCAACCAGTATCTGCAATTCTGTGAGTTAACATAACCAGACAGATGAAATCAGGCTTTATCTGTCATAAAAATAGCATTAGGTCCAAGTAACTTTCAGCAATTGAAGATAAGAACCAGTTGCAACAAGTAAGTCGTTTCTCTTTGTCTGGTTCTTTCAATTCATGCACTATGCTCACATGAAATGGTTGGAATTTGAGGTCTTTTAGCACAGGATGGCATGTTGGGCGGGATACACCAACTTGCTGAGATAATCTCCTTATTGATTTCTTGGGGCTTCTCATTACGTCCATATGAATTCTGTTGATTACCATCATGGTCTTCACTATCGGGTGCTTATTCTCTTCATATTCATAATGGGTCCTGTAGTGCTCCATTTCTTATATAGATCTTGAATTGTGCTGATTTTGGGTATATTTTCATGATATTTCTCCTCAAACATTTCTTTAGTCTCCTTAATGAACTATGTCTTTATGTAAAATTCCACAATATTAATTCATTTCAATTGAAAACTGCATTTCTCTCACAATACCTTCACGATATTCACGATAATTACTGTTAAACTCAACTGTATAACTCTAACAACAGGTAACCATGTAAACACAATGTAACCGAATATGAATGAAGTGCAGCCAACATTATTTATGAGCGCAAAAAGACAGGCACCAAATATGAATGAAGTAAGCCAGGCGCAGTGAGGAGTACTGGTTTTATATGGAACACCCAGTATAAAACTAACCAAACAGGATGGCCCAGGCGGTAACATCTGTGCCCCACATTTGGCAGATCATGGGTTCAATTCCTGTGGCTGACCTTCCTGACCTAAGGATTTTTTTCAGAAATTTCCCCAGGTCGTTAAGCGAATGCTGGGAAGGCTAATTACATCACCAGAATTTTCTGCTCTTCCATTTCACCTCCTCCATTCTCATTTCACTTCACCTTTCATCTGCTTGGTCTGAATCAGGGATGAAAGTGTTGGCGGGAGTCTTGGCATTGCATAGCAGGGGAAAAGGATGCTCTATGTAGCCTTTTTCCCTGGAACAGGAACAGTCTCAGAGCCCCGGGCCCTCCAGTGGGATGTGGAATCCTGGAGGGGAGCCAGTTGCACCAGCTGCCATCTGGGGAGTTTCAGTCTGTAAAAGGTAGGGACTCTGCCCTCTGTCCTGCCATGTCTCCTGGTCCAGCCGCCCTCTGTCTCCTCTCACCTCATCCCTCCCTCCTGGGGTATTCCATCAGGAGCTTACACACGAAAGATCTTGTAGGTCGAGATGTTAAGTCTCCCTCCATACATAGTCCTACTCTTACATAAAACTGCCTGTCTTACCCAGCATTGCATGGATGCATTTTGTTTGTAATGAGCTGAAATTTTCACTCATATCTAAGCATAAGTGTCCAAATTTTGTCCAGATTGGTCAAGTAGTGCAACTTTGTATCTAAGGGTTGAAAATATGGCTAAGAGTAATTTTCTGAAACTGTAAAGTATCCTATAATTTTCCTTAAGTCCTATAGCACAAGTGCAAAAATCTGTGCCCTGATTGGCCAAGCAATGTAATTTCATCTATAAGGGATTGAAAATATAGAGGAAGGGCAGTTTTTAAAAATTTGGAAGCACTGTATGATATAATCTAAGGCTGGGTAGCTTTTGGATGTTGTAAGATAATCTATGATTTTCACCAGGTACTATACTATAACTTGTACACTACTTACCAGATGGGTTAAACGATGCAGGTTTATATATAAGGAGTTACATATGTTGCAGGTAGTTCTGAGAGTTGTACGGTAGATTGTTGGGTCCTATGATGTACAGTAAGTGTACAAAAATTATGTCCAAATAGCAAGATTTATATGTTAAAAGCTGAAAATAGGGTTTGAAAATGAAGATAGCAGAAGTTTTTGAAAGCTCTGATTTGAGATAATACTATGGCAACATCCCCAATCAATGCTCTACAGTCTGGTAAAACTCACTAAGCCTTTGGACTTTCTGTTACAAAGTTACAGAGAAGCCCAATTTTTACCATATCCGTGTGCATAATCACTTTGTGTACTTAATTACTTTTTCTTTCAGTTCTTTGACTTTTACTTGGCTAACTGCGGACATTATGAAAGTCATAGGGACTTCATGATTTTTATTTATTAATTTCAACCATGCAAAATTCACTATGTTCAGTTAGCATATTGCTCTGCCAATTGAGTGCACTAGTTTTAGTTTATAGTTGTGTTTAGTATAACATTGCGCTTAATAATTGTTCTGCATTTTTATCCAGTTTATTCTTCCAAGATAAAATAGACTGTGTTAATTACCTACCGTTTATTTTATGTTCATTAGCAATGATTTATAATGTATGTAAAGCACATTGCCTGACAGAAATGTGCTGATAATTCATGTTACTCTGCAACATTTTAAAGTGGAACTGTAGCAGCAGATAACCTGGCTTGTGTGGATGTTAGTATGGTAAGTTAGCATATTATATTTTAGTGCATGTTGAGCAGGTTAAAATATAACATGTTATCAGCTTATGCTGGATAGATTATACATGTTTTGCTATTTCAGGCCAACAATAATGAAGCTAGAGAAGAAATTACCTTCATGCACTCTATTCTTAACAATAATGCACCCACATCAATAGGAAATGGAGCTGTTAGCTTCACTGTAACATAAATGTATGATTTATTTTTCTTTAAGAAGAATTACACCTATTTAATAATGAAAAACAAAGTTTATTTTGCTCTGGGATTTACTTTGTAATGCTTACCTGTATGTGCTACCACAGGATATGTGCACCATATGCTTCCCAACCAGAGCTTGTATCAGAGTCGGTTCATCTCTTGAGTTGCTATCTCCATGGCCCAAACGTCCAAAATCACCACAACCCCATGAATACACGTCTCCATCCAAAGTGAGAGCTAGGAAGTGTTTTCCTTCCGGATGGGCAGCCAGTTTTACCACTTCTTTCTCACCAAAACCTTCCACTTGTTGAGGACACTGCACCACAAACAAAAGTGATGCTCTTAAACTTTAATTAAGCTTTTATATCTAGAATATTTTTTTTTTGGGGGGGGGGGGGATTTATGATTGCTAACAAGTGCAGCAATACACAAATATGATTACCACTTCAGTACTTTGCTTGTGCTTTATAACCATTTATAATGCCTTTAAGAATCATATTAGAATTTTAAGGTAGTGGTGGCCAAGGACTGAAGCAAATATTATATCACCTGCATAACATGATGAATCAGACTGGCTGAATGAAGTTTAAGAATGATAAGCCAGTTTGGCTCATAAGCACATGTTTGGACATCTGTTATTAATCCAGTGACACATGCTATTGTATTTGTTATAGTTGTATCTGCTGTTCAGAACTGAAACATAAATTTTAGTATCTTCTCCAAGACATGACTGCATCTGTCTTTCTATCTGATTCTAAAGCTGGACTCCAAGCTATTGGTTCTACTACTCAGCCCAAAATGATGAAGATTAAAGAAATACATGAGATGAGCAAACAAATACAGAACCTAAATAAAAGTATAGTCTTACAGTGGACTCCTGCACACTGTTGTATTTTTGAAAATGAAATGGCAGAAATTTTAGCAAAGATAGGAACTAAAACCAACTTTGTGATACAACAAAATTTTTCATATGAATCGATTAAACGAATCATAAAAACAAAAATTACTTCTGTTTGTAGCCAACAGATAACACTTCAAAATGAACTGTCAAAATGGAAGAACATTTTAAATAATCCATCAATAGTTCCTGATTTACCAAGAAAATTTTCTGTTGCTGCATTCTGAACTTATCACAGGACCTGATTGTTTGAATACATATCTTTACAAAATCGGAATAGTAACATACCCAAATTGTTTATTGTGTTCCAAGGAAGAAGAATTGAAGGGAGGGAGAGAGTAGCAGAAGTTCATAACAAGTTATAGATTAAATAACAAACAAATTTGGAAAATTGTAGAAGCAAGTGTCCCATGAGCAAAACTTGAAATAAAAGAAAAGTGTTATAAATTTTAAACATTTATTGTTACCCAATTCTATTCCATACAGCTTTCCCAACCTCCACAATGTCAACTTTAAATTCTGTTGAAATTTTATCATACATTTAATAATTTCTGCCACACAGCTAAGATTTTTAAGGCTGATTGAAAGAATTAAAACAAATATTTGTAGTGTTCTTGGTGCGCTTGAAAAGAAAATAGCATTAAATAAACAAATATCCTGCAGTATTACACACTGTAAAATATATTAACACAATGTTTCTACCTTTATTTGGATTAATTCTTTGGTTCTAGTGAATGAAGCACTAAAACCAAATACAAATAAAAAAAGGCTTCTGAAGACACAAGGTTCAAACCATGAATTACTGTCAAGCTCACTTTACATAGATCTAAGTGCTAATTCACTCTACTATGATGGCATGTTTACAGATTATTCTACAACTAAACATTTCTATATCATCCTACTTTCAGAAATAAGCCAACATAATACTTTTTAAGCTGTCTGCACCTTTATATAAATTATTTATAAATTTACTCGCACTTTACTTATCTTTAATAATTAAATTCAAACACAGAACATATTTCGCAATACACATGGCAGGTCATTTTTGTTCATTTAACTCTAAAATAAACCCTGAGCTTAAATTGTTAAAACAAACAAATGGACCCACAGAATTAATGGTTGGGGAGAAAATATTTGCTATACAGACTAGTGATCATGTTATGAAAATCGCTAACTGATTCTATCAACAATTTGTTTGAACAATTCATCACCTTGCAGCGGAAGAAGTAATGACATTTCATCAATGAACGGTAAACAAGTATAAGCAGCTAAAAATGCAATTAATGGATTGCAAAACATCTAGTACTTGTAAATTTGATTAAAAGATCTGATGTGTTCATTCAACGACTCTCTACCCGCTCTTCTACAAACTACTGTTAGCAAAGCTTGTTCTTCTATCTTCTTCATTTTAGACATCTGCAGAAGTGCTTTTGTTACACATTTCCAGATCTTTCCATGACATTCGACAAATATCTGAATGGTGACAGCGCTTCAAAATATGATGAAGTATTACAGAATTCAAACCAATAATAATCTTGGAAATAAATGATGTTACAAAAAAGTTATTTCAAATAAATTTTGTGTTTAAAAGAGATCTACGTTGTCTGTGTAGTATGTTTTTCTTGTCTGTCTCCTATGGTATACCAGTTATACAAAATTCTTTCCAAATAAAGAGAACCTCATAGGTAATCCCAGAAAATTCAAGATATAAATTTTTGTCATGTAAATACCTCAAATATACAGTATTTTAATTAAAATAATTTGAGCAGTTTCAGCCATTTTTTGAGAAAATCAAAACTAACAAAACATTATTCTCTGTGTGTTTTTATTAATCATAAACAGCATGTTCCATTCTCATAGAATACTACACTGCCTTTCTTTTACACTGTGGCCACCAAACGGCAGCTCACGTGCCAGCTGCCACACCTCGGACTCCTGCAGAAACAGTTACTCTCATTTTCATAGCTGCACTTACAATTATAATTATAATAAGCACATACCTTATTATTTTGGAAATGTTTTCCCCCTCTATCCACACATTTCTGACATCTCAGGAAATTTTCATTTACACTTGAGAGTTCAATATCTGAAACTGAGTGAATTTCTCGCCTGATGTTTTCTATTTATTTCTTCTAATGTATCAGGGTTTTCTGCATACTTTATTTTTCAAGCTCCCCCCTGTATGAAAACTGCATATAGTTACATCAGGAGATCTTAAGGGCCATAACCCTTTATTAATTACCCTATCTTCAAAAATTTCCGAAATTAAAATTAATGACTCATCAGCTATATGTGCAGTAGCAGATCTTTCTGGAAAAACTCAAGACTCACATTCAGCTGTTGAAAAAATGGTGAAGGTCATTCTTGTACCTCTCTGCATTTATTGTTTGTTCAGAAAATATAGATACTATTATTCTGTATGCATTTACTGCATACCGCACACCAATTTTTGCATCATGCAAGGGAATCTCATCTGTAAAATCAAGGTTCTCTGTGTTTCAGTATCGGTTATTTTATCATGGAACATAACCATGTAAATGGAACCTTGCTTCTTCAGAGAAAAATATTAAGCGTGGGTCAATTATCTATCATTGACATTTTGCAAACTCCAATTACAGAAATTTACTCTACTCATGTTTAAGTGAAAAATAAAGTGTATGCAACAAACCCCATACATTGGAAGAACTAAAAGAAAACATCAGGAAAGGAATTCACTTCATTTCAGATATTGAACTCTTGAATGTAAACGAAAATCCTTTGAGATGCCAGTAATGTGTGGGTAGAGGACAACATTTCCAATATCTCTTATGATAAGGTATATACTTATTATCACTATAATTGTAATTACAACTGTAACTATGAGAATCTATCAGTATGCAAGGAGGTTGGACGTATTATTATAACTCTTTTTGCAGGAGTCCAAGCTGTAGCAGCCAGCATGTGACCTGCTGTGCTATGGCCACAGTGTGAAAGAAAAGCACTGTACATACTAAGATTACATATGTTACAACATTATATTACAATTGCCTACAAAGGATTTGATATACGAGGTACGTCCAGAAAGTAAGTTCCGTTTGGTAATAAAATTAAATTGTGTACAGATACAGAAAAATTATTTATTGCACAAAATTCTACAACTCTTAAGCTACTTTTACACATAACTGCTGAAATTTTGCAGGCATTTGTCATAGCGTGGCACAAGTTTTTGTATACCTTCTTCATAGAAGTTTTCCGCCTGTGTCTTCAACCAGTTGGAAACATTTTCTTTCAGCTCTTCCATCATTGTTGAAGTGTTGACCGCCAAGAAAAGTCTTGAGATGTAAGAACAGATGAAAGTCGCTAGGAGCGAGGTCAGGGCTGTATGGAGGATGGTCAAACACGACCCAGCCAAATCCCTGTAGGAGGTTTTGCGTCACATTTGCAGTGTGTGGTCGTGCGTTGTCGTGAAGAAAAACAACACCTTTTGACAGCAATCCTCGGCGCTTATTCTGTATTGCGCGGCGCAATTTCCTAAGTCTCTTGCAATAAACATCTGCTTTGATTGTTTGACCACGTGGTAAGAAATCAATGAGTAAGATGCCTTTCCAGTCCCAGAACATTGTGCACATCATTTTTCGAGGTGTCAAGATTTGTTTCGGCTTAATCTTTGCTGGGGATGAAGTGTGCCTCCATTCCATTGATTGCCACTTACTTTCAGGGGTGTTGTAAGAAACCCAAGTTTCATCTCCTGTGAATATCTGCGTTAGAAATTCTTCGCTGCCTTCATCATAACGGGTCAAAAACTGAAGTGCACTACCCATCCCGTTTGTTTTGTGTTGCTCAGTAAGGATCTTTGGTACCCAACGATAGCAAAGTTTACGAAATTTCAGTTTTTCGGTAACAATTTCATGAATTAGTGATCGTGAGATTTGGGGAAATTCCATAGCGAGAGCACTAATTGTAAACTTGCGGTTTTCCTGGATCTTGTCATCAATCGCGTGAACCAGTTCTTCTGTAACCAAGATGGACGCCCACTTCGTTCTTTATCGTGCACTTCACTATGTCCTTCATTCAACTGTCGGACCCATCTTCTCACCTTTGAATCATACATCGCATTTTGTTTGTAAACTTCGCAAATTTGCCGATAAATTTCAATTAGTTTCACTTTCCTAGCATTCAGAAAATGAATCACAGATCTGATTTCACAAGCGGCAGGATTTTCAATCAACATCGACATTGTAAACAAGCACAACAAAGCGTACGTGGCTGACAGCGATCTCAAAATGGCGCACGTTTCTTCTCCTTGATACAGAGGGTCTACCGCGCATGTGCGCAACTGCGATCGCAGCGCAGCAGCGGAGAGAAATTGAAACGGAACTTACTTTCTGGACGTACCTCGTATAATATTGTCAAAGATGGTTGAGAGATTCAATTGATGTTAAAGGCACTAATAGTTCCATAAGAAGTTCTAAGCACTTTTTACATTGCCTTGTATTATACTATTTACAAATTGGCAAAAGTCTTTTGGAAAGTTTTTAACTAGTTCATGCTTTGGCAGTGACCAAGTTCTTTCTTTATTTGTTACACTACTTATGAATTTTGTCCTTCCTGTTTCAAAGCTCTTGTTACTCTGTGGTAGCACATGGTTTATTGTTTGTTCACCTTGGCTGCACCGGCATGTTTTGCCTTCTGTTATTCTGAATCACTTGTAGTAGCTCCTCAGTTCCCCATGTCCAGTTAGCATGGTGGTGAAATTCAGCAAAATTAGCATAACCCTCTTAAGTCTTCTTTTAACATTCCAAAAATAATCTGTGGTTTCCTTTCCTTTCTGCAATATCTCCCATTCTTTTTCCCTTGGTGAGAAGTTGATCTCTCATTTATTTCTTATTACTACTATACATACCTTTTGGTGCACTAGTTCAACTGTGTATTTTTCAATTGTCAAGTTTAAGTATTTTAATTTGATTCCCGGTTTGCTCAATGAAAAAACTATGACTTTATTGGTTCTTAAACTGTATTGTTATTTTACTGTTTGTGTAAATAGGAACTTTTTTTGTTCTATGTATGTGATTTGATGCATTTGCTCCAAGCCTTTAATAATGCTGCCTGCTCTGCCTGATTGTTCGATGATTTGCCTTAAACCTGAATTTTAATTTGTGTGCTATTTCTCTTTCTCTGATGAGGAATATGCCAGTTCCCACACCTTGGTCCATTTTGTTGCTATCAGTGTATGTCTCAATGGAGTATGCTGCATTCTTGTCAATGTTGTCGATGTATACTCTCCCAACTGGGTGCCTCCAGTCTCTTGCTGGTATTGGTTTGTCGTATTTTTCTGAATGATGCTTAATCCTATGGATTTTGGTGATCTCTTGAATTGTTTTATCCAGAGGGATCAAGTGTACAAGAATATCTCATATGAGAGAGTGCAGAAAGCTTTGACAACTTTTATATTAATTAGTCTGTTGACTCTCACTATTTTTGTTTAATTCTTTTGTCAATTCATTGCCATCTCCATACCAGAGCTCTATACAGCATCACTAGTATAATTGCTCCCTTGTAAATTGTTGTCAAGGCTCCGCACCCTAATCCCCAATGAATTCTTGCTGATTTTGATAAGATGTTGATTATTTGTATGGTCTTCCCTATTATGTAATCCACATGTCTGTCAAAGTTGAGTTTGTTGTCAAAATATACACGGAGATATCCGAGTTCTCCGGTTTATTCCAATTGTTTATTATTAAGACAAATATTAACATTAGTCTCTTTCAGTCTTCTTTTCCCTGTAATTAACAGTGTTACCGATTTCTTATTATTGAATTCTATTTTGTTGTTCTTTGCCCAGTTTTTAATCTGTTTCAGTTCTTGGTTGGCATAGTTTTCTATTCCTTTCAGTTGTTTTCCTTTTGTCAAAACTACAAGATGGTCTGCATATGCGATTATTTTCATGCGTTTGCTATATTGTACATTAAAAACTGAATTGTACATTATATTCCACAGGCCTGGTCCACAGCAGGAGCCCTGGGGTCATCCTTTGCTGACAGTTTTTTCTTCTTTGTATGAATTGAACATTAATGTGGCAAAACTCTCGTTGAAGTAATTTTCCTTAAGTTTATATAGGTTTCTTAAGCACTTTAGTTGTCTTAGGTTAAGCAACAAGCTAGGCCAGCAGTCTGCATCGGAGGCTTCTTTTACATCCAATGAAGTCATTAAAACCACTTTGTTCTGCCCTAAAGCATCATCAACAAACTGTTTAACTGTGCATGTATACAGTGTGTCTATTATTCCTTTCTGTGGCGAGAATCCAAACTGATTGCTGTTGAATAAGTCATTGGAATACATGTGGTGCATTCTTCTGTCAATCAAGGCCTTCTCCAGGACCTCCACCCTCACATCTAATAAGCTGATTGGTCTATATTTTGACACTTCTTGTGTGTGTTCTTTCCCTGGCTGAACAATCAGAATGATAATTCAGAAAGTATCCTATCTCTAGGCACTTGTTGTAGATCTCTGTGATGAATGTGGAGAATAGTTTAAATGTCATCAGCACTATGTCACTTGTAAGTCCGAGAGGACTCTGGGGGCTTTCCTGGGGTCCATATTTTTAAGTATAGTCATGATTTCATTTTTGGTGAAGCCTGCATCATCCGGTGTGTCTGGAGGTTCCTTTATGTTTCTGTGGTTTTCATCTTCTGGTTTTGTTGTCTTCTGGGAAAAATTGGGATATCATATAGGTTGCTGTCTCCTATACTTTCTGTAAATGTACCATCATGTTTTTGCAGGGTTGTCATTAATTTTTCTTTTGATGACTTTCCAGCAGCCACTCTGTGTACTGTGTTCCATAGATTTGAGCCTTGTGTTATATTACACAGTCTTCTCCAAGCTGTAAGTTTTTCTTCTCTTAATTTATTCTGGTACTGCCTTTTCCCTTCCATATGCTCAGTTTTCCTAAGATTTAAGTTGTCACTATTAACAGTTTTTTTGAAATCTTCTTTGCAGAGCATTTACTTTTCTCCTTAATGCCACGAGATCCTACATCCACTAAGGAACTGTTCTGTTTGTTTGGGCTTTTTTGTATCCGTAGCTTATGTGAAAGGCTGCATTACAAGCTGTCTTCATAAACTTGTGACAGTTTTTTAATATCTCCTCTATGCTTTTACTTTTTATTGTTTTTTCCTGCTGTTCCTTGTCAGCTTTTTGTAAGTCAGTTTCTTTATGCCTGCACTTGAACAGTTTAATAA
This sequence comes from Deroplatys truncata, assembly GCA_030765065.1. NCBI lineage: Eukaryota > Metazoa > Arthropoda > Insecta > Mantodea > Mantidae > Deroplatys > Deroplatys truncata. The sequence continues at coordinate 107,637,769 of CM060976.1, forward strand.
TGGTTTGGGCAAAAGTGTTCTTGAATGTTTCTAGTTTATGTTGGTCCCAGGTTAGGCGGGATTTTATAATGCCTCCCCTTGTCAATTATGAAGTTTATTATATTGCGATCCAAAAACCTCTCATTTTCACAGGTCCAATTACCAACAAACTTTGTTGAGGTGCCATTAAATATAGTTAGGTCTATCCACTCTGTCTGGTGCCTGCCTCGAACGTAGGTGTTTCAATATCCCCATTCATCATATATAGATTGTTACTAATTATATATATCTCCTGCATTTCACTGTGGTTATTGCTGGTGATGTCATACCATAATTTACTTCTGGAGTTGCTGCTATTCCAAAGATCAAACCTTTTCCTGGTGCACGTTTTACTATTTTCTCCATTTTTTCAATACTTCATTGGTGTCTTCATTTCTATCCCATACAGATGAGCTTGGTTGTTATAAGTGATTTCTATGATCATGCAGTTTTCATTTGTAAATTAGGCAATTACAATTCCATCCAGTTTTTTGTTGTTAAATATAATAGCAGCTCTTTTCCTTCATTCCCCATAGAAATAATATATCAGAGAGATCTCTATACCCATGCTATATTGTTATTGACCACATAATGTTCTTGCACTGTCTGTATTCTTGGGTGTTATCTTTTGGACCAAATTGCTTGTAGCTACCCCTGAACAATGCAGGTTAAGTTGTATACACTGCGATGTGGTATTGGTGCCGACCATAGTAGTCAGTGTCCTGCATCAGTCTTCTCAACATTTCTTTAAGGCCTGGGCACTCTTTGTGCAGCAATGAGTGGCATTTGTGTACTTCTGTATGAGGGTTGTGACTGTTATGTGTGTGGCAGGTGATACATTTAAAATGTTTAATTTCAGCTCTGCAGTCCTTTAGCTTGTGTTTCACCATGCATAAGGGACACATCTCTTCTCCCCTACAATCTCTCTATGTGTGTCCAAATCTGCTGTACTTAAAACAACTTATAGGTGCCAGATAGTCTTTTACCATACATGGATGCCAGCCAACTTTCAATTTCCAGTTTATTAGAAGGCTTCTCGTTTTTAAGCTAACCTCAATTACTAGGTTAATGTCTTTTTCTTAATTCTGAACAGAAATTTCAGTTTGATTGCTCCCTCTTGTCTTCAGAAAGAGAGAGAGAGCATGCGTGCGTGCGTGCGTGCGTGCGTGCGTGCGTGCGTGCGTGCGTGCGTGCGTGCGTGTGTGTGTGATATTTATTTATTTATCTTCTGCTCCTTTGCATTTGTGAAGCATCTAATAATGCTGGACAGATACAGGAATGAATAAATTACATCACAAAAAGGTAGCTGCAGCTGATTAAAGAGGCTATGTCTACATATAAAATTAAATTTGCAGACTGCATAGATATGAAAATCCTTGGGCAGCTGATTCAACTAATATAATTATAAGTTTACACTGCTGTCACTAGTTCCTCTTCAACTGTTATTTGCTTTCATGGACTTATAGTTTCTGTCTCAGCATAAATTTACACTGACCCTTATAACTAAGTTGATTGCTTTTCAGACAAACTCAATCATACCATTAACCTCAGTGTTATACAAGTCAGCACTCACTCACCTGTGTTTCCGAGCTGTAGTACACCACAAATACTTTGCTTGTGTTAGTCAATATGAGGAGGCAGCGCTCTGCACAGACAATCTGAGATACACCAAGTTCTCCAATTGCCTCACAACACTGTGGTGACATTCCTGAGTCAGTACAACTGCTCCAAGCAAGCCAACCCCAAGCAAGCACCTCCTGATATTGTCCCATGTTCTGCACCTTTTTACAAATAAAATATTTTAACTTTATAATAGACTTTTAAATAAATAAAAAGGAACTGATACATAAGAAGTAGGTACAATACCACAAATACACAAATATGAAGATGGTAAATTTCCACCAACTGCAAGAAACCATGTGTAACTTTGCATTTTCATGGCATCTTAAAAATGTTAAGAGTGCTCCTGGAAACTTCAAAATTATACAAATTGCAAGAAGTTGTAAATGATGGGGAAATGCTGATTCCAAGGAGACAAAAGCAAGATTCTGCTCAAATAGAACTTTACTATCATCTTTAGCATTATCAGAGCCATTCAATGAGCTCTATGTTTTTACTTTTATCACGAATTTGAACATAACATTACTTACCTTACTAAACGTAGCAGGAGGAGCATAAGGAGCTGCAAGACGGTCTAAATGTGACATGATGACTACTGCAGCCTGCTTTAGATCTACTGCTACTATATCATTCTCAGGTAACTGTAAGTACCTCAAGAAACATTCTGTTGGACTAACCTGCAAGTAAGTAAACAAATGAGACGGATTTTAAATTTTATTGAATTATTTATAAGAATGTGAACAATATTAAATTAGCTGTAAAAGAGTAAAAGTACTTTATGTAAAATATAATTTACAGACACAAAATCTACACAGTACATTAAATACATTCTGAATTTTCCACAATCCAATGTAAATTGGACAAATCACTGCTTTAAGATGAGTATCTATTGGCTACAAGTGCCTCCTATCCCAAATAATAGAAAACCTTCAATTTCATCACTACCTAGCAAGTTTCAGTTTCAAAATCATCCCTTCTTTTTCAGTTTAAATCGCTTTTTCAAGCACTACCAATTTTAATTTTCTTACTTTCAAGTCCTATTTCGCACAAAATTTACAAATCTATTAAAATAAAGCAGCAATACTGTCACTCTCATAACACATTTTTTAAGAATGGTGTATACAGCAGCAGTGGTCCTGGAAGGAAAGGGAAGGTGGGAGGGGTGGAGAATGGGAAAAAGTAGTGACCATTAAAATTTTACAGCCATAGATTTAAAGAAATTAAAGCATTTATATGACCAAGCGCCGCTAGAGGTTAAGTGAAACAGTATTAGCACTAAAACTTTATCTACCACAAATAAAAGTACATCCAGGTGGTCAACAGCTTTCAGAAAGTACCAATCTTAACCACAACCAACTTTGAAATCTAAGTTGGGAGCACTATTATAAATAAACCATCACAGATATAAGATAAAATAATTACTTTGCATTACTGGGCAATAACTTAAACCTACTTCATCATACAAGTAAAACCAGGTATTCAAGTAACTCTAAAAGTAGTAGAAGTATTTTTTGCTATTCTACCACTGATAAAGAAATTCACAATATAATTAAATTCTTAAAATCTAAAAACAGGATAAAAAATGCAGTAGCAAAATAGCCAATTCACCTGTAAACACTGTAGATTCTAATCTTGAACTTCGTGCATTCCTTGTCAGACTAAGCTCAAGTTAAATCATAGGGACATGTAAAATTCGCATTTGCGATAACATGCATTTCTACACAAATTTGGGCATTTTTCAAAGAATAATGTCAATTTAGCCCATTTTTAAGAATAATGCAAATTCTGCAGTTTATAATATATATAAATTTTTCATATAACTATTAAAGGTCTGGAAAAAGAGTAGAGTTGTTTATTGGATGTAATTCGGATTCAGAATTCTATTTCAAAATTACTGGAACATAAGTTGCAACATAAGTTTATGCTAATGAATATTTCCCAAAAACTTGATAATCTAAGAGAAGATGGATTAGAAGCAGCAGTTAACTGTTCCATAAATTCTGCCCTGTGTCTGTACCAGTCATATAAGGACTATTTAGATAAATGGACTGTTCAATGTGAAGAATTTCAGTGCTTTTATTGGTTGAACATGAAGGATTTGAAAGAGAAATGATATTATTCGTTCTGTAAGGTACATTAATGAAAAACAGAAATGTACTGTTTTGGAAGTGATATTGCTTGATGAATTTTATGCTCTAAAGGAGTTTGTTTTGAAGCAAGATGAAGCATTTTTCTTGGAAGCAACAGATTTTTAGTGGAGTAAAGTTTTTGAGTAGGTTATGAGTGTGAAATGTTTCCAAACTTTGCTGTACATAACTCAGTTCTTTTATGCAATAATTGCACATAATGCCAATGTTGAAAGAGTGTTTTCACTGGTCAACACCCAAGGTCAGATGAAAGGAACAGACTTTCAGTAGAAGCAGTAAAGGGCATTGTAACAGTGCAACATAATTTGAAGAATTTTACATGTAAAGAATTTTAAATCCCCAATAATTGAAGGAAATTTCCTCTTCACAGAATCATGAAAAATCTGCAGCAAAACGACATGAATAACACTGTTGATAATGTATTTGTCTATAGATTATCTTGTTCCAAATGAATAAATAGGAATTTAATGTGCTGTCAGACTTTTTTTTCAAAATGTCCTGCTTTTGAAAATTTTCATCTGGCCACCCTAGTATCATCTCAAGATCTGGAACCCACCTGGAAGACTTGCTGAACATCTGACTGCGGTACACAACTGAAGAAAATCTGATACCTCCTTAGGCAATACCAGTCTGCCCTCAACCAAGTGGATGGCAATTGCAGCTGCACCGAGTACTCCACCACGTCGACATTGAAGACACACAGCCTATCCAGCAACCACCAAGATGTAGTGAAGCAAGCAGACGTGCAAGATATGCTAGAGGATATGAAATCTAGGGCCATTATCAAAGAGTTTAACAGCCCTTGGTGCTCCCATATGGTCTTGGTGAAGAAGAATGGTGAACTACGTTTCTGCATGGACTATACGATGCTGAATGCTATCACCCGGAAGGACTGTGTTTCCTTACCCTGAATTGACATATTCTGTACACTCTTGCTGGCGACCAGTGGTACTATACCTTGGATCTCAAATCAGGATATTGACAAGTGGCTCTGGACTCCAAAGACATGGAAAACACTGCATTCTCAACAGGTCAAGGGCTTTGGCAGTTTACAGTAAGCCCTTTGGACTCTGCAACGTGCCAGCCACTTTCCACTGTCTGATGGAATCCATAATGAGGGGATGGTTACGACGCCTGCTGACTGTACTTGGACAAAATTGCCTTTCGAAGATCATCTAAAGAACCTGACCAAGGTATCACAGAGACTGCAAGCAGCTAACCTGAAACTGAATGTGAAGAAGTGCCAACTCTTCTAAAAGAAAAGAAAAAAAACTTGAGTTTTATTTATGGATGCTCTTTAACTGCTATGGACCTTAGCATCCCATTCTATATTGGACGTGAAAGACCAGAAATTTTACTCAGAGGCCTCTTTATCAGGCTTGAGGTTCTTTTGCGTGCCATAAATCTACGACACAGGACCACCAGCTTTACTTCCCTTCTGAAGGAAGCCATGCTAAGGATTTGTATGCCCGAAAAAATCCATCGCCATCCGCCGGGTTTGAAACCGCAACCTTGGGAACTAGAAGCTATCATGGTATCCACAACACCACGGAGGACGATATTTTTGAAAGGAGATTAACTACTTGGACCACATAGTCTCACCAACTGGAATGGCCATGGACCTGGAGAAGGCTCAGGCTGTTAGAGATTGGCCTCACCCAAATGATGAGCATTGTGCAGTTTTCTGGGCCTATGCAGCTACTACCACCGATGCATCAGAGATTTCTCCAACATTGCGAAGCTCCTCACTCGTCTGACGAAGAACACTGGCCTTACGTATGGAGAGAAGAGACCGAGGACGAGTTCCAAGCACTTAAGTCAGCCTCTTCAGTGCGCCTGTTTTGGTTTTTCCACAACCAGGTTGTGAGTTTATTGTGGACATCAGCAACAGTGGATTGGAGGTGTACTATCCCAGGTCCAACATGGGCAGGAGCAGGTAATAGCATACTAGAACAAGATGCTCTCCAAGACGGAAAAGAACTACTGTGTTACCTGATAGGAGCTCCTGGCAGTTGTGAAGGCACTGAAACACTTCCTTAAATACCCATACGGTCAGCCATTCCACCTGAGGACTGAGCACTTGAGATTTAAGAACCTGGAGAGCCAAACAGATGGCTGGGTCCAGAAGCTTCAGGAATATGACTTCGCACAGAAGAGGAAAGAGCCACTCCTATGCAGATGCCATGTAAAGAAGACCTTGTCCAGAGGAGTGTGGCCAATGCACTAAGGTAGAGGAAAAATTAAATTTAGTTTTATTTATGGACACTCTTTAACTGCTGTGGTCCTTAGCGTCCTATAATATACAGGGTGTGAAAGACCAGTAATTTTGCTAAGAGGCCTCTTCATCAGACTTGAGGTTCTTTTACATGCTATAAATCTATGACATGGGACCACCAGCTTTATTTCCCTTCCGAAAGAAGCTATGCTAAGGATTTTTACGCCCCCAAAAAATTCTATCGCCCTCCATCGGGTTTGAACCTGTCACCTTGGGAACTAGAGGCTAGCATAGTAACCACTACGGGTGGAGAAGGAGCATGCCACAGCTATCCATGTGATTTCGGCAGTGGCTCCAGATGGGTGGAATAGTGCAGGCCTGAGGAGGGAGCAGTTGGCAGAAGCGGACTGGGAGTGTTCCTGAGAGAAGTGGAGGCAGGAACTAGGCCGAGCTGAATGGACATCCCACCCAGCAACAGTGTGTATAAGTGCTACTGGGCTCAATGGGATTCACTGAAGACCAAGGAAGCTGTGTTGCTCAGAGCTTGGGAGTCACCTGACCGGAATACCCAGAGAGGGTAATTGATACTTCATCAAAGGAAGTTGCAGAAGTCCTGGAGGAAGTATATGTGGGGACTTTGGGAGGACATCTTGGACCTATCTGAATGATTGGCTGGCTCCAAAAAAAGTACTACTGGTTGAGACTATAGGTGGATGCTGATAGGTGGTGCCACCAATTTCATGTGTGTGCAGCAAGTCCCAGCACACAGACTAGGAGCCAGAATCGCATGCAGCAGTACAATGTGGGAAGTGTGTTCATCAATATAACCAGATCGTTTCCTGTGTCGGACAGGGGTAACAATTATTTGTTGGTGGTCAAGCATTATTTCATCAAAGGGCTGGAGATGCGTGACATTCCTAACCAGAAGGCCAAGACAATCATGGACTGCCTAGTGGAAGAAGTGCTCTGTCGATTTGGAGTATCGTTAGAGCTACACAGTGATCAGAGCACAAACTTAGAGTCGAACCTGATGAGGGAAGCACTGGAGGAGAGACTTGGAGTGCACAAGACACGTAAAATTCCTCTCCACCCACAGTCAGATGGCATGGTTGAACGGTACATCAAGACTCTAGAAAGGCACCTGAGGAAGGCCATGGACAATCACCATAGGGACTGGGATGTTAGGGTGTTGCTTTTCTTGCTGGCCTACTGCTTGTCGACTCACAACAGCACCGAGTTGTCACCAGTCAGTCTTTGGCACGGAGTCTTCCATGTAATCTGATGTTTGGGAGCCCCTCTGGAGCAGAACATCCAGCAATCGTCTACATGGAGAACCTTGTGAACCATCTTCACAACATGCACGAAATGGCCCGTCAACACATCCAGGTAGCGAATGACCAGATGAAGACCTGCTACAACTGCCAGGCAAACAGCCAAGATTTCCAGCAAGGTCATTTGGTGTGGCTGTATCACCCTCCCGGACTATTCGACATTGCCCCAAGCTCCAAGGACCATACTGCGTGGTGATGAGGATCACTGTTGCCGGAACAACAGCCAGTGTGGAAACAATAGAACAATAGTGAGTGTGGAATAAAACGCCCCTTTGTGTATTGCTTACTTGTTCCGGAACCTTCATTTTGGCATGCTCTAGTAGGCACCTGTTCTTGAAAGTTCCACTTTGTATGTGAAGCCTATATAAGAGACTGCTGTCACCAGGATGAGCAGTGTTGAATTGTGTAAAAGTTGAGTTAAGTGCTGTTAGAAGTGACAAAGTGAAAACAAAGGACAGTGCAAGTGGACAGTGCAGTTTAATTGTGAGTTGAACTCAGAAGTCAGTTGTGAATCATGTAGTTGAGCAGTTCAGTTGTGATTTGATTAAACAGATCATTGCGTTGTATTCGGAGTGCATACTATGTCACTTACACTTAACATTTATGTTATGTTGAAGGTCTAGTGATAAATAAAATGTATTTTCACAGCAGCTGGTGTTTTTATTTGTTACATTATATATACAATACATATATTGGTGTATATATACAATATACATGAATCTATCATGTAGTACTTACTGCAAACTGTGCACTTTCATCCCAAGATGTGTTTCCTGTGTTGGGTTTTGAACAAGATACTCGTTCAAATCTTCTCAAAAGAGGTACTAAAGGTGCACTGGTACCTGATGATATCACCCTGTAATATCAATGTTCTTTGTGTATATACAACTTAAAACTTAACAGGAAATACTGTAGAGCTGCAAACAAGAAGCAAAGTGATCTGAATTCTTAGGACAAAATAATTATTTCTATATCTTTATCTTGATTTAGGTAATACTAAGGCTCAATGTAAACTACAATCGTAAAAAGATGCAAGAGTATTGTTTATCATGATCATCATATAGGCGCAAAAGTTCATAAAAAGAATTGGCTTTTAACATTTCGACCACAGATGGCATTTGATCCATGACTTCTGTGTCAACATTCTTATCTCATGAGCTATCAAGGCTGCCCTCCTACCACAGCATTTATTGTTCCATATAGAGGTGTCTAGGATCTAACATGAGCAGATGTGATTGCACAGCGCTCCATTGCATTATAAAAATGGGATAGTGGGAGTGATAGCCGATTGCTAACAACTGGAGGAATAGAGCTGAATCCTAGACCCGAGGATTTGAATCAAGTATTAGCAATGCTAAATATAAAAAGGAGAAGAAGAACTGGAAGAGTTGATAACAGGATGGAGGAGGTCAAAGGAGCTTTGCAAAATTTAATGTGAACTGATGGTTTGTAAGTAAAAACTGGATAAATGTAAAGAAAGACTGTAGTGGACCAAAGACAAAGGAATTTGATTATATTTGGAGTGAAAGAAGATAGAAAAAGGTGGTTAATCCATCTAGTGGAAGAAACATTTGAGAGGATATTGGAATTGAAATTTAGAGATGGATGGAAATAGTGGACTGTTTTAGGATAGGAAGAAGAGGAGATGAATGTAGGTTGATAATTGTAAACACAAGGAATTTTAAATAGCAATTTTTCAGAAGTGCATAGAAATTAAAGGGAACAAAAATTTTTGTTAATCAAGACTTTGCCAAAGAAGAGCGAGATCGACAATTATTTTTATTTGAAAAAATGAGACAGACTAGAGAAGAAGGAAAAAGAGCATTTGTTAAAGAAACCAAGCTGTGGATTAATGGAAGAAAACAGGACATGAGTCAGCATGAGGAGACCGCTGACTTAACAGTGCATGTAGAGAGTAGAGTTGCGGAGAGAAATGATGAAAGGTGAAGATGGCAGACACTGGAGAGATGTTCATATTCATTCAGATGAATACACATGGATCAGGGGATGTGTGTGGTGCGATGTCACCTGGAAGACCGCTAAGGGAGGGAAAATGTGCAAAGGTAAATGGTCTGAGCATTATCTCAACACTGTAGGGCCACATATGAGAGGCGCTTGACAGGAGAGAGGATTTACCAGCAGGAAACAGAGTAATAACCAGATATGAAGTGAAGTTAGAAAAATTTAAGGTAGGGAGGAGTGCAACAGGATAGGGATTGGGGTTGAATGTAGTTTTTTGTAATATAGAGGGTTTAAAAGTGAAGATTAACAGTTGAGAGGTGTTCAGAACTTTGAAGTTGGGAGATGTAATAGCAGTTGTTGAAACATAGCTTGATCAAGGTGACGGTGGAGTTAAAGTGGTTTTGTGTTTATAGTAAAGATGGTTCAAGGAGAAATAACAGAGGTAGAGTTTCTGGTGGTATACATCAATGTATTGGCAAGGAAAAGCATCAGAGCTAAGGTCTGTGAGGAGTTAGGAAGGCAAGATAAGTGATGTGGTTGAAAATAAATACTGTGGATGTTGGTTTGGTGTTGGGTGCAAGTATAACCCATCTGCAGCATTGAAATTTTATAATGGTAATCTGTTCGTTGAGCTTAGTGAAGATATGGCTGATTTAAGTGGAAATTACCCTAATGCAGACTTTATTAAAATAGGTAATTTTAATACTAGGTTAGGAGAAAATCAAATAAGGTCTGTTACTATGGAAAGCAACTGTGAGTGGGAGAAAGATGTTTGTGAAGATAACAATTTGTCAATGGGTAAAGACTGGTTCACAATAACTAAGAACAGTAACGAGAATGACAAAGTTGAAAAACATGTATTTTAATGGGAGCATTCACAATTGATGGGAAGCTTTCCCAGGCCCCGGGAACAGGAAAGAAGACTTGGCCAAGTTTTAACTTTCTCAATCTCGTTCCTGGGCATGACATATTAGATCCATGTTGTGCATATTAGACTCCTCACTGTAGAGATTATTCTAGGCGGCTGTGCCATGAAACAGCTGCTAATGCTCTCTATAGTTGCAAGCAGGAAACATGAAACTGATGAAACTAGTAATATATGTGCTTCCTAACACTCACAGATAGTGAAAGGATCATCTGTAGTTTGTTTATATGCAACTCAAAACTGGCTATTGCCTCAAAAACAAAGGCAAAAGTTGCAAAAACCAGTAGAAATTAACAAAGAACAATAAACAACTATAATGTATGCCATTAAATAAAGGAATGAAAGCTTTGTACAACTAGAGGAATCAGAAATATATTAGATATGCATTTACTCTATCAAATTTTCACATTGGTTAACCTGCATTATGTTGGCTGAATTGGAAGCAGGTGAAAAAATATTATTGGCCAGTTAAAAACAAATAAAATCCCAATGCACAAACTTGACTTTCCACTTTGTGATCGATATGATCATCAATATGCATTCCCATTCTCGTTACTGGGCTGTTGTGAACCAAAACCTTGTATGCTGCATTATTTACCATTCTTGTTTCCATTTTGGTTACCGTTCTCGGGTTGTTGTGAGCCAGCCTTAACGGTGTTAGGGGGGCAGATGTTGGTGGTGAATTTACACTTATGAATGCAAATCGTCAATGTGTTGTTAATTATTCTTTATATAATGGAGGGGTGGATGAAAAACTTTACTGATTTTATAGTGATTGAAGTAAATAGTTGTCATTTTCCTTTGCTAATGAGTATTAGTTTAAGGGATAGTAGATGTGATGAAACATCAAACAAATTGAAATTTATACATACATTGAAGTGGAAGGAGGAGTTAAAGAAGGTATTTAGACTCAGTATAAGATCAGTAGATATTCAACCAATAAAATATGGAATAGAAGCAGCGCTGAGGATGGGAGATGTAGAGGGGACAGTAAATAGACTGGAATTGATAGTTAAAATTAAATTAAATTCACTTTTATTTATGGATGCTGTTTAACTACTATGGTTCTTAGTGTCCCATTCTATATTGGGCGTGAAAGACCAGAAATTTTGCTCAGAGGCCTCTCTATCAGGCTTGAGGTTGTATTACATGCTGTAAATCTATGACACAGGACCACTAGCTTTACTTCCCTTCCAAAGGAAGCCATGCTAAGGATTTTTACACCTGAAAAATATCCACCGTCCTCCACTGGGTTTGAACCCACAACCTTGATACTAGAGCTAGCATGGTATGCCTAGTCCACTGAGGAATTGATAGTGAAAAGAGCTGTTGTAATGATGGGGGTGAAACAGAAAAGCAATAAAAGGTGTACAAATTGGTTTGATGAAGAATGTATAGTGGCTAGGAGGGAAGTATTTAAAGATTTATCTAGATGGAGAAGAAGCGAGAATGATAGGGATGGGCAATATTTTTGGCTAAAGAAATGGGGAAAAAACAGAAAAAATCTGATGTGTTACACTCACATGACTTTCTCTACTCTTGTACAATCTATTTTTACAAACGCCTATTCTCCATATGCTTCATATTAATCGAGATATCGAGATGTCAATCTTATTTGTAATTTTCTTGTAGATGCAAGGGGAATATGGTAGCTTTTAAGCGATAGTCAAATATTTTATTGCTGGTTGCTATGTGGGGCATTCCATTCTCTTTGCATGTCCAGAACATAAAAAAATGAATAACGAATTTGAGAAAAAGTATAAGTATTGGAAAATTTAAGGGAATAACAAGCAATATCTCGCAAACGGTTCACTCAACAAAAGAAATGTATATGACATAACTTGTGTATTTTAACGCGATCTACATTTTTCGTGTAGTAAAATTTTGTCTATCTCTTATGGTTTACCAGTTATGAAAAAGTCGTTCATAATGAAGAACACTTTTGGAGACATTCCCAGAAAATTCGAGATATACATTTTATTTGTCATGACAATATCTTAAACATATGATATTTTAATCAAAATCGTTAGAGCCGTTTTTGAGAAAATTAAAATTTTCGAAAAATGTTCCATGTAAAGGGTAGTCTGGGTTGGGGGGATTTTCTTGAAAACCTTCGTGTCGCATCTCTGGAAGATACTGAACCTAAATACCAAGTTTGGTGCTTATCCGATTGTTCGTTTTTGAGTTATGCTGTTCACAGACACACACACAGACACACACACACACAGACACACAGACACACACACAGACACACACACGGACATGTTTCTAAAAATGCTTTTTTTGGATTCAGGAGGTCTCAAAACGTGTATTTCCAGTGAAATCTCGGTATCGAATTTTTGGGTGGAATGCAATACTTCCCCTACTTACTATACGTAGTAGAGAAAGTAAAAAGAGGAATGGCAACAAAAAAGTAATAACAAGGTAAAGAAACCAAAAAGAGATAAAAACAAACAAATATGGGTAATAATGAGGAGTATTTACAAGAAAAATACAACAGGAAAATTTCATTGGCGTGGGAATTGTTAAAATTGGGTTAATTTCGAATAAAAAAATACAACAGGGATTGTATGTTTAGATAAGGATATTACAAGCAATTGAGACTGAATACCAAATTAGAATTTTGTAAAAGAATAAGGCAGCAGGTTTAGATGGTATTCCAGGGGAATTTTGGAAACTGTTTTGTGAGTCATGCAATGAGTGGAGAATATTGACAAATTTATTTAACAAGATGAAAATAGAAGGTAATGCCTGAAAATTGGAGAGTATGGTTATACCACTATTTAAGGGAAAAGGAGATCTGAATAAACCAGGGAACTATAAAAGAATCAGTTTGTTATCTATTTTAGGCAGGAGACTGGTGTCAGCAGGAAAAGGGGAAGTTGTGTGATGAAAGCAAATGAAGACAGAGGCAATGGGTGTGGAATTACAAACTTATAGATCTAGGATAAAAAGTTTCATAAGAAAGAAAATAACAAATAATGGAAAGATAAAGTCAGAGTTGAGCGAACAGATGGCTATTATAATAGCAATGTTGTTAATTATTGGAGGAGTGGAGCAAAACCCAGGACCAGCAGACTTAAACAAACTGATGGAATCGATAAAGAAATTGGGAGAACGTTTAGGCAAAAAAACATGGACAACACAAAACAGCTGAAGACACAATAAAACTACAGGGAGAGGAGCTGGATCAGCAAATATCAGATTGCAGAAGAAGAATTGAAGCTGTAGCACAAAGGTATCAAGCACGACAACGGAAGAAAAATTGGTAAATATTTTTAGACAACAGAAATTTGGAAGAAATAGTATACGACATCATAGAAGAAGGGTTCAGAAGAATGCATGCTGGGAAATAGAAGACATGTTTGAAATAGGAAAAAGAGGAAGAGGACCAAGACCAATAGTCATAAATATAACAACAATGGGGAAAAAATGGGAAATTAAGAGATGCAAGAAAACTTAAAAGGCACAAAAATCTTTACTGAGCAGGATTACACCAGAGCAGAACAGGAATTAAAAAACCAACTAATATGGAAGATTGAAAGAAGCTTGGGCAGATGGAAAAAAGGCATATTTGAAAGGACTACAGCTATTCACAGAACGTGAAAAAGGAGCCTGAATGTAAGGAGGAACAAAAGTGGAAAAATGCACAAGAATCAGCAAGAAACATACTGACAATGAAACAAGTAGGCCAACAAACTATGCGAAATGAAGCAGCCACAGCTGAGATAGCGAACAGGGGAAACAAGGAGGGGATACCAGGACAAGAAGGGTCAAGAGGGGAGATAATTAAAGAAAAACCAAAAGGAGAAAGCCGAGAGGAAATGACAGCAGATGAAGAGAGGGAAGATGAGGCAATGCTGATGAACTTGATGACCAAAGGAGTTGCACCAATAGGAGTGGGGCTAAAAGTAGAGGTGGAGGATACCAGAAGATTTTCAGCAAAGAGTACAAGTATGGGGAGGGGCAAAAAGCAAGTTATAAGTGGAGAAATAATACATGTGGAAAGCTTAAGGCAGGTGGAGGAGATAGCAAAAAGGAGGGGATTGTAAAAAATATCAAAGGAGGAATACAATATCATTCAAACTGGGGAGGGAAGTGAAGAAAGTGAAACTGCACATAGAAAAACAAGACTCAGGAAAATGCTGGAGAAATTTAAATTCTAAGATAAACCAAAAACCAAATAGGGAGAGAGACTAAACTAGATGTTCTGGAATGTAGAAGAGTTAAAAAACAAGATGTACAACGGTGAAATGCAAAATACATTGAGAAATACAGACATTGTATGGGGTAGCAGAGACATGCTTAGGAGAAAATGAGTCAATAGAAATAAAAGATTTCAAACTTGTAAAGAAAAATGCAAGTAAAATATATGTTAGGGGGAAAGCATCAGGAAGACTACGTCTATTTATAAGAAAAGATACAAATATAATTAATGACACAGAGTTATCAGAGAATAGAACAGCAAAGCGTTATGGCTGATAATTATGCAAATAAATGGGGTAAAAATCAAAACAGGGATATGGGGTAGTTTATAATCCACCATAAACATATTTTTATGACAACAAAATATATAAAAATTTTGAAGAGGAAATGGAAGAAATTAGGTATAAGCTACTTGATATAGATTTGTTGTGATGCGAGACTTTAATGCTAGACTAGGAGAGGAAAGCCGTAGATTATTAGGAAAAGATTTTGAAGAGGCAGGAGAGAAAGACGAAGTAAGAGCAAGAAAAGGTAGAGATAGAGTAAGCACTAGACAAGGAAAAAAGCTATTAGAATTTTGCGAGATAAACTACTTATTAATCTGTCTGTAATAGAACAGTAGGAGAGTACAAGGAAGGAGAAGTAACTTTTGCAAATGCTAACAGTCAGAGTGTAATAGGTTATATGTTATGTAGCGGGAAATGGAGGAGAAAACTACAACATTTAAACTAAAAAATGAGATAAACAGTAATCACTTTCTATAGTTATGGAAATAAAGATAGGAGAACAAAAAGTAAATGAAAAAGAGGTAACACAGATAAAGAGAATAAAATCATATAAATGTGAGAAGGAACTAATTTCATAAAAGATTTAAATTCAAAAGTAGGGCAAATATAGAATGTAGAATAATGGTATGCAATAATGAGGAAAAATCAGAAAAAGTATTAGAGTTACTAAAATTACTAGTAAAGAGAGCAGGGACGAGAATGAAATTAGCACAAGGAAAGACACAAATGAACAATGGATGGTTTGATGAAGATTGCAGAACAGCAAAAAAAAGAGGTATTCAAAGAACTTCTCAGGTGGAGAGGTTCGGAAAAGGAATCGGATAGGCAAGATTTGATGTCTAAATGGAGATATAAATGTTTGTTAGAAGCAAAGAATAAATAATGGCAAGAAAATATAGAAAAGAAATTAAAGAATGCAATAGCAGGAAAGAAAATAAAACTAATTTGGGAAATATGAGAAGGGTGAACAAGAAAGGAGAAGAAAAAAATTAAATCACACCTACTGAATGGGTAGAATACAAAAGATTGATTGGGGAAGAGAAAAATATAAGATTAGGGCCAGAAAAGCTAGGAGAGTGAGTAATAACAAATGAAAAATTAGATGACAAAATAAGAGTGATAGAAGTTTACGTTTAAATGAGAAATATCAACGATAGAACTACTAAATAAAATTAAAGCAAAACCTGATATAGCAGAATGTTGGAAAATAAGTATGGTGGTGTCAATTCATAAAGGGAAGGGAGGAGTAAATAAACCAGAGAGTTATAGAGGAACAAGGCTTTTATATGTATTAGGGAAAGTATACACAGGAATACTGGTGGATAGATTACGGGATTGGGTAGAATCAGAAAAGAAACTATCAGAATTTCAAACAGGATTTAAGAAAGTAAAACAGACAGTAGACAATGTATTCATAATAAAAAGTGTAATAGACCAGTATCTGAGCAAGAAAAGAGGAAGGATTTACATGTTCTTTACGGACTTTGAGAAAGTGTTTGACACAACAAGCAGAGACGCTTTAAAGTATAAACTAAGAGGAAAGGAAATAAGTGATGATTTTATAAAAGAAACCAGGAAAAATCTACAAAGATGAAAAATTCTGTATAAAATATGAGAAAAATGGAATTACAGAGATGATACAACAAAAAATGGGATTAAGATAGGGATGCAAGCTGAGCCCCATATTATTTATTTACAGATGATATACTGGAAAGAGTAAAAGAAAGAAGTTGGCACTGTCCAGTAATAAAGGATAAAGAGATACCAGGTTTATTATATGCAAATGACCTTATGGCAGGGACTATATCGATAATGGGGCTACAAAGAGCAATCAATGAAATACAAAAATTTTGTGAAGAATGGGGAATTAAAGTAAAAGCAAATAAATCCAAAGTTATGGTATTCAAAAGAGGAACCAGAGTAAACAAAGAGGAAAAGTGGTTTTTGGGTCGCCACAAACTGAAGATTGTCAAACAATTTGATTATTTAGGAGCAAGGATGAGTAGTAACGAAGAACGGGGGGCCATACTAGGAAGAAGTAGCTAAAGGGAAGGCAGCCATGATGAGAATAAGGATTTGTACATGTAAACTGGAAATATCTACTAAATGGTTGAAAAGAATTAATGAGGCACTGGTAGAATGCAAGAATGCTTTATGCAGTAGAAATCTGGGAGGTGGGGGTTTCTGAATTAAGCAAAATAATCAATCATATGTATAGACTGTTTTGTAAAGAATCACTAGGTCTATCAAGATCAGCACCAGCGGCGGTAGCTTTAGAAGTGGGAAGAACAAGGAGAAAAGGATTAATACTAGAAAGAATTTTAAAATTCTAGTTTAGATGTTTGACAAAAAAGAAGGGAGAAATTTTAAAGATATGCTTAAACCAGCCAAGGTATATGACAAACAAAGATAGTTTCTGGTAAGGAATGGAAAAAATCTGATGGATATATTCACATGACTTTCTCTACCCTCTATAGCTTATTAGTGCATATACAAACTATTCTTACTAAAGCAGTTAATGCACTCTGTGTTTTTAACCTCACCAAATATCATTATTTTGACTCTAGAACCAGCAAACACTTTGTCTGCTTTCACAGAAGAAAACTTAACATTAAAATTAAAGCTGATTCATCTTTACTACGCATAATGAAAAGTCTTAAAATGTAAGCAATGAAAACAAAGAACAGAAACTAAGAACACTTGTAAATGGTACTATAACAAATAATAAGATATGAATTAATAAAATGAAACAGTCTAACAAAATTGGTTCAATCAGCACTCCTTCAAAGCAAAAGGTACTGAAGGAAGATTTACAAAATGTATCTTTTATAAAGTTACCATAAAGGTTAATATTTGTTCACAAAATCACAAGCAGTAAATTTATTTCTCAATGTAAACATTCAAACATTTTATTCGTAGTAACAAGTGCTTGCAATGAAAAGAAAGAAACAAAGGAGGATCGCACAACTTTATGCAGACCCGTTAGATGACAATTTGGAAAAGTGTAAAATTAAAACATGGAGTATTTCTAAAACGACTAACTTCTAAGAAAAAAATTGTTGAACACAAAACGTGTGTTTTAATGAATTCTTCTCAAGTAAACCTTGTCTATCTGTTATGGTTTTCTAGTTATCCAAATCTATACAAAATTTCTTCCAAATGAAGTAGACTTCATAGTCTATTCCCAGAAAATTCAAGATACACGTCTTATTTGTAATGTATCTTTATTACATGGCATTTTAATCAAAATCGTTAAGAGCCATTTTTTATAAAATCAAAAATTTCTAAAAATCTTCCATGTAAAGGGTAGTCTGGGATGGGGATATTTTCTTCAAAAACTTGTGTAACATCTTTGGAAGGTATACTGAACCTAAATACCAAGTTTGGTATTTATCCGACTTTTCGTTTTTAAGTTATGCATTTACGCATGCACACGCACACGCACCTGTTTCTAAAAATGCGTTTTTTGGATTCAAGGGGCATCAAATCATGTATTTCTGCTGAAATCTCGAAATCAAATTTTTGGATGTAATACAACACTTCCCCAACTTACTATATGTAGTAGAGAAAGTAAAAATTGTGGAAAAAATAGGAATGGGAGATACATGGAGGCTAGGGGTGAGACATATAAACTGAGTTTGGAAGGCAGTTAGAAGTAGAATGGAAGACATAGAAAGGCAGGAGATATGGAGATGTTTAAAAGATAAAAAATCATTAGGCTTCTATAAAATAATAAAAAGAGAGTGGGAAAGAGAAGGGTACATTGACCAATGTAATAGACAGGAAAAGGATTAGCATGTATGAGAATGGGGTTAATGTACTTAAAGGGTTATGAGGGAGTAGAAAAGGAATATGTGAATTATGTGGTGGAAGTGAAAGTACATAGCACTACACGTCTGAATGTAAAGAACTAATGATATGGAGGGAAAAATAGGCTTAGAGACCAGACAATTTGTACATGGATATAGTTAGTTCTAAGAGAAATGTGTATATTATACAAATCTTGTAAACCAAGTTGTACAAATAAATTCATTCATCTATTTTAGGTAAAATTTATAGTAACATGTTGGCTTTCATATTACAGGATTGTTAGAACTAGAAGGGAAGGTGAGAATCAGGCAATATTTAGAAAATACAGAAGGGCTGTTTATAATATAATGATAATCCAAACTATAGTAGACAAATATTTGAGGAACAAACAAGATATAGTGCTTTTTTGCTGACTGTGAAACAGCCTTTAATACAATTAAAAGAGATGTATTGGTGTATAAAATGCAGAATAAGGGAGTAAATGAAGAGTCTATTTCAGAGGTCCAAAATTTGTATGATGCAGTTAAATTCCACATTAAATGTACAGGAAATGGAATTACAGGGATGGTGGATCAGAAGGTAGGTTTGAGACAAGGTTACAAATCGAATCCAATTTAGTTTAATTTATTTATTGATGATACCGTGGAAGGGATTCTAAAGTGCAATTCACACAGTCTGGTTGTAGGAAAAAAGTACCAAGTTTGTTATTTGCCAATGATTTAATGGTAGGCTACTACAGTAATTGGGCTGCAATGAGCAATAAACGAAATAGGTAGGTTTTGTGCAGAATGTGGTTTAAGGGTAAATGTTAGGAAATTTAAAATAGTAGTGTTTAAAAACAGGGGTAAATTAAAAAGAGACAAGAGAGTTTGATTGGCGAGCTTTTGGAAATGTTTAATGAATTTGATTATTTGGGAGTGGATTATCAATTAGTGAAGGGTGGAAAGCCCAAAGCAAGAATGTTATCATAAAAGTAAGATAGCAATGAGAGCAATTACAATATGTTTGAATATGATCCCAAATAAGTCGGTTAAATGGTTAGAGAAATTGTAAGAAGCTGTAGTTGAATTAAGAATGTTATGTGGAAGTGTGGGGACCTTCAAAGGGATGATTGAAAATAGACTTAATTCATAGAAGGTTTAGTAGAGATATTGAGATTGCTTAAAGCTTCACCTAAAGGAGTGGCATTGGCTGAGTTTGGAGGGTAGGGAGGAAGGGTTTGGTGGTGGAGAGAATTTTAAAATATTGGCACAGTATTTTGAAATTAGGGGATCACAATGTTTTAAAAGAGTGCATGAAATTCTAAATAGAAATAATAAGAAGTAACAGCCAGATGAGTGAAGTATGGGAAATTTTACAAGAAGGAGAGCCGTGGAAATTTGGAGATTAAAGTAGTATAGGGTGTTGGAAGTAAGTTAGGCTAGATGGGCAAGAGATTTGGGCTAATTTAGAGATAAGAATTCTTTAACATCATATAGAATGATTAAAAAGAATTGGGGAAGGAGAAATATGTGGATTGTTGTGAAAAATTTGGAAGGGAAGGATTTGCATGGATGCGATCAGGAGCACTATTTTTATAAGTTTTGAGAGGAGATAATGGGGAAGGGTGCAATAACTATGGGGAGCTAGAAGGAATATTTCACTGTTTATTAGAATGTGATAGGTGAAGAGATGGAGGGAGGATAAATGGGAAATAAAATGGGACAAATTACAGAAAGAAATTATAGCACTTAAAATGTTAACTGGTATGGGGAAAAATAGGAATAAAATGATGGGAGAATATTTGGGAAAAGTAAGGGAGAAATAGATTGTATCAGTTAAGTAATATGAGAGAATTGAGATGAAGGTTGATAAATAGTTAAACAGTGGAACATAAAAGGGGGGGGGACAGCTTCATTACACAAACAACCCTGGGGTTGTGTATAAGGAAGTCTTGTATAGATGGATGTTAGACTTATTAGATTATAAATTTAGGTTTAGTTGTAATTATAAAGAAATCTGATGTGATATATTTACATGACTTTCTCTACCCTCTATCGTTTATCAGTGGTTTCACAAATAATTGTTACTCAAGCTTATTTTCTATCTACTACATTTTAATCCAAATAAACCTTTGCAGAAATAGCTACATTACACATTTTGTTATAAATACAAAGGGAACAGCAACAGTCAAATGTTTAAGAACGGGTGCTATACGAGGGCAGTCCCAGAATTACCTGACCTGATGTATACCTAGTGGATGTTGTTTCAAACAAATGACTGTGGCAGAAAGTACCAACCTTATAAAGCTTAAGTCTGAAGTTTGATGATGCTACATCATTTGGTAATTCTTTGGCAGCCATCAATAGTGAACGCTCTCAGCAAATTTGACACGGATAAAACTGGTCATCGTTATGCGATACAATACTTTCATTTGAAAGGTCTTAGTCCAACTAATATTAAAGCTGAGCTAGATTCTATTCTGGGTGAGTCTGCTCCTTCGTTTACTACAGTAAAATATTGGGTGGCAGAGTTTAAGTAGGAGCTGCCAAGACGAACATCGCAGTGATCGACCAAATGAGGTGACCACACCAGAAATTGTGAGGAAAATCCACAAAATGGTATTAGATGACCACCAACTGAGTGTGCGAGCTAGCAGACATCGTAGGCATTTCAAAAAGTGCTGTACATCGCATACTATCTGAAAATTTAGACATGAAAAAGCATGCGCAAGATGGGTGCCGTTTACTCACAATGGAATAAAAGCAGCATCATGAGGATGTTTCGTCGAGTATTTGGCAATGTTTTGCTGCAATAAAGCCGAGTTTTTGTGTCGATTCATAACCATGGATGAAACATGGGTCCATCACTTCACACCTGAGACGAAGGAACAGTCAAAACAGGGGAGAATCAGCTCCAAAGAAGGTGAGACAGTACCATTTGCGGGCAAGGTCCTGGCGTCAGTTTTATGGAATGTAATGCATGTGGAATAATTTTCATTGATAATCTTCAAAAAGGAAAAGCAATTAATGGCGAGTATTATGCAAACTTTTATTACAGCATTTGAATGATGAAATCAAGCAAAAACAGCCGCATTTAGTGGAAAAGAAACTTTTGTTTTATCAAGACAATGCACCAGTTCACACATCCATTATTGCCATGGCCAAAATCAATGAGTTAAAGCTCAAATTACTTCCTCATGTACCCTATTTGCCAGATTTAACCCTCTCTGATTATTTTCTATTTCTAAAGTTGAAGAAATTGCTTGGTGCTAAAATATTTACCAACAGTGAAGAACTGGAGTCTGCAGTTGATGGCTATTTTGCAGAACTCGATGGTTCTCAGTATAAACAGGGTATCGAAGCTATTGAACACTGCTGAGAAAAGTGTATCAAGGTGAAAGGAGACTATGTAGAGAAATAAAGATGTTTTTTCCCAAACTTTTTGTGTTTTCTTTGTTAGGTCGGGTACTTCTGGGACAGCCCTGGTATGAGGGCCTTAAAATTCCATACTGTTTTCATGCAATTGCAGTAAATAACTGAATGTTGACAAGACTTTAAGAGTATGACCAAGAAATCAACAATTTGAACCTTTAATAATGGATATATCAGAAACGGTTTAAGCCACAACAAACTTATTTTAAGTAAATTGTTTGTTTTAAAGAGATCTACATATTTTGTGTAGTACGGTTTTGTCTATCACTTAATGTTTACCAGTTATACAAGATTATTCAAAATTCCTTCCAAATAAAGAGGACCTCATAGGTTATTCCCAGAAAATTCAAGATATATTTTATTTGTCATGTAAGTATTTTCATATATGGTATTTTAATCAAAATCATTAGGGCTATTTTTTAGAAAATCAAAAATTTCAAAAATGTTCCATGTAAAGGATAGTTTGGTTGGGATTTGTTGAAAATCTTTGTGTTGCATCTTTGGAAGATATTGAATCTAAATACAAGTTTGGTATTTATCCAACCTTTCATTTTTTAGTTATGGTGTTCACAGACACACACACGGACATGTTCCCAAAAATGCTTTATTTGAATTCAGGGGGCCTCAAAACATTTATTTCCGGTGAAACCTTGGTATCAAATTTTTGGGTGGGTTGCAATACTTCCCCTACTTACTATACATATTACAGAAAGTAAAAATGTTTCTGTTGTTTTACTTGTCTTTGTATATTTATGAAAATGTATTAAGTGTTACCATAAATAGTCAAAGTATTTAAATAGGAGTGTCTGGTGATTGGATAGAAAGCTGATCTATGGTTCAAATCCCAGTCATGACTCCAATTTTTCAAATGTGATTCGTTTTTCAAAACTATTTCTATGCTTCTTACTCTCTGTGTCCTTTTAATGTCTCTAATTGCTTTGTTATACATAACATTATTTGAATAAAGTATTTTAAATATACTATAGCTAAATATACATTAGCCTGAAAATATACTGACTCCACCTATGATACATTCTTGAAATCTGGAAGGGGAAAAGAAAAACATATTATAATCAGAGAGATAGACAGAAGAAGGATTACATAGGCCTGCAAAGATTTTGCGGCACGGAATATTTTACATCAATGGTCAAATTGGATGCTTTGATTTCAAAAATAATAATAGTTTTTGCGTATCACATACATATTTTGAACAATTCTGTCCAACACAAAATTGAAAGTTCAGTACACTACTATTAACAACACTACATATCCAATTTACAGCATGGTTGATTAGAATATGTAAACATGCTAAATCGTATGCCGTCATGTTGTGCCACTGTCCATCTGTGTTTACAGGTAATGTTGAACCTATCTCATAAACATTTATTGCCTAAGATATCAACAGGAACCTATCTTAGAATTCTCAGTACAGTTTTAAACTTCTTAGCAGGTTTCTTTTGAAGCCGTATTGTGTTGTGAATTTTATTTGTAGAAAAAAAATGGTAAGTTCAAGTGGTATATCTAGGAAGGGCTGTATGAACAATCCTAACAATTTCTGCTATGTTTGTGGGTGTTATGTGATAAAGCAGCAGAAAAGAAACATTTCCGCATTTATCAAGAGTTTGCATCTGGCCTATTTTAAAATTAAATTAGGAGAACAAGATAAGGATTTTGCTCCTCATATTGTGTGTAAAAGTTATGTAGAAAATATAAGACAGTAGTACAAGGGAGTTTGTTCATCTATGCGCTTTGGTGTTCTTATGATATAAACATAACAACACCATGAACAACAAACTCATTGTATGGCTTATTTTTGTCTGTGTAATATATCTGGATTCAATAGGAAACAACAAAGCAGGCATTATATATCCAAACTTGCCATCAGTAAATAGGTCTGTCTCTCATGGAGCTGATGTTCCTGTTCCATCACCACCTACATATTGCCAGAGAGTACTACTGATACTTCGAGTGCAGAAGATGATTTAAATTGGCCCCCAGATTTAGAAGATGACATTCCAAATCCATTGAGTCAGTCAGAATTAAATGATTTGGTACGTGATTTGGGTCTTACCAAAGAAAAAGGTGAACTTATAAGCTTAAGGCTGAAAGAAAACAATCTTTTAGGACCTGGAACAACTTTCTACTGGTACAGACATCAAGAAGAAGAGTTCCAGAAATATTTTGTAAAGGAATGGGAACTAGTGTTTTGTTGTGATATCGCTAACTTGATAGGTCATCTTGGAACAGCTTACAAAGCAAAAGATTGGCATCTATTCATTGACTCAAGCAAGAGAAGTCTGAAAAGTGTTCTGCTGCACGATGGCAATATGTTTGCTTCAGTTTCAATAGAGCACTCTACATCCCTTAAAGAAGCGTACCAAACTTAATATACCATCCTAAAAAAAAACTAATTATAATGAACACAAGTGGTACGTGTGCTGTGATCTTAAAATGTGCAGTATTTTATTGAGCCAACAAGCAAGGTACACGAAACTCCCATGCTTTTTGTATGAATGGGACTCTAGAACCAGAGAAAGACACTGGGGTGAAATAATTGGTCAAAAAGAAAAGATTTAGTGCCAGGGACAAAGAATGTAATAAATCGCTTACTGATTGACTCACAAAAGATTTTGCTATCCCCATTACATATCAAATTAGGGATAATGAAGCAATTTGTCAAAGCTTTAGACAAACATGGTGCATGTTTCCAACATCTTACTCAGAAATTTCCAATGCTGTCTGAATCAAAAGTGAAAGAAGACATTTTTGACAGCCCACAGATTCGCAAATTCATGAAGGACGTTCATTTTAGAAATATCATGACAGATATAGAGCTTCAAGCTTGGGACTCATTCAATGAAGTTGTAAATAAGTTCTGGGGTAATGTTAAAGATGACTAATATGAGCATATTGTTACAACCATGCTCAAAAAGTTCAAGACATTAGGATGCAATATGAGCTTAAAATTGCATTTTCTGCACTTACATCTTGAATGTCTTCCTGAAAACTTGGATGCACTAAGTGAAGAATAGTGAGAGAGATTGCACCAGGACATAAAGGAGATGGAAACAAGGTACCAGGGTCAATGGGACATCTCCATGATGGCTGACTACTGTTGGTGTTTAATTAGACCTCATCAGGACCACAAACGCAAGTCAACTCGACATTCGTTTTAACAAAGCAGAGGAGAAAATAAAATTATAAGTAAATTTCCTAGTTCAATGTAAATTGCTGCATCTATAGAATTGAGATTGTTTCTTAGTTTGCATGGCTTCACACATTTTAAATTATACTTAAAAACTAGAAATAAACTCAAATACTACATATTTCCTTTCTGCATGCCAAAAAAAAAACAGTACATGATTCGAAAAAATGGAAAGTAGATTTGAATTCAGCATACCAAAATTAGGTTTACAGACCTGTTTAACCCTGTGCTGCAGAAAAACATTTTAAATTTGCAGGTGTGTGTTTCAGATTTATATTCCTATTAGGCATAGAATTACTAATTTATTTCTTATGAGATAAGCATCCTAGATTTTCTCTTACTTTGCACATATTGAATGCAGCTTTAAGTTTCCGATATTTGTCACATGGAAGGAATTTCTTATTGAAACTTATTTCTTCTATGTATTTTATGAAAGGCTAGACTGAATGTAAGCTTATAAAGCAATGAACACTGGGTAATTTAAAATTAAAGCCTTCTTACAGAGTGCCACTAGTTTAACTTACACATGTTAATGTATTACCACACTATAGAAAATTGAGAAATAAGCTCAAATTTTAAACAACACGTACTACATGAACAAAATATAAAACCCAATGTCACTGCCTGTTTTAAGGGGTGAGATTGGGCAAAAAGTGGAGTTTATTTTCAGGTTATGTACACAAATATAGAACCAAAATTAAAAGGAGTAATATTAACCTGTTATCGACTTGGTACTTTCCTCGATCCCAAAGATTGAGAAGCAGCAAAACAGCATCTAGAATGTTGCTAAGAGCACCTCTTTGTACAGCCAACTCCAGTAATAAGCATAATGCTGTGTGTTGGTCACTAATGGGCACCTCGCACCAGCTTCGTCCACTATTCATATCCCTGCATTTAAAGATGATTAGAAAACACTTCTGCTTACACTTCTAACCTCACTTGGATTTATAACAAATCCAATAATACCTTTGCTCTTGATTCATGTACAAAGACCATCATTATGAACTTAACCACCCTACTAAAACACTGGTGGTAGCCTAACAACTGTGCAAAATGCACTGAACCAAAAAGCAGAGGAAAAGGAAAATCAAAATGAAACACAAATCAAACTAGAAGTACTCTGACTGTGCAAAACTAGCAATTTTAAATTACTTTACATACATACAAACATATATATATGTTTGTATGTATGTAAAGTATATATGTATATATATACACATACATACATTACTTTAAATATATTTAGGAAAACCTAAAATAGCTTTCTATTCCTTCCTACATTTCCCTTTATTTTGCATAACACAATCATAGCTTTTTCTTCAATCACTTCATATACAAGTGAAGTTTACATTAACCAGTACATCTTTAAAGCTTGTGTACTCCAATTTTTCTTTTCCTATGGAAACCTTTGGACAATGCATTTTCATCAAGATTTAGACACATAAATTGTCATAAATGCAAAATTGTAAAACTGAGGTATTAATAGCTATATATCATACATGCCATATTTCAGCAGAAATGGAATTCCATGTACATCGTGTATATAAAGGTGCAATAAAACATACTGAAAGCCTTTCAATTAAACTTTTTATGCATATGAGGACATCTCAATAGTTAATTATTATATCTTGTAGTTAACTATGAAATGTGCAGTCATGCAATGCCTAGTCAAAGGCTTGAAATAAACTATAATCCTTCCTGCCTGAGAATGGATCCCAACAAACAATGCATGTAGTATCACTCCAGGATAGACATTTCGTGAATGCATGGTGGAGCTTCCTCTCTTACCCCTGAACAGCTGCTCAGCTATTTACTTTTGGGAGCTCAAGAATTGCCATCATTACCTCGCAATGTTATCTTAGCCATGTGCTGTCTTTCACCGCACTAGCACTGAGTATACTTGTTGAACTAAATGTAATAATTCAAGAATGGGTGAAAAAATGTTATGAAATATCTTTTATTAGCAAAGATTTACATGTTAGTCAGAGTCCTTGGGTAATAGCACAACATCCAGCTCAAATCAGAAGTGGTGACATCGCTCGAGTCATCTTCCAGATTTATACTCAGCCTTTTTACAACTTGAATGCACAGCATTCACAGACACACAGGTGCTTCCAATGCTAATTTAATGACATTCTTAACAGCAAGGGTATCATAGCTTTATGATAACATTCAAAACTATAGTTTTTGTACACTTTTAAGGGCTTTGTCACTTCCATGTTTAATTACACTGCTCTCATCTGCTACACACACTCAGCCATGATCACAATATAAACAACAATCTCAACGTGAACAATTCCAATCAACATGACCATTCCTTTTCTCCAATAAGCAATGCAGGAATACCTATGTCTGCATATCCATGATAATAAATAGAAGCTAGTAATTTAAGTTAGGTTTAAATGATACGATTATTAAAATACTATCACTATTCACCATCTGCATTATTTGATGTCAAAATGGATGATAATACATGCAGTGCAGTAACAAACTATTTTCATTCACTGAAAGGGGTACTGCACAATGGCACTTGCATTTGCTTACATCAGGACCCTTTCTTGGGCTGGAGTAAAATTAATTAATTTGATAAACAAAAATCAAGCACCAGGTTCTTGATACATGAAACACTGCAAACTAGTTAAAGATGTATTGTATAGCCAAGATACGAAGCCAGAATCCTCGGAATGAGAGTTAAGGATTAAGCCAACTTAACCACAAAATTCTATAGCACTAAAAGTACTCCTACCTATGGCATTTTCTTACCTCATGAAGTTTTTTGCAAAATAATTTGGGGTGCTTTTTGAGTGTAATATACAAAACAAGATTAATAGTCATTCAGTTTTCAGAATTTTTTAGATAAAACATGGTTATCACATGGATACTCTTTTTGGTATACAGTTTCTTAACCAAAACATATGCCGCAAATTTGCTGTTAAGCAATTTAACACAATCAGCTGCCTTTAGGTTAATGATGAAATAGCCATTACAACGTTTGCAAGACAAAAAGTATGAATTTGCAAGGCTTTAAGTCATCAATTAAGACAAAGTTAGGGTGGTCGTCACCCATTGATTTAAAGAGACACTTTATGACAGTTACATGCTGACTCAAGAGTCACTTTACAACAGTCACAAATTGCCTCACGAGTCACTTTGGGAAAGTCACATGCTGACTCTTAAGTCTTTCTTTACAGTCACCTGGTTTATCCTGTCACACAGTGACTCATGAGTTACCTCTTGACAGTGTTTGGTGACTCATGATTTTCTTTATGAGTCACAAAAGTCATGAATAATTTTGTGGCTCATAAGTCTCTTTGTAAGTCACCTTTTCACTCAATAAATTAATGACAGTTGAATTGTGACTCTTGAGTCACATAGAGTCACTGAGTAACTTTGTGAAATTATATGGTGACTCATTAATCACTTTAGGAAGGGGATATTTTGACTTGTGAATCGTTCATGAAAATCATTTTATCACTCAAGAATCACCTCATAAAAGCAATTTGATGACTCAATTGTTATTTTGTAAGCCTATTGGTGACTCATGAGCAGGTATAGAAATTCTTAAGCATACTCAAATCATTATCACTTCAAAAAATGCAAACAAGAGTGGCCAAAGGTGACTAACAGGCAGATAACTGGTCTGAGTGGTATCTGCAAATACTGAAAGACTGTACGAGGTATGGGGGTGCTACCTGTAACATACCTGCCTAAAGTTCAGCAACAGTTCAACTGTATTTCTTTCCATTGTGGCTTTAATGCTTAGAAATTCCTATGCCTGCTCATGGGTCACAGTAATATTCATATGGTGACTCATTAGTAACCAACTGGAGATTCATGTGGCACAATGTGGCCATTGGAAGACCAACAAGTCACTTGGGACTGTCAATAGTTGAATCAAGAATCACTTAGCGACTCATGGTGCCTCTGCTGACAATCACCTTGTGGCTTATGAGTCAAAATGCCACAGTTGTCTGCTGACTAGCGAGTCATTTCTTGACAATCACTTGTGATTCATGAGTCAATGTTGATAGTCACCATGTGACTCTTAAGTTGATTAGTGAGTCACATTGGGACTCATGTGTCCCTTTGTAAGTCACATTGTGATTCATGAGTCAATTAATTAAAGTCAACTTATTACTTGAGTCATTTAGTGGCTCATTTGTCACCTTGTAAATCTACTGGTGATTCAAAGTCATTTTATAACGTTCACCTGGAAACTCATTATCTCTTAGTGACCTTCAAATGGAACCTCACAAGTCACGTTGTGACTTTCACCAGAAGACTCACGAGTTATTTCATGATCTTCACTGCTGATTCATGAGTCACTTCATGATTACCACATCATAACTCATGAAACACTTTGTAGCTAATGAGTCACTTCATGACAGTCACTATGGCTCATGACTCACAATGTAACAGTTTATGGATGACTCACAAGTCACATCATGAATGTCACCTAATGTAATACACGTCCTAAGTCACATGGTGACTTGTGAGTTCATTTCATGAGTCACCTCTTGCTAGTGACAATCACCTGGTGTCTCATGAATTACTTTGTGAGTCAATGGGTATCACATGAGTCACTTCATTAGTCACTTCGAATCACCAGGCAACTCATGAGAGATCTCATGACAATCATCTGGAGATTAATAAGTCACTTCCTGACAATCAGTTGTGACTCATGAATCACTACACAAGTCATTTCATTCCATGACAGTCATATGGTGACAAATGAGTCATTTCATTACATTTGTATGGTAGCTCATGAGTCAAATGAACACTGACACGTTTTGTGCCATATGGTGACATATGGTGACTCATTAGTCACTTTGCGAAGGTCATGTTGACTCATGAATCACTTGTGAAAGTTAATTTTTGACTCATTTGTCCCTCATAAGTAGACTGGTAACTTCAGGAGTAACCTTGTATTATTCACCTAACATCCATGAGTCACTTGTTGTGCTCCATGGTACAATGGTTACCATGCTAGCCTCTAGTTCCCAAGGTCGCAGGTTCAACCCGCTGGAGGGCGATGGATTTTTTCAGGTGTATAAATCCTTAGCATGGTAACTCATTGCAGTTTTGTTCAGTCCACCATAAATGGTTCGTATTGGCTTTCCATATATCAGCTCTGGGTATTTTTATCCTACCATTTTAATTTTTTTCATTAGACTTTTATACAAATGCCATATGACAAATTCATGTTCAAGTTCCGGATCTATGTCTTAGAATGTTATTTTTGTGAAAATTCAAACCCTAACCAGTAAAAGATGCATGATGCATTTATCTGCCACTGGTAATGCTAGGCATATAGCACAGGGGCGTAATTTTAGGGTCTGCAGGGCCTGCAATGCGGGCGGGCCCAGTATTTTAGGGGCCTGCAGAAAAAAACTAAAAAGAAAAAAAATAAATAATAATAATAATAATAATAATAATAATGATTATGATTATTGTGATTATGATTATCATCATTATTATTAACATTATTAATGAATATAAAAAATTTAAATATATACAAATATAAATACAGAAATATGTATAAGATAAATGGTAAAGTCTAATGTCAGTCTGCATAGAAAATTAATGGTCAGATCATTCAAAACGGTTTCCTAGAATCGGTCAATGTTTAGTTGAGTTTAGCACAGCTGTGTGTGTTAACAATGCTTGTCCTTAACTATGACTTCTCTTGTAACACTAGTTTGCATCATGTTTCTCTGTCGTCACAAAAGAGTGGCGCATAATTACAACAATGAAAATGAATACCAAAATATCACATTAGGCAGAAAATTATTCTTTAGTGATGTGTAGTGTTCCTGAAATTGTAATATGCACATTTTTTCTAAACATTTAACTTTTGTAACACTTTTCATTCGACAACAATGTCAATTATCCATTAAGATGTGGTGAATAACGGTCAGTCAACAGCCAACTCAGTTTCAGACGAGCTTTCTTCGCGAGAAGTTAGATGTATCGAAAAAATGGTGTAATACTTTACAAGTTAAAAGTTTAACTTTTTCAGTTTTTCTATTTAACTGTGTACTTTTTCAGAAAAAAGAAACCTTTTAAAGTTAAGTACGAACATCTAAGTGGTGCACAAAAAAGAAAGAAGCATGAATTAGAAAAAGAAACAAACAAATTAGTGAAAATAAGTGATTTGTTTTCTCTTCCTAGTAGTAGTACTTGCTCAACAGTTACAGAAGTTTGCAGTGTCACAAGTGAGTGCGCTTCTGAAGTGAACACCAATAATAACTGTGAAAGTGAAAATGAAGATCATAACAAACTCGCCATAAATATAATTAGGCCTATTAATATCACAGACTATTCAAATGATCGTGCAGATTATCAATTAGAAGTAGATAATGAAACTAAAATGTTCTTTGTTAGACAAAATCCTTGTCAGCCAGCGGGCCCATTCCCCGAAGATGCTAAGCAGGAAAACAGGTCCTTCTCCACTAAACATTAAGAAAAGTTCACAGTGGCAGACAAAGAATTTGGAGAGAATGGTTGTGTTATTCATCTAAAAATGACTCTGTTTACTGTAAACCGTGTTGGCTGTTTGGAGGACAGAAATTGTCATCAGCTTGGAGGGAAGGGGTTCGAGATTGGAGGTGCCTAACCAAAAGTATAGTGTGACATGAAACTAGCTATGCACATTTGAACACATGCTTCGTTTTCAATTCATGGCGTAAGGAAAACACAGTTGACACGGGTATAAATTCAGAACTAAAGAAAAGTGAGTACATATGGAAACAGGTACTTGAGCGTATTGTGAATGTAACTGGCATCCAATAATATAGCTTTTCGGGGACATAGGGAGGAAATTGGAAAATCAAACAGTGGAAACTTTTTGGCAATTATTGAACTTCTCACAAAGTACGATCTGGTATTACGCGATTTAATAAATAATCCAAAATACACGCAAAAATAGCTTAGCCCTTCAATTCAAAATGAGTTAATAAACGTCTTATCCCGTGAAGTTGAAAAAGAAATTATTAATGACATTAAAGCTGCCCCGTTCTTTTCTATTATCACAGATACAACACAGGACATTACAAAAATAGATCAATTAACTCAGATATTTAGATATGTTACAGTTTCACATGATGTCACTGAAAACCTTGTGACGTGAAGATAAATGAAAACTTTTTAGGTTTTAGTGAAATAAAAGATCAAAGTGCATTAGGAATAGAAAAAGAAATATTAAGTGCAATAGATGAAAAGGGACTCTCGTTAACTAAATGCCATGGTCAGGGTTATGACGGTTGTGCCAATATGTCAGGCATATACAAAGATGTTAGAACAAGAGTTCAACAAAGACAAAGAAATGCAAAATATGTGCATTGTGCAGCGCATAATTTAAATCTAGTACTTAACGATGCTGCATGTGGAATTCAAGAAGTCAGGTCCTTTTATGACACAGTAGACACGTTGTATCTTTTCTTCAGTAATAGTATTAAAAGATGGGAACTTTTGGTATCTTCTTGTACCTTAAAAAAGCTATTCCCAACTCGCTGGTCTTCGAGATACCAGACTGTTAAAGCCCTTCGGTATGCATACGTCGATGTACTTAAGGCTCTGTCAAAAATAATATTGATATCTAAAAAAAAGAAAGAAAGTGAAGAAGCTGTTGTTTTGAAAAACCAATTACAGAAATTTGAATTCATTTTTCAGATAGTGCTGCAATCAAAGATTCTAGAATGTACTAACTTAGCATCTCAAATTATGCAATCGAAAAATCTATATCTTGATAAAGCGTGTTTTCTTGTTCAGAATGCAGTTGATAATTGATCTTGTTATCGAAAAAATTTTGAAGAAGCAATGTCATCAGCTATATCTCTGGCAAAGAAATGGGGCATTTTGCCACAATTTGAAAATAAAAGAATTCGAAAAGTGAAAAAAACATTTTGATGAATTGTGTCAGGACGAGCAGCTAGTTGGATCAAAGTATGTATTTCAGAACCACTGTTTTTAATGGTTGTTTGGACATTATTGTAGCCCAGTTAAAAGGCAGATTTGAGGGTATGCACAATGTTAACCATTTCTTCAAAGTTATTTCCCCAACATTTCTAAATTCTGCCTCCAATGAAGAGATTCACAATGCAGCAGTAATTCTTCAAAATGAATATGAGGAGGATTTATCTAGTGAATTCCCAGACCAGGTAATAGGTTTCAAAAATGCTCTGAAAAAAGAAACATCCTTATTAACCTCTGTACTTGACTTAACAAAACTATTAGTTATAGAGAATTCAAATCGTAGCTGCTAGCGTTCCAGATTTATGTACAGCGTTTTACCTGTTTTTAACTATTCCTGTTACTGTTTCTTCGACTGAATGATCATTTTCGAAGCTCAAACTTATGAAGAACTATCTGCAGAATTCTATGACACAAGATAGACTAAGTGAACTCAGTCTCCTCACTATCAAAAGTGAAAGAGCTATATCCACTGATGTCAGTGAAATCATCCATACCTTCGCATCACAGAAAGCACGCCGCATGGTCCAGTTTCACTAAAGATCAAGGTGAGTACAGTGAGGTTTTATAAGTACAAGTACATCAAATAACAGACAGAAGTATAGATTTATCCTTATGATATAGAAAGTCAATCACTATAATGTATTTAATTTTAGCGGTATTAATTTTGTTTAATACTTTGAAAATAGTGAAAAAATAATAGCTTTGTTTATATTATGTAGGATTATACAATACATTGCATTAAACTTATACTTCTACCTGCTGTAATTGAAGTTATGTTAGTTACTAATCGGTTATACATTTTATTTTAGGGGGCCCGGATTTTTATTTTTGCAGGTGGGCCCGTATTGTGTACGTTATGCCTCTGCATATGCATACCATTTTTTTGATAGGATAGATTCTGAGTATTGAGCATGTTGGGAAATCATTGTTAGTTTTCTACTGTTTCATTTGAGTTTACTATTCTTCCAATTAGTACTTTGTAAGAAGAAAGCTAAAATATTTATTTATTATTAATTTGAAAGATACATGTTTCGGAGTGATAAGCTAGCAGCGGAGGAGGTAGGACGTGCAGTGAGAGAGCTAGAAATTTGAAAGAAAGAGTGATCTAAGTAACTATGGGTGTGGAGCTAGGCATATATAGGGCAAGAATTGGTCTCCATGGAATAAGACGATTAAGAGGTAAGAGGAAAGGAAAGAAAAAATTAACATGGCAGTACTGGGTAGTATAATTTTAATATTGCTCATAATCGGAGGAGTGGAAATGAACCTTGGACCTCAGGAATGGCAGGAAGTATTGAAAAAATGCTTACCAAAATGGATACTATGGAGCAACAATTAAGCAATAAAATAACTCGAATAGCAGAAGAAATAAAAAGAAGAAACAAAAGAGAGAGTTCAACAAATGTCAAGAGAAATAGAATAATTAAAATCAAGAGTGGTGGAAGAGAGACGTAGAAGGTTGAACCTGGTCTTTACAGGAGTAAAGGAGAGAAGGGGAAAATGGCCTGTGGATGAAGTGGAAATAATACTCAGAGAGAATTTAGAAATGGAACTAAAAGGTTGGGAAATAGTAGAAGCTTTTAAAGTGGGAAGAAGAATTGGGGAGAGAATGATAATTGTGAAATTTGCATCAATACAACTGATATATAATATACTAAAGAATGCAAAGAAGCTAAAGGGAACTAATATATTTATTAACAAAGATCGGACTTGTAACCAAAGAGTAAAGAAATACGAGTTACTCCAACAGATGAAAGAAGCAAGAGCTACAGGCAAGAGAACATATATTAAGAACATGAAACTTTGGATAGCAGGAGAGGAAGTGATAAATGACGGCAAAAGTGGTGTAGCAGACGTAATAGGCAGGCAAGGAGATCATCTAAGCAGAACGATAAGGTTAAGGCAGGAAACAAAATCAACAACACAGCAAAAGAGGTGCGGAAGTCCAAAGTTTGAGGAAATGACAGCTGAACACGTGGATGTATTGAGAAGCACTCAGCAAAGTGATCAAGGTCATTGAGAGGAACAGCTGAGGCCGTTGGCATCACACAGGAGAATTTCACCGAAGAAGAACTTATTACATGCCATAAATCAGCTGACCGGAGAGAGACACAAGGCAGAAGTAACAGCTGAAGCAGTAATGATGTCAACAGAGAGGGCAGAGGTGATGACATTAGGAGGAGACAATGGAGGGACACCACCCAGGAAAATAGTGTCACCGAGAAGAGGGGAAGTAATAGCGGCACGTAATTTGGTGTTGGAGAGAAAGAAGGTATGGCAACTGAGTATTGGGGAGTGCACAGAAGGGGAAGAAGATAGCAACATATCATCGGAACATGGCAGTATTCTAGTTTTGGGTAGAAGTAAACCATCTTCTTTGAGAGAAGGGTTACAATTAAGAAGTAAAAAAACACTAGAACCATTTAGATTCAGATCAGACTCGCAATAGGGAAGAGAAAACATATGGAGGCCTGGATTCTACAATTGTGAGTTAAAAAAAAAAAAAAAAAAAAAAAAAAAAAAAAGATATACGTGGTGAATTTAAATCAGTTAATTATGAAACTTTACTACCTTGCGGTAGCTGAAATATGGTTAAAAGAGGATCAGATTCATGTAAAACAATTTAAGTACGTAGGGATAAAAGGAGATATGTTAGCAAGAAAGGGGAGGGTATCTGGAGGTATGGGCTTCTTCGTAAGGAAGACACTGAGTAAAGAAGTCAAATAAACTTGGTCGAATGTAAATGAGGTATAAAATCAATGTATAGTAAATATATAACAAAACCCAGTATACAACCAGGAGAATGTCAAAAAATTGTATGGGGAGAATAAGAACAAAAAAAATAGAGATAGGAATTTGGGAAATAAGTAACAATTATGTAGATATGTTGGATGATGAAATAAGAAGTGATACTTAAACACCAAGGGACAAGTTTATAATGGTATGTTAATAAGAAATGGATCAAGATAGATAGAAATATAGCGGTAGTGGACATATGTAATAGTATAATCAATTTGTATGCAGAATGGATGTCCACTGAATTAAAGTGGCCAGGGCCAAATTTTCAGTAGTCAATCCTATATATCGCAATACTTAGTATTAAATAAACAAATATATGTTCATTATTTCATTCCATAAAGATGGTTTATTTTTCCAACGACGCTCATACATAAGTACATAATGAATTAAGATGGTATCTATGCTAATATTTATTGCATCATTTGGGCATCTACAATGAATTGTTTCTGTATTTTTCAGAATGTTTTAAGCAGTAATGGATAAACTCTTTATAATTAGTAGAAAACACAAAAGTTCAAATTACATTAGTGATGAAGATGCGAAAGAAAAGATTAAAGATTACAATATAACCTCACCAGTCATATCCAGCGCAACCTACACCTTCTTGTTCCACAACACAGGAGCTACACTCGCCTCAGGAACCACAACCACCACAACCTTTGCCTACATACTTAAGCCAATTAGAGTAGCAAGCAAAATTTAAATAACATCCTTGGTTGGCTTACAAAAATGGCGGATTTGGATTAGTGGTTTTGCATCATGCTGATGATACTTTAGGTACTTTAAATTAGAAATAGTGAGACTATCTAATGCGTGGTGTAGACTCTCTGTGAAGGCATTTGGCGAAACTGATTCTAAAAACCATCAAAGCAAAGAGAAAGAAAGTATTTGACCATAAGACCTCCACTGCTCATATTCAGTACTTAAATATTTTTGAAGAATCAAATAAAAAAAATTTGATGTGATGCATTCACATGACTTTCTCTACCCTCTATCTTTATTAGTGGCATACAAACTATTCTTATTAAAGCTTATTTTTCTACCCACTACATTTAATCCAAATAAACGTTTGCAAAAATAGCTGCATTATACATTTTGTTATAAATACAAAGAGTACAGTGATAGTCAAATGTTTAAGGACTGGATGCTATCTGCTGGCCTTAAAATTTCATACTGTTTCCATAAAATTGTGAGAAACAACTGAAAATTGATGATACTTTAAAAGAATGACAAGTGTTGAACAATTCAAACCTTTAATAATGGATATCTCACAAACGTCCTATGCCACAAAAAAAAACCCTATTTTAAGTAAATTGTGTGTTTGAAAAAGATCTATACTTTTTGTGCGGTATGCTTCCATCTAACGCTTAATGTTTACAAGTTATACAAGATTATACAAAATTTCTTCAGAATTAAGAGGACTTTCTACTAGGCTATTTAAAGAAAATTCAAGATTTACATGTTATTTGTCATGTAAATATCTTTAATATATAGTATTTTAATCAAAATTGCGCACATGCGCACACACACACACACACTTTCGAACAAGCAACATGATTACAGGATGTCCTCAATATTATCTGCTTTGGGGTTAAGAAAATAAGAAAATGCAGCAGATTTTATGACATTTAAAGGTGTTGATTTACTTAGTCCTAGCAGGATCATACAGATATTAAGATTTTCTATGATCATCTTATGACTAAAATGGAAAGAATCCTTATAACAATCTTCTAGAGCTACTAATGACAGTGCTTGCTCCTCCTCCTACAGGGAGTTGTTGCTTGATTTAGACATTTTCGAACAAGCAACATGATTACAGGATGTCCACAATATTATCTGCTTTGGGGTTAAGAAAATAAGAAAATACAGCACATGTTATGACATTTAAAGGTGTTTATCTACTTGGTCCTAGCAGGATCATACAGATAGTAAGATTTTCTATGATCATCTATGACTAAAACGGAAAGAATTCTTACAACAGTCTTCTAGATCTACTAATGACAGTGCCTCCTCCTCCTCCTATAGGGAGTTGTTGCTTAATTTAAACATTTTTGAGCAAGCAACATGATCACAGGAAGTCCACAATAATATCCACTTTGGGAATAAGAAAATAAGATTTCTTAATAAAAAATTTCAAGATGACGCTAGAGAAGCTGCCACTGTATTTAGAGAATATTCAGGGCATACAGTGTCAATTCTTTTCCAAATGACCTGAAACCACTTTCAGATGCCATTAAAACCATAACCATATCCACTGTGGAATGGAAAGAGCATCTAGTGGAATCAACATTATTCTGACACCTTCAGATTAAACAGTAAGCATCTTGCACTTCTGGAAGCTTAAGATCTCCTTTACAGTTTAAGGCTAAACATTATGTGAAGTTAGGTAGGGGTCACCAGAGTGCAGATGATAACAGGTGTATGAAGAGGAAAATCTCAGAGCTGCACCATCACGAATGAAACCAATTTGGAAACTTTTATATACTTTAGTTGAAATGATGAGTTAAATTAAATCAAAACATGTTTACAATTTTCATTCAGTGGATTGCACATTAAAAATAAATAAATATAAATCTATGCTACTGTTTTTTTATTTAACCCAGGCAAAACCTTTGCTTATCTACCTGCCCATAAGGCTCATTTTCTCCTGAGAATGATTCATATTATGCTGGACCTTGAACCTTAATTAGGTGGCAAGTATACAATCCATAAGGCTTTTTATAATGGTAATTATTCATGTTATATTGAACCTTGAACCTTAAATAGGTGGCAAATATAGAGACCACCGCCTATAAAGCAGTAAATATGTAAACATTTTGACATTAAAGCATGGTATGGCTGTATAAAATTGTCAGGAAACATACCACCACTGTCTTTTTTGCACTTCGACCATGGTGCATACACAGTATTTTTAGTGGCATGGAACCTTGTGGTGTTGTTGGCATAATTTTTAGCTCTCATTTTGAGGATTCTGGCTTCATATCTCAGCTATACCAGAGTGTACACTGAACATCAAAAATAAAAATTAATTACTTTTTAGTTACTTTCTGTCACTACAGATGGAGTGTTCTTAATGTGTCATTGGCCAAGAAAGTATTCCTATGAACATTTCTATTAGTTTGCAATGCATATAATCCACTGCTCTTTAAACAGCCATTAAAAAAGAAAAGAACAAAGGCAAGAAGCACTAAAAAAAATTAATAATTTTATAATCAGCATGTTCAGTGAAATTAAAGCACTTAATAGGATTTTAAAAACAAATAAATTACTTATATCCAAGTGAAAAGAATTTAAAGTAAATATTGAGATCAAAGACTTGAAACAGTAGTGAAGTACAAAAAAAATTACTTTTCCTTACATTTCTTAAAAGTGGATCATGAAAATGAGGACGTACATCATATTATGTAACACTATAAAACTTGTCGTTTAGGAGCTTCAGCTTTTGTGCTATTAGACTGTCTGGAAATAAATCAACTGAGGTAGTAGCAGCGCATAGTGACATATGTGATATTACGGTATGAGCTGACCAAAGAATATCTGCTTTTCTTACGTTGCTATAATTTAGATCATTCAGTATATTGCCAATAGGGCTTCCTGTACTTGCACGTGGCTCTACTTGTAAAGTTTGTATCTTTAGAAGACAATGCAATAAAATATTTGGTTTTTCTTTGTAGCCCATTACATAAAACTGTAACTTAGCTTGTGCACCTGATGCAACACTCTGTGATAATGCAGTGTGCTTTTTCCTGTTGGATGTAAATAAGCATTATATATTCCTGACTTTTAAAAAAATCAAATTTTTTCCTGCACAAATGATGTCCATTTCACAATGGAGCAACACTGGCAGTGCGACATGAGCGACATGCTACACAATATTGCTACTCAAAATCTAGTGTTCTGAAGGAAGTGACACAACTTTATATTACCACACAATGCTCAGGTGAAAGCAAACATCTTTTCATTGTATTTTTATATGCATTCATCATACAACTGGGGGTAATTTAATATTTCTTCTGAAAAAAATGCATTTTTGTGGAGGTTGACGCCACCTTAACAAGAACAGATACACACACACAATCAATTCTGTGGATGCCATGCAATAAAAGTTAATTCCTATTAGTCACTAGTCAATGTGTCACTAATGTTGCTCCACTGTGAAATGGGCATTAGGCGCCATTCATAGAAATGATTTCGTGTTATGCAACAAGTGGTACACAATCCGAAAGTACATTGATTTTAATGGAAACACTTATACCACGCAACAAACTCAAATATTGGTGGTCTTTCAGTTTGTGAGACACACAGTCAATATACAAGTACATAGGTGTATATGGGTCTGTTTATGCATGTTGCATTCTTGCATTGTGATCAAGACAGCCGAATCAATACTGCCACTTTGGGAAACCCAGAGCTGTAGTTTTCACATTTCAGTGTGGTTTGTTCTTTTACGTGTTGCAAGAGTGATCTGGTTTTTGTGGTTCAGACTTCTATCAAGTATGGATATGGAACACTTTATGGATGAAATTTGTATTAGTTCAATTTGGGATGTTGTCCCAGAAAGAACATGGATTATGACAAGCAGCAGCAATTTCCCACACAGGTTCACAAACCCTGCCTTGTTTATCAGCTGTACACTCTGTCATTTTTGTCTGCTTTTTTGAGTTAAAGGTTTTTAGCAATAGTTAAACAAACATGGATGTGCAAACAGGCTTGGTATCCCAAACAGCACACAGTGCAACTATGACAATCCCGTCATATGCATAAATAGACCACATTGCATCATTCTTTGTCATGTGGCATGAAATTGCTTGCATAAATGAGGCCTTACAGTACGCATCATTTTTTTGTCCTTCTACAGTTTTAAGCCAGAACTTGAATTCATCCTGCTCCAACCAACAGTTTTAAAATAAATGTTTTCCCATGTATCAGCTGAAAGCAGATAATCATAAACCCACTCAACTAGGAATATCCCTATTAGATATTTACTGCAATCACAGACTCACATTTCAGCCCAAAACTCTCAAACTGGTTATAGCTAGTTCTCATTCACTTTTATTCATGCATATAACCTGTTTTACCACGTGAATTTCTCATTATCTTTATGTGCCTCTAAGGTTCACTTTCGTTTTTTTTCTTGTTCTTTTTATTGCCTAGTATGGCCGTTAGGTGCCTCAACAAATGCATTCACTGTTAAAAGCTCTCTTTGCAAATAAAGAAGTTTCTGCCATAATAAACTTCTAATTGGCACTTGAAAAAGCATCTGATGTTCATAAATGCATTAGTTTTGTTGTTATAAAGCTAATTTAGTGACCCTGTGTACTAATATTATTGACTCTTACTGACTGAATCACATGTATGTGGTATAGTTTGTTGTGAGGTATTTTCTATGCAATTCCTTTAATGTGCATAATCTGACCTATTCGAGAATGTTATTGGAAAAAAATCTGTATCTATAAAATGGACATAGTCAATGCTGCTCCTGAAACACAATAGTGATGGGCAGAATCTTGATACTGACATTATGACGTGATGCGCATTACACTGCAAACCATAACAAGTATGGTGGTAACTCAGCAGCAAATGAAACTAGCAAAGTCAACTGATCAAAGTGATCTACGAT
Organism: Deroplatys truncata; assembly: GCA_030765065.1. Classification (NCBI taxonomy): domain Eukaryota; kingdom Metazoa; phylum Arthropoda; class Insecta; order Mantodea; family Mantidae; genus Deroplatys; species Deroplatys truncata. Next base: position 107,679,301 of record CM060976.1, read on the forward strand.
CATGTTGCGCCTACTTTGACATACAGGATTACAGAGGAGGAAATTTCATTATCATTATCACCAACAGGCCTAAATTAGTTACTTTTTACGTACTTTCACTATCAAAGGGACAAATTTGTTACTTATACATTACTTTTCGTTACCAGTAGATACCCTGTATACAATACATTTTTCGCTAGTTTAGAATGTTTCTTGTTATGTCTAGAAACTGGTCTTGAATTTTGCTAATCAAGTTAACTAATTAGTCCATTGCTATCTCAACACTTTGGCTATGCATTTGCATGACTGCACATTTCATAGTATTTTATGACATATCATAAGTAGCAAGGACATATCAAAACGTTAATTTGCATTGAAATCTTATATTCAATTTTAGGGCTGATTTCAATACTTCCTCTACCTGCCACAGATGAGAGCATTAGAGAAAGTAAAAATTAATTCATGGAAACAAAATATCAATAAAACCAATTAAAGAAACCGATACATTTCTCTCCATTAATATAATATAAATTACATATTTTGTTTCACTTACCCCAAAACAACTTGACGTAAAAATTTATCAGACCGCTCAACTACTTCCAGCCACACTGGAGAGACAGAACTTTCATCAAATAAGGTCGCTTCTGGTAATGACTGAAGTGCTTCCAATGACTCATTAAGTAATTCACTACATAAGTCAGCATCTTCACCTAAAAAGGAATATTAAAGGAAATAAAAGAAAATTAAATCTTATGTCATGAATGAAAGTGGATGTGATCTACAGAATTCATTAGGTTTAGAAAAGAGAGATAAGAATGTGATTTCCATCCTATTCACTGTGCAAATGGCAATACGGTGGAAGCACATGGTCTTAAACAGGGTGACCAAATTTATTCAGACTTCCCACATAAAGCAATTTGGGAGGATGACATAATGGTTGGCAGTCAGAACACTGGAGCTGAAAGTCTGGTTTGAGAGAAATAATGAATATAAACACTTACATCCTTTCCTTTTGATATAACAAATACAAATCTGTATTTACCAGATCTCCATGCTCTTCTCAGGAATGCAAATGAAAAGTTCAATGCTGCTCTGGAACCAACTTTTGCCAAGCTTATTGTTGCTTTTTCTCCAACTTTTGTGCTGCAAAGAAACATAATGTCACATCTGGAAATGAACACACAGAAGCCAAATAAAGGTACCTTGAAACAAATTATCTATAATTAACTAATTATTTTAGCTATAACCAAAGTTAATACACATGTATTATAATTGTGAGCATTCACAATTAATGGGAAGACTAGGCAAGTTTCAACTCTGCTACACCCATTCCTTGTCACAGCATATTGGGTGGAATGCATAAAGTCAAGCATAAGCTTTACCTTGCTAATTTTCAAGTGTAATCTTGGCTTTTAATGCATAAAACAGCTTCGACTTGACTTAAGTCTAGCATTTGCTTTGGAGCCAGCTAGCTGCCTAGCTTTAGCTTGAATTTTCCAGCAATGACTTGACTTTAAGTGCAAATCCGATGCATAAAACAAGCGAAAGCTTCACTTCCTCTAGATTAATCTTGACTTTTTTCAAGCTACCTCAGTAGGTGACTTGATTCATACAAGAGAAGTCTTAAGAGTTGTTTTATCACACAAAATGGCACAGTTCATGAATATCCGTCAAAGAAAAGTGTAAACAGTTAAATTAACTGTAACTTTAGTATGTATTTGAAAGTACCAAATTAAAAAATGTCGTGTTAGAAGCTCCCTATAACGGAAGAAGCAATAATGCATACTACTCAACAGCGCTATTAAAATGTTTGCCTCTAGTTTTCACCTATTGTTGCGGTATGTAAACATCTCACGTTTCAGAAATGCCGCATGCCACTGACCACCTCTTTCGACTATAGCTAGAAAATGATAACTGAAGGCGGCGAACGTTTTAATTACTTTATTATTGTGGCGGACGGTTTAATTAAAGTTTATTGTTGTAAGGTATTGCGCAAGATTTCATAATATAATTATTTAATAGTTTCGTTATTCGAACGGTCTCCCTTCGTTTTAAAAATACTTTTATATTCATAAATCTACTCTTATTTGCTTAAATAACCGAATTAGGCACTTTTAGGTTCTATCACGAAAAATAGGTTTTATTAGGTCCTAACGTAAAATTAGGTCAATTTAGGCTCTATAAAATTGAAGTATATTACTAGTTGGTAACTAAAACATTAATATAAACCGAAGTTTGGAGTGTATGAGGTCAGGAATAAAATAGGTCAGAACCTAAGAAGCCGGGGCTTAGTTATTAGTAATGTAACCTTCATTAGGTTATTCAGAGGTGATCCTATAAGTGAAATTTCTTCAGTAGCAGTGGGATACAGATGATGTCAATTGTCATTGTTCTTTCAATAATTAACATCTTACGTATAAATGCTGAGATTACTTTTGCTCATAATAACTTCAAATCTCAATGAAAATGAGAAATTTCTTAAGAGAAATTAGTTATAAGCTGGTAAAACTAGCTCCATCAAACAAGAGCTATGGACAGTTACATTTTGGAACTCTTAGAACTAGAGGAGCCACAATAGAAAAGAAAGATTTTCCAATAAAACTTATATAAATGGTAAACTCAACAACGTCCAGTTGTTAACCAGAAATAAAGACAACTAAAATAAGCAATTTTAGTGTTGTTTACAGGAAAGACATGTGTAAACCCGTTTGAAAACTGTCTTGAAGAACCTGATAAAATTCATAATGAAGCAAAAAAAGAATTTGAAACTGTTCTTTTTTGCCAAAGTAGTATAATATTGTTACGTACTTTATCATTCGCTGTAATTTTCCAATATATTTATATTTTATAGCAGTTACGTATAACATGTATCACATTACAGAATACGTTTTAAATTGTATTTGATACTACAAACCAAAGCAAAAAAAATTACACAGAAACTTCTAAATAATTGGCTCCTGAGATCGACTTGCATTCTTAGCTGGAATCCTACCAATGGTTGGGTTGCTTTCGCCATCAAGCAGCTGCAGAAATTCTTCTTCCCACCTTTTCAACCTTATTTTCTGATTTCCGGTGGCCTTACGGTCAGTTTTTCTTTTTAATTCAGTCTTTATATTCTGAATCTTTTTCTGCACCTGCTGTGGAGTGAATTTTCTGCCTAAAATTTCTTCCAGTTTGATGCAGGTGGTTTGCAAAGCGTTCACTTTCTCTTCTTTGATGCTCGGGATTTGCGATTTATTCAACAGTATTGGAAACTGCTTAAGAATTGCTAGAAAGGTATTCTGAATATTCACTTCGTCTGCCATTACGCATATAACTTCGATATAGGTTAGGTATCGTATTCGCAAAACACTTCTGTACTCGCCACATGAGACAACAGTTATGAGCCGCATTTGGCAGGCGACAGCTGCGCCCGCAACGTATTTCAAGCGTTTGCTGGAAAAACGTCTAGCGAAAGCTTGCTAGATTAAGATTCTTTTTATGCATGAGTTGAACAAGCCAAAGCTTAATCTTGTAGATTAATCTTAAAGCTTTCGCTTTAACTTAAACACTAATCTTCAAGACAAAGCTTGGATTTTATGCATTCCACCCATTGTCTTCTTATTGTGCATAGTTGCCTTCACCATAACACTTATATGTGGAGGCCAAGGTATATAACAGCTATTAGAGGTTTTTCTAGTCAACAAACTTGACAAAACAAAACCAAGATCATTTCTGGAGGATACACATGCTTTCTATAAGATTAACAAATGGTAACAGCAATGTTTTTCTGCACTGCAAAGAGATGAAAGATATCACTGATCACTTATAAACAAATTGACATTCACAATGCAAAAAGTTTTCCCCACTTGTTATATACACTCATCAGTGCATTTTCATTTCAATTCTCAGTTTATGTAAATAAAGAATCACTCACCACGTTTGCTTTTCATTTCCATTCTGACTCCCAGCCTTTAGTGATATTATGTTTCAAGGATGAGATAAAGATTGTAAAACTGTTGAAATAAACATATTGCCCTGAAAAATGGCTATTATGGAAAACAAACAATTTGTTTTTACAAAACTGAACTGTTTTTTGTTTTTGCATTAACATTTGGCAATGCTCACTTTTTTCCCCTTTTATTCTTTGTCTCTTAACTGCAAGGCTGCTATGATGGATTTCCTGTAGGTTATTTGGTACACATGTACCTGTGTATGCTTGACCAATAGCCTTAGGAGTATAATCACCTGGACTAACTTGCTGACAGATGGCCATCTATTTTATTTATATTTATGTTAATCCATGGATGAAACTTTGACCCACTGCACAACAATACCCAATTAAATATTTGTCTTACAATTGAGGGAAACTACAAAATCAACCCAAATTGGCCAGTACACAGGATTGAACTCAATATCTCCTTAATGTGGACCACAAATGCTACTGAGCCATTTTGCTCAGTGTTTCAGCTCTTTCAAGCAAAGAAACTACAGCTTACATTTAGAAATGAGGGCCCCAAACATCTTTTGCATGCTTATTAACTTGCTTTACATAAAACAGTAAGCATATTTTTCTGTATTACAAACAGAATTTCCAATAAAAATATGTAATAGTTACAAACCTTCGATGGTCTCCATTTGTGCCTATAACAGTAGTTTTGACAATTGGTCTATTGTTTTCTGCAGGCATATGTCTACCAAGAGCTACAAAATATCTCTGGGCCACCATTAGCCTTTGCCTGAGTCGACATGCTGAAAGCGTGCTGCTTGCAGCCTCATGACACAAAACTTTTTGTTCAAAATTCAGTGACTGTATGCAGAGCTTCAGCTGCTCAACACCTGTAAAAAGCAATAAAGCTGATAGAGAAAAACACACATCAGCTAAAATAATGACAAACAATGCTATCATAGAAATATTCCAGCATTTAAAAAAAGATCCTTACAATTCAAACTATTAATAAAGATGGAAAGATCAAATTATCTTAAGTTATTAAAGGATCAAATAAACCAAGAGGCTTAACTATAAATAAAGATATTTGCTTTGTAAAATCTTGTAAATACCTTAGGTCTTAAGTAAACTTTAATAAATCAACAACAGGAGAAATAAAAGAAAATAATTAGGAAAACTAAGCACATTATACAAGAAGTAATCTGTTTTACAGTAAAGCACCTTCCCCAATGCACATTTTAGTTGTCCCATAGCAGCTGCAGGATAACCTAAACCTGCCAGGCATTTAAAAACCTTGCATGCCACTTAAAATGTTACAATTCTGTAGATAAACAGTAATGTTTCCTTTATTTCTTGGGATAATTAGATATGGGATAGCATTATTTAACACACATTAAAGAACATGCACATTTTATGCAAGTATGCATGTGTTTTGAGGACTTCCAAGTTTTTTATTTCTTATGTAGATAAATTTGCTAGATCTGTAATTGACTGTACACTCCGACAGAGTTTGGGATATTGAAGCAATACTTTTCTTTTATGCCAAATTTTCCTATGGGGCAATACTTCAAGGACATAGCAAATATAAGTAAAAATGATTAGGAAAGCATTTGTTCTAGTCGCAATTGTGGTAATAATAAAAGAAATTTGACATTTGTTTTTAGTACATTTTAGCAGCAACTACATAATGTGGATTTAGTGAATTAAACTGTTAATGGTAATGATCAATAAACATTCCATGTTCTATTTTGCATTTGGTATTACTTTCATTTACTCACTGAGAAATTAAGTATTTGTTTAATTTATAACCTATAAAGGTATTGATCTTCAATTCAGTTTGTTCTATACAATAATCAATTTTAATGCAAGAATGATAGAGATTGTTAAGAATTCAAGGTGCCACATGCAATTCCCTGTGTGAAAAAGACTAATGAATGCAAAAGTCATTCTGTGTATCACCAAAGGTCTGTTGCCTTGAGTGGCATTACCTTTCTGTGGTTAGTGACTCAAACCCAGCCCAGGATGATGGATTTAAGGGACTTAAATGTGATGGACTCATATCAGTAGATCTATTGGCATGTAAAAGAACTGCAGGAGGACAAAATTCCAGCTCATCAACAGCACTTATATGACTCTGACAATTGGTAGTATAAATAGTTGCAAGCTTTCACAGCCAAAGTTAGAATTATAACCAGTAAAATCTTCCGGGCTAGTAAGTCATGGTTTGCTGGAGTTCTGACGTCCAGACATTTCGTTAACATCTGCGGTGAACATCTTCAATGGCGTGGTCTTAAACTTCTGCATGAAGGTTCAGTCGCAACTGACTTGTTGACTGGAAATGCTGGGATATTTATACACAGTGCTCACAAGGAATTGGTTCGGCTGCACAGGGTGATGCGGTGTGGCCTCTCCAGTGTTGTTAGTTGCTGATTGTCTGGTGTGCTTTTCGTGTCTTAGTGCCTGTTTTTTATACTCAAGTATTGGAAGCCAGGTTTTGTTCAGTTTAAGCACTTCTTCCTTTCTGTTAAAGTTATTCGGATGTTTATAAATTTCTATTACTACTCGTTGTAGTCTGGCATAATAGTACATCACTAAAGAAAGAATGGTTATATTGAATTATGCATTCCCCTTGCACCTGTAAATTTACGACACGGGACCATCGGCTTTACTTCCCTTCCAAAGGAAGCCATACTAAGAATTTTTACACCTGAAAAAATCCATCGCCCTCCGCCATGTTTCAACCTGCGACCTTGGGAACCAGAGGCTAGCATAGTACCCTTAGACCACAGAGAATGACACATAACTAAACTAAGCCAGCACAAAGTGACAAAAAGAGCAAGAATAACCTAGTTGGTTATGCTTCACACAGGGTTCTATGTGGCCAAGCACAAATGCCATGATAGAATACAAATGTTTGATGTGAGTATACTATGCAACTTACCTCACTCCTTACCAGTAGAGGCTGGCGATGGAGAACTCTAGGGTGGCTCCCGTCCCAAAAAAAATATGCCCCGTAAATAAAAAATAAAAACAGGAAAGAAGAATAGCATCCGATATAATTGCAGTAAATTCTGCACTCCCCAAATTGGTTTATAGATTTTCTTTTGTTTGAAATGTTTTTGCAATGCACATACAGCGATCAGCGCAAATGTTTTCCTTACAGAGTATATTTCGGACTACATTAAAACTGTCTGAGAATCCTCACATTTGAGGGTACTGTTAATGGTGAGATATGTGGAGGGAATACTTCAACTCTGGGTGAGGGGTGCAGAGAGGTAATAGAAGTTTGGCGGAGAGGCACATCGCTATTGGTTCTTTCTCTCCGCAGTCTGTACTATATGGAGTCGCTCAATTTCACTGCCACTACCACATGAAAAAAGATATATTTACTCAGTCTAACATTTAATTCTATTTCATGAATTGGTTTTAAATTAAAATCAATTCTTAAGTTACAATGCAATTTAAAGTATAGCATTATAAGGTTATAAGGAGTCAGAGCAGAGAGAAGCAATAATCCTTTTCATACTACAATCTATGTTGGTAGCATATGTTTGGTCATCAATTGAGCATGCACTATGCAGTTCTGTCACTGCTATGATTCACTCACACATGCATGTGTTAGCTGCATAGTGTACAGTGATTGGATGCATGTGTTGTGTAAAATATGTAACTTAACCAGTGACTTCAGTATAAGTGGTGTGCTCTCCGTGGAGATTGTTAAATAACTGTAAGTACACTTTATTTTAACTACTGAACATTTTCCAGTGCATGTTATTGGTTGGTTAGTATCATCAATAAACATTTAGACACGTGATAAGGTTAGGCAACCCAACAAAGAAATGTAATTATTGTCGGCTGTCGCTGCTTTCAAAGTTGACTCACCAGTTTGAATTTGGCATTGTAAACACTGCTGTTAACAATAACAGCAAAATGTTAAGATACATTTATCCACCGGCAAAACCAAAACTAAACTATACGTTTCAGCTTAAGAAATTATGCTCTTGCTCTGATGTCTAAATAAATATTACAGATGGTAGGAACTAAAAAAAGAAATATGTTCACAAAACAGACTTATACATGTGTAAGTGTCTGTGATTAAAACTTGTAAATTGTTTATTTTGTGAAACAAAGCTCAGAAAATCATTTTTTGTAAAACCATGTGTTCTCTATTAAAATTTTAATGAATATACACTAATGCACTGGTGCACAGTATGATATAAATATGGACTACATTTTTTGCATTTGCAATAAGACTGAATTTTTAAAAATATTCCCAAAAATACTCGGGAAAAAGTTGCCAATACATAACATTGTTAACAATTTGAAAATTAGACAGATTTATTTTGCAAAATAAAATGAAATGAGACAATATGCAAATATGTCAACTTTATCAACTTTATATGCATAATAATGCAAATTCACAGTGTTTGCCTGGCGACTTGTCACTAGAGTTGGCAACAATGCATCACAATCTTAAAAGGCCAACTTGTTCTCCCACTCCATCATCTCAACTCACATGTGTGCGTCATTCTGTTTAAGAAGCTGTTCAGTAACAGTCTCGCTAAGCAGTTGTTTTCTGTGTTCTGTTACGTTTAGTATTATGCCCAAGGTGAGCATTAGTACAAAGGAAAGGGTTCTTGAATTTAAAACTGACAGATTATATGCATCCGATTCAAAAACCATAATGTGTCAATACTGCAAATGTACAACATCTTGAGATAGAAAAGATACGTGTACCAAGCCTGTGCAAAGTGCGAAACACCAATGACTGAAGAAGTCATCTACAACCAGTACATCCTCTTGTAATAAGAGGCAACAGAGTATTGTACAGTGTAATTTTGCTGCAAACAAGAGAGTTATTGTAAGGGATAATTTTGCCATGAGGTCTATGGAGTCTTTCCTTAAAGCAAATATACCACTAGAGAAATTGGAGCACTCTGCTACTAAAGAATGGATGAATGAATTTATTGAAGGTATGTTGAATAGATCACTGCCGAAGTTATTATTATATTATCATTATCATTATTATTACTTGTCACTTCTGAAACGGAGCTTTATAACATTAATTCCTAACATTTTTGCTTTAACAGGTGCTGGAAATTTGCTGCAAGTTAGATTGTTAAGAGAGAAGTATGTTCCACTGCTGAGAAATGAAAGAGATCAACAAGTGAAAGAAGCAGTCTGTGGTCAGAAGGTTATGTTACTATGTGACGAAACGACAGATAGGTTGGATCGATGTGTATTTGTCGTGTTATTTCGTCCTCTTGAACCAAAATAGAGCAGAAGTTGTATGTTGCTGATGTACATATTCTGGAAGCAACTGAGACTAGACTAGATTCCACTGGGCAGAAAAAAATGCAGTTGAAAGAGGTAAAGTTACAAAAAAAAATCCATAGAAAGCAAAAAATAAAAATGCTAAAAAAGGGAAAAAAGGACTAATAAAACTCTCCATTTTCTGACTTACAATGACCCATAATGAACATATTTTCTACTGGGCCTCGTCTTCGGACATTAAATAAAAAAAGGATTTGACAACCTCCTAGCCTTAATGATAAACCTTAATGACTTCGCAACATTCCACTGTAAACTGTATATGCCTGTTTTTTAAGTTTAGCATCCTTTAACTAGTTAGGTCATATTGGACAATGAATGAAATGAACGAAATGATGCTCAAATGAGCCCCAAGTCCATTGAGCTTGAAGTTACACAACATTCATCTTTTAAGGATAAGGGAAAACCCCAGAAAAAATGGGGTAACTCATCCGAACAGAGATTGCAACATGGGACCTCTTGGATATGAGGCAGACATGCTAAACCCATACCACAGTGACGGGCACATGCTATTTTATAACACAGTATAACTCAGCTTCTGTTCCAGGAAGAATGGTCATTAAGGTTTGTTCCTGTTGATGTATCATTTATTGTTTACGTAATTTGTTTTTACGTAAATTATTAGAACTTGAAGATCTTATATTGTGCTGCTTTTGTTTTGTTTGGTTACATAATTTTAACTGCCCCACGTATGGGAGCCACTTTGCAATAGTATTAGTTTTGTGTTTATATTTGACATTATTGTAGCCCCACGTTGTGGTAGCCAATTTGTAACGGTATTACTTACAAATGTTTGTTTACATCACGTGTGTTGAAGCCATCTTGTGACGTCATTCATTTGTTCGGTTTGTAGCTCCATCTAGTGTTAGCAATTTGTGGTACCTAGTATCAGTGTTTGAAAGAATTTTAAGTTTTGTTTACTGTCCTCCGGCTAGCTATTATCTTATCTTGGGTCGAACATGTGTCTTGATCAGGGTTGTGTAAACGGAAAGGAATCTTTTATCCAAAAAGAACACTGATGAAGAAATTTGTTTTATAATTTTTATTGTCGAACACGTTCACTATCACTTTTACATATTGATCTAGATACTCGCCAAACTGAAACTGTTATAATAACTTCTTACTGATCACTTTTAATCAACGTACTTCAACCTTTTGTATAATTAACTTTACCATATTTTAGATCTTTCATAATTCTGCTGCGCGTAACTTGTGAATCTATATCCGATGTATGACGAACTGACTGACTGAAGACGAAGTGTACACAGATTTTTGATGAACTGAGCAACTGAATACGATGTGTAATGTATGAATGCTTTCGGCGAACTGAAGGACTGACTGACTTTACCTCTAACCTAGCTTCTATTTATACTCCTGCATCCAGATACGCCTAAAGATTATGACTGAACTGCTATTGGCTAATGAAACGCTCCAACATTAGCGTCTATCTTAATATCCAATGAAAATTATGAATACATATGCTTTAGGGAGAAAACATTCCAGAAGGTTCTCAAAGGAAAAAACGCGCCAACATTACGTAACTTCCTCGTTTCCAATAATGATAAACAGCTCACTCCCCTCTCTGCATTATTGCGCGCTATTATTGACAGTTTCAGTAAGGCATTAAAAACTTACTTCTCAACAATATTTACAATCAATAAACATCTGAAATCAATGTCACATAAAAATGCATATTCATATTACAATCATTATTTACATTTAAGTAATTTGTGATACAAATTACTGCATCATATGCCCCACTAGAAACATAATTATAAATATTTACAACTTGTTTGGAAATTTTATAATTGGGTTTTTAGTCTCCTAAATCTTGGAACACACGCTATCACTTTCACTTGACACTTGACATGTATTTAACACAAGATATATTTTTTTTTTGTTTTTTTTTATCTCGCCACTACTTACTGGCTCTGGTTTAATTAATTTAGATATTAATCTGACATCACAAAAAATTTTTTATAGCAAATACTGTACCCTAAATTATTTAATTACTGTTACTAAATTGTTTACTTTCTTAAGTTGTTAACAAAAATTTATCAATTCAAGAATTTTTTGTAATTATTAAACATATTTACCAAAAAAAATATTCACCCTCTACACAAATATATTTTCATCTCTTAAATCTAGTCACTGTTTCACATTTTCTGTTTGCTACATAAGTATTTGTTTTTTATTATTTTTACCCATTTTTATTATTTTGTACTTTATTTTAACAATATCATATTAAGTTTCAATCTTTGCATTCTTAATTTTCAAATGTTGTTACAGTTACTAAAAATTTAATTTTTTTTTTTTTTTAAGCATTTCTCTTTTTCTTTTTTTTTTTTTTAATTTATTTCTCTTTTCAAATGACATATAAATAACTAACCCTCTTACGTTCCAATACATTTCTCTGCAAGTCATCTTTAACTATCCAGCATTTACTTTACATCTCATTGCTATTTACCCTCCTGGATCAAATTGTGTGTGGCTAAACATTACTCGTAGCCGTATCCTAACCTTCAAATTTTTGTTAATGGATAACCTCTTGTATTCATATGATATTTCGTCCCATGATAACATTTGAAAACAATCTAAAGTTTCTTGAGCAACACATCTTTTAACAACTGTCATTTTCAATTCTTCTACTATCTCTTTAATTTGAGAGTACTCTGACAAATCTGTACTAAACTGTACTGGACTGGAGTTTTCATTCTGAACATCTTGGTACTTGTTAATTTCAGAAGTTAGCTTTTGATTACTTATAGGCAAAACTTTAACTTCTTCGTACAATTTATTTCTTTGCATTACTGACTCATTCTGTATTTCTGATATCTCCCCTCTGAAATTAACTTGCGCCTGATTCACGTCTACATTCATAACCTCTTTCATCTCTCTTATTTCACTTGAAATGCTACTCATTCGGTTACCTAACTCTGTATAGTTTACATTAACATTTTCAAACTTAGTATTAACCTCATTTTTTTTTATATATATTTCCCTGCTCATGTCCAACATTTTCTTTGAAACTTCACCTATTTCATTTGCTATCATTTCTTGATTTTCATTTTTCATTCTAATCATGCTACTATCTAGTTCCATGAATTTCTTTTCAATTTCTTCCCTATTTTGATCTAATTTATGCTCTAATTTCTCATTACTCTTACCAATTTCTTCCCTTAATTGATCTGTAATACTCTTATCAATATCTTCCCTCAATTTTTTATTATTCTGAGTTAGTTTTTGTTCTAAACTCCTATCAATATCTTCCCTCAATTTCTCATTATTCTGAGTTAGTTTTTGTTCTAAACTCCTATCAATATCTTCCCTGTTTTGATCTATTTTCTTACTAAGATCTTCCCTTAATTCGCTATGACTCTTTTGCATATCTTCCCTGTTTTGATCCATTTTCTTACTAAGATTCTTTTGCATATCTTCATTCAAATTTTTCAGCATTTCCATAATCATACTAGTATCAAGATTAACATTTCCTGCTATTCTATTCTGACTTTCTGCACTAACATTTCCACCCTCAAATCCTAAAAAGTTTGAGCTATTTTCTGTAACCTGTATTGAATTACAGCTAACTGTTACATTATCTCCCTCCATAATTATTTCTTCTGTATTATTAGTAGCCATTGTTTTCTTTATCCTACCACTCCTTAAGTACATTTGAAGGTTACAATTTTGTTTTCTAAAAAAAAAATTACGATACTCTGACCTTTGTGATGCTGTCTGTTGCTGTTACATTGATGTCCAGCTTCCTGCCCCTCTCTCCTAGGTTATATGTCGCTTCTGCGTTGTATTAATGATGAATCTTCGTCATCTCGATTTTTTGTGTCCATTCATCCGCGTAGTCTGTCGTTCCTATAGTTGTTTCTGGAATCTGCGTCTTCTCGATGTTTTTGTAGTTGAATTCACCTGTTGCCTTGTAATCTCGGAATTACGATGTCCAATCATCCGCGTAGTCTGTCGTTCCTTTTGTTGTTTCTGGAATCTGCGTCTTGTAGTTCAGTTCACTTCTCCATTCGCCCCTTCCTGGTCATCTCACTTCTTCCTGGTTAATTCTGCCCCTTCCTGGTTATTCTGATCCTTTCCTGGTCATCGTGTTCCTTTCCTGGTTACTCTGCCCCACGTTCTGGGTACCACTTTGATGTAACATTTATTGTTTACGTAATTTGTTTTTACGTAAATTATTAGAACTTGAAGATCTTATATTGTGCTGCTTTTGTTTTGTTTGGTTACATAATTTTAACTGCCCCACGTATGGGAGCCACTTTGCGATAGTATTAGTTTTGTGTTTATATTTGACATTATTGTAGCCCCACGTTGTGGTAGCCAATTTGTAACGGTATTACTTACAAATGTTTGTTTACATCACGTGTGTTGAAGCCATCTTGTGACGTCATTCATTTGTTCGGTTTGTAGCTCCATCTAGTGTTAGCAATTTGTGGTACCTAGTATCAGTGTTTGAAAGAATTTTAAGTTTTGTTTACTGTCCTCCGGCTAGCTATTATCTTATCTTGGGTCGAACATGTGTCTTGATCAGGGTTGTGTAAACGGAAAGGAATCTTTTATCCAAAAAGAACACTGATGAAGAAATTTGTTTTATAATTTTTATTGTCGAACACGTTCACTATCACTTTTACATATTGATCTAGATACTCGCCAAACTGAAACTGTTATAATAACTTCTTACTGATCACTTTTAATCAACGTACTTCAACCTTTTGTATAATTAACTTTACCATATTTTAGATCTTTCATAATTCTGCTGCGCGTAACTTGTGAATCTATATCCGATGTATGACGAACTGACTGACTGAAGACGAAGTGTACACAGATTTTTGATGAACTGAGCAACTGAATACGACGTGTAATGTATGAATGCTTTCGGCGAACTGAAGGACTGACTGACTTTACCTCTAACCTAGCTTCTATTTATACTCCTGCATCCAGATACGCCTAAAGATTATAACTGAACTGCTATTGGCTAATAAAACGCGCCAACATTAGCATCTATCTTAATATCCAATGAAAATTATGAATACATATGCTTTAGGGAGAAAACATTCCAGAAGGTTCTCAACGGAAAAAACGCGCCAACAATACGTAACTTCTCGTTTCCAATAATGATAAACAGCTCACCCCCCTCTCTGCATTATTGCGCGCTATTATTGACAGTTTCAGTAAGGCATTAAAAATTTACTTCTCAACAATATTTACAATCAATAAACATCTGAAATCAATGTCACATAAAAATGCATATTCATATTACAATCATTATTTACATTTAAGTAATTTGTGATACAAATTACTGCATCACTGTGTACCTCCTATGATCCACAAACAGCACTGATGTAGCAGTACTGTACCAATTGTCAGTTTCCAATAGTAAACTCAATGAGACTTGCTAAACAGAAAAGGTTTATGGTTAAATTGGTTGGCGGTGAAATCTAAGAGATTAGACTGGAAAGATTTCAGCAAATATATAAGCTGTATGCAATTTCAGAAGTTTCTTATTGGCATTAATTGCATGTGAACATATGCAATTATATTATATACATTTAAAAATTAACAAGGAACACTGCCAAATTGAAGCAGCAGCTTTGTTTATAAGTTTTTCAGCAAAAGAGCATAGATAAACACACCTGCTTGAATTTTCCCCCAAATAACCATTTTCTCCAGAGGAAGTATTGCATTCTACCAAAAAATTCAATACCAAGATTTCACTGGAAATATAAGTTTTGAGGCCTGAATCCAAATAAAGCATTTTTGGAAACCTGTCTATCGTGAACACCATAATTCAAAAACGAAAAGTTGGATAAATACCAAACTTGGTATTTTGGGCTCAATATCATCCAAAGATGCCACGCGAAGATTTTCAATAAAATCCCCCCACCCCAAACTATCCTTTACATGGAACATCATTCAAAATTTTTGAATTTCTAAAAAATAGCTGTAACAATTTTGATTAAAACACTATACATGAAAGATATTTACATGACAAATAAAATGTATATCTTGAATTTTCTGGGGATAGCCTATGAAATTCTTGTCATTCGGAAGGAATTTTGTATAATCTTGTATAACTGGAAAACATTAAGCAATAGACAAAAATGTAGATCTCTTTAAAACAAACAATTTATTTCAAATAAGTTTTTTTATGGTATATGCTGTTTCTGAGATATCCATTATGAAACGTCCGAATTGTTCATTTCTTGGTCATTCTCTCAAAGTCCTGTCAACATTCAGTTGTTTATTGCAATTCCATGGAAACAATATGGAATTTTACGGCCAACATATAGCACCCTGTTCTTAAACATTTGACTGTCACTGTTCCCTTTGTATCTATAATGAAATGTGTAGTGTAGCTATTTCTGCAAAGGCTTATTTGGATTAAAATGTAGTAGATAGAAAAAAAATCTGATGTGTTACACTCACATAACTTTCTCTACTCTTGTACAATCTAATTTTACAAACGCCTATTCTCCATATGCTTCATGTTAATCGAGATATCGAGATGTCAATCTTATTGGTAATTTTCTTGTAGATGCAAGGAAAATATGGTAGCTTTTAAGCGATAGTCAAATATTTTAACGCTGGTTGCTATGTGACGCATTCCATTCTCTTTGCATGTCCAGGACATAAAAAAAATGATTAACGCATTTGAGAAAAAGTATAAGTATTGGAAAATTTAAGGAAATAACAAGCAATATCTCGAAAACGGTTCACTCAACAAAAGAAATGTATATGACATAAGTTGTGTATTTTAACGCGATCTACATTTTTTGTGTAGTAAAATTTTGTCTATCTCTTATGGTTTACCAGTTATGCAAAAGTCGTTCACAATGAAGAATACTTTTGGAGACATTCCCAGAAAATTTGAGATATACATTTCATTTCCCATGACATTACCCTAAACATATGATATTTTCATCAAAATCGTTAGAGCCATTTTTGAGAAAATTAAAATTTTCGAAAAATCTTCCATGTAAAGGGTAGTCTGGGGTGGGGGGATTTTCTTGAAAACCTTCGTGTCGCATCTCTGGAAGATACTGAACCTAAATAACAAGTTTGGTGCTTATCCGATTGTTCGTTTTTGAGTTATGCTGTTCACAGACACACACACACAGACACAGACAGACACACACACACACACACACATACACACACACACACACACACGGACATGTTTCCAAAAATGCTTTTTTTGGATTCAGGAGGTCTCAAAACGTGTATTTCCAGTGAAATCTCGGTATCGAATTTTTGGGTGGAATGCAATACTTCCCCTACTTACTATACGTAGTAGAGAAACTAATAAGCTTGAGTAAGAATAATTTTATATCCACTAATAAACAATAAGAGGGTAGAAAAAGTCATGTGAATGTTTTGCATCAGTTTTGGAAACTTGTGTGCGCACGCATGTGCACGTGAGTGTAGAGCATAACTCTAAAACGAAAAGTCGGATAAACACCAAACTTGGGATTTGAGTTCAGTATCTTTCAAGGATGTGACACAAAGATTTTCAGCAAAATCCCCCTCACCCCAAACTATTCCTTAGATGGAACATTTTTTCGAAAATTTTGATTTTCTAAAAAATGGCCGCAAGGAATGTGATTAAAATACCATATATGAAAGATATTTACTTGGTTATTAAAATGTATATCTTGAATTTTCTGGGAATAGTCTAGGAACGCCTCTTCATTCAGAAAGAATTTTGTATAATCTTGTATAACTGGTAAACGTTAAGCGATAGACAAAAATGTAGCACACAAAAAATACAGATCTCTTTAAAACACACAGTTTATTTAAAATAAGTGTTTTTGTGGTATAAGCTATTTCTGAAGTATCCATTATTAAAGGTTCAAATTATTCAATACTTATACTTTTTAAAACCCATCAATTTTCAGTTGTTTCTCGCCATTGCATGGAAACAGTATGGAATTTAAGGCCAACATATAGCATCCAGTTCTTAAACATTTGACTATCGCTATTTTCTTAGTATCTATAACAAAAGGTGTAACGTAACTATTTATGCAAAGGTTTACTTGGAATAAAATGTAGTGATAGAAAAATAAGCTTTAGTAAGAATAGTTTGTATATCCACTAATAAAGTTAGAGGGTAGAGAAAGTCATGTGAATGTGTCACATTTTTCTTTTTACTTTCTCTACTATGTACATATTAGGTAGAGAAGCTATTGCACTCCACTCAAAAATTTGATACTGATATTTCACAAGAAACGCATGTTTTGAGGCTCCCTGAATCCAAAAAAATTAGGAAACTAAGTATGTGTGTGTGTGTACAGCATAACTCAAAAATGAAATGTCGGATACCAAACTTGATATTTAGGTTCATCCTTCTGAAGATGCTACACAAAGATTTTTAAAAATCCCTCCACCTCAAACTACCCTTTACATTTTTCGAAATTTTTTATATTCTAAAAAATGATTAATGATTTTGATCAAAATACCACATATTAATTATATTTACATGAGAAATAAAATGTATATCTTGAATTTTCTGGGATAAATCTTTGAAGTCCTCTTCATTCTGAAGGAATTTTGTATAATTTGTATAACTAGTAAATGTTAAGCAATAAAAGAAAACATACTACACAAGAAATGTAGATCTCTTTAAAATACACAATTTATTTCAAATAGCTTATTTTTGTGGCATCAGCCATTTCCGAGATATCTGTTATTAATGGTTTGAATTGTTCATTACTTGGTCATACTTTGAAGTCCTTTCAACACTCAGTTCCATGGAAACAGTATGGAACTTTAAGGCAGCATATATCATCCAGTTCTTAAACATTTGACTATTGTTGTTCCCTTTGTATCTATAACGAAATGTGTAATGCAACTATTTATGCAAAGGCTTATTTGGATTAAAATGAAGTGGATAAGCTTTAGTAAGAATAGTTTGTATGCCCACTAATAAGTGATAGAGGGTAGAGAGAGTGATGTGAATATAACACATCAGATTTTTTCTAGATAACTCTTGTTTTGAATAAATCTTTTAGTATTCAAAGCAATCAAAACAAACAAGTTTCCTTTATATAACTGATCACAAATTTTGAATAGATAGATACTTGATAGTTCCTACAAGTTATTAATGTTCTGCAGATCCACAAGAAATATATAGTACTGTAAATGTTCTCCTCTTGTAGACACAATTTCTCCACTTCCAATACAGATACGCATGTAATTTAAGTGGAGCCTTGCAATTTTTTCAATGATATACTTTATTTTTACTGCTCTCTACTGCTTATCTATAGCAATTAGAGGAAGTATTGTATTCCACCCAAAAATTTGATACCAAGAAAACATCCGCACTACCATGTGTGTGCAAACAGCATAACTCAAAAACAAAATGTTAGATAAATACCAAACTCTGAATTTAAATTCAGCATCTGTGACAAAGATTTTCAGGACATCCCCCACCCCAAACTACACTTTACATAGAAAAGTTTTATTTTTTATCTTCTCAAAAATGGCTTTAATGGCTTTGATTAAAATACTATATAATAGTAATAACAAATGTGCATGACAAAATGTATATCTTGAATTCTCTATGAATAGACTGAAAGTCCTCTTCACTCTGGATGAGTTTTATATAATTTTGAGTAACTGGTCAACCATAAGAGAAAGACAAAATCTCGAAACACATAACCTGTAACAAATAAACCTATTTTGGCATTTACCATTTCTGAAATATTCTTTGTTATTGGTTTTAATTTTCAAATACTTTATATATATATACACACTTTTAAACGCTAAGTCATTATTCATTTTTTTCTCATAATCATTACCAGAATTTAAGCCATTATAAAGAGATCTACTTTTTAAAGATTTATATTGCTTAACCCATTGGTATCTTATTTAAATACCCTTATGATTATCTAAGAAATTTTATTCAATTCCTGTACAGCTGCTCAAGTATGTTGTGAAGTTTAAAAGCTCATAAAATCAACCAATATAATTTCTTGAAATTTTGCATGCACAATACTGGAAGCAGACACTGATTTTGAAGGCCTAATATAATTGTTGGCTGTGATAGGTCTCAAAACAGTTCTTCAAATGAAGGGCGACACAACACACAACAGTTTACTTCATTCATTTGTCCCATAATCTGTCCAGCAGTAGATGTAAGCGCCTAAATAATATTTTAAAAAATACAACACTAAGGAAATTAATAAAAAACAATAATACTCACTGGGTTGGGGTCCCCACACCCAGCCATCCAATTGTGCTTGTGAAGGTAACAGATCTGTAGATTTCACCTCTACACGAGCAGCTTCCTCACGATCCAATCGCTGACAAGGATTACAATTGCACCCAGTCTGTGGCCCACATATACCATCACAGCATGGACAAGTGAGCACTCGCAAACCACAGTAATAATGTCCACTTTCTCCTGAAACAGTTTATGCAATATTGTTGGTTCCCTACTAATATGCAATGTAATTCTTTTTTTCTTTGTCTGCTCGTGCATAAAGAATATCAGGTAAACTGTCAATACACTGTGAATTCATTTGTGGCACTACTTCATTCCACCATAAAGGGGAATTTAAAAGGTTGCAACCTCTGTACCTGATGATTCAAAAAATACCAACAAAGTGCAGGATATGGTTAAACACACCAAAATAATAATTTTACTAAAGGGAACCCACGTCTGAAAAAGCATGTTTGGCTATGTGAGACATCACAATATGAAAACACTTCACATATGGCAAGAGATCTCCACCAATTCAACTAGTGCATTGCTTCATTGCACTAACTACAAAAGGAATTCAAATTGTTGAATTCCAACTTCATTTAGCAATGTTCATCAGCAATACAGAGATAGGTTCACATAGTTAAAAGATGTATGGTAATGTGTTAATATTTCAGCCATTGAGGTATTTGTGCAATGAAATTCTTTGAATTTCGCACTAATTTTAAAACAAAATCGCAATATGAATATTAGATTTCAGGTTTTATCGCTAATTAGTTGTAAGATAATCATAGTAATTCTGTGTAAATTTAAAAGGAATTTTAGGTAAAAAGAATAATGATATATATAAAATGGGCCATATTAGGCAAGCAAATTATGACAACAAATATTTTTATACACAAGTTTATTCTAAATATTAAAATCATACATAGTTTTATAATACAGAGAGAAAAAGCACTAATTCAAGATCTGCTTTTTTATTTTTGAAATGAAAGCATAGCAGAAGTCATTATATTATTTTATTTTGTATTGTGTCTATGGTCACTAACAATTAAATTATACTTTGAGAAAAATCTTTCTGCATCAACAGATGCATAAGGAACTCAGGCAGATTTCAGCACAGTAGATGTAGATTCGAGTTAATTCAACATGACAGCTCTTAGTGCTTCAATCAGATCAATTTTAACATTGAAAATGTTAGATGATTTATTCAAAAGTATTTCTTTTAAAATAAGAAATGCTACACTGCAATTAATACTTTTTATGCCCTTGAAGTAACTTGTTTTAACCCTTTGTGATTGCAATAACACTGTCAACACTTATCTGTACAATATTTGCTGGTTGAATAATTCATTTAAATTTACAAACAATGAATAAGAATCATATAACTTGTATGTTTCAGTTTTCTGAACAACAAGTTTACTGACATGCTTAAATAGTTTCTCTATTTCAGTCTTTAAGTCCAAACTGAAGTTGTTAACTATTTTGCCTGCCAACTCTCCTATATTACCAAAAATTACAATATCGTTTTACACTTCAGATCATTTACTTTAGATGCAAGAATATGACAGTAAGAATATTCACTCCCTTCTAAATCTAAAACTACATTTGCAATAAATTCACAATTTTCATGAACAAAAGCAGCCTGTGCTTTTTCTAAGCTACAAAATCATACAGATTCTACCTCTTTCAACCAATCTGCTACAGGGGCACTTTTGAAAGTCAACTGAGCGAAAAGTGTTTTCGGAATAAAAAAATATGTGTGTAAGTAGTTTACAGATTTAAACCAACTCCTCCATCTAGTTACAATTGGTTCTGGGTACAAAGGAATTGATTCTTCACCATGGTTTTCATTTAGATATGTGCAGCACAAGTGTTTTATTTTCCAGGACTAAAGAAAACAATTTTTGGTTTTAACTACTATTGAATTAAGATCACTTTAATTCTTTTGTAAAATTTTGTCAAAAATAATGAAGATGTGAGGCCAAATGATCCCCCATGATTCCTGTCAACAATTCAGAACATTTTACCATATAGGGTACTGAATCTGTTACAAAATATTTCATGTTCTCATAATCAATTAAAAATGCTTCTAATGTTTTCAGGGTAGTCTGGGAACAGGTTCTATTATTTGCAAAGTCTATAAATGCACAGTCTAAGAGATAGATTTCTTGATTAAATGAAGCATCCCGTTTTTTAATTAAAACAGCAAATATGTAACAACTTGCAGAATCTGTTTCCTCACAAATTATGGCTAAATACTGCTTAGCATCTAAAGATTCCTTTAATTTTGCCACCGTCTCTTCGTCACAGCAAGGAACTTATTTTTGTCTGAGTTGATTAGACATGGAAAAGTCTCCCGATCTATGCAAATTATTAAAAAAAAATATTAAATTACAATAATTTGAAAATAACTATTTTAAGAGAAATATTTTGCTTTATGAAAAGCGTATTGAATAAAATAATGTAATTTGGCTTAATATTACGAGTAATAACATGTGTGGAATAATTATTAAAAATGAATTTAAAATATAATAAATTCTTTATATATTAATATTATTAATACCCACCCGAAACAAACCTCTGAAGACAAGTTCTAACTGCTGGGTGATTCACCTTTACAATTGGAATATTTGCACTCAAGAACATTTTTGTAGTATCCTTACAAAATCCATTTTTTCTTGTTTTGCTTTCTTCTGATCAAACAAACCATAGATAGATGCTTGTGTTTTAGGAGCTACAAGTTTTTCTTTAAGCCGCAAATGCTCTTTATTTTTAAAATAATGTTTTAGACACTGTGTTTCATTTCTCCCAATCTACCCGCACATTACAAAATTTACACATTAAAATGTTAGAACCAGATACATTAAGACCTTCACTAGCATATTCTTTGGCTCTGGAATGAACTGTCACTATTGAGTTTGATCCATCTCAAATTCTTAACCACGACTGAACATTGGAAAAGTTACTAACAGAGCAACCTGCAGACTCTCTTGGCGGCCCTGGAGTTAACACCAGCACCCTTTCAGATGGACAATAGCAGGTAGATTTTACCCTCTGCAGGGTTCTGTGAGTAGGGATGTTTATCTCAATCACCTTTAGAACTTGTGTTTTTTCCAACTCTAGCTTTGGCTTATAAAAAGAGTGACTGTCATGTACACAAGTTCAAATGTTTAAGAGGATGCATGGAATGTTAAAAAGTAATGAATAAAAATGCCAATAAACTTAATTTGTTTTGCCAAAATAGTTTATTTTGCTATAAAACATTTATTGCAAACATTTGCACTAAAAATATTACAATTTTTTATACTGTTACCATCTTATTTGCAAAGAAATTGCATTTTCTTTTCAATAAACAATTTATCACTTACATCGCAACTGCAAAAATCTATGGTTTCTATGTATATTCCTCACAGTACAATAATCAATAGGTGCATGATTTGGTGACCAATCCATTCATGTGTGTGCAAGGTTTATGTACTAACACCCGTCTTCCTGTTGTCAACAGTACTGGACTTCACACAAAAGACCCAAAAGCACATTTAAGTCAATACAATGTGTACTAATGACTAGCAGGTTGTGCAACTACTGTGATCCCAAAAACAATGTGAATGAATTTCAATACTCAAGTGTGGCCAAACAATGCATTTTCAGCCAGGGACGACGACATTCCATTGCAGACGACTAGCAAGCTGGAGTGTGCAAACGGTAAGGTCCAAGTGAGAGAATGTACCAGAAGAATCAGACAGAAAGGTAGGCTCAGCTGTATTTAGGATGGAGAGGCAGAAATGATAAAAATGTCGGAAAGAAGAGTTCCCCTATCACAAGCCCTTGGCGAACCCCACAGGGGGGGGGGGGGGCCATTAAAATCTCCCAACAGAAGAAATGGTGTTGGGAGAGCGGACAGGAGATCTTGAACGTCCGCGTTAGCTAGGGGAGACGACGGAGGTGAATAGATGGAGCAAACAAAAAGAAAAAGCCGGGTAAGTGAAGTCTAACGGCAACAGCTTGCAAGTCGGACGTAAGTGCGAGAGTCTGAAAATGAACGTCGTTACGAACTAATAACATGACACCTCCATGAGCAGGAGCACCCTCATCCGGTTCAAGATAGCGAACCGGAGTATACCCCCGCAGATCAAAAGGATCGTGAGGGCGAAGCTTGGTCTCCTGCAAACACACGACCATAGGGGAATGGTAACGCAATAAAAGTTGCAGTTCCGGCCTATGCGATCGTACACAACGTAAGTTCCAGGTCAGGATAGCTATGAATAAAATGGATAAACTGTCTACTTAGAAGGGTGGCTCAAAATAACATTTTGCTTAACCTTGGGGCTTTTAGTATGGGTTTGATCAGACTCCATAGGCCCACGCGCTCAGAACCAGAAACCGATTCAAGCGTGAGAATCCGTTCTGGATGGCAATGGGCGAAGTGTGCCGCTGAGCGCGGCTTGAGGAGAATCCTGGGACTGCGACCTTCGAGGAGGAGGAGGATTTTTCTTGCCGCGTGCACGCGAAGGGTACTTAAGAAAATCTTCTCTACGAAGTTTCTGCTTTGATTTCTTCTCAGGGGCTTGCGACTTCAGTACCTTATAACCAGCTTTAGATGGCTTGATTACTGTGGCTGAAATGGATGGCCGGATGGTAGTGGCGGGCAATGCAGTCGTGGTCCAGGTCTGAGTTTCGGCATCCTTCCGTGGTACTGGCAAGGAAACAACAGAACTGAAAGTACTCGATCGCAGGAGCGAAGGTTGGCGCGCATGGAAACGCCTCCGGGCTTCCGCGAAGGACAGTTTCTCCTTTACCCGGATCTCCTGGATCGCCTTCTCGTCCAAGTACCGCGGACAGTCGGCAAATGACGCAGAATGAGACCCTTTGCAATTAAAGCAGACGGGTCCTGATGAACAGGTACCATCGTGTGACGGCTGACTACAGGAGGCACAGATAGTAACGGCACTCTTACAAGAGACTTGCGTATGCCCGAAACGTTGGCATTTAAAACAACGCAGAGGTCTAGGAATGTAGGGCCTCACCGCAATACGCTCGTACCCTGCTGAAAGAATCGTGGGCAGATCGACGCCATCGAAAGTGATAAACAGGGTACGAGTTGGTACCAAAATTCCGTCGCGTTTAGCCTGCACTCGATGCACAGCTGTCACCTTTTGATCAGAAAGATAGTCGACAAGTTCGTCGTCCGACATACCATCGAGGCTATGGGTGGTAACGACGCCTCGACAGGAATTCAAGTTGCGGTGCTTCTCAACACGGATAGGATAACCGTGGAGAAGCGTGGCGCGCAACAAGGACTTACTCTGCTGTTCGGATTTGGTTTGAACCAACAATGAACCAATCCGAAGACGAGTACAGGACTGAACCGCACCTGCAATAGCGTCAATGCCCTTCTGTATAATAAAAGGGTTCACCTTCTCAAAAGTTTGACCTTCCTCAGTTCGCGAAATCACTAAGTGACAACCAGTTGTTGTTGCAATTACTTTTCGGCACTTGTTATTTATAATGGAGAAAGGGTGCTCCATACTGAAAGAAATCCTCCACCATTGCAACCGTTCCCGACCTCGGGCTCTGACTTCCCGGGCGTTACCCCGGCTTGGGTGAGTGGCCTATCTATACCAGACTCACCCCAGGGTCACACCTCCCAGAACATTGACAGAGGGACCCAATGGTCGTCGGAAGTCAGCAGCTCATGAAATAGCCCCCCCCCGGGACTGCAGTTGAACAGTGGATACGAACACATATCCTACATGACGACCCCGGGTGGTGGGGATGAAGTCATTACCCACTCACCCAGCTGCTCACCCAGTGCGCGGGTATCCGTCAGGCTGTGTCCACGGCAGATTAAAATAAATGCAATAGCAAAATAAAACAAAAAGGGTGTGAGTGTTTCGCACGCAAGGTAGGCCGGCGAAGAAGGAAAATAGATGTGTGAATGAAGGGATGTGGGGCGAAATGTGCATAAATAGAAGAGAGAAGAAAGAAACAATGGCGAGGGCATCATAGAATGAAATGCACAGAACGCACGAGAGCCTACCTTGAGTCCCCTGGTCACGAGAATGAACCCACCTCAACCGGGCGGGGATGAAAGGATGAAAATGGCAATGAGTGGCTCGGACACTCTGGGTACGCCAAACCCGTACTCACATAAGGTGAGCCCCTGGGGGGCATGGAGTGCAGGAGATGCAGTCAAATTAGTACACTCTCGTCAGTCAATAACATTTTATTTTCACTTACGTTTTATGATAGCATTTATTGCAGCAGGTTTCATTGCTTGGTTTAGTTACAGGACTGACATACAAGTATCAAAGAAGGGCCAAGGGGTGTTCGTGATCACCACCCCCAATCATACTGTTCTTAGGTATAAGGTAGCTGTAATTGTTCCCAGCAGATGCTGCCTAGTCTAATAGTGACAAAGCTACTAGATTCTGCTACAACTTTGATCACCACTGAGTAAGATACAGAGAATAGAATATTCAAGGGAGTTGTAAAAGTGGAGATGCCAAATGGAGAGGTTGCTGAGTTTAGTTCTGTTCGTGAATTGAAGGAATATCAAATGATTCCAACTCAGAGAAAAAACTGAAAGGGGAAAGAAAACTCTTGAATGTTAATTTATTTAGAAGCTAATTATAAAAGTGAAAGCAAAGTTAAATACTTGAGCATTTGGAGTTGAATATGGAACACACTTGCTTCACTTACTATGTTATTATACAGGATACATGTTTCAGAAGCCACTTCCATCATCAGATATAGGTCAACTGGTGGTGCTGGTATCGTCAATAGTTTAAGACTAATAGCAAATAACATTGGTGCTCTTGCCTACTAATTAGCAAAATGGCTTACTCATTGCTACAATTCCTTCTCCAAATCTGCCAGTCTGAGCATCAGTAATTTATATGAATTAATAGACCACCTTAAACACATCACAATGGGTCCAGCCGATGTTATATTAACCTTCAATGTCACCTCCTTGTTTCTTAGCATCCCAACCAACAAACTACACCCCACTCTTGAGAAAATGGCTACAATCTAATGACATACCCTCAGAAGCAATAGAAGACTATACCAAACTCACCAAACTTTGTATCAGTCAGAACTTTTTTCCGTTTAATGGGCAGGATTTACCAACAAAGTTCTAGTTTAGCTATGGGCAACCCACTCTCAATTCCTCACAGATCTGTTTATGAGCTCGTTAGAAGTATATATAACCAAAGCTTTTCCCAACATCTTCAAAGTATGGCTTCAATATGTAGGCAATACTGTTGCTATAGTGCCTAAAACCTTGAACAAGATGCTTTAAAAACTGTTAAACTTACAAGACCAAGCCATCAACTTCACTGTAGAGACAGAGATAGATGAATACCTGCCTTTTCTCAATATCAGAATAATGAGAAATGAAAACACTTCCCTTTGGGATATACAGAAAATTGGTCCACACAGATAACTACATCAAATGCAATAGTTTTAACCCTAAGTCACATCAGCACGCAATTTTCAACAGTCTAGTACACAGGTTAGCCAGCTTTTAAGCAAAGAAGAATACAAGAATACCAGCAAATCATCAAAATAGTACTTTTTAATGGATTTAACTCACAAATAATAGGAAGAAAAACAGATTCAGAAAATTTTAAATTGAGTTTAATTTATGGACACTCTTTAACTACTATGGTTCTTAGCATATCATTCTATATTGGGCATGAAAGACCGTAAATTTTGCTCTTTTTCAGGCTTGAGGTTCTTTTATGTGCTGTAAATCTACGACACAGGACCACCACTGGCTTTACTTCCTTTCCAAAGGAAGCCATACTAAGGATTTTTATGCCCAACAAAATCCATCACCCTCCACTGGGTTTGAACCCTGACCTCAGGAACTAGAGGCTAACATGGTATTCCTAGACCACAGAGGATGACACAGATTCAGAAGAAGCAAGGAAGTCAACAATACCACTACCATAATACCCTTGGAAGACAGGAAGAAAATTAAAAACTTCACATTCCACCCACTTCTACACAACAGCTTTCAAAAGGTTTTTTTCAAAACATAACATAATTCTAGCCCCTCAAAATAAATACAACTTGAAAAGTCTGTAAAGAGCACCTTCCAAAGATCAAGTGCCAAAAACTTTCGAACCTGGGATTTACAGGATAAACCACCAGGAATACAATAGGATATACATCGGAAATACCAAGCACAACATAAACATTCGCACAAATCCAGAACATAAAATATAAACCATTAAATCAGCAGTTGTAGCACACTTTTGGGAAACCAACCACAAAATAGACACAAACTCGGAATTGTTAAAAGAAGTAAACCATCCTCTAGAATTCACCGTATGGGAAAAGATTTTCATCCACAAACATAAACACAGAGTTATGAACTTTGAAATTATGTCTCCAGACATCTATATCAGATTCATCATGCCATCTTTCAGAGACCAAAATGAAGATGACACCAGTGCTACCAGTTGATCTACAGCTGACAGTAGAAGCAAAGGCTTCTGAAACATGTCCTGTATAACAAAAGAGTAAGTGAAGCAAGTGTGTCCTAATTTCAACTCCGAATGTGAAGTAATTAACTCAGAATATGTTATTCCAACAAGCAGTTTTTGTATTTGTCAACTGGATATTGCATTAATCCCAGAATTGAAGGCAGAAGTAATGGGATAATTATATGGAATGAAAAACAAAATAGAGGAAACAATCTTGAACATTGGCAGGCACATTGATGCTTTCATGAGCAGATTCAGGAAGTGGAGAAGCACAAGAGTGCTAGCTTCTGAGGGTTAAGTATATTTATCAGTTGATGTCAGAAGGCTCCAGAACCTAAAGCTCAAAACACTAGGATATGACGCAAAACTGGCAAATATGGGTCTCTCAAGCCACTTATTACATACATCTCTGAAGTCATCAGATGACAGTTCACCATTTCAGAGCAGAATTAAAAGACCACAAGGAGGAAGCCATGCAAGTGGTAGCCTTTGGTCTTCAGAAGCAGGTTGCTTGGAGCTCTGCATTCCCTCATCATCCCCACTCAAAGGTGATTGAGAAGCACCTCAAATGCTTTGGACCAGCAGTTGGCTGCAGTAATTCACAGCCAAATAAAATCAAGGCTGCAACAGGCGTGGAAAATGCTACAAGTATTTTCCCTGGCAGTAGAACACATTGTGAACAAGATTCTGAAAAAAATCTACTGGCCACTATTTTGCAGGAAGCTTCATATAGCTTTGTTAACACTAAAATGCTGAGAGGGATCAATTTGACCCTTAGGAAGAATCTAATCTCTACTTTTGGTAGGAAAAAACTAATTTAACACAATTTCCTCCTGTGACTTTTATTCATTTTAGTGCTCACTACACCCACCAAAAACTAAATTGTTTCCTGATATTCAGTTGTGATCTATGTCATTTACTTTAAATGTCTGGTAGGGTCATAATGACCCCTTTATGCAAAACTATGCTTTTCTCATGCTTGATAAGCTAAATGCATTTCATGCGATATCAGACGACATGTAAGTATATATCAACATTTACAAATTATAACAATGCTTGTGTTTAGAAATTATAGCAACAATATCCTTTCACTAGACACTCCGTTCCTCATTCAACTCAGTTATAAGTAGGAAGTTGCATTTAATAGAAGTAAAAACTTATAAGATGAAAAATTATGATAATAGGTGCCCCTTACGAGAAGATGAAATACTTGCAGAACTAATGAATGTTCTTGACAATAACTTGCTCAGAATAAAGTGATTAAAATATTCAAACACTGTAGTTTATTGCTAAGGGTCAAATTGACTTCAGGTGTTCTAATATGTACAAAACATCAGGCATTCTAGTGTTATGTACTCTGTGAGGCTGAGATCAGCAGTACCTTATTCCCAATGATTATACGATTACACTTGAAATAGTGATAATTGCAATGTAATGAAGGTAGGCAACCTGACAACCACAGTTCAATGTGTTAAGAATGAGAAGCATCCACTGTGGCACATTGAATATCACAAGAACATCACCAAAAATCGAGAGGTGCATTTAGGGATATAGCAAGCCAGGAGAATTCATGAGGAAGTTTTCACTCCACAATGATGAACACTTGAAAACTTAATTTAAGGCCAGCACAATGGATATTTCGAGTCATTGCCACAAAAATTCTGATTGAAGCTGTGTTCTGAGCTGATCAGATGACAGCAATATGCTAGTAGACACTGGGTCAGCATAAGACCTGACATCAGGGTGCTGTTCCTGAGAGAAAATGAAGTAGTTCCACCCATAAGTAAGACAGTCAGGAATGTGCTACTGGAAAGCTAACATTGTTAAGAAGTTTGTTCAAGAACCAACAAACACCAGTTACAGATGTTACACTGCAAGGTGGTTACCACTCTGAGAATAAGTGCCAGAGCAACCATTAAATCTAACAGCAACAATTAAAACATCCAGGCTGATATAAAAATGGGGAGATACGAGCCTGCAGCAAACTTTAGTCCTGTGACAAGCCCCAACAAACAGCAGTCATAAGCTTTTGATAGCTGATTAGAAGACATGATTCAAACAGCGGTAGATCATCTGAAAGTATTGTAGCTGAAGTATGCTAGACACCAAGTGAGATAATATGGCAACTTCCGCCATAGGGCCATGTAGAAAGCACACTCCATTACACAAATTCCAGTCCAGCAACCTTCTAGATGCATCCCACTGTTGCTTCAGGACATTGAGAGTTCTGACAGCTCTTAATCCTAGCCTTTAAGCCCAGTGAAGAAGAGGAACTACATACATGGACTGCAGGGAGCTTAATGTTGTCTAGAGCTTAAGATTGTCCAGGATTAACGACATGCTGGACTCTCTTGCTGATGCACACTGGTTAATGACATTGGAGCTGAATTCAGGATATTGGCAAGTAGTATTATACCACTGCTACAAGAAGACTGCATTCTCTATAGGCTTGATTCCTGGCAGTTTACAAAGAGGTCTTTGATCTCTACATTCTTGGATATTATATTCTTAGCCAAGACAACAAAATGCCTGAGCAAAGTTTTAGCCAGACTGGAAACATTCAATTAAAACTGAAGGCAAAGAAATGTAAGATGCACATGTTTCTCACTAACAATCCAGGAATTTCAAACTGGTATTGCAGAAGTCATTGGAATTCATCTGTCAACTGTTATACTTCATCCAGCCCAAGAAAGGATCCTGGTGTAAACAAATGCATGTGCCACATAGAAGTGCATCTTTCAAGCAAATAAAATAATTGCTGCACTAAATGTATTATCACCCTTTTTGTACTTCAAATAATAGAGATAGTGAATAATGATAGTATTTTAATAATCATTCATTTAAACATAACTTAAATGCTTCTATTTATTATTATAGCCATGCAGCCATTTTCCCATGTGGTTTATAGGAGAGAAGCAATGGTCTTGCTAATGCAGTATTATGTCCCAATCATAGCTGAGTGTGTAGCAGATTAAAGCAGTATATTTAAACATAGAAATGGCAAAGACCTTAAAAGTAATGAAAAAACAATAGTTTTGAATGTGTTCAACTTTTTGTTTCCGTGTTATGATAACCTGGCTGTTAAGGATGTCATTAAATTAACATCAGAAGTAACAGGTGTGTCTGTGAATGCTTTGTGACCAAGTTGCAGACAGGCTAATTATAAACCTGAAGACAATTCAAATGATGTCACCACTGATTCCAAGCTGGGTGTCACACTACTACCCAAGGACTCCGATTTAACACCTAAGGTTTTACAAATAAAAGACATTTCATTACATTTTTTACTCATTAGCACATTTATTTTAACAAGTGTAGGGGTACATATTTCTTTAATATAGGGCATGCAGTCTAACTCAGGTTTACCAAAAAACAAAGATGGCTGATGCCGCATGTCAGGGTGTCAATGTTCTACTTCAGTCACTAGATATATAATCAGAGAAATTAACCAGATAATCTATTTACAAAAGATGCACTATTTCAGTCTTCTGCTAGTATTATTAATCACTGTCATATCACATTGTGACTTTGTCCAGTTTTTCAACTTTCACTCAGTCAGTTCTCACTGTCAGTTTTGTATTTACACAGTTACCTTCACTGGGAGTTCACTTCACTAAGGTTAACTAGTTCAATTCTGTCACTTCACTTACTTCGTGATGTAGCCTCTTCACGCCGGACAATTCACTTCAGTCAGGAGTCAAACAAAAGACCTCCACAAACTGTCGCTGCTCCACCATAGCACTCGCTGCACGTCACCACAGTTGTCACCAACTCGCTCGGAGAATCGCTCTTGATATTGCACCAGAAATGCAGTCATTAACTCAATCACACATTGACTGACTCAACTCCACTGTATCTTACTTGACTCGCAACTCAACACACACTGACTGACGGCCTGCGAGAGCACTCACTTATACAGAAGATTCTCGAACATTCTAGAACTATTTGTACATGCCATCTAGAGGAGGGGGCAGATACAGCTTCCAGAGAGTTTCTAGTTATCTCCTGATAGTGTGTCTGGTGTTTAAGCTCGCAAGCAGCATTATCGTTGTTTACTCGGACCTCCGGAAAGTGGTATCAACCTCCTGATAACTTTAGGCCATAGCTGCTGCGTCAACACAGCTACCTCCTCAGAGCTGATCATCCCGAGCAGCTCTGCAATATGGGGCAAGCCTATTAAGATGGACCACCATTAGCTTTCCTCAAGGTTGACACCGAATGTGGTATACCACATCGTTGATGCGGGTGATTACCTTATGCGGGCCGTCTTAGGAAAGTTGCCGTTTCGACAACTTCCCTTTAGTCCTCGTTGGTCAGTAGAGCCACATGAGGTCACCCTCCTGGAATCCAGCAGTGTTTGCCAGATGGACATAAGGCCAGCTTCAGGTGCTTCATGGCTATGGTGGATGTCCTCCAGCTTATCTGTTAGTGCCCTGATATAACTTGTTGCCGGTGGTCAGCATCAGGGGGCATGCCAAACAAGACACAAGGTAGCTGTAGCTCCCGCCCAAATACCATGTTGACCGGTGTCATGCCAATGGACTCGTGTACTGATGCTCGGTAGGCCAGGAGTACGTACACATTCCAATCCTGCTGATGCTAGATACCACTTTCCGGAGGTACACCTCAACAGTCTTAATATAACACTCCACCATTCCGTCCGACTTGGATGTAGGGGAGTGGTACGGGTCTTGTGGATCCCGATGCGCTGAAAAAGCTCAATTCAGAGGTTCAATTCAGAAATTCGTCCCCTGGTTACTGCGGAGCTCCTGGAGAATCCCAAACTGGCAAAAGAAGTTGTGCACCAGCCACGATCGAAACCTCTTGATTAGGAATCGCGTAAACCTCCAGCCACTTGGTGAAATAGTCCATAGCCAATAGCAGGTAGGCATTTCCTGTGCCTGTCCTTGGGAAAGCACCTGCCACATCTATTGCAATTCTTTCAAATGGCACTCCGACATTGCATTGTTGCACCCGTGCCTGACTTCAAGTCTGGGGCCAACTTGTCATGCAGATGTTGCATTGTTGCCACTACCTCTCCACATCGCTATAAAGTTGCAACCAATAAAATCAGTGACAGAGCTTCTCCAAGGTCTTATTTACAACCAGATTGTCCTCTGGTGGTACCAGCATGGGTCTCCTCGAGGACTTCTTTCACCTTCTCCAGGAGTACCAATTGTTCCACCTTAAGTTTTTTCCATCTGCGGACTCCCACACTCTCTTCAATACACCATTCCTAACCACCAAGGAGTACCACTGGGCCCAATAGCTCTTAGAGATCGGGGCCCTTGGAACGACATCCGCCCATGCAGGTTGTTCACCAGATTCTTTATCCGTCAGGATCAGCACTATGTCTCCATCCACCAGCTGCTCCCTCCTCAAGGTCTCTTCGACCCAACTAACTGCAGATGCACCGGGATAAGGTGTATGGCTGCAGCATTCTCCGTCACTGTTGGTCCAGACGCTTGTCCATTGCAGCCTCCATCATGTCTTGTTTTCTTTCCTTTACCCATCTAGCTGTGTTTCCTGATCTAGATGCTTCTCCACCACATTCATCTTCGATATCAGATTTGTGTCTCTTAGCTACTTTATGATGTCACCTTTCAAGACTTTCACCATTGCCTTTATCTCGCACTTTACGGAGTCGATGTCAAAGATGATTTCGGATGTCATTTTCTCCATTTCTTCTTTAACACTGTACATTTCCATTCACATCTTATCCATTATGAAATTTACATTCTTTATTTCACTCTCCATCCCAAATTTCATTTCATCCATTTTGGTCTTCATTTCTGTTCCCATTTTGGACATTCTGAATTCCATTTTTTTTCTCCATCTTGTCCATTTTGTATTCCATTTTTACCTCCATCTTGCATTCCATTTTTGTCGCCATCTTCTCCATTTCAGGTTTCATGCTCTTCATTTCACTTAACAATTCTTTAATCTTTGCCTCCATGGTGGCGTTTTATGCCACTTCTGACACCAGTTTGACTTTGTCCAGTTTTTCAAATTTCACTTAAGTTCTCACTGTCATTGTTTCATTTTTATGGAGTTCACTTCACTAATGTCACCTCACTAAGGTTAACTAGTTCAATTCTACCACTTCACTTACTTCGTGACGTAGCCTCTTCACGCCGGACGGTTCACTTCACTCGAGAGTCGAACACAAGACCTCCAAAAACTGTCGCTGTGCCGTAACACTCACTGCACGTCACCACAGTTGTCACCAACTCACTAGAACAATCGCTCTTGATATAGCACTACTGTCCATTTCAAACCAGAGTTCCCTCAGATGTAAACAAAAGCACATGCTTCTGCTTGTCACAAACCCAAGAACACACTCTTGCGCCAATGTAAATAGTCCCTTAATACATGTATTGTATCATGAAATATTAGGGCACAAAAGGTATAAAACTGCACATTTTATTGCTGTTATTATAAGAACTCATTGCTAAAGGTAATGGATATATACTAACTGTAAGAGATTACAAAATATGATTTTCGTCTGCTATTGCGCTAACACTGAGAGTATCTTGCTTGTTAATTACCAACTGTATGCATGACTGCCATTCTCTTGCATATATGAGAAATGCAGCAATCAATTCCCAGAGGTGCTATCTGAGTACCGAATAGACACTTTGTGTAAGACAGGAAATATAAGTTAACAGGCATTCATAATATGCTAGCAATGTTCAACAAGCATGCGAGAGGGGACCAAGCAGCAATTAGAGGTGGGGATTGCAAACTACTTCCGCGCGGATAATACAAAGAGTTTGTTTACAGCGAGAGGCACTCTGGTTTGGAATGAGCAGTAGAAACTCAAGCACTAACTCGCTCACACATGAGGCAGTATTTTAATACCTGAATAATTTCAATTGTGTTTTAGAATAGGTAAATTCAATAACAGCCCGCCTTGAAACAATATGTATGTAATAATTATTCAAATTGTATGTAACACTCATCACAAATGCTTATTTTTATTGTAAACATGTTTTAATAATGTTATGTGAATACATTACATACTCTAATAATGCAAAAGCTGCAAGAATAATAAGTTTTAAGTTGCTAACAATGAGGTAATAATGAGGTAACCTTGTAGCAATAATGAGTTTGAGAGTTTAAATATTACTAGTCATGATTAGAGCAACGATAATGTAACTTTCAGTAACAGTTTAAAATTAGCCAATCAACAGCAAAGAAAAGCTTTAAGTAAAATGCAGATATTCTATTGGACTAGAATTAGCCAATCAGAGACTTGAAATATCGAAGCTTACAGGTTTTGACCGTTGAAAGTTGCTCAGTTGCTGGCAAACCTTGGTAGTGAACAGATGGAAGATGTGTTCTCTACAGAAATACTACGTGTGAATCGTAAAATATGTATATGCGCTAAGTGAAAGTATTAAAGATTCTCACAGTTCTTAAAAAGTGTAGTGCTTTATAAAAATGTGCAAGAATTAATAAAAGAAGTGAATTTAAAAAACTTAAATTCTGTGATGTCTACAATCATTGTCGTACCACACCTTGCATAAGATATACACGACTCTACAAACATTACTGATGCAGCCGAGGCAAATTCAAACATAAATAATATATATAGAAGCAGTTTTAATAACAAAGTTAAATATTATAGCGTAAAACTTGGAGTGTAACAACAAAATTACATCTTATAATCAGCTTCTCGTACGTAGCAGCATATTGCATAATAACAGTAACTATTACGTAATCAACAAATTCAAACCGATGCCAAAAGCGTGTTGCAAACTCCATAAAGCAACTAATTATTTACGTAACTATAAATCTACTTCAAGTTGGCTCCCATACGTGGGGCAGTTAAAATTACGTAACCAAACAAAACAAAATCAGCCCAACATAACCTTCTTTAAGTTTAAAAAATATTATGTGAAGAAAATACCTTCTTCAAGTTTAAACAATACGTAAGCAAAACATCTTCTTCACATACTGACTGATGGCCCGCAAGAGCACTCACTTATATAGACAGTGGAATCTTCCACAAAAGGTTCTCAAACATTCTATAACTATTTCAACACACCATCTGGAGGAAGGGGAAGATAAAGCTTCCAGAAAGTTCTAGTTATCTCTCAATAGCATGCCCGGTGTTTGGCAAGTGGTATTATTGTTGTTTACTAGGATCGCTCGGCGCCGAACTCCCGATAACTTTGAGCCACAATATACACTGCTCTGCAATATTCTTTTCTTTGGTGCAAAGGTTTGGTCATCACCTTTCTTCTCCACCATAATCACTTTATTATCTATAACATGGATGCACCTTAAATATTACATTAAGCATTGAATTGTGCTATGGACTTAATTTATATAACATTTGTATGTTATTAAATGTTGCAAATTACTGAACTGTAATAGTATGAAGTACAACTTATAGTTATGTTTTAATATAATTTTGC
This sequence comes from Deroplatys truncata, assembly GCA_030765065.1. Lineage (NCBI taxonomy): Eukaryota > Metazoa > Arthropoda > Insecta > Mantodea > Mantidae > Deroplatys > Deroplatys truncata. The sequence continues at coordinate 107,715,679 of CM060976.1, forward strand.
CATACTATTCCAAAACAAACAATTAAATTTCTTAGTTTACTTCTGGACAGATCTTTTTTCTCTAAAAATAAAACCCCACACAAACTGACAACAGTTACACCGAAAATTGCAAGGGCACTTCAAATTTCTAGTTAACACAAAGGTAAGGTCTAATAGATAATAGCCTAATAACCTAACCTAATAATAATAACTAATAATTAAATGCCTGTATAATTAGCCTAATTAATATAACTATAATTTAATATAAATTGTAATATGCCACATCAGTTGGTGACAAAACGGTCAGCATGCAAAGGGTGAACATCTGCAAATATAAAAACATATAGCCGGTGTAACATACAATATAACTAACCTTCCCAATATATGTAACAGCTGCATATTTGCAGAGGAGTTGCTGGTTATGAATGGAACCTAGCAACCCGAATATTACCAGATTCTAGTGACTATCCCATAATGGTGGAAAAATGTCAAAATTGCATTTAGTAACCTCTTGTAAAACCTCTATACTCATTGCTGGTGAAAGAAAGCACATGGTTAAAATATCATTGGAGATAACGATGGCAATTTCTTTAACCCCCAAAAGTAAACAGCTGAGCAGCTGAGAGGTAAAAGAGGAAGCTCCACTATGTGTTCACAGAATGTCTAGTGCAGAATGATACTACATGCACTTTTTATGTTAGAACCCATTCTTGGCTGGAAGGATTATAGTAAACTTTTTGACTATTTAAGTGATAAAATTTTCTAGAAAGCTGATAGCTGGGTTAAAACTTCAAGTATAACTATAAGAAATGAATGTTACTATGCAACAATGGCAAAATCAATTTAACTTCCCATCTGTACTATAATCCTTCCAGCCTATGAATGGGTCGCAACATAAATAATGCACATAGTATCACTCTGTGCTAAACATTTCATGAATGCACGGAAAAACTTCCCCTCCCTCCCCCAAAACAGCTTCTCAGCTGTTTACTTTTGGGATTGCAACAAACTGCCATTGCTACCTCCCAATGTTATCTTAGCCATGTGCTATCTATCACTGTACCATCATTGAGTAATAAAGAAATACATATGCCTATACTTGTTAAACTAAATGTGCTGATTCAAAAAGGGTGAAAAAATGTTATGAAATATCTTTTATTAGAAAAACCTAAGATGTTAATAGGAGTCCTTGGGTAGTAGCGTAACACACAGCTCAGAATAAGAAGTGGTGATATCGCTTGAATCATCTTCCAGATTTATAATCAGCCTTTTACAATTTTGTCGCAAAGCATTTACAGATGCACCATTGACAACATTATAACTGCCTAAGGAACATTATAATAGTAATTTTGAGTGATGGGATCTAACAGGTTAGCAGTCAATCTTGAAACTACAGCACAATGTTCTTTATGTGCACAAGACATGTTCATCTGACTTTTCACAAATGCACAAATAATGCAACAAATAAAAAATAAATAAATAACACGAGGAAATGAAAGGAAGGAAAAGGAATAACAAAAAACAGCCAAAATAAAACAATTGCAAGCTGAAAGACTCATCTGATTATATGATTATACCCCCCCCCCTTGAATTAAATTCTTCCTATGCCCTTGGAGAGTGGTTTCTGTTTTGCTTCACAATATCACATCAATTCTAGAGAAAATACAACATTCTTACAATTTCTTCCACCATTTTTCTAGATACAATGAGGCAATTTTCGATCATGCTTTTCCTTTAATCCTTTCACTGCTAAAAACAGATATATTTGTCAGAGTGATCTTTCATTGTCATTAGCTGCAATTTACTTTGGTGTTTTCTTCCCAATACATGCTCTGGGAAATGCCTATTCTGTAAATTAACTTGTGTGTGAGATTTTAGCCCCATATTTTGGTTTTTATTTTTGATATAGTTATAATTTTGGACCTTGCTAATTACCGCACGTTCATATGCATTTTACATGCGTATTGCTTAGCTATGCTGAAAGCTGACATGCTGCAATTGGTTTTCTGTAAATATATGGTGTAACAAACAGGATGTATACTACACAATGCAAATGTAAATAAGGTAAATAATACTAACATGTGATCTCAAATTGAATAAAGCATTCAGTATACTGCAAATAATATCAGAGCAGCCAGGCCAGCACCACAATTTTATTTCTTGCAGTATGCAACAATGAAAGGATATGTTCAAACAACATACAATTCATAATAAGTGTTTACAAATGTAGATTCAACTTGACCTGGCTCTATTCACGACAGATGACATGCTTGCATTTGCAGAAGACTGAGAACAGTTGTCTTACTCAAGCTTATAGGAATGCCACTTGCTTAGTAACATAGGTTTGCCATATGTCCTCATTTTTATGGACACATCCTCATTTTGCAAGTAAAACTTGACATCTGCAAACAATTTTGTAAATTCCTAGTTTGTCCTCAATTTGAGTTGAAGCAAAATTAATCATTTTCTTGTCTACACTCATATAATAGCTGCTAAAATGTCATGTGCCAAAACCAAAACTGAAGCCATAGTGAGCTCTGTGTTGGCACCACATTCAATGGAAACTGTGATAAAATCATTACAGTATATTCCCTTTTTAGGCATCTTCACAGATGCAAGCAATTATGAAGCTGTCAAATTATTTCCTATCCTTTTGCATTATTTTGAATACCAAAATGATGGCTTTGGTTTGTGTGTTGAAGTCTTAAATGTTGAAAGCAAATGTCGTCCTCTGTGGTGTAGTGGTTACCATGCTACCCTCTAAGTTCCCAAAGTTGCAGGTTTAAACCTAGCGGAGGGCGATGGATTTTTTCAGGCATGAAAATCCTTAACATGGCTTCCTTCGGAAGGGAAGTAAAGCTGGTGGTCCCATGTCGTAGATTTACAGGATGTAAAAGAACCTCAAGCCTAATAAAGAGGCCTCTGAGCAAAATTATATAATAAAATGAAAACAGCTGAAACGATAGCTAATTGTGTGTATGACACCTTACATAATTTTGGACTTGAGAACAAATGTGTGGCTTTCGGAGGGGATAATTGCAATATGTTTGGTGGTATCAATAGGAAGGAGGGAAAGAATGTATTTTCTAGTCTGAAGAGGCTATTAAAATCCTCATTAGTTGGGAATTGGGTGCCCAGCGATCTTCTCAATAACTAAGTACAACATGGTACTAGTCTCTTAGACTTTTTTTCAATCTCTTATCTTCAAAATCTACAATTACTTTTCAGTCTACACTGTTCGAGAGGAATACTTGAAAGAATTTTGTGAATTTGCTCAAGTTGAATACCATCAGTTGCTCTATCACAGCAAAACCCACTGGTTGACATTGCTCCCAGCTGTTCAGAGGATTATCCACATGCTTTAAAATCCTATTTTTTGTCACATGATAAGCATCTTGTTGTTTTGAAAAGCTTTTTTTATATCCATTCAGTGAAGTTATATCCGTACCATCTGCAGTCTGTGATCAGTGAATTCCATTCTCACATAAAGAAATAGAAAGAGACAAAAACTCCTTAACTGATATAAATATCCTCTCATCAATTAACCGTACCTTAGAAGAATGTAAAAATAAAACTTTCATTCCACTGAAGGTGAAGAATATGCTTAATTGTGTAGAGAGAGATGGTCATGTCAAGGAAGTCAAAAACTTTCATGACAATGTGAGCAACTTATATGAAGGATGCCTGGAATACCTAAATAAGTGGGTTCCGCCACTGAATGAATTCACATGCTTTAAGTGGCTAAATTTTGAGAGGCATTTGATCAGTTTTGCAAATTAGAAAAATTTGCAGCCAGCTGCAAGAATCAATTACCCTCACAAAAGAAATGAATTGACTGTATTAAGAGCTGTGAGAGTAAGGAACTGTACCCAGAAATAGTGAAAATTGCACAATTCTTTTGCAATCCCCACACACAATGCTTATGTTGAAAGACTTTTTTCCATAATTCAGTTACAGTGGACCAAAGAAAGGAACAGACTTCTTGTAAGCTCAGTTAAGTCCATAGCATTGTTTAGGTTTAATTTAAAACATTTCCCATACAAGGAGTTCTTCAAATATTTGCTACAGAATAAAAACATTCTTAAAAAATCACATTAAGCGAAAAATACACATGTGATACTGCAGCTGAATGAACAATGATACTGATGAGGGTTATAATTTTCTATGTTTAAAATAGTTTATAATAGTACATATAATTTCAGTATTGTCTATGCTATATCACTAAAATTAAGAATTAAAACTTATGAATACTTTATTAGTAGGTTAGGGCATATATTAGGTAATGTGTAAGACAAATTTCACTTTTGAGATTTTTTTTTTTTTTTTAGTTTTATTTATGGACGCTCTTTAACTGCTGTGATCCTTAGCATCTCATTCCATATTTGTAATTTTGCTCAGAGGCCTCTATATCAGGCTTGAGGTTCTTTTACGTGCCATAAATCTACGACACAGGACCACCAGCTTTACTTCTCTTCTGAAGGAAGCCAAGCTAAGGATTTTTACACCTGAAAAAAATCCATCGCCCTCCGCCGGATTTGAACCCATGACCTCATTTTCAGAAAATTGTCCTCACATCAGCGTACTAGAATATGGCAACCCTAACACCATATCAGAATACTCAAAATGTTGTGGAAGATAATTAAAGCCACCAATTGTGTCCATGGGTAAGAAAATGAAATTGCCACTCCAATTCCAGTATGTACTGAAGAAGAAATGTTCAACTGTTATTTGGTTCACATATATATTGGTGCGTAATAATTATGTAAATTACTTTATCTGCCCCGCAATTGGGAGCAAAATTGTAGTAGTTGTTTTCTTCTACTGTTGAAGTTTTACTGTTGTTGTTAGCTACACGCTTGGAAAGCTAACTTGAAGATGATTTGCTGCTGTTGTTGCGTAATATATATTTACGTAAACTTAAAGAATTGTTTTATGTAATAATAGTTGCTTTATGTAGTTTGCAACACGCTTTGGGTGTCAGTTTAGAATTTAATGCTTACGTAATATTACTGTTTGAATTTGCCTCGGCAGCATCAGTCTTACCTTAGAGTCATGTATCTTGGGTAGGGCGCGGTATGACAATTATTGTAGACATCACAGAATTAAACTTTTAAATTAACTTCTTTTATTTAAATTCCTGCACATATTTATAAACCACTACACTTTTTAAAGAACTGTGAGAAACTTTTATACACTCACTTAACGCGTATATCTGTTTTTACTAATCACCTGTAGAGAACACATTTTCCCATCTATACTCTACCAAGTCTCGCCAGCAACTGAGTAACCCTCAACGGTCAAAACCCATAAGCTTTGGTATTGCAAGTCTCTGATTGGCTAATTCTAGTCCAATAGAATTTCTGTATTTAACTTAAATCTTTTCTTTGTTGTTGATTGCTAATTTAAAACTGTTACAGAATTTACGTCATCGTTGCTCTAATCATGACCAGTACATTTCAAACTCTTAACACATTATTGCCACAATTACCTCATTATTACTCATTGTTAGCAACCTAAAACTTATTATTCTCACAGTTCTTGCATTATTAGAGTACGTAATGTATACACATAACATTAATAAAATATGTTTACAATAAAAATACGCATTTGCAATGACTGTTACATACAATTTAAATAATTATTACATACATATTGTTTCAAGGTGGGCTGTTATTGAATTATTATAAAATACAATTGAAATTATTCAGGTATTAAAATACTGCCTCAGTACATGATGCAACCTAATGTGTGATTGTTTTAGGCCAGTGCTGCAAAACTGCCCAGCAAAGTATATTTATCTTAACCTTTATCATTCAAATGCCCGCACTGCAGTAGAACATCATCCAATATCGTTTTAAATCACAACCATCAATTTTACCTTATAGGTACTAATGAAAACACAATTTACTCAATTTTTCTATATCTTTAGTGAAACAACAAACTAGAGTGTTAGAAAACATACAGATTACATGAGTATAGTTTACTATTGTATTTTTAATTCTACTCCAATTTTTCTCACAATGTTAAAGTTTAACATAGCATATAACGAGAATAAAGAAGGCAGTAACTCTAATTCATCATGAACTGTACACTATTGAAGCATGGAGAAGTAAAAGCTTAGCTGTTTGCATCAGATGCACAATAATGATATCAAAGTTAATTCTTTCATGCTGCACTGCTCATCCTTGGTCTCAGATTGGAATGCACTTATATAAACCTACTTGAATCATGCAGAAGTGTTTTCTGATACAAGAATAACTAAAGAAAATAATAAATACTTTTTGTACGCATGCTATGATCCTCCAAAAATTCACTGGGGACTTTTACTTTCCATCCTGAAACCACTTAACTGTTCTCCATGAGCCACAGTTGATGCTGTACTACATAACATGCCATTTGCAAACATCCATATTTAACATAATACTTTATGGGAAACACAGTGAAGTAGTTAAAATATTAATGATTCTCATGGCAACACACTCTAACTTCACTCTTTCAAGATAATTACCTTGTATGCGTCTTCAAAACACATACAAGGTAATTATCTTGAAAGAGTGAAGTTACAGTGTGTTGCCACGAGAATCATTAATATCCATATTTAACTTAAAAAGCAAAGTGAGCAAACAGGAGGTATATTATGCTCCTGCAGTATAAGCTAATCAATACATGAAGAAATGTTTGAAATGTAAATAAACTTTAAAATTACATAAAACTTAAGTCTTACAAAGGTAGTAACTTAAGAGCCAACATACTACATGTCTTCCATTAGATGCATAATTTTACATTCTAAACATAGCAAGAAAAAGCAAGTCTTTTCATCTTCCAACCACAGACGAAGCTTGTCAAAACCTTCCAACCACTCTCACTTGTAAGAGAGTGAAAGTGCGCAGAACTGTTATATCCATAATGGTGATTCCATTACAACTCAAAGACTGTCTTGAAGCCAAAGTTTTTTTTCTGCTATTAGAATCAAGATATAGGCCACATATGCAACCTTTTCTTCTTATGCTACACATATCTTAGTATCCATATTTTTATTTTTTGAAACTATCACGACACCGCATTTTGAAAATACAAACTGCAGCATTGAGCAACACTGAATTCTACATATATATTCATGATGTAGTCTAGATCATATGTATTGGAAAATGAAAGAAACAAAGAAAGGAGGGAGGGAAGAAAGAACTGATGTGATACATTCACATGACTTTCTCTACCTCTATCATTTATTAGTGGGTATACAAACTAGTTTTACTAAAGCTTATTTTTCTATCCACTACATTTTAATCCAAATAAACCTTTGCAGAAATAGCGACATTACACATTTCCTTACCAATTCAAAGGGAACAGCGATAGTCAAATGTTTAAGAACTGGAGCTATATGCTGACCTTAAAATTCCATATTGGTTACATGCAATCCAAGAAACAAATGCTGAAAAGGCTTTAAAGAATGACCAAGTAATGAACAACCTTTAATAACAGATATCTCAGAAATGGCTTATGCCACAATAAACTTATTTGAAGTATTTTAAAGAGATCTACATTTTTTGTGTTGTACGTTTTCATCTATTGCTTTAACGTTTAGCAGTTGTACAAGATTATACAAAATTTCTTCCAACTGAAGTGGACTTCACAAGCTATTCCCAGAAAATTCAAGATATACATATTATTTGTCACGTAAATATCTTTAATGTATTGCATTTTAATTAAAATCATTAAAACCATTTTTTAGAAAATCAAAATTTTCGAAAAATGTTATATGTCAAGGGTAGTTTGGGGTGGGGGATTTTCTTGAAAATATTTGTGTTGCATCTTTAGAAAGTACTGAAATAAAATGCTTTTTTTTTAATTCAGGAGGCCTCAAAACATACATTTCTGGTGAAATCTTGGTATAAAATTGTTGGTTGGAATACAATACTTTCCCTACTTATTATACCTGTGTATATGATGCTATCTCAAGCAACTCCTAGAATAGCATAATTAATATATTAGCATCCAGTTAGTAGGAAAGGAAAATATAAATTATAAAATAAATGTGTTATAAAATAATTATATATATGAATTTAAAAAGGTAGATGATTTTAATAACTAAAAAGGTAAATGAAGGAAATATAGTATTGGAGATTAGTAAGTAACCGCTGGATATCAGTGGAATAGGTTTTAGTCTAGTAGTAAGTTTTGCTAGTTAAGCAGCTGGATACCAGTTGCTTTTATGCTGGTTATTAGTAGTAGCAAGAAAAATTGAATGAATTATGTATGTATCTGAAGATATGGAGAAATAAATAAACTCTGAAACTTATTATACATAGTAGAGAAAGTAAAAATGGCATTCATCAATCAGTGTGACCATTTTTGGGCTTCAACAAACCAAATTCAAATTGCAGATTTACACCCTTCACCTCCTGTAAAGCTGCACCCTGTCATATTTGTAAAAAACACCCACAAGCTTCACATTGGTATGGTTAGTTTTCCTGCTGATTTTTACTTTCTCTACTACATATAATAAGTGGGGAAGTATTGTATTCCACCCAAAAATTTTATATCGAGATTTCATCAGAAATATATGTTTTGAGGCCCGCTGAATCCAAAAACAGCATTTTTAGGAAGAGAGAGAGAGAGAGTGTGTGCGTGTGTGTAGCATAATTCAAACATGAAAAGTTGGATGAATACCAAACTTGGTATTTAAGTTCAGCATTTCCCAAGGATGCAACACAAAGATTTTCAAGAAAATCCCTCCCACCCCTATCCTTTACATGGAACATTTTTCAAAAATTTTGATTTTCTAAATAATGGCTCTAACATTTTGATTAAAATACCATATATTAAAGATATTTATATGATAAATAAAATGTATATCTTGAATTTTCTGGGAATAGCCACTGAAGTCCTCTTAATTCGGAAGGAATTTTATATAATCTTGTATAACTGGAAAACGTTAAGTGATGGATGAAAATGTACTACACACAAAATGTGAATCTCTTTAAAACACAAAATTTATTTCAAATAAGTTTTTTGTGGCATAAGTCATTTCTGAGATATCCATTATTAATGATTTGAATTGTACATTTTCTTGGTCATTCTTTAAAGTCCTTTGAAGATTCAGTTGTTTCTTGAGATTGCATGGAAACTGTATGGAATTTAAAGGCTAGCATATAGCATCCAGTTCTTAAATATTTGACTAGCACTGCTCTCTATCTATAACAAAATGTGTAATGTAGCTTATTTCTGCAAAGGTCTATTTGGATTAAAATGTAATAAATAGAAAAATAAACTTTAGTAAGAATAGTTTATATACTCACTGATAAATGACAGAGGGACGAGAAAATCATGTGAATGTATTACATGAGATTTTTTTATTTGCAGCAGTTAATAATCTCAATTAAACTTTACCTTTATGTGCAGTTATCCCCACAGAGTTGAGCAAGCCATCACTAAAAGAACCTGTAAGCTCTCCATCTTTCACCATTTCATTCCATAGCTGTGCTAGCCCATCAGAATTGAGCACCTGCTGCAAATCTGTTTTGAGCCACTTGCCATCCAAGCGGCTTTGTGTGCGCACAACTATATCCAGCTGCCCACTCATTGCTGCATTTGTGGTTCACATCATTTGGAGCTGAAGTGCTGCAAACAAAATAATATTGCTGTTTATTTGAAATGCTTGAAAACATCTCAGCTCCTAGTTTTCGAAGTCAGATTTAATTCCTAATATTAGCATTTGTCTCTGCAAATCAACTGCAGCAGAAAACCAAAGTGTCATAAAAACTGAGAAAATTACTATTATTTGTAGTAACTTCAAATTAAAACTGAGAATTTTAATGAGAATTGACTACTGTTGTTATGCTATATCTCGTGAAACATTACCCATTTATGATCTCTCTTCCATTTTTATGATACTGAGAAACACACAACTAAATACACTGAGCACTTACTGTTGGAAGCTGTAAACAGTGAAACCTACTGCTTTTCAACATATCTATGGTAATGGTGAATAATTAAAAGAAAATATTGCATATGATGCTGCACTGCAAAATAAAATTAAATCTATTGCTACATATGACAATGCTTAAAAATTCTAATGAAAATGCATATAGCAGATTTTATGAAGAGATTACAAGCAAAGACGAGACATATGAGGTGACTTTAACTCAACAAGGCTACAAAGACTGGCACAGGAGGCTACGAGCTGAGAACAAGTTATGCACTTTGTCATACATGGTTTACACTGTAACCTGTGTAAAATTAAAATAAAACAAATTCACCCTGACTTGGATTGTGTTTGTAAATGTTGTGATCTTGAAATCTTTTAGTACAAGATTTGACAAGATACCATGCTATGATATGTGCGTTCAGGTACGAGTCTTAAACAGCTTTCTGTGGAGACGATTATTGACATGGTTATGTTTAATATGCACATTGTGCGCTATTACTCTTTCATATCAACAGAATAAACAAAGCTAGCCATTCACAGAAGCACAAGATGTCTTTTTAACTCAAGAGCTTAATGCAGGGACTTAACATAACTTTGACGATTGAAGACAATACACTCTATTAAATTCTCAAGTTGTGCGTTTTCGGTAACAGAACAAAATTGAAATATATTATAATTAATATCCTACCTTCCTAATCTGATTCATTTACAACTTGGAAAATATATTTGAACCAAGAAATAAATCACATACTGTATTCGCGTATTTACACCAACGACACATTTACTCACCTAAGAAATTCTCCTTTCAAGTAAATGAGCTGGTTCTTAGTTTATCACATGTTTTTTACACAGTTTTTGTCTGAAACAACATAAATACTTAGTTTGACATTTTAACACTCACCGGCATTTCTCTACAACATAAGTGACATTCACAAAAGTGAGAGAACGTAAAGTGTGAACAATGTAGAAACCGGAGACGAAAATCGATTACGATTATTTATATTTACATGGCTCTTCTTTGGCCACTCCTTGTGCTTTACAATTAGGATTTAAAGTTAAGTTATTGCTGTAATTTATCAATAGAAAGTACTTTGAACATTTATATTCCGGAAATAAAGCTTCTATCCACAAAGTTAAAATGTGGTTAAAATACTGGAGAATATTTATAGTATTAAACAGTGGTTTGGTAATTGGCAGCACTTTTTTCATCAAAGACGAACAGCTGTTATTGACGTTGGCGGCATTGTTGTTATCAAATTTATGGTTATGGACAATTATAACCTTAAGAAGGTGGCAGAGTTTTATTAAGAAACAAGATTTTTTTGTAGTTGTTGCAATGTACCACAAGGCAAATCTATTAACAGGTCCTAATCTGCAGCCCACGGCTAACAGCTTAATAAATATAAAGCCTGAAATAAGGAAAACTATTTGCAGAGGAATGATACAATGTAAGATTTTGTTGTATTTCACGAATAATTTTGTGATAAAGTGACGTTGGCTTTAATATTCGTTTGCTAGGATTTCTAATTAGTTCTCTATAACAGTAAAAGGCTATTTTGCTCTAATGTTGACCCCAAAGGTCATCAGGTCTGCGGGCACAGATGACATAGACTAGTTGGATCAATTGCTTTTATTTGCAATGTTTGTAGTCTTTACTAAATCCAAGAGTAGGCTGACTTCAGACGATCAATGCAAATATTTTTAACCTTCCATTAATTTCAATATGGAAGTATTTGTGTTTTCAATTCTTTACCAAGAAAGTCCTGAATAAGATGGTTGTAAAGACTTAATTGTAGCAGTTTGGCGGTATTGTTCCACATCTATCAATACGCCTGTGATTGCTATACTAATAACACACGCATCTGAATTGATATTGAGGACCCTAAGTCACAAGGCGTAACCCAAAATTGAGGGCCCTACGCCGCAAAGCATAGCCAAGGGATGTTTTTTAGGAATAGAGAAGTGAAGCAGTTGCGACCTTGGGAACAAATTGTCTCCTTCTGCCAAGTCCTGTCAAGTGATGTTAGTAAGAAAAATCATCTGCAAGTTGGATAGTTGAGCCGTAGATTAATTCTACAAAGGAGCATCCTAAATACTCTTTTACTGTAATGCAGAACCTTAGGAGGACAAAAGGAAGAGTTTCAACCCAACAATGGTCCTTTAGCAGGTGGCATTTTAATGCAGCTTTTATAATGTTAGTTTGTTGGTGTTTGATTAGTCCATTAGCATGAGGATGGTAACCACTTTTAGTACAAGGCTATAAAATATTTGGCCATAGTCTTGAAGAGCAAGTTGGATAGTTGAGCCATAGATTAATTCTGGAAAGGAGCATCCTAAATACTCTTTTACTGTAATGCAGAACCTTAGGAGGACAAAAGGAAGAGTTTCAACCCAGCAATGGTCCTTTAGCAGGTGGCATTGTAATGCAGCTTTTATAATGTTAGTTTGTTGGTGTTTGATTAGTCCATTAGCATGAAGATGGTAACCACTTTTAGTACAAGGCTATAAAATATTTGGCCATAGTCTTGAAGAACTGGCTTTTAAACTGTCCACTATGATTTGTGTGCCAAATCTTGAAAGCCAAGAGGAGGTTAAGGCTTTAGTCACAGTTTCTCTGTTTGGTTTTCTAATGATGTTGCTTTTAATCATTGCTAGTATCTTTCTACTATATTTAACAGGTAGTGGAATCCTATGCAACCTACAGTGTCAATATTAATATGTTGAAACTGTTCTTTTGGCACAGGAAACTCTACTAGAGCTGATTGAATAAGATTGTGAACCTTGCATTTCTGACATTCCAGAAATGTCCAGGCTTGATAAGACTTTGTGTTTGGCCATATGAATCTTTTTGTGAGCATCTTCATTGTTGCTCAACTTCATGGATGTGATAAGTTATGGATTGATGAAAATGTAGTTTTGTGGAAGTCAGAAGGTAAGTAGGAATGACTGCAAGATGTTGATATGTCAGAGTAAACTTTCTTTGTAGAATTTGTCAGCTGCAGTGATACTATTTTCAATGAGTGAAAATAATAAATTGGATTTTATTTATGGATACTCTTTAACTACTATGGTCTTTAGCAACCCATTCTATATTAGGTTTCAAAGAATGGAAATGTTTGCTCAGAGGCCTCTTTATCAGGCTTGAGGTTCTTTTAGGTGCTGTAAATCTATGACACGGGATCACTGGCTTTACTTCCCTTCTGAAGAAAGTCATGCTAAGGATGTTTACGCCCAAAAAAATCCATCACTCTCCACCAGTTTTGAACCTGCAACCTCGGGCTCAAGAAGTGAGATTTCTTAAATATTTCTAAATCACTGGCTTCCTGTAATTCAGCAATGACATCATAATAAATTACATTTGGAAAGTAAATGGTGTTTATAAGTGATAGTGTATTAGCTATCAGGTTCTCAGTTATCTGATGTATCTTATATCTGTGGTGAATTTAGTAATACGAGATACAGCTGCTGTCAAGTTTAGGTAGTTTCATTGTATTTGTCTCCAGTTGTTAAAATATTTTGGTGTGGCTAGATGCAGCAGTTTAGCCGATTGTGTATATATTAATGGAATGAATCCAGACAAAGTATTGTGGTCTTGCGCGCTCAGCACAACCTGTGGTCCGTGGCAAAGTGCCTCCCAGCCCGGTACCTGGCTGACACCTGCGATGGGCTGTAAGAACAATAGTCAGCATGGAAACAATAGCAAGTGTGGAAAAAAAAGCCCTTTTATGTGCCACTTACTTGTTCTGGAACCTTCATTTCAGCATGTTCTAGAAAGTTCCACTTTGTATGCGAGGATAAGGGACTGCTGTCGCCAGGATGAGCAATGTTGAGTTGAGTTCAGTAGAAGTGACAAAATGGAAGTGGAATGTGCAATTTAAATGAGTTGTAACTCAGCAGTCAAGTGTTAGTCGTGCAGTTCAGCAGTTCAGTTGTGATTTGATGGATCATTTGTGTTGTATTCTTAGTGTGTGCCAAAGTCACTCAAGTGTTTCATTTGTGCTATATTGAGTGCTTAGTGATAAAGTGTTTTTTCCCAGTAACTGGTATTCTCATTTCTTACAGCATGCTTCTCTGAAGGCATTTTGGTTGCAAAAAGTGTACATGTTTCTAAATCAAAAATGCTGAGCATGCGATTTTATTTTTGTATGCTTTTGCAATTTGAGCTCTCATATCCCGGGTATCTGGTATTAGGAACTTAGTACTATTATTGGATATGTGTATAGATTAATTCTCAATGTACTTTGATATTGTTTCTATAATGCAGTGACTGATTTGCTTTTTCATCACTTTTTTTAATGCATGTTTTTTCCTCCTTACTCTTTAGGGAGAGTATTGAAACACTTATATTCTTTTCACTCAGAAAATTTCGTCTCATATATGTGAAAATAAATGTTTGTATACAAAATTTTTCCTCCAGTTATGTTAGTACATTTGATGTTTCAGTGGCAATGAATTCATTAGAAGGAAAAGAAATTGAAGAAGGAGCACTAGAAACTCTTCAAGGACAAGTGGGCTCATTGGCTTATGTAAATGAAGCATATTCTGGTATATTGTCACTTATACAGTGGTTTCTGAGATTACCACAAGGGTCCATTAATGCAGAAAGTTTTAAAGAGGATATGCAAGAAATAAAGTAAGCCCTCTTCAGTTTTTCTGGAGATTTAATTGCTGTTGAATGCACTTGTGCCATCATTATTATGGTACTGTTGCCTTGAGTGTGTAAAATTATGACATTCAAGTTCTTCTGTTTTCTCTTGTTTATACAGGAAGTTTCAGAAATACTTCTAGAAACGTTTGTGGTTGGTACCTCACACTAAAACAAGAAAAAATGTCCATATAAACAAATGGCTTCAGTTTCGAGTTATTGAGGAAAGTTTACTGAAACAAGAAACAAAGCCCAATGAACACCATGTCAACTCAGAAACTAATAATAAATGTTCAAAATGTCCTCCTCTTGCTTCCACACACACATGCACTCATTCAATCATGGACTGTCGTATCCTTTCAAATATTCCTGCACAGTGTCAGTTTCGCAGGCTTCCATGACTTGTCTGCTGCATAAACCAATTGTTTTAGGTGGTCCCAGAGATAAGATCCAAAGAATTGTGCTTGAGGGAACATGCAAGCCATGGAACTAATCCTCCTCTACCTTTCTATCTGTTATGGTAGAGATCAGCGAGCGCATCTCAAACAATGCATCTAAAATGTGCTGAAGCTCCACATGAATAAATTACATGTTTGTTTGTTCTTATTTGCAAGGCTGGAATAATGTTCTGAATATAGTTCCTGTAAGCAGTATTTGTAAAACCTGCTGAGATAACGCACAGACCTGCTAGACAGTTACTTACAATAACTCCGCTCATATATTAATCTTAAATTGATGGTAGTGTTCAGTTTGAATTGTACAAGAATTCTCATCCACCTACAAATGTTGATTGTGAAAATTTGTAATGGCATCTCTTCCAGATGTTGCCTCATTTGTAAGAAAGACAGAATAGACAAACAACGGATTAGTAGTTTTTGCAACAGTTCACCAGTAAAAGTTCTCCCATGGTGTATAATTGGCAAACAAAAGACACTGCAAATGTTGAAGTTGTTACAGATACATTAGCTGGTCATGAAGTACCCTCCGTGTGGTAGTAAGAGATACACCCCATTGTCAGGCTACTTCTCACATGCTGATACTCAGATTTTCTGCAGCAACCTGTGAAATGCGTGAGTCCTGGTTAGGTGTACAAGTGAATCTTCATCTTCCTTAATCCATAGTCTGTGTAATCACAAAATAGACAGCTGCCATGTTAAACACAACAACCAACACAAGGGAATCGTGAGAAACGGATTAACCACAAATGTATACAAATCACAAATGTAAACAAGTCTCCTTGGCAACACATGGCAATTTGGATACAATAAATGCATCAGAAGATTTGTATTAATAATGTCATTTAGTTATCTAACAACGTAAATTTTATTTTCCATTACAAACTTAATTTGTAGGATCATACCTTGAAATGTATTCGTTAATGACTTAAAAATAAGGGATTATTTCCAGATGTATGTTTATGTAAAGTTTTTTCATGCTTTGGTGTGAGGAACTATTTGAAAAAGGTCACCGCCTGTAAAAGTGTTTCTTAGATACCCCATATAAATCAACATATTTTAACAAAGTCTTTAATGTGAAAGCATGAGAGTAATAGAAAGTTCAATCAACTTGAAAAATTATATGCTGCAACCCGGTTTTGAACCACAAACCTTTGACTTTACATGTTCTTCAAATGTTACATTTTGTCTTAGTTGTCTCTCAAAGCGATGAGGCCACCACAAATTATCAAAGGCGCCAGAAATGTCCACTAAGATTCCAATAATATACTTAGCTTTTGAGGTTTTAACCGTACTTATCAGTTTATTTATGACATCCTCTGTTGAAAAGCGCTATCTATAGCCAAATTATTTTTCATTTAAACCTAACATAATTCTATATTCCCTTACATATTAGTTGTTCAGATATTTTTCCCAAGGTATTTAACAAACATATTGGTCTATATGATTTAGATTCTTTAGGATTTTTATCTAAGCTTTTCTTCAAAATGGTAACTTTGGCCTCCCTCTAGCAAAGTGGAAAGTGACCTTGCCATATACAGACGTTGAGTAATTTAAATAAGAGCGGTGTGATTTTGTCTTCTAAATGCACTAGTACTTCAGTGATAATGCCATCTGCCTTCTTCTTTAAGCCTCTTATGACAAGTTGAATTTCAGTAATGTCGAAAGGCGTTCAGCATTTGAAAAATGGTTTGAAAGGATGAGACAGTATATAGAATGCAATGATCAGATCTAAATTTTTAATATTTTATTGCATACATTCTCAAAACTTTTGGAGTGACCCTCATACTATGTGAATGTGAAGTTTTCACTTTGCATAGGAATGGTATCCCTAGAGCCCCTTCTTTTTGGAACCTGAGGAGATAAGAGGGGCAGATATTAAGCATGTGGTCCAGTTTAGTCAGACCATTGGACTTGAGTAATGTCCAGGATAAGAGGCACAGAGGCTCCAAGAGCTTATGTGCAGGCCTCTTAAAGGAGATGACTCAGGGTTCATTATCATCATGCGAGTCACTAAATTGTGTTATGTTGACTATTTATAAATTTGGGTTTTTATTATTATTATTATTATTATTATTATTATTATTTATTAGTATTACTATTATTTATTATTACTATTATTTATTATTATTATTATTATTATTATTATTATTATTATTATTATTATTATTATTATTATTATTATTATTGCTGCTGCTGCTGCTATTGAGCTTTCCCCTTCATTAACCACTTTGGCTTTTATACGTACTATGCTACATTTTCTAGGGTTCTTGAAAATGCATAAAATATCTAGATTTAACTCTTTGGAGATCCATTTTAATTCTGACAGAACTGATCTACTCCTTTGCACATTAATTTGTACAGTTTTAATTAAATTACCATAATCTTTGTAATCCTCCATTTTGTCTTTGATAAAATAAAATTCCTGAATGCTCATAGGAATAACGCTTGCTGCCAGTACAAAATTCTTGTTCTGTCAGCACTTTAGATATTTTATGCACGCAAATTAACTGTGAATTTTTATTACTGTTTCGTGATCTTACCGGCTTTTGTTTAAAAATTTGTTTCCTTTCATGTTTGATATTACTGCCTAAATGTTTAATAAAGGGGGATAAAGTAGCCTGCCTCTTTGTGGTGTCCCCTGGGTAATGCTAAATAGGCTACAACACCATGCAGAAGTCAGCCAATATAATGCACAAATATAGGAAGAGAGAACAGAAAACAGTACTTTTTAGTACTTTAACCTGGAACGCTGGTGGATATACCAAAAATGTAGCAAAAAGGCAGTATGTGGATGAAATGATCAGAAAATATGACATAGATGTTTTCAGCATCTTACAAGCAAATTGTAATGACGATGACATCATGTACTGTAATTTTACAAATTATCATCTTTATCATATGAATAAACGGAGACAAGTGGCTAGTGGCATAATTGTTGGAGTCAAATCAGAATTAAATTCTAAATTTAATACAATTAAGGAAATGAACGAGCAAGACAAATCATAAATTACACAACCGTATATAAAAAAAAATACAAAATACACTGTTTATTCAGTTTACAGCCCACCTGGTAACCAGAATTTAAATATGGATATAATGAACCACAGAAGAAAACGTTTATCTTAGGAGATTTTAATGCACACTTAAGACAATGGGGATATAAAGACGTAGATTCAGCAGGGAAGATACTACAAGACTATAAATACTAAACAGGTGCAGTTGAATATCAAGATGCAGCCCTAACACATACATACACTATACAGGAAACTTACTAACCCAGATCTTACAATAGTGTCAGATGACCAAATTAACAATACAAGAAGATTAGTTTCTGAAGATGGAGGAAGTGGACATAGAGCCAGAATTACAATTACTGACACTAAGAAACAATGCCCAAATATTGAAAAATGATATACTTGAAATTTTAAAAAAGCTAATTGGTGTAAATATAAAAAAAGTATAGAAAATGAAGTACAAGGCTTAGACTTATCAAAGAATGCTAGTCAAATGGTTAAGGAATTTAACGATATAATATTAAAATCAGCAAAGAAAAATATTCCTCAAGGGAAACCTTAAAAATATAAACCCTTTTGGAATAAAGAAATTGGAAACACTAAAAGTTGAAAGAAACAGTGCTAGAGATTTAGCACAAAACACTAAAAATAAGGAAGTTGTAATAGAATGGATAATAAAAGACGCTACTTATAGAAGAGAATTGGTAGTATCCAAACGTCAATGTTATGATAAATTCTTATCTGGGCTGGATTACAGAACTAATAGCACCAAAGTATATAAGCATATTAACAATATAAATGGAAAGTATGCCAATAGTAACAAAAGTACATATATTAAAAAATGTAACAAAAATATATACAACAATAAAAATATAGCCAATGAATTTAATCAACATTATAAGAAAGTTAATGTACTAAAAAAACATTTGGTGACAGATAACAGAATATTAAAAAAATCCAAACAGTACCTCTTGATTCAAAGTTGCAATTGGAAGAATTAGAACAGGCAATGAAGACATTAAAAAACAACCAGAACCAGATCTTATACATCCAGAGTACATTAAAAATCTTTGAATAATAGCTAAAAGGATATTATTAGAAATTATTAATAAAATATGGTACGAACAAGAGAATATGCCATCAAACTGATGCAAAGCACTAGTAATCCCAATTTTGAAACCGGGAAAGCCCACAAATGAAACAAAAAGTTATAGACCCATATCATTGACCTCAATAGCTGATAAAATGGTTACCAATAGATTAATGTATTATCTAGAAACAAATAACCTACTAGCAGATGAACAGGCTGGATTTAGAAGACAATACTCAACCGTTCACCAAGCATCTAGATTAATAGAAGACGTGAAAAGTAAACTAGCCAACAATATGTCAGTAGCAGATTTTCAAACAGCTTTTGATCTTTTATGGAAAGAGATGCTAATTAAAAAACTAGTACAAATGAATTGCCCAAAAAATATAATTAGATTTTATAACAAATTTTTACAACAAAGATGGATTGCGGTCAAATGGAAGAACACATTATCCAAATACACCCAACTTAAAACTGGAATAGTACAGGGTGCAGTATCCAGTCTTATAGTATTTAATAATTATATATTAATGATATGCCAAAGTTTAAAAAACAAAACAGAATAAACTTTGCAATTATGCAGATGATGATGTTCTATGGACGGCTGAAAAAAATGATAAGAATGTATATACCAGATTAGAAGAAAAATTAAAAATGGTTAGTCAAATTAACTAATTGAGCAAAACTAAATAATATGTAGCTAATGTAGCAAAAACTAAATATCAAGTTTACACCATGAAACATTTTGATGACAGGGAAAAAAACTTGAAATCATTGGGAAACAAATAGAATATGCTGAAGAAATTAAATATCTAGGAATTGCACTAGATTAAAAATGAAAGACCATGTGCAAAATGTCACACAAAGGGCTACTAAAAGAAGTAACATATTGAAGAGATTAGCTGGAACTAAATGGGGCAGTTCAATAGCAGTTTTAAATAAAACATGCAACATCTACATAAAACCAGTATTAAAACATGGATGTGAAATACTATTAACTGCAACTGACAATAAAATTAATATGATTGAGAAATGTCAAAATCAGTGTTTAAGATTGATAACAGGAGCAGTGAAAATGCCAGTTAGTGCACTTCTTGCTGGAACAAATAATAACCCAATGAAAGCCAAATTGAAATACAAGCTACACAATTATATGTAACATTAAAAACAAACCCAAGCAAACATCAATGGTTTCAACAACTACCTAGAGAATACAAGCTAAAAACACAGATTACAAACAAATCCTTTTTAGAGAAGAATTATAATTACCTAAATTTATCAGAAAAATGCACTCCTTATCCTCCTAGAACTAATCCAATGGATTTTATCAAGATACTAATAAATAAAGAGCTGATAGAACAACTAAATAAACAAAAGGACTCACCAGAAGTATGCAGAATTGCTACACTTGAACATCTACATAATTAATTCCCGGAAACAGAGTGGCTTAGAATTTATACAGATGGTTCTGCAGATAAATAATGTGGGAGGGGTATATACTGTAAATACTTTTCACATTATTTTACATTGCCTAGACAATCCACAAATGTTGATGGTGAAGTTGTTGCAATACAACAAGCATTAGAACAGATATACTACAGGACTGATATAAAAGAAAATAAAGTAGTTGTTCTCACAGACTCAGTTTCTGCCATTCAAGCAATAGAATGATATGATAGTCCAGATGAATCTTATAATATTAAGAATGTGAGATCTTCATATAGATTACTCCAAACAAAATTTCAACAGATAATATTACTCTGGATACCATCATGTATGGTGGGAGTGAATAGTAATGAGACAGCAGACTTTCTGGCCAAAAAGGGTGGTGTTATATTCAAAATCTATAAAGTCTTGTGGACTAGATATGAAACTAAAAATGTAAAATTAATATAGAACAAAAATACCAATATAATATTCAAAAGGCAATTACTAACAAAAATTACTCCAACATAAAATAAATAGTACAAAAAGATAAAAAATGTCCCAAGGAAAGAAGCCGTTGCTCACTTCAAATTAACCACTAGACATAACTCTCTGGCGGAACATCTACATAGATTTGGTTTTATGAATGACAAAGCATGTAAAATTTGCAATGCTGACAAGATTTTAAATGGAGAACACCTACTAGAATGCCCAGAATTGAGGAAAGCTGTACCAGATGGGAAGATGCACAATTTATATTGGCTAGCAAGGGAAAAATTGATGGATCAAAATCCTGCACATTAGATCAACAACATCATGTTTAATAAATGTGCCAATTATATGTTCCTCTTTGTGTGATTTAATATCTTTTTTGTGTGTTTCCTTATGTAACATTAGGATAATGTGTTTTCATTATCATTGTGTTTATCCACCACCAGGTTTCCTGAAGAATGTGTAACAGATTTAGTGAATGTTTTATTTGACCCAAGGAGGTTGGCATTGAGTGATAAAATGACCAGAAGCACCTTCTTCTCAAAGCTAGAAGGGCTTAGGTGGAGAATTGATATCACTATTTCCTCAAGGTATGTACAGATTTTAAATTTCAAATCAAGTTTTATTGATACATAGCATTTTTTAGCATAAGCTAGTAAACTGCTGTCTCATCAAAATATAAATATAAGAAAAATTATAATAGATAAAATATTATTTAAGAAAATTAGTAATATTATATCGTATGATTGTGTAAGACTAGAAATGTCAGTCCCAAAAAAGTCATAAAATTTAATTATAAATTATACAGTAGCAGATACACAGAATGTGTATTTAGAATTCCAATTTTTTAAATTTCATAACTTATTTACAGCCATTTTGTACATATTCTTTTACTAAGTAATATGCTTTACTGATAAGTAAGACCGTAACAAGTTTTTTGAAAGTTTTATAGTTTTTCCCTTCTGGAATAATATATAAAGGCAATCTGTTGTACACCCTGATTTCCATATTGTACGGCATTTTTTCCCGAAGTGCCATCTGTGATCTGAAAAATTAATGTTATTCTTATGCAGTGTGTTATATTTGTGTTCATTTTGCTTGTTTAGAAAACTATACCAATTAATATATACATCATTAATTAAAATTGTGTACATAGAGATGTCTGTGTTAGTATTTCTAGTTTTTTAAACAGTGGTCTGCACAAGTCATATAACCAGCAAGCATGATTACCATAGTTTTCTTCTTTTGAATTTTAAAAGTCATTTTCCCATCCTTTTCCATTTCTCTGAAAATTATATTTATTTCTATATTGGTTATCTCTATAAGGCAGGACATTATTAAAAAAACAAATTGATGTGTTGCATTCATGTGACTTTCTTTACTCTGCTACAAACTTTTCTTACAAAAACTTATTTTTTTATACTTTTTGACACTTAAAATAAATTTTCATTGCATATTTCATTGTAGATATAACAAGGATACAATAGGCTAAAGTGATAGACTTTTAAAAAATGGATCGCTGTGTGACGGTTTTGAAATTCCATGCTCATTGCATAACTGTGAGAAAAACCAAATAGCAACTTAATGTTTGAAAAACAAAAAGTGTAAGTATTTAAAAATTTAAACCAATAACAAAAAACTTAGAAAATGGTTAATGCTACACTTTAACAAGATCTGCATTTTTTGTGTAGTAAGATTTGTCTATCTCTTAAAGTTTACCATTTATACAAAACTCATTCAGAATGAAGAGGCCTTCACAGGCTTTACCTAGGAAATTAAAGATATACATTTTATTTGTAATGCAAATGTCTTAAATTTATGGTATTAAATCAAAATCATTACAGCCATTTTTGAGAGAATCAAAAATAATCAAACATTTGTCATGTAAAGGGTAGTTTGGGTTATGGGGATTTTCTTATAAATCTTTGTGTTGCATCCTTTTAAGATGTTGAGCTTAAACACCAAGTTTGGTATTTAACCTTCTTTTTTGAGTTATGCTGTTCTCACACGCTTACATAAAAATGCTTTTTTTTTTTTTTATTCATTCAGGGATCCTTAAAAAGTGTATTTCCAGTAAACTCCTGGCATTGAACTTCTGAGTTGAATGCAATTTTTCCTCTCTAACAAATATACAGTGAAAAAAGAAATAAAGGAAGGATGTAAGCATGTTAGATAAGAAAAGAAATGCTTAGAAAATCTCAACAAATTAATTCATTGCTTATGGTGACAATAAATGCTGTGAAGAGCAACTGAGAATTCTGTCTTAATGGAAAAATACTCCTTCAAAAGTGCAAGACATTCTCCAGCACCACCATAAGAGTACAAAATAGAAATATTCATGAAATCGGCAGCATGTACAAAATGCAGAAATTTGCAATTACAAAGAATTGTTTTTTATTTTCTAAACATTAATTATTTTCAGTGATGCTTATGTGCCTTCCAGTTTACTTCATAGATATTCTAACTACATAAATCACTTGCAGAGAGTGTAACAATTGTATTTTGGGACATACAACTGATTCCTCTCTGAATTATGTTGTAAATGATTTCCAATTTTATTCAGAAGAATGTAAAAAAAAAATTTCTAAGCCCAAAACATTCCTTAAATTACCATGTAATACACTGTTTTCGTTGTTGGGACCAATTGTAATTTAGTTAATTAAAGAACACACCAAAACATTTCTTCACTTTAGTAGACAGATCTAATGGTCTCTTATTCCAAGCATGGCATGAGAGTAAATTCTAACCCATTGAATTTACTTTCATAGTAATATGCTACAGCACAATGCTTTTCAACATTTACTTCTGTAGCAATTTACTCCCCAAGTATCTGAAAGAAAAATTATATTTTGGAAGTACTATACTCTCATATGCAAAGTACTGAGTGTTAACTTTAATATGGTATAAGTGGACCACTTTTTGGAAAATGCTGTAAGATAACATTATTCTTTTGTTTTAGTGTACTGTCAAGAGTGCTCGAGCCCAGCATTCTTTTTGAAATGCAGCTGAATAATGGAAATAAAAAGACATTTGAAATTTCTATTTCAAAATTTCATCAGTTGAGATACACAGTGGCATCAGTGTTGAAAGAGATGGAAACAATGGAAAAGAAGAAGCTTTTCAAGAGTATAAAACAATGAATGACACTTGAAAAAGAAGGAAAAAAGAAATAAAAAATACATAACATTATATAAAATATTGTTAACAAGATCACTATTGTAAACCAGCCTTTTAATGAGTACCAAAACAAGTATTTTGTATATAATGATTAAATACTCAATATAAACTTTCAATGAGAAGGAGGATCAGTTTTTTAAATATACAATAGCCAATACCATTGGTGTAAAAAGAATTGACTTTATGGAAAGACATTTAGCACCAATAAAATTGTAGTGGTTGGCTTATAAAACTATCATTTTATGCTTTTCCCCTATGCAAAGCAATAACTTTGATCCATTCTTATCATACAATGCAATAAAATGTAGCAGTTGGAAAGTGAAAGAATTTTATTCTTGGTGGGCTGTTTGAATAGGTTTCATTAGAACCAAAACCATTGCAATTTATATTTACCAAGGGTTACCGGATGAAATTCTTGGAATGAGGATATCTTGAACTAAAAGGTAAGACAAACTGGGACACCAATATTAAATAAAAACTTGTATCATATAAATATACGTGTAAAATTAATTAATTAATTACTGAACCACTGTCCATTTGCAATAATACAAATATATCATTAACACAGCGCTGTAATAATGATAAAGTCAGTTTAACTGTTAGTGTACATTTTTGATTTGTCCATCATTTCAGTTAGATTTGTATTTCCTTTAAGGTATTTATAGAAATCAATACATCCCCATGTTCTGAGTTTTATTGCATAAATAATATAATCCTATTGTAGTCAATTAATTCTTTATTAAAGATAATACTGTGACTTTGTCCGCTTTTTACAAACTATCTCTTCTCTTAGTTCTCACTGTCACTGTTTTGTTTTTATGTAGTTCACCTTCAATGGGAGTTAACTTCACCGTCACTTAAGGTGAACTAGTTCAATTCTCCATCACTTCACTTCCTTTGTGACACAACCTCTTCACTTCACTTGGAAGTCGAACACAAGACCTCCACAATTGTTGCTCTGTGGTAGCACTCGCTGCACATCACAGAAGCCATCACCAACTTGCCTGGAGAAATGCTCTTGATGTCGCATGGAAAACTCACCCACCAACTCATTTGTTTGCTGACTGATGCCATTCGACATGCACAAATTCACCAACTCATTTGTTTGCTGACTGATGCAATTCAACATGCACAGACTCACGCAATTCACTCTACTGTTGCCACTGACTCGACTGGTACTAACTGATGACCCACAAGAGTACTTGCTTATATAGCCAGCAGAATCTTCCACAGAACGTTCTCAAACATTCCAGAACTATTTTGAAACACTTTCTGGAGGAGAGATAAAGCTTCCAGAAAGTTCTAGTAATCTCCCTATAGCACACTGAGTGTTTACACTTTTCCTATAAACCATCAGTTTTTTTGCTGAATTTTTAAGGAGATGAATTGGTGTTCAGATCTTTGAGTGTGAACATAATATTATCAAGGATATCAACAACCTTGATTAATGAATTTCTTTATTGAATATGAAAAACAGACATTAATGAATGTAAAAGTAGCAAGTAGTTTTAACTTATCTCAGTCTCAATCATTTCTATAACAAAGCTGGAGGCTTTTCCAAAGATAAAAGTTAAAATTTTAAAGGTTCAAATATAATGAGTACATGTGCAATGACAGGGAAGAGAGAAAAGCCAACTTGTTTTTTAATGTGACTGCAGTTCATGATATTCTGCCTTGATAAAATCACAAAATTCTCTCCAGGCTTTGACTCTCACTGTATAAATACAAAAATAATTGTACAACTCAAAAACAATGCTCTCTAGATCAATAGGAAGTGAGTCTGCTTCATGATGAACCATGAAGTTTTCTATACACAGTATTTCCTCCAGTATGCTTTAAACCTCCAAAATTTGTATTGTAGTTGTCATCAGAATAAGCCACACATTTGGAAAGAATATCATGTTTGTTGTCCAAGAAACTGGTCTATAAATTTGTAATTGTCTCAGTGATTTCAGTACTTTGTAGATCAATTATTTTACTCTGAATGCCATCATTCTTGAAATCAAAGTACTGCATTACCACTGAAAATAACTTGATAGCAGCATGGTTAATTGCATCTGTAGCCACACCTAAGAAGCCAACATCGAGTTCATCACACTGTCTGCAGAATGTGGTCCAAGTGCATCATTTACAATTGCTTCAGTTTTATTGCACCCACATGCAATTCTTTGTATCAGCTTTGAATCACTGCACACTTTCTTGAGCAACAGCTCTGTACAATCCATGGATGTGTAAAGTTGATGGTTTTTTGCAACATGAAATGCTAAATGCCTCCTGCACAATGAACTGATTCCATTGAATTGTCAACAAAATAATGAAGAAATTTAGCAGTAATGTTGACAGTTTAAATGATTTTATAATGCAGCATTGTTTGTGAGTGTTCTTCCAAATCACCTGCACCTTTATATGCGATTCACAGGTTATTACTAGAAATGATGCAACTAACTTCCTAGTTGTCCTGCAGACTGCATCATGAAGCTAAGATATTTATTACTTTCTCTACTATGTACAGTAACTAGGGGAAGTAATGCATTCCACCCAAAAATTTGAAACCAAGATTTCATGGAAATATATGTTTTGTAGTGCCCTGAATCCAAATAAAACAGTTTTGGAAACATGTCCATACACATGTGTGTGTTGTCTGTGAACAGCATAACTCAAAAATGAAAATTCGGATAAATACCAAACTTGGTATTTAGGTTCAATATCTTTCAAAGATGAGACATGAAGATTTTCAACAAAATCTTCCCATCGCAAACTAATCTTTAAATGGAACATTTTTAGAAATTTTTTATTTTCTAAAAAAATGGCTTTAACAATTTTGATTAAAATACCATATATTAAAGATATTACATGACAATAAAATGCATATCTTGAATTTTCAGGGAATAGCCTATGAAGTCCTCTTCGTTTTGAAGGAATTTTGTATAATCTTAATCTTGTAAACATTAAATGATAGACAAAAACATACTACACAAAAATATAAATTTTTTTTTTGGGCATAAACTTTCTGGGATATCCGTTATAAATGTTCGATTTGTCCATGTCTTGGTTATTCTAAGTTCTTTCAACATTCATTTGTTTCTTGCGATTACATGGAAACAGTATGGAATTTTAAGGCCAGCATATAGCGTGCAGTTCTTAAACATTTGATTGTCACTGTTCCCTTTGTACCTGTAACGAAATGGGTAAAGTAGCTATTTCTGCGAAGTTTTATTTGGATTAAAATGTAGTAGATAGAAAAATAAGATTCAGTAAGAATAATTTATGTACTCTCTAATAAACGATAGAGAGTAGAGGCTCATGTGAATGTATCACAGATTTTTTTAAGTTTATTCATAAAGCTGCGTTTCTGTTTTGGCACCTTGAAACCTAAGAACAAATCAAATTTACACTTAAGTTATTTCCTTATATTCCAAAGTTTCAAAACTGTTGCTAACTATAAAACATAAAAATAAATCCTTGCTTATCCTTAGATTCTTCAGCAATCTCCAAGGCATAAGCTACAGAACAATAATTTGTAGGTTGAAATACAAAGAATGTAAGATTGATCATTTTGATAGTTTATGCTCATGAGAAACCAGAGATGATTGAATACCAATTACCAATGTCTCAATCTGTAAAACAATCACAGTTTTTATTCTTGTACATGGACTTAAGATTATAATGACCCTTGGTAGGTTTTCGTTTTCTTTTTTTCTTCTTCTTTTTCTTTTTAATGTAGTGTCCTGTTTAAAGCAATACTTCAACAATTTAGTACCTCCCCCTAGATATCCCCAGACGTGTAATTACTTAGGACATGTGTGGGTAAATCTGGGATCTTGCAACCATATACAGTCAAATGTTGCTAAGAATTTCTGGGAATTTGAAATTCATTTCTTTGTAACTGAAATTTTGTTATATCAGTTATTTAATATTTTTATCTTAAAAGGGCCAAAACTGCAACTTTTAAATCTAATATGATGCTATATCTATTTTTTTAGTGTACTTATGTATTAGAAATAGATATGGAAGGAAGCAATATTGTTCAAAATTCGCTACTAAAGCAATTTCATATTTAAAGCATTAAACTTGGCAACATTACATAATTCATTAATTAGTAAGCTTACATACTACATAACATACCTTACAAATGTTTTCCTTTTGACAAAAATTCTAATTTTTTTCTGGACAGAACACTTTACAATTGATTCTTCCAAGTACTTTACAATGCAACTTGCCCTTTTTGCCACATTATCAACTTCTAAGATTTTTAACTTTCCTTTTAGAGAACTGCTTTCTTTTACTTTTTGCTATTCTATTGGCTGACATTGCTTACACCAGACTTGCTCTGAGTGCACTGAAATTCCTGTCTTACATAGGTTAAACCTCATGAGATAACAATAAGCAGACAAAACAAAAGTTTACCATTTTACAGTACTTAGATTGCTGACTATGGAATTTGATTAGACAAGAGAGACCTTTTATGACAAAAGCTGAGGCAAACCACTTCACAGTCAAGAATGAACCGACCAGTCTCTGGAAATGGCACTCTAATAATTGTTCAATAAGTCAAGAAAACATTTTAAAATTTTGTTGAATTGGTCATATATTCAGGACAATATCTTATTTTAGCTATACTGAGATTTTCGTTGTCCTAACGTTCATACAGCTGAAATATTCATTAAAGTGGCATTCATTAAAACAGTA
Organism: Deroplatys truncata; assembly: GCA_030765065.1. Taxonomy (NCBI): domain Eukaryota; kingdom Metazoa; phylum Arthropoda; class Insecta; order Mantodea; family Mantidae; genus Deroplatys; species Deroplatys truncata. The sequence continues at coordinate 107,744,576 of CM060976.1, forward strand.
TTTGGCTGTATTTACCTTGGCAGAATCAGAATTGACAGCAAATTAGTTTTCCAGGGAATCACAAAACGAATAGTATATTTTATTTACCTTTCTCCTACCAATTATTTGTATTAGTTCCCCCCAGGAAGTACCTGTGCTTGTATTAGGGCTTTAATTTAATGTTTGGTAATTTGCCAGTCACTTAACTGTGATTGATTCAAGTCATAAAAAAAGAAAAACCTCATGTGGAGCTAAAGAATTAAAGTTTACTGGCAGTACACTATTGGTAGTACTTAGGCCACATCAGAGAAATTGCATAACACAGACAAAGAAAGAGAGATTTACAACAAAAATGTTAATCTATACTTGCATAAATCTGAATTAAAAGATTCAGCCAATTCATTACTTATGAATCCCTTTTGGAGTATTGTGATGATCATTGAATGTATTAGGAGTATTAATGCTGCATAAACATTTTGTTAAAATACAAATCTAAGCATTTTAATTTGCTCTGAAGTTGTTTTATATAATTTAATGCCTTAATTGTAGTTGGCAGTCTGTTGTATAAAATCTGTCCCATTACAAAAACATCCTTATCAGTAGATTTCTTGGTAGTCCATTCTGGTAGTCATTGTTGTATCTAGTATTGTAGTCTGTACTTCAATATTCTTCATATTCAGTATATTTACAACAAAGATGCATGTATGCATATAGAATAAAGTGTGAACATTTTATTCTGTATGAATACATGCACACAAGAGTTCAAATCTTTTAAATTAAAAGTTAACCTAATTACCATTTTCAGCCAGATGAATACTCTATTCAGATTTACCCTTGGACAGTTTCCCCATATTTCTATTCCATGTTAGATATGGGTAAATAACCCCATAATAAAGCATTTTTAGAATCACCAATTGTTTTGAAGTGCGTCATTAGAAAATGGTTTTACTAATTTTTTTACATATACCAGGTGAGTCAGCTGCCCTGAGGTATTCGTATCTATGCAACTGCAATTTATAGTCTAATGTGAAAACATTGACCCTCTTAGCAAAAAAACTTATTGTAGCTCTGCCCTTCTGTTCGGTACTATACGCAACTAACATTAATGATTAAAGGCCTGAATGAGAACCAAAGAGGTGCAAGCACCTTGAAACAGATGATGTTTCATAGATATAATGCTTGCAAGGAGGTAGAGGAATGTTTTCCCGAAGAGCAAGATAGACTATGTGGTTTCTGGCCGAGTGGGTTAGCTGCCGGAATGTGGTGAAGTAAAGGTTAGCTTCGGAGGTTCAAATCTGATACAAACATCAAATTGTTTTGGTTCTTTTTTTATATTCTCCTTGTGTTTACTTTCTGTATTTTAGTGTACTAATTTACTTATTTTTGTATTGGCATTCCTGTGAGCCAAAGACACAAGAATTACAATCAGATAATTGTGTATCACGTTTAGCCTAATAATTTGTACTGTATCTGGTGTTGTAAAGCGTGTTACGCAGTTAGCTTTCCTTCTTTTGGACGCATATCGACGAAATTAAATCAGTTTTTTTTTTTTCATGTTTAAACCTTATGTTTCACTTCTTCTATTGACAAAAGGATTGTAAATGTGCTAAGTTCACGGGTAAACAGAATAATAAATTGTTAAAGAGCATGGATTTCATCAACGAAGTAAATGTTCAAAATGACAACCCCCTTCATCAATGCACATTTATGAATGCTGCCAGAGAGACCTTCTTGCATGCTGTAACATGTGCGGTGTAATCTGCCTGCATTCTTCACGTATGAGTACCCGTAAATGATTTGGGCTTTGTGGTTCTTCTTCTTTGTGGTGGAAAACATGGTGATTATTCTATTTTGTACACACTTATAATGTTATCAAAAATGTTATTTATATCATAATATCAAATTACAGGCCCAAAGAGATGAAACAAAAGGTAATAAAAAGTCTGAAATTAACCCGAAGGATTTGAACCAGAACTCAAGTGGCACAGTGTTAAAGCAACCATGATAATACCATTCGGCCAATGCTACCTTGCGAGCTGAGGTTCCTATACGAATTAGTAATCGCAGAACTAGACCCCACCTCGAATCTTTACATGCATTTTGCAGCGTCATACAGTGTTTTGAGCTCGGTTTGGTAGTTTTAATTCAAACAAATAAAGTGCATCAGTCATTACAATTACTGTATGATCTGAAATACGCCATAGTTTGTGACATACGAGAAATTATCTATCTAATACTTAGCATTTTTTGACAAGGCTGTATAATGTTGACTGATCGCTTAAATCCAATTGGTTTCACTGCGTAGATATGCCATTTTGTTTTCAAAATGCATGTGATAGGTTGTTCCTTCAGGGGCATTTTCAAAGGTATGCTAAATAATAAGTTTGTAAAATTGGCTAAAAGTGTTACTGCAGTTCCCAGTTTCAGGGTGGGAAGTTTTTTGTATCAACATACATAGCAATTGCATTCTGTCCTGTAAAGCACTTATAAACTGAGTTATCTATCTCTCCTCTATAAAGTGTTATGCAAGTCAGCCATTAGAAGCCATTCAAGAAAGCCTAAGTCAAATATGTCGCTTAGCATGTTGCATAAATTCAAAAATAAATAGGGGCAGCTGACTCACCTGGTATGATCAATGTTACTTGACCAATTCAGTTTATTATTCATATATAGGACCAGAAATTAATGTGTGATTATGTTTTTATGCTACAATTATTTATTTGTGGGTGCATGGATGCATATGTGTGCTCAATTTAACCACAGCCGTCTTTCTATCCTAGCCACTAAACACTGAAGCAAGTTGCATTTCCCTGTCATTGTTAGTCGGGTCCTGAAGCCTGGCTTTCATTTGAAGTTATGTTTATCAGTTTTCTTTAGACATTTTTAATGAACACAACTTTTCTTTTGAAGGTTATACAATGTTCTGTCATGTTTCAGCAAGATAAAAGTCTTATTTCCTGTCCCTCATTTAATTATGTATCAGTATTATGTATTAATGATGTTTCAAATGTTGCTTCCCAGTAGCAAATTTGCTAGCAATACTTAGATCAAAAATAACATTTGTAAGAATGTATATTTAAAGCAGTATTTCCCTGTAAGTATTATTTAAATATTTTTGATGAAGTAAACACTGCCATAGGCAGTAGCAAAACTCTGCGAAAGAATTAGTAATCATAAAAATATTTACTCTCTGTTAGGCCTATACATATCATCCTGATATACCTAAACAGTTTGAAAATATGTATTTCACTTAAATTTAGGCTCATACCATTTGGTAGCTCAAAGCAAAGATAAAGATCTAAGTAGATTTTAAATTTTGCATGCAAGTGTTACAAGTATGAACACACTATCATTTCCCAAAGTTTTGTTAACTTTGCAGTAGTCGCATGGACTACATATGTAGCCCAAATTATAATTTTATTTTTGGCCATCTTAAATATTTTTGAATGCTCTGTGCTTATAGTGCAATTCTTGATGCCATATGTTCGCAGTGTTTGCAAAATAATAAATCCAGATAACAGTTTTTTTTTTTCATTTATGACTCGATCATTACAAAATCACAACACTGATTCTACATCCAAATCCATATGATACTATTCACCCTCATCACTATCAACAACTTCGGACTTTCATTAGCACTTCTTCTAACCACTGTTGCAGTATTTTTTTCTCTTCTGCATTACCTACGCAGAAAAATTTTTGCTTCTCTGTCCTTGCAACATTTGTAGCATGAGTAGTCATGCCTGCTGTTATAAATCCAAAATCTTACTGATCTATAAAAACAAACAATGTTCTAAAGGCAAAGTAATCCCCCACCTCTCTAAACTCACTAGGAGCTAGCTGTGTGTGAACAGAAACAAAATTAATGGTTTACACCTGTAGCCCACACGACTACTCGAGGGTTAATATCAACAAATGTCGCCACTATTGGTAATGAAAATGTGACATCCAATCTCTTCTAATAGATAATATGATTACATACAATTTATAATATTCTGATATTAGTAACTTGACGACTTGCATGAGTTTCTTGCTGTGAATAAAATATAAACAGATGGTTGCAGGTAAATAATTTGCAATTTGAAATAAATTACATAGCATCCAGAAACAATTTATTATAAATAGCCAAATATGGAAGTTACAAAACATACACAGGAAAAATGGGCATCTTTAATATAAAGTGTACAAAGTATATGTGACAAATATTTTACCTATTATAGCCCACTGTCAGGAGCTTTCTTTTCTTTAAATCTGGATGGCAATCACTTCTGATTTTTGTGTAATTATTCAAAATAATATTGCTTAGGATTCCACATACCATAGTGAAAACTGAAAGTGATGTCATATCACAATTTTGACACACAGCATTAAAGTCAACATAATAGTCATTGGATCTTAAACTTAAAAGTACCAATGAATTTAAATTGTTGTTGATGCTTTTTAAGAAACTTATCTAGCAAATCATTGCTGTTCACAATATATTAAAAAATAATCACAAATAAAATAGAATATACTTCACTTCATCTTTTGGAATACAAAGTCCTTCCCTTTGTAATTTATCAAAAATGTATCTCCTATGAATGTGCCTTTACTAGCTATTACAAGATCTACATGAGACATATAAGACAGTTTCTTAATTACACACTTAGCTGCATAACCACAAACGTACACTCTTTCTGACTCCCCAGTCTCTCATGTCTCTAGGTAATCTATATTTAATATCCCCTAAGTAGTCAGTTTGAAATTTGCCCATAAGGAAATATTCTATTGAAAAATTCTGAATATAATAATGAACTAATTCAATTATTGTCAAAAGTACTTTGATGCAGTGCTAAATAAGTGTCTTTACTGAGTACCCTACAATTAGATGCAAATTCTATCCAGAAAATCTATAAAAACTCTCAAATATTCAACTTTTTTATTATCAAGGCCAGTTATGGGTGTTGCATAAAAATTCACAAGTACCCTCATAACCATTGCTGCTTCCTAATACAGCAATAGCAGAATCACGAAAAATGTACATAATAAGCTAACATTTTGTCTCTAAATTATTTGAATACAGCGATTATTGTTAAATTTAAATGCCTTTTTTTTATGGCTGTCCCTGTATTGTGAAATGCATGTAAATGGCTAAATAGGCTTTTTTTTTTTAGATTACCATCAAGAGAAGGGTATGCAAATGCTTTTTCATCTTATTAGTTTAACCAATAATTACGAATATTTTTAAAGGGGAACAAAACGCAAAAATCATGTTTCTTCCTAAATGTAGGATATGAGCTGTAAAATGCAGTGGTAAGATTATTTTCGTACTCCGCCACACCATTATCACTGCGCAAGCGAAATAATAACCACCTTATACGTCTTAAGAGCCAGACATGTGCTGGAAGCAGTTGGGAGATCACAAGTCAGTCATTGCTGCACGTGCAGTAATATGTTTTCAAAAATTGTTCTTGTTGATATTTAAGTTCAAGGGTAGTGTATTTAGTGGTGGTGTTTTAGTGATGGTGTTACTGAGTCAGTTTATTATTATACAAACAACGTAATATGATGCGGTAATTTGTATCACAAATTACTTAAATGTAAATAATGATTGTAATATGAATATGCATTTTTATGTGACATTAATTTCAGATGTTTATTAATTGTAAATATTGTTGGAAAGTAAATTTATAAGGCTTTACTGAAACTGTCAATAATAGCGCAATAATGCAGCGAGGGGGTGAGCTGTTTATCATTACTGGGAACAAGGAAGTTACGTAATGTTTCGCGCGTTTTCGGTAGAACCTTCTAGAATGTTTCCCTAAAAGCAATATGTATTCGTGGTTTTCATTGGATATTAAAATAGACGCTAATGTTGGCGCGTTTTATTAGCCAATAGCAGTTCATTTATAATCTTTAGGCATGTCGAGGAGTGGGAGTATATAAAGCCAGGTCCGAGGTAGATCCCCCCCCCCCAGTTCAACAAAATTCTCAATACATTACACGTCGGTCCCCCAGTTCAACAAAATTCCTAGCACATTACACGTCGTCTTAAGTTCTTCAGTTCGTCAAAAATATTTGTATGAGATACGTCGGCTATAAATTCACCAGTTACGGAAATCTAAAGTATTATAAAGTTAATTATACACAAAGTTGAAATACAGAGTTAAAAGTGATAAGTAAGAAGTTATTACAAACAGTTTCAGTTTGGCGAGTATCCAGATCAATATGTAAAAGTGAGAGTGAACGTGTTCGACAATAAAAATTATAAAAACAAATTTCTTCATTAAGTGTAATTTTTGGATAAAAGATTCCTTTCCGTTTCACAACCTGTATAGAGATACATATTCTACCAAGATAAGATGATAGCTAGCCGGAGGACAATATACAAAACTTAAAATTCTTTCGAAAACTAATTGATGCAAATTGCTAACGCCAGGTGGAGCTACAAACCAAACAAAATGAATGACGTCACAAGATGGCAACGCATGAAGTAAACACGATATAAGATCTCCAAGTTCTAATAATTTACGTAAGAAACATTCCTCTCACAAATATTGAAAAAATAAAATGCCTCAATGTTTTGCATATGACTTTAATGTGAGAAGGGAAATACACAAGGGAACTCATTTTCACGCATTTCAAACAGACAAATCTCCCAAAAGATATAGGTTATGGGTAGAATTTTATAAAAGAAAATATTTTTTACCTGGTGCCAGTGTTCATTTTATGTTCCTTCCATTTTAAGGGCAGGGATTATGAACACACACAGTTATTAAAAAAGCAGCTTATGCCAGATGAAAATTTCAGAAGGCCTTTATTAAAATCTGGAACTATTCCTACTACAAGAAAAATGAAGGCAATTTCCGGATATCAAGTTCTAGTAAGGCAATTGATCCTTCACCATCTTCATTCAAGAGCAAACGACAAAGAACAGAACGATATGTGGCTAGAAATCATAAAAGCATAGTTTCTGAGTTATGCGATGCTGTTATTTGCAGTAAGACAACGAAGACGATGGTGATAAAAGTAGTGAAAGAGAATTCAGAATAGAAGTGATTGAAAAACCAAGAATTCAGAAGTACAATGTAAACTAAGTACTGAAATCATAAGGAAATATATCTTATAGGAACTTGAAAATATCTAAGAAACAAGCAATGATGAGGAAGATCAGGATAAGCTGAATGAAGTTTCTACGAACCTGATACTTCAGATTCTGATACAAGTGATAACGAGGAGGAAGAAGAAGAAACTTTCACTATACATGGAAATGAAGCTACAGCGGAATATTTCATTGTTGCTTGACATCTCTACTTTTATTTTTCAAGGTATAGAAATGAAGTCAAAACAATTTCTCATTACATTAAAGGGACAATGCTATGTGTTAAAACAGTGTGCAATTGCGGCAATACATTCACTTGGAACTTGCAAAATTAACCAGCAAAGGAACCAATGTTTTAATAGCAAGTTCTTTATTATGATCGGGTATATTGTTTCAACAATTTAAGTCCTGTAAATCATTGGGTTTGGCAATGTTTTCAAGGCGCACATTCAGTAAAACCATTCAAAACATGGCAGCACCAGTTGTTAAGAGCATTTTGGGTTCAGGAAAGAAAAAAGAACTTGAATTCATTAAAATGTTCCTTCCTTGTTGGCAGGGGATGGGCAGTATGACTCCGCAGGATTTTCAGGCAAATGTCTAGTCAATTTTGTCATGGATTTAAATTCCCACAAAATTATTGATTTTGAACTTGTTCAAAGAGGTATGGTCAAAGGCGATTTGGAAAAGGCTGCTTGTGACAACATAATGACTAGGTTTGCAATACAGGAAATTGTACAGTTGAAGTTTTTCACTACAACAGACATAAACTTGTAAGATACCTGTTAAAACTCACTATGCAGAAGTTGAACATGAATGTGACGTATGGCATTTTATAAAAGTGTAATGAAAAACAATAAAATGGTAGAAAAAAATACCCAGAGTTGATGGCATGGAAAGCCAGTATAAATAACCATTTAGGGTTGGTTGTGCAAAACTGTAATGAGAATGGTACCATATTAATTGAAAAATTACAGCAATTCATCATATCAAAAAAGGATATAAATGGCTAGAAAACAGTGAATGGAAATTGTATCGGTATTATGCTTGTTTAAGTAATGTTTCTTTGTATTTGTTAGCCCCACATTTGGAAGCCAATTTGCGAGAGCAAATATGTGTTTTTACTTCACGCGTTGCCATCTTGTGACATCATTCTTTGTTTGGTTCGTAGCTCCATCTGGCGTTAGCAATTTGCATGAATTAGTGTTCGAAAGAATTTAAATTTAGTATATTGTCCTCCGGCTAGCTATCATCTTATCTTGGTAGAACTTGTATCTCTTGCAGGGTGTGAATCAGAAAGGAATCTTTTATCCAGAAATGATACTGATGAAGAAATTGGTTTTATAACTTTTATTGTCGAACACGTTCACTAACACTTTTTACATATGAATCTGGATACTCGCCAAACTGAAACTGTTTGTAATAACTTGTTACTTATCATTTTTAACTCGAGTACTTCAACTTTGTGTATTTTTTTTAATGTATAATACTTTATGATAATTCTCGTAATTCTGCTGCGTGTAACTTGACGAAATGAAGGACTGGCTGACGATGTGTAGTGTACACGAAATTTTGATGAACTGAACGGCAAGCTACCTCGGGCCTGGCTTATTTATACGCTTGCCTCAAGATACGCCTAAAGATTATAAATGAACTGCTATTGGCTAATAAAACGCGCCAACATTAGCGTCTATTTTAATATCCAATGAAAACCACTAATACATATTGCTTTAGGAAATGTTCTAGAAGCTTCTAACGAAAAGGCGCGAAACATTACGCAACTTCCTTGTTCCCGGTAATGATAAACAACTCACCCCATCGCTGCATTATTGCGTTATTGTTGACAGTTTCAGTAAAGCCGTATATTATTATTTACCAATAATAATTACAATTAATAAACCTCTGAAATCAATGTCACATAAAAATACATATTCATATTACTATCATTAATTACATCTGAGTAATTTGTGATACAAATTACCGTATCAAAATCTTGTGAACATGATGAATTGTTGGAAGAAGACCAGAGAAATAAATCGTGGATTAAAAGCAAATCAAACATTTATCATGCTCTGAAGAAAATTATTTTGGATAGCACCTTCTTAAAAGATTTGCCTCATATTTGACATTATATACATACTGGCAGTTTAGAAAGTTATCACAGTCATCTCAGATATCTTCCGGAAAGAATAAATTTTTCATATAATGGTCTTCAACTTAGATCCATGATAGCAGCGCTAGATCACAATTTCAATGTAAACCCCAAAAAAAAAGAAGAAAAGATTGGTGTCAAAACTCAGGATTCCAAAGCATCTGGATCTTGGATCATGAAAAATAAACATGAGGAATCTAACGAAGAATGGAAAGTGCTGATAATGCATGAAATAAAAAAAGTCTCTGCACGCACATTGTGTGGATCCATTACCAGATGCAGCAGTTGATTTGTCACTACCGAAGAATATAACTCCCACGCTTCGACCTCCATTAGAGTTACTACGATTGAAACACTTTTCACGTTTTCAGTGAACAGATAAAAAGGACGGTGATAGACATGTTATACAATTTTAAACAATAATACTGGTTTAATTTAAAACTTACTATTTTTAATTTGTCTATTTATTAGTGAAGTTGGAAGCCTACATATAATTCACTGGGCTCTGGAAAAGCATTTCTAATACTAAGCACTACACATGATGGTATGACAGCTCTTCTTCTGTATATAGCAGTCCATGAGTTAATCCACACTGTAATATATTTACATATAAACAAAAATACTGGAACACATGTGGTACTTAAACAAAAACTGCTACAAGAGATTGAAACATGCACTTCTTTAAGTGCAACAAGTGAAAATTTACACCTACTCTAAACAATGCATTAAATGGACATGCTGGTACAGATTTTTACTGTGAGAAATCAAAACTTGTGTGTTACTAGTGTAGGCTCATGATGTCTTGGAAGATGCAGCTGCCCAATGCTTTTTCTTTCTAGCTGCGTATTTTTTGTGCATTTTGCCTATTTCTTTAATTTAAATCTCATTCAGACAAATATTCTTGTTCGAACATACAGCAAAATAACTTTCTCCTGGACCTCTGGAAACTTAGCTTTTAGCAAAGGTACTAGTGTTTTAACACATTTTTTAAATGGTTTTTCCGTGAAATGTGCAAAATTCTATTTCAAACTGCACAATGTTGTTTCATTCCTGACTTGAATGTTTAAAACCTCCCTTGGAAATAACCTATATACAGTCCTGTTCATTTGCTATGGATATTTGTGTAATCTGTGAGCTCGTGCTAGAGCTTTGTAATACCTGCTTCAAAAACAATTTTCTTAATATGTTTTTCAGATTCTTCACACATGAATGTGATATAATATATTTTAATTAATTTTTTTAATTATCTCATAATATTTATACTACTTTTTGTACTTGTACAGTCATTATATCCATATATAAATTAACTTTATGTATACTAATTTTAATAAAATACATTTCAATTTTAGGTCATCATTTTATCTAATTATGTCATTTTTAATAATTTTAGCATAATTTTTAAAACACTTTTAGGTCTTCAAATCCAGCTCCTTTACCTTTATTGCCTCTCGTGTATTTCTGTTCATCTTCCCAGTATTTTTTCTCAAAATATTGATTTCACATTTCACTAAGTTTTCCAGGCTATCTGGTTGAAATGTGTCCATGTGTTACACAAAGAACCAAAACTAAAATACCAGTAAGGTTTGCATTTTCCTTGCATGATACTAGCAAATACCAGATTACAATTGACAAATTCCTTAGTTATTTTTTTAAAATTAAACTGCAACATTAGGCTTCAATGATTGATAGTACAGTGAGCTTCAAATGTTTTCCGATGGGCCAAAAAGGTGTGGAGGAAGAGGGGGAAGAAATTTCTTCTCGACTAGTCATGCCTGGCTATAGCCAGCGTGCCGGTATCGTCTCAAAGGTCGCATTTATTTCTGTGTATGCATTCAGCGACCTGACTCTAAGAAGAAAAAAGACGAAACCAAATACTTTTCTCTGTACTAGAAGTATTCAAGCAAAATAAATTAACATATTCTTTGCATAATATATTGTTTAAAAATCAAATATTGCACTCTTTATGCGGGTGCTACACAAGTTTAAGATTCAGTAATTTTCTTGAGAAACAAGATTCGCATAATGCGTATCTTGTATTTAACGTTTGTTGCTAGTAATAAATAATAATAGTTTCATTAATTATCACCAATAGAGCGTTCTACGCGTGCTCCGAGGGTATTTATTACCTTGAATATAAGTTCGTTTTGCTTTTTAATTGTCATAGATACAGATCACAACGTTTAGCGCTAAGTGTGTAGTTCCATACAGTTGGTACATTCAGTTCTGATAATATTCAAGTAATGTTTTAAAAATATGGCAGCAAAATTAATATTAATGTCAAACTGTTGAAGCAGTTTGGAAACAATTAAATATAACATTAAATTTTCTTCAAAATGAGATAACGAATAAAGATTGTTTTATTTGAAACATAATTCCCCTTATATGCACACTCACAAGTGAAAAGAAGAAAAACCGTGCCAGTCGTATATTGGACGTAGAGTAAAAACACCTATTTAGGTATTGTATGCAAAATGTTAATAGATACGAGGAACCAACCTTTAGCGCAAAATATGCAGTTTCTATATAGCTGTTTTATTCGTTTAGGATAACATATAAGCTAAATTTTCAAAATAGTGACCCGAAGTGTTAATGCAGATAGGTTGATGTGCTTTTGTTACAATTGGTTCATTTGAAAGCACTCTATTCTGAAAACTAAATTGTTTTCAAGTTACAAATATGAAGATTGCCCAAAAGGCTTTGTATTGCGATTCACGTTCTGAATTCTTAAAATGCTTCTCTTCTCTGGTCTAGAATGGAATGGAATGTGTAACGGAGGGGACTCGACCCCGATCCAATGAATGAGGATATTGTGCTCGAGGGTGCGCGACACCGAGCGGCCGGAACCAGAATTGACAGCACAGCAATGACAAAGTTCCTAAAATTTCCAGATTGAGACGCCCTGACAGTTGGGCAGGCAAACTGGGGACCCCACCCCAAACAGAGGGTCTAACGCCCCCCAAGAAGCTGTCCTTATACCCTTGCAACCAGCCGAAGATAGAGAGACGGATAAGGTTCCACAGAGAGAATCCTTTTTCTGTACCACGCCGCACCGGAATACCATCGCAGACACTTTCAATCCTGAAACAGACCTAACGGTGTTAAGGATGAATGGAACGAAATACGGGGGCTGAGAGAAATCATATCAGCATTCGCCTGACGACCCGGGAAAACTCTCGGAAAAAAACCATGGGTCAGATTGGGTGATAGCCGGGAAGTGAACTAGGGATCTCTCAAATGCTAGTCGCACGCGTTACAGCGGCGCCACCTGGACGTAAACTGGAGGATCCGTAGTTCAAATATCGGCCTTGACATTGCATTTTTCAATCTGATTCTATCTTTCCAACCTTGTCCTACACACGGCTTGAGTGAAAGTCTTTTGTTAATTGCGATGAAACTGCAATTACAAATTTCGTTGTAAGTATAAGAAGAATGCAGTAGCTCAAACGATAGTCAGATTTTTATGTGGTGTCTTTGAAACTCCACGCTCTTTGCATTACCACGAGAATTATATTAGGAAGAATTATATTTAAATATAGATTATACTATTATTTTAAATTGAACAAACTAACGTGTTGCATTCACATAACTTTCTCTTCTTACCATTCTACAAATTCTTTTTTCTAAATCTCATTTTTCTGTCTACTTATAATCCAGATAAACTTGCAAATCGCATTTAGCTCATCTGTGTGGTGAGGAGGTCTGCCTCACATTAAAGAGGTCCCGAGTTAGAATCTCCGTTAAAGTAAAATACCTGGTAAAGCTTTTTCCAGGGTTTCCTCTTATCCTGAGAGGATGAATGTTTGATTGTAATTTCTAGTGACCTCGGGCCTATTTGAGCATCATTTTAACCATTTCGTTCATTCACCGACCGTAATGGCCTACCCGGTTAAAGGACGTAAATTAAATACCAAAAGAAAAAGTTCACATTTACACGTTTCGTTGTAGTATATGTAGATAAAGCGATAGTCACATTTTCAAAAAGCATGTCACTATGTGATGCTCTGAAATTCCATGCTGTTTATATGACCGCGACAAAAACAAAACGAATAGCGACTTCTCAGTTACAAAAATTATTCAAACCAATAACAAAAAATATTTGGGAAATAGTTAATCTCATTATATATATATATATATATATATATATATATATATATATATATATATATATATATAACAGACTGCGTGGTTTAACCGGGTCTGCATTTCTTGTGTATCAAAATTTGTCCAATCTTTTAGAGTTTACCAATTATACAAAAGTTATTCAGAATGAAGAAGGCTTTAGAGACTCTTTTCAGTCAGCTCAAAATATATATTTCGTTTGTCATGAAAATATTTTAAACAGTGAGTATTTTAATCAAAATCATTAGAGCCATTTTTAAGAAAATAAATTTCGAAATTTTTTCCATGTAAAGGGTTGTTCAGGATGGGGAAATTTTCTTAAAAATCCTTGTTACAACTGTGAAAGATGCTGAACTTAAATATCAAGTTTGGTAGTTAGCCGACTTTTCGCTTTGGATTTATGTCGTTCACAGAGACGCAGGCAAGTTATTAGCCTCAGCAGTTATTAGTCGCAGCAAAATAGTCCGATCCGCTCCCTCAAGATTTGCCATTTAATATCCGCAAGATATTCAGAGAACGGTCACATCGCGCTTTCAGCTGTGCTAAATGCTATAACCAGTTATGTTTCCTATCAAACGTCAGCCCCAGGAATCTCGTCGAATCTGCGAATGGTAGTAAATCTGGACGGAATCGGAGCGAGGGTGGTAATCGTCTCCTACGGCGCCAGAAGTTCACGCAGATTGACTTCTTAGTTTAGCAACGGAAGCCGTTTTAGAACACCAATCTTGGAGATTATCTAAGCATTGCTTCATACGGCGCTCCAAAAACGGCGTACGCAGAGAAGTACAATAAACAGCAAAGTCGTCTACGAATAAGCATGACGATACCACTGAAGGAACACATATACAGATAAAATTAATTGCTATAGAAAACAGTGTAACGCTTAATACCGAACCCTGAAGTACTCCGTTCTCTTGAACAAAAAGGTTCGAAAAAGCCGAGCCGACATTTACTCGGAAAACGCGGTCCTTCATAAACTCTTGCATGAACAGTGGTAAGCGTCCACGCATATTCCAGGTGTGTAGGGAACGTAGTATTCCTGCACGCCAACATGTATCATAAGCCTTCTCGAGGTCAAAAAATATCGCAACGCTTTCACAATTTTTCATGAATTCGTTCATGGTCCGTGTCGACAATGACAAAGGTGGTCAATTGCTGAAAGGCGCCTCCGAAAATCGCACTAGGTGTTGGTCAAAAGGTTGTGAGTTTCCAACCACCATACCAACTGCCCATTGATCATGCGTTCCATCACCTTGCAAACACATCTGGGGAGGGAAATAGGACGGTAGCTGGACGGGAGATGAAGGTCCTTTCCAGCTTTAAAAATGGGTATGATAGTGGCCTCCCGCCACTTTTAAGTAAAAGTGGCATCAATCCAAACACGATTATAGACTTCGAGCAGGAAATCCTTACCTTCAGGAGAGAGCTGTTGGAGCATTTGTAAGTGGATACGATCAGGTCCTGGTGCTGATAATCGCGAAGATGAAAGCGTGTGTCCTAACTGCACCATGGTGAAGAGGCGATTGTAATCTGAGCGAAAAAGGAAACCTTGAGATTCAATCTGAGTCTTAACAGGAAGGAACTCCGGCGAATAGCTAGACATTTGAGCGAAAGCACAGCTGACTGTGTTAGCCACGTCAAATGGCAATTGGTATGTGGGTTGATTTTCCGGCCACACGACTTAACTTATTCTAAACGACACATGAAGGTGTATGTTGATTAAATGAAGCTACAAACTTGCTCCATTATGTGTTTTTTGCAATCCTTTATAATGTATATAGACTTGGCACGCATTTTCTTGTATTAATTAGGTTATCCAGTGTGGGGCGACGCTGGAAAACCGTAAGAGCACGCCTGCGAGTATGAATAGCATTTTGGCACTCTTCCGTCCACCAAGGGACCGGAAATCGACGAGGATTGGCAGTCGACCATGGAATAGCTTGCTCAGCAGCAGAAAGAATTTTCTCTGTAGGATGTTGGACCAAAACATTTACACAGTCGTGCCCATTGTAATTAAACACAGCCAACTGTGAGTAAAGATTCCACACATGGAAGGTGGTCACTAGAGAGTAAATCAGAGATGACATTCCATTGCAAAGAAACTGCTAACTGTGATAAACAAACTACAATATCAAGGTGTGAAAAAGTGTTGTAGGAGTCTGAGAGAAGTCTGGGCTCTCTGGTGTTCAGAAGAGCTAGGTTATTATTGTCAAAAAATCAGCAATTAATTTACCTCTCGCACAAAGAGCCCCAAAGGGGGTGATGGGCATTAACGTCTCCCACCAACAGAATAGGCGCTGATAACTCAGAGACTAACTCTTCCAAATCAATGAGCGAGAGGTCATCGGATGGAGGCAGCTAAATGCTACAGATGGTAAATTGGATGGATGGAAGTGTAATCCTTACAGCGACTGATTGGATGTCAGACTTATGGACACAGATTCCACAAATATATCATCTCTGATGAGCATTATAGTGCCCCCGTGCGCAGGAATATCCTCTTCCGGTGTGAGATCACATCGTGCTAGGGATTTTCGTCTAAGTTGGAAGCTGTCTTGCGTTGAGAGTTTAGCCTCTTGTAAACACACGCACAAAGGCTCATACTTGTTGAGCAAAAGTTCAAGCTGTGGTCGAGTTTTTCTAATTCCACGGATGTTCCATTGTAGAATAGCCATAGTATTCATAACGGGATAAGCTCTCAATACCAAGAGTCCACTATTTTGAGGACAGCGGTGGTCGAATAAATTTAGCACCTTTAACGGAGGAAGGATCCTGCCTCCTTTTAACTGTCGTTCTGGCAGTGCGGGCATAAACCTCCTATTCCATCTCGTCCACAGGGGAGGACCCCTTTCCAATTGTAAACTTCGGTTCGAGAACCTCAAAACGATTGGAAGTAGAGATCGGCGAAGATGAAGATCGCCGATCCAAGTCCATCCCAGAAGATTCCTCAGATGAGGATCTCCGAGGAGACGATCGTGGAATTTTCTTGCCTTTAGATGTTCTGGATAAACGCTTGTTATTTTCTTTTAGAAAGTCTGTTCTTACATAGCTGGTCCTGAACCTCTTTGGTGATGCATCATGTATTATGGTCTTGCTAATCTTGTTAGTTGAGGTCGACGGTTTTGGTGGTCATTTTACCGATGTGGTCTTTTGAGTAACGGATTTGGCAGACACTGGTGTCGTTAGTGTGGATTTTAAAGGCTTTGGCTGTGATCTGGCATCAAGAACCTTTTCTGATATAATGGTCCCGTTTATATCGCTGGTCTGGGTTGCGATTTCCTGACTCGGTACCGGTTTAGATGCAACTAGGTACTTAGGTACCGGACCTAGGGACAGAGGGCTGGCGGACGTGCAAGACTTTCCGGGCTTCCGAGAACACCTTCTCCCTAACCCGGATCGCTCTTTCCTCTGTAAAACAGGGGCATTCTCTGGAACTAGATGGATGTTCTCCGCTGCAGTTAACACACGTTGGAGCTGATGTGCATTCTCCATCGTGAGAAACGACTCCACAGTTAACGCAGGTAGATTCATTGCTACAAAAAATCACTGCTGTGCCCAAAACGCTGACACCTATTGCATCTGAGCGGGTTGGGGATATATGGCCTCACTTCGATGACTTCATACTCTGCCTTAGTCCTTTGAGAGAGATCTACCCGATCAAACGTAAGGAACAGGGTACGAGAAGGCAGTAATTCCCTCTTTCTTTCCGCTGGACACGATATACCGCTGTTACGCCTTGCTCTTGAAAATTTTCTTGAATCTCCTCTTTGGTCATACCATCTAATGCACGGGTGTTTACCACGCCGCGCGAGGAGTTCAATGTCCTGTGCATCTCAACTTTACCCGGATAGCTGCCTAACATGTTTGCTTTAAGTATTTTCGCTGCCTGGTTTGCTGAATGCGCTTCAACCAAGAGCGTGCCATTACGGGATCTAATGCACAACTTAACCGGACCAGCAATCTTATTGAGACCCATTTGAACTATAAAAGGGTTCACCGATGTAAACTTTCTTCCTTCCTCTGTTCTATTTATAACTAAGTAGCGAGGACCACAAGATTCGATACTTCTTTTCCACTAAGGTTGGTGTTGGTTTTGGATTTTTTAGTATCCATAGCGGTTATATCCTCCACCATTACAAATATCTCCGATGGCTTGCTCACATCCTGGGCGCCCCCCCCAGCTTAGTTGAGAGTCCTAGCCTGGACATTGCTCACCTTAGGGTCTCACCTCCCAATAACAGATAGAGGGACCCAATCGCCTTCAGGAGTGTAACAGCTCATGTAATGGCTCTCCCCGGGACTGACCTTTATCAGCGGATACGAACATAGTCCTACATGATACTCAGGGGCTGGGAGTTACGCATTACCCAGTCACCCCTCGCGACTCCCCTCCTCCGTCCAGCGCAGCGGTAGCTGTCAGACTGTGTTCATGGAGGTAACTGATAACAGGTCAAACACACTTGTGGACCAAACTTTATTGGGTATTTGTCGAAGGCCCTCTCACCTCTTAGAGGAAACCAATCGAGAGTGTGACTCGGGACCCCGGGAGTGCCAATCTCGTACCTACCGTAGTAAGCCCCTGGGGGGAAGGACATTTGCCAGTAATATTATATTAGGTAAACCTAAGCAACAATATATATAATTTTTGTTTTATTTTGCTTTAATGCCATTTGTATATGAAGACAGTGAAAGCAAATCTAGGTTACAAGTGACAGTTACAATGCAGCTGTAATTTGGAAAAGCTATTGTCTTTAAGCTCAAAACTGCTTTAATTAAATGGACTGTTAATGGTGGCACTTTACATTCTCTGCAACATGAGGGTGCTATTTCTTAGTGTTAAAAGAACCAATTACACAGTTAACTGAAATCCTTGCTACTTTTTTGTTTATTTAGTGGATAAAAACATTTCAGAAAAAACATGTAAGTAGTTATATTCAGCTCTTAACAACATTAACTCCAAAATTGTAACTTTAAAGCTATTAACAGAGAATCATTAAAACCTACCAGAACACTGAAATAACTGCCTATTACCTATTTCACTTTTTCTAAAATTTCGCAACATGTTTCCAGCATTAATCCTCAATCTTTTAGTTAATTTTTCAACTGATGTTGAAATGAAACTCCAAATTTCAAGTAATGTTTGATGACGTATGGCAATTACTGTATAGTTGAGAGAAAGCTTCATACTATATTAATAGTGTTCCTGAGGGTAATCCTGCAACTCAACATAGCTAAATTCCCTTGACTCCAGCGTACCTCCGCTAGCTTGAGATGGTGACTGCGCTAAACAAAAGAAAGGAGATAAACACTTTATTAAGGCTTCAATAATTAATTAATAAGATTAATAGAAGTGCTTTGAATGTGATGGACTTTGCATCTACAACATCCATGACTGACATTTCATCACTAATTGCTGCATTAATCAAGAGTTTGAACAATAAAATGTCCTGTTATTTTTAACATATCCTCTGTTCATTAGAACATTTTATCAATTATTCAGCAACACAGCAGAAAATTCTTTAATTTTGTTAACATAGCACAGTATTTTCACCTATTTACTATAAAAACTTGTTATTTTATTTAAAATTTCCTTTTAATTAATCTGAAAACTCAATGGTTTTACAAAGAAATATTTTGTATGTTAAGATTACACAAACTGTGTATAAGTTAAACTAAATAACAAGTAAACCAATGGTAAAATTGTACAGACTGAAACATTGAAACACCTTATGAAGTATCCAATACCAGATGTTTTACATCTTTCTTTACTAAAGTTTGGAAATTTAAATGATTTCTTTGATAAAACAGCACTATTACTTTGAGCAGTTTGCAGAAGTGTTTAACCTTAGCACATATTACTAGGCCATGGAAAAATGATGTCTCCGAAGTAATCTCAATGTAATCTCAATGTGAAAAAGGAAAGACAAAAACATAATTTAGAAAGATGTGGCAACAACTCCAACATTAGCTTATGAGAGCAAAACGAAAATTGTGTTAAATATAATTCATTAACCTCAAGTCCGATAAAGAGGCCTCTGAGCAAAAGTACTGGTCTTTCAAGTCCAGCATAGAATGGGACGCTAAGGACCAAAGGAGTTAAAGAGCGTCCATAAATAAAACTCGATTTTAATTTGAGGGCGTCGAGTATTTTCGAGTAGAAATGGTCTAGATAACCGGTGAGGGTATCCTCTAGGCGTTCACAAGTGACATCGGCGTCACTGAGTAGTCGGGTAATGTGATGAAGGTAAGTCTGGAAGGGATACGGAGTAAAGACACTGTGTGGTGAAGATGTCGGTTAGTAGGAGTAATCCCGGACGTGTAGCGGTGTAAAGGGAAAAAAGGGTAATGATCGCTACTCATGGTACAGTTGAGGCGGAATAATTTCAGTTGTGGTATCACGTCCTATGTAGCAAATATCATGTCCGGCAAGAATCAAGCTGATGTAGCGATCCTAGCCGAGTAGTATAGGGTTGAGTAAGAATTTGCCACCCATGCTTCGTCGCCAGTTGTCTAGGGGAAAGTTGCGTCTCCGTTGCGGTGTAAGCGTCGAAGCCACCAAGATTAAAGTCGCCTACAAGGAAGTAATTCGAGAAACGTGCGGTAAGAAACCTCTCTCACTCTTGCACTGTGAATTCGGTGCCCGAAGTGTAAATTCCGACGAAAGTAATATCCACAAGCACGTCCCGAACCGTCTCGAGATGCGGTGATAATCTAATGCCCGTCTTCCAATTATAGACCCGAAGGCTGTCTGCGACACAAATGGCCACACCTCCCATGCCAGAGTCTGTCAGTTCTATAAATCACATACCCCGGGAGTCAAAAGGACTGCCCTTTCCTTAACCAGGTCTCACGATGATCACCACTAGGTGTTGGACACGGGCTAAATATGCTTGCAGTTCTGCCTTCTTTGGAACCACACTATGAGCGTTCCAATAATAAATTGTTGGCTGAATATTCATAGGGTAACACGCCAAAGCTTATAAGTGTAGCTGATGCTGAAGCCCCTGGAGGGCGTGCAGGACGTAGTCTTGTGCCATCATACACAGTTTTAAAAATAGCGTCAGCAGTTGTTGTAGGTTAACCCCGGACATCCCCGTGGGCACACGCGTCTGTGGTATATGCAGTCCGCCTTCAGGTGTCAGCACACTATCTCCCCTAACCATTTCCTCAAACCAAGTCTTCGTAGTCTCCCGAGACAGCCGACGTAGAAGGTCTCCCTCTATCATCTCCCCCCTGTTCGTGTGTTTCTCTGTTCCGATTATTAACTGCATGTGCTGCTTCGGGCCACCTGCCATGTGGTGTCCAGAGCTCCTGGACCTACTCTGGGGTAGTCGACGGAATAAGAGCATTAAATTCACGCTTGTTGCAGCCGGAAACTTCTAGGTGCCCCAGTCCACGTGCCACCATCATGAACCCGGCAAAGGAGGTGCTTTAGTCAGCATAGTCGAGAAACTTTCCCTCGGTTGCGTCCAGGGAGACGGAATAATTGGTGTACGCATAGCCTCCGCATAAGGTATTTGTCCGGTTCCCATCTATCGGGCTTCATAACGGCATACTGGCAGAACAGCAATTGTATTCGTTATCTGGTTTTCCAAATGATATGCCGAGCATTTCTCTTTTTCTGTGGGTAAATGTTCCTGTTTGCAATTTATGCATCGAAGTCTATCCGTGAAACACTTTGGTAGCGCATCCAAGTGATCCTGTGCGCATTTGAGACGTTTCCTGTTTTTACAAAGGTTTGCCCTATAATGGAATTTCCCACAATTCGTGCAAACTACAAGAGCCTCACCTAATGGTGTTGCCCAAATAGAGATAGGGAGGTTGGGTAGGAAAGCAAAAATGGTGGTTTAGAATTAAGGAATTGGAGAGTAATAATATGTTGAAGCAGTGCTTAGAAGTGCATTTAAAGCACAGCAGAGAGGATACTTGGTGCAAGTATATAGAAGGAATCTTAAATGAAATAGGTTATGGGGATATTTGGAGAGAGGGTCAGGAACTGGAGAAAGGGATTTGGAGAGGGGTAAAATTGAGAATCGAAGATATTGAAAGTCAAGGAATTTTAGGTAGCTTTAATTCCAAATCCTCTTTGTGTACATATGCAGAATTAAAAACAGTGTAGGAAAGAGCAAAATATGTTGATATATGTGACAGATTAGCATGATAAGGCCTAGCATGGGCGAGGACAGGAGTGGTGATGCTAAAAGGCTTAGGGGAAAGAGAGATACAAGGAAAGTGTTTGTTATGTAATAGAAAGCATAATAATTATTGGCATTTAATTTTAGAATGTGAAGGAACTAAGGATTCAAGGAAAAGATGGCAAAAGAAGAAATGGTCCAATTTACCAAATGAAATTATAGGCAGAAGGATGATGGGTGTCAAATGTAAGGGGAAAATATTAGAAGTAGGAAAATATCCAGGGTTAGTTAGAAAGAGATGGCTGAGGAAATATAGGAATAAGGAGTGAGAAGAAATGTAGATACCGAAAAGAAAATTAGCAAAAAAAGACTCAGTAGCTCGATAACCACGGTGTTTGAGCTATGAGCCCTTGGAAGCACAGCAACTCAAGGAAAGACAGAAAAGGTTATGTTAAGAGTAGTATGTAGGTTTTTGTATTTAAGTAAGTACTGGATTGTAACAACTTTATATAATGGCAAATGTTAATGAATATTCATTTATTTAGTTATTTAAAGGAAATATCTACTAAATATCTATCTATCTATCTACCTACCTACCTACCTACCCACCCACCTACCTACCCACCCACCCACCCACCCACCTACCCACCCACCTACCCACCCTCCCACCCACCCACCCACACACTCACCCACCCACCTACCCACCCACCCACCATAACCAAACCAACCAACCCACCCACCCACCCACCTACCTACCTACCTACCCACCCACCCACCCTCCCACCCACCTACCTACCCACCCACCCACCCACCCACCCACCCACCATAACCAAACCAACCAACCCAACCACCCACCCACCCACCTACCCACCTACCCACCTACCCACCTACCCACCTACCTACCTACCTACCTACCTACCTACCTACCTACCTACCTACCTACCTACCTATCCTCTGCTAGTAATGAAGTTACGTTTAGATATACACATAATAAGTAAAACAAAATTAAAAATGATACAATATAAAATACATTTACAATACCCTAAAGAAATAACATTTTAAATGGTATAGCACAACTTATCAAAATCATTGGAAACTGCAATTTTGATGGTCACGATATTCGTTACGAAAGCTCACTACACTGCCTTTTCTTGTAGTTTTTATTTATACAGTTTATTGTAATTCCCTTCTGCCATCGAACCAGTGCTCTGCTGATCAGGTATAGATGGAATCATTGCGGATGTTGTTCTCTCTTCATCAGCTAGTAGATAGGCAGGCTTCAGTCTGTCAATACCGATTTTAATGTATTTGCCTTTAATATTTATTGTGAAATATTTTTCTTCTCTCTTCACTACTAAACACGGTCCTTCGTACGAATAATTTAGGGCCTTTTTTCTCTATTCTTTTTTAGCAACACGTGCGAAATATGAAGATCTTTATGGACAAAAACTTGTTTTGATGAATATTTGACAATTGAAGTAGACTCCAGTTGTCTAATACTATTTCGAAATTGTGATACTAATGTATCTGGATTTACATCTGGTCTTGTAAATTGCTCAACAGATTCTCCAATAAGTCTAATTGTTGTTTCGTATATTATTTCGGCAACTGAATGGTTAGTAACTTTTTGAACAGCTGTCCGTAATCCTATAAGAACTGTTAACAACTCTCGGTTCATTTAATATTGTTGTGAGCTCTGATTGCTTTCTTAACTATTCTGTCACCGTTCCATTTTTCCATTTGAGTGCGGGTGATTAAGAGTGGTATGTTGAGGTTTTGCGCCACAGGGTATCACCAAGTTTCTAAATATTTACGAATCAAACTGTTTTCCTGGATCAGTTATAATTAAAATAGGTGTTCCAAATTGAGTAAACCAGTTATAAAAAAACTCGTGCTACAGTTTGAGCTGTAATATTGCACGAAGGTACATATTCTATCCATCCAATGAAACGATCAATGCCAGTCAGACAGCACACATTGCCCTCTGAAGGTGGTAATGGTCCAATGATATCTGTATGCGCTACGCAGAATCTGTCATATGATTGCTTGAATTCTCCAAGTTTTGATTTATTATGTCTCATCACTTTGTTCAGCTGACAATTAATACAAGTTTCTGTCCGTTTGCGGACGTCGATTCTCATTCCTGGCCAAATTAATTTCGAAGTAATGTGCTCAAATGCGTTTTTAATTCCTGGGTGTGCTAGGTTATGAAAATGTTGGAAAATCTTAAAAGCGGGTTATCTAAAGGATATTCTTCATATATATATATATGATGTCCTTTTTTAGTTGTCGGCAATTTCTTCAAAATTGTATCAATAACAATCTTTTTTGGTTTTAATCGGCTATCTTCCTCACAGAATCTTCCTCAGATTCACTGATATTACTGTTCTTTCCATTCGTTTTCCTTTCAAGTACTTCAACTCTGGCATTGGCACTTTCAATTACTTACTTTTTAGTCCAATTACATTGCACTGTTGCTACTTTAACCTTTTCTTTATAAGTCTGCTTTATTGTTAAAATTTGTATTGGTATCCTGGAACGGGAATATTAACAGTGGTATTATAGAGCATTTTGCATTATTCACATTATTTTCTAAATTCATAACTCTTTAAGACATTTTAGTGGAGGCTTACGGGAGTGTACCTATTAGTCGTGATAAATATTTAACCCTCCGTCAGGCGCGCGCTTTGGTAGAACGCCGTTAGTCGCGTGGGGCCTAGTAGACCCGTGCTATATTTTTAGTTGTTGTTGTTTGTATTTTTGTTTTCTTTCGTTTATTTTCTTTTTTTCCCTGTTTCTGCCTTTATTTAGATTAAGTGTACAAGGCTTTCATCAATAGGTATTATCTTACATCATAAAAATACAAGCTAAAATATGAGTACATATACGTTATAAATTGTATTAGAGTAAGTATAAAGAAATACATTGTCATTTCCAGGTATACACACAACTTGTAATTTCAAATGTTCAGTTACTCAGAATCATCTACTATTTCACCCGTGTTTTCCCCGACTAAGCAACTATCGCAAATAATTTTAGCATATGTGCTCAAACACAGGGGGGTGTTGCATTTCCCACATGCATATTTAGTTTTGCAGTTCATTTTGTCTTTATTGCTGGGTTCACATCGTTTCCTTTTCAATGTGCATAGTGGTAAATTTGACAACTCATCTACGCCGGATTCTTCAGGTTTATATTTTGTCAAAAGTCCTTTCAAATCACTGGATAGATTTGATGCTGTTGCTCTCCTTTGTAGCTGTTGCAACAGTAAAGCTAAAGATAGCGATTTCAAATACTCCTGTCTTGTGGAATATTAGTTTGGTTTCCAAGGAAGATAACCCTAGAATTAATACCTGCAGTGTTCAAGATATGGTCAAAAATTACCATGGGCCACCTTCTCGTTGTTCTGACTACATTGTATGTAGCACACAATTTATCTACTACATCAACTCCACATTTAGTGTCGTTGTAATGCAGGATAATTTCAGGCTTTTTCTCAGCACCTTCTGATAACTGTGTGGATGAAACTTGTAGACTTGAGAGCAAAACTACTGTTTTACCCTTTTTTGGAACATATGAAACAAGCGTTTCATTTTTTGTGAAGCCAAATACGCTTTCGTACTGACTACGATCTTTTGGAGAAGTGAAATTAGTGGGTAATTCTTTTTTGTTCTTTCGCACTGTACCGACGAAAGAAAGTTGTCTTTTGCGCAATTCATTCACAAGCGATACACTGGTAAACCAATTATCTGCAGTAACGTTTCGTCCAGTGCCAGAGATTGGTTCAGTTAGTCTCAGCACTACAGCCTCTGCCGAGTAAGTTTGCAAATATGGTCCGTCCGGCTGCTTTCCACAATAAATCTCCATGTTAGTTGTATAAAACAGTTTTGCATCACTCAAACAGAATGTCTT
Source organism: Deroplatys truncata (assembly GCA_030765065.1). NCBI lineage: Eukaryota > Metazoa > Arthropoda > Insecta > Mantodea > Mantidae > Deroplatys > Deroplatys truncata. Next base: position 107,769,951 of record CM060976.1, read on the forward strand.
TATGCTATACTTGTTTGGCTTGGATGGTATATATTGTCTAAAAGCACATCGACTACGAAATGCCGGCAACTGTTCGTCGACAGTGACATTTTGTCCAAGATAATAATGGTCCTGCCAGTTGTTCAGAAATAATGTAAACATTTCTCTAACAGCAGCCAATTTATCCAATCTTCGTCGCTCCAGTCTTGAGCTTTTGTCATCAAAGCGAATACAGCGTATTAGAAAACTGAATCGTTTTTCGGACATAGCCATTCGGAATAGAGGAATTCAAAGATCGGTTCTCCAAAACTCGTGAATATTCTGGCGTCCACCACGAAAAATTCCTGCCAGGTATAATAAGCCTAGGAAAGCTTTTATTTCTATTACATAGGTCTGCTGTCTCTTTCACAATCAAATTTCTGCTGCACACTGCTAATGTAAGTATTTGAGCTTTCAACAATCAAATCAACTATATCTTCGGTAACAAAAAGGTTCCAACAATCAATTTCCGTTTTCGCATTTTTGGCAGCCCCTACCACACCAGGAAGTTTGGTCAATATATTTTGAGCCCTTGTCTGTGTTATTTTCAAAGGTGTTTTTTTTTTCATTTTGTTCCATCTCTTCCTGTCAATAACAACAGAATGTATTGTCAATAATAAGAAGAAGAAGAAGAAAAAGAAGAATTACTATGATACGCATATGATGTTACCTACAAAATACATGTTATCACACAATCTGCTTTCATCGTCATGGTCAGTTTCTGAATCTAAAGATCTCGTTTCAAATTTATCTTCTGAATCAGAGTCATCTTATTCATATAAGTTGTCATCCACGGGCAAGGCATCATCATCGCAAAGTAGGGGATGTACTTCTTCCAAATCATTCGGATTTTGTAGATCGTACCTTTTACTCGTATTCATGACGAAGCACTAACAGCTCCTTGCAATAGTTAAGCAATATTGCACATCTAATGAGAAACAAATCTGTCAACAATATGTAACGAGAGCAGGCGCGCGGGGCCTGGTTGACCTGTGCGACACGTAACTGCTGATTATTCAGTCCTCCAGCCAAATAAATAAACAGATAAGGTTATCGCTGCAGCAAATAATCGCGTAAGGTGTAATGTTAGATGTCCTAGTCAGGCAATTGCATCGGTGCGTTCGTTCGAAAATTATAACATTTATATAATGCCAGGGGTCTCTCAGGCCCCTAGCGACTGACGGAGGGTTAATAAGATTGGGAAAGATATGGAATTCTGTGAGGCATTAACTTTCATTTTGCCTCGTGATCTCTACGTTTTCTCATTAATCAAAAATGTTTCTACTATTACCAAAAGTTCTTCCCAAAAATGTGAATCACATACGTGACTATTGCAAGAAAGACTCGTTATCCTTTCTTGGTACAGACCTCTGTCACTTAGAACACCGCAGTTTATCCTTTGGAAGTCTATAAAGTGTTTACCTTTAAAATTGTATCGTGAGCTACAACCAGGCACGAAATATATAGGCATATTCGTTTCTAAAAACTAAAACGTCAATCGAGATTAACAACTAAAATTCACCAGATTGTAGCACGCACAGCGACCACATACACAACAAAATTCCAATGCAACACCCAACAAACCGATACCAGCATTAACACAACGTTGTAAATAGTCACATTAGCGATTTTGCTGCCACCTGAACGAGGTACCTGATAGCTCTTGTAGAAATCTTACGGAATAGAGTGAAATGATTTCATTTCTTCAACTCGCTATGATTTAACAACCAATAAGATTGGAGGAATATCTACATTATCTGCCATTTACATTACTATTATTGCTATTCTGTAAGAAAACTTTCGGCTTTCCCAAACGTAGGGGCTGCCAAACAGACAAAGCTTAATACAAAAGTAAAGTAATGAATGACGCACTTTCCCAATCCAGTATTCTAATGTCATTCGCAAATATACAGATAATGCTGGCAATTGCTGAGATATTTTCAAACCATTAACCCCTCCCAAAGCTCTTATAATCAAAACCCGTTGTGTGTATGGTGAAATATATTTACCGATAACCACGCGGCCATAGCTATGACGGAATTAGCAAATATATTAAACTAAATAGTCAGGGGGAGAAAATTAAGAATAGGATGTGTCTTAACTCATCTGAAGGCTGCCTTAATGCCATCGACATGTGTGCGAATCACAATAATTTGTTCATGAAATTTCGATTTTCCCCCTCTGAGTTAATTTCAAACTAAGAATCAATAGAATTAATATTACTGCATAATTAGATAACAAAAGGAAAATCAATAGATTGAGCAAAACAAAAAAGGGTTAATTAAATTAGGTTATAATAGCACATGGTGAATTTGGAAAGTTAAACTGCAATGAGTTGGATTAGTGCAAGCAACAATATATTCAAATACTTAATTTTAACTTATAATTTTTGGTAAAGTTATATAGATGTTTAGAATAAATGCCACAAATAATGTGGTGTGTAGTGCAGTACTGAGTATAGACACTGCTTAGGTAATTTTGTGCGCATTGGTGTGTTGCTACTGTTGTTCTAATACCCTACAAAATACCGTCCTTGCGCCTGCGAAACCGCTATTTGGAGATTTTTCATAAAATCAGTTATGTGGCTTTAAAAAGTAGAAAAATGCCACGGGTAGACAGTAAAAAGCAGCTATGTGCATATGAAGCAGTTTTCGTGAGTTTAAGGAAACTATATAGTCCGCCATGATCTGCCTCTTAACATTGCGCATTTAAAATCAACGGTGTTCTATTATCCATACAGTGGATATTTAAAGCCTTCATTTATTCCTCACGGAACACATGGCGCAACGCACATGTCAAAGATATTGCAATAATTAAACAAACAATGAAAACTAATATCTAGTTTTACCGTACATAGCAATAACATACCCTATTCAGTCAATATGACGAACAGAGAAGGGAGGCTTGTGGAATTTAGCTTTGGAATCTTGGGTAGAACCCATTCAAAATTCCATTAAAAGCACATTTCTGTCGGAAGAATCCATCAGCATAGGTAAGTCTAATTAGGGCGAAAAGGTGAACGTGTGGCTGTGTAGCAATTGTCACCATTCCCAAATGAAGGGCATTTAAGACAAAAAGATACGCATATTTCAACTTTTAAGGCTTTGATTTCATTCAGTTGTATTTTAATTTTTGTAAGCAACAGTAAAACAATTCTGCTTGAAAATTGCTAAAGTGATAATTTTTGTTCCAGTCATACGTATTTTGGTGAATATTCTATTACAGGATAACATTTTCTTGATTTACCTTTTCGCAAAAACCAAATTGTTTTTAATAACAGCTACAAAGCAAAATGAAATTTGGATACTAATATAAGTAACTGTATCATGTAACTATTAAAGTTTTGGCATTTTCACAGTACCATTTTTTTCATAAAGTACTACTGAAATTGACTTTTGATGAGACAGTTTCCCGAAAAAGACGTATAACAAATATCATAGTTCCGTTCTTAGCGAGCTATTTCAGTTAAGTATTGTATCTTTCGTCCTCATCTCTTGAAAATCGAACTATATGCTGTAAATGCATGTTTTCACTCATAGAAAAGTGGAAACATGATATCCAAATACATCAGTCAGGTTTTCACTGTAATATTTACACACAACAATTACCTAGAATCAAAAGGTTACTTATTGTCTCAAGGTTACCTCATGGTTACCTCATTGTTAGCAACTTTTAACCTAATATTTCTACAGCTCCTACTTTATTAAATTACGTAATACATTCACATAACATTACTGAACATGTACATAATATAAAAATTAATGTAATGACTGTTACATGCATTTATATATTATATTATACACATGTTGATTTAAGGCGGACTGTTATTACATTTTATATTATATAATTTGACTGAAATCAGTTAAGTGTTAAAAATACTGCCTCACAGAGATGAAGTTATTAAGGAGCATGGTTATGACTGTTATCTATAAAGGGAAGATGGCATAAAAGTTAGGGTATACAGAAATTTTTTAATCTTCTGATGGCCTAAACATGATGATTTTGTTGCTTGGTTTAAGATGTTCAACAGTGATGAAGAAAGAACTGAAGATACGGTTTCAGTAAAAAGTACAACACATGGTGACGAAGCTCCTAAAAGCTAACTGAAATATGATTCAGTACAAATATAGCTAAAATTAACTCTGAAGATGCAAGCCATTATTATAGAGCATCGAGTACCAGAGTCTATGTTGAACCAAATTTCAGATCAATTTACCATATGAAGAAAGTCTACAAGGAGTGGTGTATAGAATCTGGTAGTGATTTTGTGGAAAGGAAAAAGAATGTGAAATATCGGAAAGTGAAAAAATATATGTTTAATCTGAGAAAGTACCAGTGTGATATCCGTGCTTCTTACACAGAAGGAAACAAATACCACAAGAAGACTACAATCTTCACAGCAGCAAGAAAGAAGCAACATACAGAGCACAAGATAATGGGTAGTATTAGTAAAAGCAAACCATGACATACTTCCGTATTAATAAAACGCAACGACTCAGCTTAGCGTGACCTTCGACTTTTCAACGACTCAACCCATCCTTCTAGCGAGTCACGGCTGTGGTCGTGATATTAATAAAACGGAACTGTGACTTCACTTTAGGTGCCATGGCTTGCGATTTCTTGAGCCAAATTGGTAGCTGTCTCAAACTTGAAAGCGATGACTCAGTTACAAGTTAACGTCAACCGGAGAAAAGAAAAATATTATAAAATGCCCCGGGATTCTGAAGATTATAATTATAAACAGCTTTATAGGTTTGAAAAAGAAAATTTGAGATGGCTCAACCGACATTTCCGTCCGGAAATTTGGAGACGGAAGGAAAGGCCCGCACTAGAGATGGAAAAATGATAATATTTCTACATGTACTACAAAGGGAAACTTTACTAGCGTGAATGCAAAATGAACCGGCTGTGTACACAATGTTCGCAAATGGAGAAATTCTTTTGCCTGCGGGTAATGACTGGCAATTCTGCAAATGCACTACTGCATAGAGATGTTGGTTATGGTACTGCACCATGGCTCATGACCAAATGTCAAAGTCCTACAACTGCAGAAGAAGGATCATACAAGAGGTGCATTAGCAATAAGCGAGTTATCATAGAACGATGCTTCGGCCAGCTAAAGCAGATTTTCTTTTTCCTTCAAAACAAGATAAGATGTACTAAAAAATACCTATTATAATTTACTATATGACTGCACAACGTGGCGAAATATCTTGGCGATGCAGATTTCGAGATTCCAGCTGTTCAGGTTGGTGGTGGAGAAGAAGAATTCAGCTTATTCAGCTGGTGATAAACATATCAGAGAGAGAGAGACAGAAAGAGAAGAAAGCATAGAAGGGATGCGATTGCAACAATGATACGCGCTCGTAATCAATGAGTAAACAATTCCTTTGCTTCATTATAATTATTGTTATTGAGTAAGTAATGTTACAATGTATTGAATATTACAATAGGAACAATTTAATCTTAATTCGCGAGTATTGTCACATTAAATAGTATTCCAGGTCCTTTATGCCTTTTAAGAAAAAATGATCAATAAACTTGAGTTTTATTTATGAACGCTCTTTAACTACTGTAGTCCTTAGCGTCCCATTCTGTACTGGGCGTGAAAGATTGATAATTTTGCTCAGAGGCCTCTTTATCAGGCTTAAGGTTTTTTCAGGTGCCGTAAATCTAAGGCACGGGACCACTGGCTTTACTTCCCTTCCGAAGGAAGCCATGCTTAGAACTTTTAAACCCTAAAAAATACATCCCCTCATACGGGTTTGAACCCGCGAACTCGTGAACTAGAGGCTAACACGTTAACCACTACACTACGTAGGAGCTTTTAAGTGAAACCTAGTAAAGGTTACAACAATAGAAACATTCAAGCGCGACCATAATACCAACTTTACAACACACTTATAGGTACACGCATGCTTAAAAATCCACAATTAATAATTGTAAATATAGGATTTCATCTTGTACATTCCCTCGCTCTCTTTGTTCTTTTGCAACTTTTCCCCCTTTAAAATTGTCATTTCTCGTTTGATTTTACTTTCTCCTCTTGAGCGTTTAACGCTGCTACTTGTCTCAGTAGCACAAATCTTTGTAGTTCCTTAAAGGCACATCTCTTGTATCTTCGGTCTCATAACCTTCCATCTCCTTTTACTTTGAGCCCTGTAGGACGATCAAACGTAGGTTTTGCAATAGATGTATATGCGAAAACCTCATCAGTATCAGGGCCTGCATTTTCTTGGGTCTCTGTGTTTTCCGAATTTGCTGCTTCAGAATTTGCTAGAGGATAATCAAACCCAATTTATTCTCCTCCTGAAACAATAATAGAAGCAATTTCATTTACATTAAAGTATAATTAGGTTTTCCCTATGTATACCAAATGCGTATAGCTTTTTTGTTAGATTAACATGTGTTTTATTACCTATTGTTGTGAAATGTATTTGAATTATTTTACGTTATTGTAACCTTCCAAAAATAGCAAAGAGTTTTGTAACTTTGAATTATTTTATAAAAAGGAGCTTTACTAGTAGCGTCAATAAACTGGAGAATAATCGAAAGCCGTCTTTACTATTCTTACCTGTTAACGAAGCTATAAATAGATTTGATTCCCCTTGAATAAGGTCTAAAAGTTGTTTTCCTTGCTCTTAAGGGCTAAGATCTTCTTGCCTTTCAGTCGCAGACCAGTCTTCACTTTTAAGCAGCTTTTTATATTTCTTATTTTCTTCGCTATCTGGTCTTATGTCAGGCGAAGATTAAGATTTTCTTTTAGTTTTCCTGCACTTCAGCCATAGCAGGTCTTTTTGAGCTTGTCCGCAGGCAATTGAGATTTTCTCATTATCTCTATATGGTAGGTTAATAAGTTAACAAAACGGGATGCAAACTACTTGCTTTCTTCAGTCATTCCTGGTGGATAAATGCCACAAAAACACTTAAGCTGAATCGAATGTTTATTGCCGCTCGACAATAATGCGTTTGCAATCAGGAAGAGGGGAAACACGAGCCAGTGACTCGCAATCATAAAGCCAAGGCTCAGTACTGAGGGAGCGTTTTTATTAATACCAAACCTCTGACTCCCGCCTCGCTGCTACCGACAACTCGATTTTGCTACAAGCCATGGCTCGTGCATCACGGTTCACTTTTATTATTACCTGCCATTGTCATATCCTCTGTCTCTGATTGCACTCTGGATGTTACGATGGATATGCAGAGTACTTTGGTTTGTCCAAACTGTTGGTTTGTAAGCCATGTTACTGTAAAAGAAAGCAGATACATAATTTCACGCTATATGCATCAAATAATGATGTGCATCTTTACGTGTGGCACAAAAGTGAGGGGGTGTTACTACTAATGAGTTCAAATCATGCATAATTAATTTTTAAAGAAGAATCGGAGTTACAATAAGTTAATTCTTATTTCATTTGGGTGCCCTTGTCAAAGCACTGGGTAGTGCGTTATCAGACCTCTCCAAGTAACATAATTTGGAAGTTGAACAAGTATTTCTCGAAAAAGGACATGGATGATAGAGTTGGACAGTATCCACTCCTCGTTCGAACGTTTATTTTATCCGCCTATTTATACTCCTACTCATTATGTGAGTAAAATGGAAGACGCCAAAAATAACCAAAGGAATGTTCCATCCATACATAATAAACTATGTTGATTATTCATTTTTAAAAGCTTTCAGGCATAATTCAACAACCTCTCTTCGATTAGAACTAGCAGAAAACAGGACAACCTACAATCGTCTACATTAGAGGACTGCATTTTAAAGTAGGTAGTATTTTCTACAAGACACGGGACCACCGGCTTTACTTCGCTTCCCTTCCATGCTAAGGATTTTTACACCCGAAAAAATATTCCTCGCCCTCCGCCGGGGTTGAACTCGCGGCCTCCGGATCTAGAGTCTATGTGGTAACCACTACACCGCGAAGGACGAAACACAATGAATCGTCTGATTCTGTTTGGAACTTGTGAAGTTGCTCTGTCAATATGATGAAAATCTGAGGCATGTATAGAAATTGATACTGTATTCACTGGATTATGAATTCAGTAATTCATTATACAGAATGGTTTGATTGATTCAGTCAGAAATGTTACAATGATACATATTAGAAACAAAATTTTTAGCTTTATCCTTACACGAAATTTGAGATGCAGGTAATTGTGTTTAGCTTTCGTGACGATTTGATATGTTACAACAGATGGAGAAATTCACGACAGAGTCCTTCGATTTTAAATGTATCTGAAAAGAGGACTCCTAATGCATTGTATAGTATTATAAATGATCTCATGAAAGGATATATAGATGTGGAGAAAGGTTTGTAGCACAAACTTATAACATCGCAGCGGTGGCGGCTGGCCATTTAAATGGTCTACCAGCTAAAGTGAAACACGCATTTCCACGGGCTCTATTTGTTCACGGTTTTGCTCACTGAATAATCTAATTCTTTCAAAAGCAGCATGTCAAATTAAAGAGCGTGGGAAATTTTTCCTCACTGTCAACGACATTGCTGCAGTTTTTTCTAAATCTACAAAAAGAACGCATGCTATAGATTTCGAGATACAGAAGATACTACCCCGTGTTTCACAGACACGTTGGAATTACAATTTCCGCATTGTTGAAATAATCCATGAGCACAAGAAGGAACATGTGAAACTTTTCAAAGTAATTTCTAGTTCTGAGTCGGACGAAGATTGGGATGAAGGGTCTTTTAGAGCAGCTCGTGTAATTTAAGCACTATGGAAGGCTTTAAATTCAATTCCTAATGGTAGAGTTTGCTAGCCTTTCCCAATTTTATTACAGACACCCTTTACAGCATTCTACAAGCTAAAGCCTGCGGATATATGCTATTGTGTAAATAAAGTCAAGGAATTTCAGAGAACCTTTGACAAACAAAAGCAAAATATTAGAGGAATTTTAACATAAAGTATATGAAGGTCAAGAACATCCAACAAAACGCCAAAGCGCTGCTGACACCGATGTCCTAAAACTCAAGGCGCATTGTAAACGTGTATATTGCGAAATATTTTATGCGATGTTACAGCGGTTGAGAGAAGGGTTCAATAATTTGCAGTCACTGCATTTTCTGGAGTTGCTGAATGTGAGACGGTTTTGTAAATATACAACTTGTTTTCCAGAAATAGCACTTCAATTTTTTGAAGAAAAAAACACATGTACTTCTTTTTTTATTTTACTGCATTAAGATCGCAACCAATCCGTACACATACAAGGTGGGCCATTTAATTTGAGGCTATAACTAAGCGTTATAGAAAGAAGTGTCCTTAAGAAACGTTGCTTGATATTATGGGGAAAGTAAATGTCATTAGTCGTGTTTTGTTTACAGGGCGTTGTGATAGCAATTCTAGGATGAAGGTTAATCTTCTGAATACCCTGATGGAACTTTTCCGTGTTTGTCACTCACAGCTCCCAAATTCTCGAGGAAAAAATCTTGGTGTGAATGGAGTAGTGAATTTTCAAGGAACATTCCTACATCCTAGCTTTTGGAAATGTCCAGGAGTTCATGAACTATGTGTCGGTAATTTTCTGCTTTTTTATTTATCAGCAATCCTTTCACTATTTCCGAAAAGCTTTCCGGGCAGGTATTTCCTTAGCAGTTAACTTTCTTTCTAATAAAAACCTCGGAATTTGGGTAAACAAAGGCTTCTCCGTTTTTGTCCATAGTCTTAACGAAGTTCTTCATTGGCCTAATTGTATATGCAGAGAACGTAGTAGTACTTTATTTGTGTCTACTAATGGAACATTAAATTGTGTTATTCTAGTTACTCTTAGAGGCTAATCATTTACAGTGTAGTGTGATCCAGTATTCCTAATTCACACAAGCACAGAAAGCAACATTACTTTATAAATCTCCCTTGTAGTCGTAATAAAATGGCAATGCCCTTAAAATCTTCACATATTTGCCAGCCGTGCTTGATGTAAATAATCGTACCTCACAGAATGGTTATACATTCGTGTGTTTCCTTCATTTTTCTAGTGAGTGTGCCAATAGTTATGATGGTTTAGACTTTAGTATTCCCGTTGTGGAACAACACTGCATTTAAGCTTTCTTAGAAGAGTTAATAAACAACCTCCATTATTCTGGGATGCGTTGAAATCCTAGCTAATTCATTAAATCATCTACATTTGTGCATGCACAAAGGGAATTTTTCATAGCATAGTAACTGAAAAACTTCTCATGCCTCTTTTTGAAAACTTAAATTCTGGTGCTGGAAGCTAGTAAATTCCATTATTCCAATCGCGATCCCAGCATCTTAGACTGCTATTTCGTAAGATTCATATCTCTCACTAAATCTTTTAGTCTGGACTTTTTGCCCAGGAGGAGTTTATTTTCATGTTCTGGGCTGTATTCCGCATCAAAGAAAGTGAACGGTTTGGGCTCATCACTTACTCATTTACTGAAGCGGTGTCTTATAAATATGTAGGTGGGGTAGGAAGTTGAGACTCAGGTCTATTCCACATTGAACCTGTTTCATTGCAGATGGAAAATTAGGATACTTAATATTGGATTTTTTCTTTTTGAATGTCCTCAATATTTGCTAGCCAGAAATAATGGTCTTCTGCATGTTTAGTTGGTTCGTGTCAGACCAATAGCATTGCGAAAGACATGGTGTGAGTTGTCACCACTTATTAAGGTTGGAATAACATCTTGTGCAGCACACGTCAGAAACACACCTCTTATCTTCATCACGAACATTACAGGCTAAGTAATAGAAAAGTGCTCGTTTAAGGTTTCTGTCATCCGATATATCACGGAATGAGATGGATCTACGATCAGAAATGTTTGTATTTAAGCAAACAGAAGAGGCCATTAAAGGTGTTAAGAATAAAAAAGGCCGTGGACCAGACAGGATCTTTTATGAAAACCTCAAAGCCGCACTACCATTATTAAAAGATGCAATAACAGTTGTTATGAATGAGTGCCATAGACTGGGAAATATACCATATAATTGGAGAAAATCGTTAGTCAAAATGATATATAAAGGAGAAGCAAATATCAAAAACCCAAATGCATATAGAGACATAGCGCTTGAATGCACGCTGTTTAAAATATGAATGGCACTCCTTTGTAAACGTCTGGCAAGAGAAGTAAATGATAAACTACCAGTAGCTCAATTTGATTTTAAGAGGAAGAAGTACTACCCAAGCTATTCAGAGCTTACAAATAGAAATTAAGTCAGCGCTTACAGTCTCAAAAGGCAAGCTAAATACTGTCTATCGATTTTTCAGCCTTTGACTTAGTAGGAAAATCATAGTTGAGAAACTGTAAACATTGGTATGTGAAAGCACCTTCACAAAGCGACTCATCTGAAATATTCTGACCTAACATTTCTTAGAGATGATTGATGGGAGCATGACCTCAAAGCTAACAAAAAATCTCAGGGGTGTTACTGGAAATGCCCTGAGCCTTGTATAATTATTTATCATAGCTACAGCAATTATCGCAGAGATCATACCAGAAGGGTCAATATATATGTGTATGCAGGTGATATGGTACTAATCTTAAGGTCCCAGGAAGAACTTCATAAAGCCTTTGATCTGTTGTTGAAATGGACGAAGAAAACGAATTAGATCTGAATGGGAAAAGACTATGTATGTTATTTAGAAAGGGAGGAAAACCAGCAATTTTTCACACAGAAGAAAGATCATTATAAAGCGTACCTGATTTCAAGTATCTAGACGTCACATTGCAGAGCACTGAAAATGTGTTCACTCATCACATCAATTACCGAATTATTGCAGCGATTAGAGCTATGAATGATATAAAACAATTTAATAAACCATTTACCAAAACTGCTCTGAAATTATTTCAGATAAAGATCACATCTATTGCGACATACGGACTGGAAATTGTCTGGCTACACCTAAAACTGAAACATCTGAAGCAGCTGGAAAAAACAAAAGCGAACTTCTTAAATAAAACTCTTGTGTCTCTACATGTACCCCCTTGAGATCGAGTATGAACTAACTGAGGAGCTGTTTTTCGTACAAGAGCTTCGTATCCTTTTTTCTTTTCTCTCCTTCTTTTCTCTTGGCCCGAGCGCCATCGAAGGCTTTTAGGCCACGCTAACAAGACAGAGCTTCGTATCAGGTTATTGATGTCCTCCACCGCTGGATAGGAACAACTCATGGAGAAGCTAAGAACAAAGAAGAGAGAAATGTGGACGACTATACAGTACTGCTATGATTTGTGATAATGGAAACGTGGGGACTATGACCTCAGGCATATCGTTGCGCGTTTTGCTGTACATGACTTACACCACAAGATATGCAAAGTTAAAAAGCTCCACCAGCCATACGCAAAGTGTATTATCTGTAAACGCTGTGGAAAACACTGTGAGCGATACCATGTGATGCTCTGTGCACTCGGAATGAATCTCTTATATCCTTCTGTAGTGAGAATTAATAGTGTATACCTTTATATCATCCCCATCGGACGCTATTCCTGTTTCATTCAAAATTTCTGTCAAGGATCGATGCTCACACTTTATAGTAAACTGCCCACGTGCGAAATGGAAATTGTTCGGGGAATTTACACAAGCACGACAAGATTTCCTCATTGCACAGAAAATTAAATTACAGATCACAAAAGCCGCTAGAAACCACTTTTCATAAGCAAGACAGAATTTGAACTGAACTTAAAACGTGGTTGTTCTTGAAGGAACCCCATCATGTTTGTCATTCCTTGCCGAGTGCACTAAGACAATAAATCACTCATTCTTCTCTGCTTAGCAAGCAACACATACTGTAAACAATGTTATTATTAAGCTCTGAATCATAAACGGTACAAAAGATAATAGTTATTTCTGAAAGCTTGTTTAGAAAACATCTGGAGCATTTATAGGTCTATGGTTCACTAACTTAAACTTTCTAGCAATTTTTATTTGTTTTAAAACATCTCAAATCACGATTTCCAGGAAAATTTACATTTTTATGTTCATATTCGTTAATAGCTCACAAAACGTTACTCAATATGCCTATCTTCATCTTTGTAGCAAAAACGTTGTTAACTATTGTTATTATTACAGTTAGTTTGTAAAATCTCTGCGTAAATTGCGCTGTCTCTAAACATGAGCATTTTTATAAGGCGGGTGGGTGGGTAAACTGTGATAACTGCCAAACTTACGTTTTGGGAAGAATGAATTTTAAAGTTTGAACAATTTCGCTAACTGTGATTTTTTGAGCTTTTACTTCTTAGCCGCCTTAAAATTTTGTTTGGATTACTCTTAACCTACCACTAAAACATTTAGAAGTCAGGTTTATTTTCAAAGGTTAAAAAGTAATCTAACATATGGATGTTGTGAAGTATTGGAATTAACACACTTTACGCACACGAATTTTCCCACATATAAAAGTTGACATTACTACAAGTATTAATTTGTAGTTTATAAGAAAGGTTTATTTTAATTGATTGTTGATGGAAATACTGTAACATGGCAACACAATACAATACAATAACAATAAGTGTATAATAAGAAACAGACATATACTACGGAATTGAATACGTTACACTGTTGTGACATAAACTTCAGTTATATTAGAAAAATTCCTTGTAGTACATTAATAAACTTTTGATGTTATATATAGACAATGGACACAATATTTTATACAAAAGATCAGTACATAAAAATATGTGAAAGTTCCTACTTTTTAAACACAGGGTTCTATGATACATCCTCAGCATCTTAAATATTGTCTGGGTACGTTTCTTGAACTGTAGCATTAATAGTTAGTGCGTGATAGAAGCGGTGGAAAACAATGACAAAACTTGAGTAAGTCTGTCAAATCCCTTCTCTTTTAAATGCAGAGATTGGTAGAGGTGCATTGTATGCCCTTGTTGGTGTAAGTGCACTTATCTTTCCTCATCTTAGGAAACCTACTTCTTGAAATTCCCTGCCATCCAGGCTAGTCTTGTATAGATTCACGAATAGCATTTCTTTAGTCACTTGACAGTGCCTTATTAGTAAAATTTCCCTTTTTTTCTAATATTACTGGCAACAGTTGAAAAACACTTATTGAAGTCATGAGCTACTAATTGAGAATGTGACACGAATCTACCATTTATATTTATGCTAAAGTTCCTATCTTTCCTTTTATGATCCTTGGATACATGCTTAATAATGTTCCGTATAGTTTTAGATTTATTTATAGAGATAATCGCTAGATTCCCATTATAAAGGTTTTTTGCCATTTTGTTATATATATTTTTTTGCAATTTATGTAATATTGTTTTAAGTTATCAGAGACACAATTTTCTTTGATTAATTTACTTAGGAAACGTAACTTGTCACTTGATACCCCGAATACCTTTAGTAATCCATTTGGGCTTTTTATTTGTGTTTTCTTTCATTATTTTAATAGGTATGGCTGTATTCAAATAAACCTTTAAAATCTTATTAAATGCACCATAACTTTCGTCAACATTACTTGGAAATTGAAACACGGCTGCCCAATTTTATTGGAGAGCAGGTAATTAAAATACTTAATATTATCTTCACTGTAAATTATACACTTCTTAAATTTTGATTGGATACGAGGAATTTTGGTGCTATTGCATTTTATTGTAAATTTTTGGCCTTAGTGGTCCGAGATACTGTTTCTAAATTGTTAATGTCATAGTTAAAATCATTATGTTCAAGATTAGCTGGTCTATTGTACTTCTTGATTCCTGAGCTACTCTAGTAGGAGAGTTCACAACATCTTCTAACCCAAATAAGCTTAATAAATTCATGGTCATTTTTACCGAGACTTTCCTTCATAAAATTTATGTTCAGGTCATCTACTATGGTTACACTTCTTTTCATTTTATAAAAATGATTCGGCATGATCTCTAATTTCTTAATGAACTCATTTATGTCACTACTGGAGTTTCTATACAAACAAATTAGTATAATCTTATTATCACTTAGTTGAACTATACTTCATTCAAAGACCTCATCGCACATTGGGGTATCAAAAGTGTATATAGGTTTTGCCATAATACTTTCTTTTACAAAAATACAGGAACCACCATTATTTTTAATTTTTCTGCAATAAGAGATTTCCCTTATATACCCGTGTAAATTTAACATTTCAATTTGGCTATCTTTTAGCCAGTGTTCAGTTAGTGTTATTATATCAACATCCTGTAGTTTACCATTTATAAATACCTCCAAACTAGCATACTTATTTCTAATACTTTGAACATTTTGATGAAATATTGTAAGCGAATTTGAGAAACACTTTTTAGTTGACTGCTCGTTTGCCCCATTCAACTTTACATTGACAATCCCTCCATCAAGCTTTGGCTCTGAATAGCTTTCACTTGAGTTTACATCCACCATTTGAGTCACTAGTTTTCCTTACACTCTGAGGATATAACATTATTTAACAGATTGCCAAATTTGCAGGATCCCCTTCGATTGAGATGGACCCCCATCCCTGGCAAAGTCATTATCCTGGAGAGCCATAAATTCCCATCAACCATTAGACAGTTCCTTCTAGCACGAAGCCAATCCAGTTCACTGTTAATTCTTATAATTCTCCTGGTGTTAACATCGCGACGGCGGAGAACACCACATATAACGATTTTTACATCCGGCACCTGTGAACTAATGCCGCTTATCAGGTCCATAGCTTCCCCCATAATCTCCTCAGCCCTTACCCCAGGACTTATGTTGTTTGTATCTGCATTAAGTACCACAATTTCAGGCTTTTCTTCTTTTAATTCCATCCTTTCTATTTCATCTTGTATTTTCTGCAGCCTAATGCCTGTGAAACAGCGCACCTCGTAGGCTTTTTCCCTGCATGCCTCGCCAGTGAATTTTAAAATTGAATCACCCACTACAAGCACTGCCCTACTTTTTGCATACGAATATTCCTTTTTTTTATCCCCAGCATCGCCTTCTCCTTCTTTCAGAATTCAAAGCGAGTTTTAGTTGGCACATTTTGTACACGGAACTATTTCGCTACGCTTCCAGATGTCCCCCATTTTGTCACCGTTGCGTAAGTTGGATTTACGCAATCGCCATTTGTTTCTTCCTGAGTTCGTCAACTTCCTTTTTTTTTTTTTTTTTTTTTTTTTTGGTTCTTTTACTTCAACTTGAGCATTTAATAGATCCCTGTTTATCATGTTAATGACTAAATATATTAACGCTATAGTTTCGGCGTCCCTCGTGGCTTGTTGCACTGCGTGTGTATCTTCCGTGTCGGATATTTTAATGATGCCGTTTTTTATTCTGCTATGCTTATTTACACTTGAATCCGACGTAGTTTTACACTCTGAACATGCTTCGAACAGTTCAGTTTTATTAACTTCTTCCTTGTTTACCGATTGAAAAAAACAGCTTGCCTGAACGCGTCTGTACACCTACCGCCGCCATTTTGCCGTTATGTAATTAAAACTTATCATTACCAACGTGGCTGTAACGTTATTTGCCAAGGCATGTGCGTATGCTGGGGGTAAAGTATGTTAACACCTACGAAAGTGGAGATTACGCTTTTTACACATGCATGAATGCCCTGATACGTAGTGACAAATGTTATAATTGCTATGAATAGGAGTTAACGCGCTTTACACACTCGAAACGCATTTGGTGAATTAACGCAGTAAACACAATCGCATAGCTTTCGATCTGATTGAGACAGCAGTTAATGCGTTATACACAAACGTGTGTCTTGCATATGTGTGAGCATAAGAACTACATTTGTGGAGTTAACACACTATAACCACTCACTCATTAAGTAAATAACCACAAAATTAACCTATACATAGACGATCCAGAAGAAGAGATTAAATGGTTACAACAACAATAATAATAATAGAGCGGTACATGTAATTAATATGTTATATTGTAATAGTAATTTACAATACAAATATCGTAACGTATCATATTACAATATGAGATTGGAAGACCGAAAAACAAAGCCGCAGGCCGAGTTTGATAAACAATCGAATATTGTAATACGTAGTTACGATATATATATCGTACAACGTTTTAGCTGCTTTTGTTACGTAATATACATTTTTTTATTTACTTTGTTAAATTACATTTTTATTTCAGATGCTGTATCAGGAATCACTGAAACAGTACACTTCATTGATAAATAGCTGATACGCATATGTAGTGGGCCATGCAGAGTTTGGTATACGATTTGTTTGTTAGATTTTTGTTTAAAACAGAAGAACATGGGCACTAGATGAATTAAATAAACTTTGAAAAATTAGTTTTGACGAAGACATTGCAAAGGCAGCCAATTCTGTTATATATAGTTTAATTGCTAATAAATCCCGACTTTATTATTATTAATAAATAATATTTTATTATTTATGTATGATTCACAATACGCAACCACTTTCGTGATAAGAGTTACATCACGAAAATCGTTTCGTAATAGAAGCTTCATTACGGAACTAGTTGCGTAATGACGTACCATTACGAAACTAGTTAGGTAGTGAATAGGTTTACAAAGTTCTATTTTTTTTTTTTTTTTTTTTTTATTAGTATTGTAAAGTCCATATCACTTAACTAAAGTAGATAAATAACCATTAAATCCTAAAAGAAAAGTGTTGATATAATGAATTCTTTGTGTACTCTCCTCTAGTTTCCGAGATCGCGGATTCAAACCCGGCCAAGGGCGATGGATTTTTTTGGGTGTAAAGAGCCTTCCTTCGGAAGGGAAGTAAAGCGGGTTAAGCTGGCCGACAAAAAAATGTCATAGAGCCAAGTTTGGTGTTTGGCATACGAGCTGGAACAATCGATAGGTTTCGATTTTCACAGTTGGCTGACCTGTAGGATGTTAAGTTGGTTATTTATAAGAGACTGCATTTCAGCAAGTGTAATAAAAACAAGGCTGCTAGAACTAGAATATAATGAATTCATTACTTTTATCTGTTATTTTTTTCGTCGCTGATATTTATTATCAAAAATGATTGTCTAGGGGACTCCTCTCCACTACGTGGATAGCTCTACCTAGACAGTCATAATATGATTGATAGTGAAGTCTTCATAGCAACAGAATTAATGTAAGTCAGTTCAGATTATAAAAGTCTTAGTAAACGTAACATATAATTGCCAGTATTAAAAGATACGTGCTTAAAAATACCATTCCTGCAGCAATAAACCATCCGCTGGAATTCTTTACAATGTAAAGCAAACACAGGTTTTGGCTTGTCATTGTAGTGACACATTGAGGAGAGGGGGAGTTGTCATCAGCGAGGAAAACTGAAATTTTTAGTTTATTTGGAGAGTAAAATTTTGAACTAGAATTCACCATCGGTATAACAAATGGTTTAGTAATGTATCGCTACGAAATAGCATGTGTTTGTAATGACTTCAAAGTTATCAGCACATATTGGAGCGTATACGTAAACAAAAATTCCATTTCAAGAGCAGATAATAATACATTGAATTGATATACATGTAATCGTATTCTAGATGATAACAAATTTTTATTTAAAGAGCAAATAGTGATACTCTCATACTTAATAGGAAACAGTTCAGAAACACAGTGCAACTTAATTCTTTATCACTGGATATCACTATATCCTCATCACTGCCATATAATTATAAAGGATTGTCCCTGATATGAGCCCAATGGCTCCTTGGAATCTGTATTCAAGTAAATAAATAAAAATAAGTAATTTGTTCCAAAGGAATGTATTTATTGGTAGCATGTGTTACTTTCAGGGTTATAACAAAGCTGTCCTCTGATTTTGCTCATAATTATGCTCCATATAATTTATGCGGACACAATGTATGGATGTGTATTTTATATACAATGTTATTCAGTTGTAAGCTTAAAAAGCAAGTTTAATGAACTGACAGCAAGTTGTCATGTCCTTTTAACAGGTATTAGTGCTTTAACCCTTGTCATTTTATACAGGGTTTCCAGAATATATTCTTACCTCTTGCACAGGCTTTTGCTCTTGGTAGAGCCGCTGACTTTAAACTCTGTATAACATTTTACCTTATACCAAATGCTGGGAATCTTGCCCTCCCTCAGCTAAACAAATATTGCACTGGGTAAACGCATTCCAGTTGATGGATAAACTTCGATATCATTATAGAGTATCACTGTACGGACGTAACACACTCATACACTACACAAATTTTATTAATTTCAAAACATCATTACGTGTAATTAAGAATAAATAACATGGTGCTCTTGGTATTTTCATGAATATATGGCATATTTTGTCACTTTTGTTCCATATTACTAGCAGAAGCCACATTGCATGCATTTCACCCATGGCAACATGGGAACGTTGGTTGTGTTGTCTTTCCGCTGCCAACATTTGAAATCTCAACATAGCTGAAAATACAATTGAGGGCCCTAAGCCACAGGGCGTAGCCGAGGGATTTGAGGGCCCTCAGCCTCAAAGCATAGCTGAGGGATGTTTTTTAAAAGGAGAGGAGTGGAACTACGAAGTGACAACAGGGTGTAGCCAAGGGATCTGAGCATCTAAAACTCGAATGATTTATGTTGGTAGCAATTCCTTCCAAAAGTCACTAAAACCCGCCAAAAATGACTATTTAAGAATGGTCGCATAAAGGGGTGGGCAGGTGGGCACAACATGAATGCCGGAAAAACATTCACTACACCAAAACGTTCCTCATTAAACAAGGATTACTCTGAATAGCCAAGAACCCTGATTTCATAAGTAAAAAGCCTCTATTTTGACCATAATCTGACGTAGTACCCAGTTAACATCTAATTCGGCTACTGTAATGTTTCTGATTTCCTATTGTATGTTTTTCTTAAGTTATTCTAGTGTGTAGGATTTGTATTCTACACTTTGTCCTTCAGGCTACCCCACAATTACCTGACAGAAAGATGTTGGTGAGAGAGTCATACATCAGTACTGATCATTCTGTCTTCAAATTTATGCAGGCAGGCTACTCCACAATTACGTGACAGAAAGTTAGATGTTGGAAGTAAGAGAGCCATACATCAGTACTGATCATTCTGTCTTCAGATTTATGCAGGCCGTTAATGTGGAAAAGCAAAAGCTTGCAAGAGTGGTAAAGACATTCTTGAAGCCCAGTATGCTAACATAGGAATCATCATTCTGCTAGCTCCTTTTTCCAATGGCAAGCTATTGCAACCCATATTATGTAACACATTAGAAGTCCAAGGACCTGTAGACTAAAGACTCAACAGAAGCATGCTTGATTAAACAATTATTGCTTTGATTTGGTGTTCTTTGACTCTGTGTGTGTGCGTGTGCGTTGGATAGTATTCAAGATCTTACCATAGGAAAATAGATGGCTGGAGCTAGCTAAAGCTGTAGAACTCAAATTCCTTGGATGGGTAAAGGGATGACACAGAGGACCCTAGTATACCATATGAACTATACATACAGTTTAATTTTTGCTTCCTTTGTACTAAGTTTTATTTAAAAGTGCCCATGTTTATTAAGACAAAATATTTGTTGTCTGTTACTTTCAAAATTAATTTCAATTGTTGGTAAAACTTCCATACCCAAGCATACTAATAAAAAAGAAAAATCATTTTTTGGGACTAGGATGAACAATGTCAATCCTAAATTTCAAATCATTTTAATGCAGTCTCTTATATAACAACACAGGCATTAGACCTCCATCCATTTATGTGCAAGCACAGAACCTTTACCAATAAAATTAGATCTAATGAAAGAAATAATGCTAAGATAGTGTGCTCCACAGTTCATTTTGGTACAAAGAACAATGCAGATTAAACTCTGAATAGCACACTATGACCTTATATTGCATTTTATTTTCGGTAATGTTTCATAAATCACACAAACCCATTATGCAGCCACTAGAGGAGGCTGGGGGATGTATGTGTTTTTCTGGATTAAAATAATAATAATAATAATAATAATAATGAAGTTAACGACAACAAATATTCGACATATTACCCCCAAGCTGAATTGTGTTTTTTCTTTAGACCACTGATTGATACAGTCCTAAACCCATTTATCTGTAGCTACAGCAGTGATGAAGTCTTCCAAACTTATTCCACATACTCTCATTAGTGATTAAAATAAGTGATTCTAACTGAAGAAAAATTAAGGGGATTATTTGCAATGTTACAGAATTGGCACAATTAAGAAAGAGGTAGTACTAGTGGTTTTCCACTAAGTCACCAACAACTCCTGCAGATTCATTTGGATTTTCACAGCAAGTTGAAGGGTTTTGCTATCCCTATTTTATATGTTCAGTCTCGTTCAATTTTTCACTGCTTTTCATATTGCTAATCCCCACAGGTTCCTGTCTGGTGTTACACTAATTGGTTTTCTCCATTCCATTTCCTTGACATCCTGTATTGCACCTGTCTTCCTGGTCTATTTGTTCCTTTCATGTGAATGAACATCGTTTCTTATTCCTATGATGTTTCTTACCTCATGACATATCTGAAGTATAAGCTTAGTTTTGCAGTCATTGCTTCCAGAGAAAGCTTTGATTTTATCTCGTCAATTACAAATGCACCTTGTTTTCTTTTGTATCCATGAGATTTTTATGAGTATCTTCCAAGTCCATAGTTTGAAACTGTCTGTATTCTTCCTATCCCGCTTCTTCAAAGTTCAGCTTTCACATCAATACAGTTATATGGGAACACCATGCTCTCAATAAGCCTAATCGTAGTATTCTTGCTTAGCTTTGATGTCAGGAAACAATATAGGAACCCATGAGAGAAAGAGAGAGAACTGTATAACCAAAAACTGAAAAGTTGGCTAAAATATCAAACTTGGTAATTAAAGGAGGACTGAACTAAAAATTCACATTTCTATTTTATTTAGTATTCTATAAATTCGTGGATTGTGCATAATAATGTTGAAAACTGGAACAATGTAGGGCTTATTATTCAGGAATCTGCAGCCTGAAGTTTTGAATCAAGTATATTTTGCCGGAGCAATTGATCAGTCATAGTGTTAAGCTTCAGCAGGAATGTATAGTCACTGCAGTGCCTTGAATATATATGCTTTAAAATGTCGCTTCTTTGAACTTGTCTCATTATTTACATATTTTATTACTTCTTCTTTCTCCTCCTCCTCCCCCCCCCCCCCTCAAAATGTAATCCAAACTAAGAGAAGCACCAGTCTTCCATTTCCTGCTTATTAGGTTTAATTTTTTGGAGTGAGCCAGTAGTACAAGAAATGCCATTATGGTCAATAACTCCTGGTACAAAATACTTGTGTTGAAACTTTTGTTCATTTGCTTCTCTCACTATTTGTGTTACAAGGTTTTGTCTCCACTCATAAGCTTTTTTTCTCATAGTTTTTATACACCCAGTCTCCAGCTGATTTAGAATATTCTATGGAACTGCCCACCACTTTTTTTCCCCAGTGAAAATTATGATCTAGACAGCTGTCATTGATTTTTGACATACATGCCTAGAAATGAAAAATGTGTTCATTTTGGAACAAGCACTCATTGTGATAGAATTCAAGGCTTCCTTACGATGAGAGCTATTTATGTGTGTAATGTCACTTAAACATCTTCCATTATTTATGATATCGTACGAGTCATTGTATTCCATATAATTCTTATATAGCCGGTTTGTGCTTTTAACTTTTTCTTCACTCAACACAGAATGAAATTTCTCAAAACCTACCCAATTATTGACATTAGATGTGATTAAGAATTGATGTGAACTTTTCCTTTAGGAGTACACTGCCACTTTCACAAGTAGCAGTTGTCCACCCAGAGGATTATAACTAGAATGCTTTCATTGATGAAAGACAAATGATTTTGGAATCTTATTAAACATTTTCATAAGCATTTAGCAAGATGTCATACATCAAATTCATGGTGTATATGCAGGATTTCTTTTTCATCAAAGCTGTATACCAATGTGTGTGTCTGTCAGGAACAATTTTATGGGCAGGTTTTGTATTCATAGAAGTCAGTATACTTTCACAAGCAGCTTTCTCATTATTACCACTTACAGTTTCTCCCTGTACATTTATGAAGTCTAATATTTTGTCGCCAAATTCGTTATGGAACATGTCACATATTTAGCAGAAAATCCTGGGGAGTTGTACTATCCATCCCTACATAAAAGAACCTCAAGCCTGATAAAGAGGCCTCTGAGCAAAATTACTGGTCTTTCGTGCTCAATATAGAATGGGACACTAAGGACCACAGCAGTTAAAGAGTGTCCATAAATGTATTTTTACTTTCTCTACTACGTACAGTAAGTAGGGGAAGTATTGTATTCCACCCAAAAATTCGATACCGAGATTTCACCGGAAATACATGTTTTGAGACACTCTGAATCCAAAAAAAGCATTTTTGGAAACATGTCCGTGTGTCTGTGTGTGTGTGTGTGTCTGTCTGTGAACAGCATAACTGAGAAACGAACAGTCGGATAAGCACCAAACTTGGTATTTAGGTTCAGTATCTTCCAGAGATGCGACACGAAGGTTTTCAAGAAAATCTTACCCCCCAGATTACCCAGATTTTTCGAAAAGTTTAATTTTCTCAAAAATGACTAACGATTTTGATTAAAATATCATATGTTTAAGATATTTTCATGACAAATAAAATGTATATCTTGAATTTTCTGGGAATGTCTCCAAAAGTATTCTCCATTGTGAACGACTTTTGCATAACTGGTAAACCATAAGAGATAGACAAAATTTTACTACACAAAAAATGTAGATCGCGTTAAAATACACAGTTTATGTCATATACATTTTTTTTGTTGAGTGAGCCATTTTCGAGATATTGCTTGTTATTCCCTTAAATTTTTCAACACTTATTTTCTAAAATGGGTATTCGTTATTCATTTTTTTTCTTGGATATGCAAAGAGTTATAATCTGTGGCAAAGGGAATGATGCTGCACCTAGCAACCAGCTATTAAGAGATATGTATGTGTTTAAAGGCTACTGTTTTTCTATATTGCCCTTGTAAATATATTTTCCCCTTACATCTACAAGAAAATTAGCAATAAGATAGAGTCTGCAAATGTTTATCTCGATTAACATGAAGTAGATGGAGAATAAGCGTTTGTAAAAATAGTTTGTACAAGAGTAGAGAAAGTCATGTGAGTGTAACACATCAGATTTTTCAATTTATTTTTCATCCCTACATAAACATAAATTTGAATCACTCGTGGCAATTGCAAAACTAATTTATTTTTCTTTTAACCAGGCTTTGTGTATAGAAGGGAAAACAACATTTTTAATAAGCCTATAAAATATGATTCAGAAAAACCAATAGTTTTATTGCTTTTGAAAATGCCAAGAAACAGTTAAATGTCATTCTGCAAAGATATATGCCTGAAGCTATGCACACATTACTTTTCAGACTTCCACTTTTGCCTTCAGAACACCACTCATAAGTGTACCCATTCACACAATGAGTTATAATTCACATTAATGCCCCACGTGTGTTAGATTTTCTTTTTGTGACAGGCCCACCACATGTTCAACAAATACTGAATAGCGCAAGGAGAGCATTTACACATACAAACACAAAAGAATATTTTTACTTTCTCTACTACATATAGTAAGTAGGGGAAGTATTGTCTTTCACCCAAAAATTCGATACTGAGATTTCACCGGAAATATATGTTTTGAGACCCCCTGAATCCAAAAAAAAGCATTTTTGGAAACATGTCCATGTGTGTGTGTGTGTGTGTCTGTGTGAACAGCATAACTCAGAAACGAACAGTCGGATAAACACCAAACTTGGTATTTAGGTTCAGTATCTTCCAGAGGTGCGACACAAAGGTTTTCAAGAAAATCCCCCCCACCCCGGATTACCCTTTACATGGAACATTTTTCGAAAATTTTAATTTTCTCAAAAATGGCTCTAACGATTTTGATTAAAATATCATATGTTTAAGATATTTTCATGACAAATGAAGTGTATATCTTGAATTTTCTGGGAATGTCTCCAAAAGTATTCTTCATTGTGAACGACTTTAGCATAACTGGTAAACCATAAGAGAGAGACAAAATTTTACTACGCAAAAAATGTAGATCGCATTAAAATACACAATTTATGTCATTTACTTTTTTTTTCTTTGAGTGAGATATTGCTTGTTATTCCCTTAAATTTTCCAATACTTATATTTTTTCTCAAATGGGAATTCGTTATTCATTTTCTTTATGTCCTGGACATGCAAAGAGAATGGAATACTCCACATAGAAACCAGCTCTTAAAATATTTGACTATCGCTTAAGGCCTACCATATTCCCCTTGCATCTACAAGAAAATTAGCAATAAGATTAACATCTCGATATCTCAATTAACATGAAACATATGGAGAATAAGCGTTTGTAAAAATAGTTTGTACAAGAGTAGAGAAAGTCATGTGAGTGTAACACATCAGATTTTTCTAAATATATGTACATCTCCATCTTCACCGGATTCCCTCAAATATTCAGTTTATAATCTTCCATCATTTGAGCTGAAGATTCACCTTCCTCATCAGTCAAACTATGGTTCCCATTAGCGCCATTTATCACACTAATAGTTTCAGTTCCCAACCTACAGTATATTTCAGCATCAGTCTTCAACTCCACATGTAAAGACTCAGAAACTAATGTAGCTTCACTTTCTTGGTGAGAATTGCATACCAAATTATTGATTAGCTGCTCCTACATTGTCTATTGCTTTCTTATAAGAAAATTTAAGTTTCTTTTATGGGAGGTTTATCTTCTAGTCCTCCTAAAAATTTCAAAGACACCACATCATTCAGTCTAGGGCTTTTGAATTTCTCGTTCATTATTATTACTTTCATAACATCTGGCATTAAAATCACCTTCTTTGAAATGAATTCCATATACTCTAGCACTTTTGGTTGGCACAAAGTTTTTCATTTCATAGCAGCAACTTGTCTGTTGTACACATGTTGATTTTTATCTCTTATCAGGGAATGAGTAATAACCGGCATTTCTGTTTATGCCAGAATTATTTGCACAATTATAAGCACTGCATACAGTCACTCTTGACCTAACACCTCACAAAACACCAGGGAAAAAAAACTGTGCTATAATCACAACATAACTGGAATTAAATGCAATGCAAGGTTAACTAATGCAAGTGACATTCAGTAGCGTGGCGTGATCCTAACCTCTTATGTCATCACAAAGGGGGCATTAAACAATAAAAATGCTTTCAGACTGAAAACGAGAGGTCGTATAATATGCAGTTTTCAACAATGTGCTCAGAATTGTTCATATTTTATTGTTGGAAGTTTTTAAAAAGTTAGTTCAGTCCTCCTTTAAGTTCAGCATCTTCAAGGATGTGACAAATATTTTCAAGAAAATATCCCCACTCCAAACTACTTTATATCATAAATTTTGATTATTTTTTATTTTCTCAAGAATGACCATAACAATTTTGATTAAAATACTATACGTTTGAGATATTTGCATGGCAAAGAAAATATATACATATCTTGAATTTTCTGTGAATAGCCAGTGAAGACCTCAACATGTTAAGGGAATTTTTCATTTGCATAACTAGTAAACCATAAGAGATAGGCAGAAACTTACCACTTACTTTAGAGTTTGTTAAAACACAAGATTTGTGTAAAACATTTTTGGTGGCAATAACTATTTCTGAGATATTCTTTGTTACTTCTTACTTTTTCAAATGCTAAGTGGCTACTATTTATTTTTTCCCAGTGGTCATGCAAGGAACATGGAATTCAAAACAATCACATGGCAACGTGTTTTAAAAACATTTGACTATTGCATCGGCTTGCTGTATCCTCTTAAACCTAAAACAAAATGTATAATTAAAGCTTTTCTGAAGATGATTAACATGAAGTAGAAGCTTTAGTAAGAATAGTGTGTAGAATAATGGGTGGAGAAAGTAATATGAATGTAACATAAGTTTTATAATAATGCACATATACTTTATTGTTATATTTGAGTTGTGGACGTTACAAATGGCACATATATGAATCTGCTGAATTAAATCCACGCTACCTAAATATACAGATAATTTTCAATAAGTGTAAAAGCAAACATTATTTTTGTACAAGGTGTTTTCAACCTGGGTGCTAGTGCTACCCCCCCTTCCTCCCCAATGTTACAGTCTGTAATCCTTTCATGCTTGGTCAGATCTTCTTCAGATAGTGATATAATTATGAATGCTCCCTAAGTAATTTGTTTTCTTGAAATTTCATTTTGGCCCAAATTACTTTTATATCCCCAAAGTGTAGCAGCAGCTGCAGTGGGGGTGTTGTCCTCTGTGGTCTAGGAGTATCATACTAGCCTCTAGTTCCTGAGGTTACGGGTTCAAAACCTGGCAAAGGGCAATGGAATTTTTTGGGCATAAATATTCTTAACATGGCTTCCTTCAGAAGGGAAATAAAGCAGGTGGTTCCGTGTGATAGATTTACGGCATGTAAAAGAACCTCAAGCCTGATAAAGAGGTTTCTGAACAAAATTTCATCTTTCATGCCCAATATAGAATGGGACGCTAAGAACCATAGCAGTTAAAGAGCGTCCATAAATAAAACTCAATTCAGTTTCAGTAGGGGTTTCAATAGGTTTTCTCAAAATACAAACCCACACGTAATTTAAGTTCTAATGCATTGTTAATTTTGGGCATTCAGATTTTTCTTTCCATTTTATTTATTTTATATTTTCTCTCCCCTCTCCCCTTTTATGGTTAAAACTTATTTGCAATTAATGTTTCAACATTTTCCATATTATCAATGTCCTTCGGGTGGACCTTGTTCCATCAAGTGATGGTTGGACCCACTTATTACATGAGGTGCCCAGGGGTTGGTGTCACGTTTGTTATAGAATGATGATGGAACAAGAGGACATACAGCTTTTAGCGTGAACTCTGAATCACACGGGCTTTTGTGATGCTTCACATCAGCTAATCAGAGGTGAAGGCTCTGATAGGCCCGGCTTAAAATCAGCACTCCAGATCTGATAATCGACCACAGATCCTCAGCATGACAACTGCAAATGAAACCACTATGCTACCCCAATGCCCTATTTGCCAATAATGAGTGCAATTTTTTAGAATTGCATTAGCATAGGCTTAGTTTTGCCTTAAACCTCGGAACCACAGACCACCTCATTTTAAGTTAATATGCTTTGTGTTTTAGTGTATACATTATGGGAGACCTCTGCTTGCTCACTGCTTTAATAAATTGCTATCTTTACAGCATGTTTTGCTCCTCCATTGCCACCACTGCAAAAGGATCTCTTCTAGTGATACAGCATAAATCTCCAAAATGGGGAATAACATTGAAGCGCAATACAGTGCCTAGTGTATATTGTGTGTGGAAGTTTTACACAACCCTTTTCCTTGTACACCAAAGTTTTCTTATATTTTGATAGTGAATTTGTTGTTTAAATTCAATATTTTATCTGTAAACATTTTTTCTTGCTCTTTTCAATATAACTTCAATTTTCGTAAGCCATATCAGGCATCTCTTCGTTTTTCCTCCTAACATTTATTTTTCCTTTCTCTATGTTTTTTACTTTCTCTACTTCTTACCTATTGTAAGTAGAGGATGTATTGTATTCCACTCAAAAATTTGATACTGGGAGTTCATGGAAATGTATGTTTTGGGACTCCCTGAACCCCCCTTTAAAAAAAAGGATTTTTAGAATCTGTGTGTATGTGTGTGTGTCTGTCTGTCTGGCTGGCATTTGTCCTTGTCCATGTATCTGTGAACAACATAACTAAAAAATGATAAGTTGGTTAGATAGCAAATTTGGTATTTAAGCTATGCATTTTCCAAGAATGCAACATAAAGATTTTCAGCCCCCCCCCATCCCAAGCTACTGTTCACAAAGTTGTGTTATGTTTAATTTCCTCAAAAATGGTATTGATTAAAATACCATATTTTGAACTTTCCGGAAATAACCTGAAGTCTTCTTCATTCTGAATGACTTTTGTATAACTGGTAAATTATAAGAGATAGATAAAATCATACCACTGAACAAAACGTAGATCTTGTTAAAGCACAAATTTATGTCAGATAACATTTTTTATGGAGTTAACCATTTCTGAGATGTTTTTTGTTATTGGTTTGAATTTTCAAATATGTACTTTTACTTTCCCCTACTAGTAAGTCACTATTTTTGTGTTTTCAATCAGAGCATAAAATTTCAAAGCCATTGCATAGCAACTTAATCTTTAAAAATCTGACTATCGCTTTATCTACTGTATCCTACAATGAAATGTGTAAGTGTGTAATGAAAGTTATTTGTATTAACAAGATGTGGATAAAAGAATAAGCTTCTGTAAGAATAGTCTGTAGAAGAGTGAGTAGAGAAAGTTATGTGAATGCAACATATAAGAGGGTGTTTTTCATTTTTGTTGTCTTAATCCATAAAGAAAAAATAATTCATTTACAGGCGTAAGTCTGTGGAGAACCTGCTCATTTCTAGTCACGAGCTGATTGGAAGTAGTATCAGCCCTTCTCTCACAGTTGGGGCCATGACATTACCAAACAGCAGCCCACGGTAAATCTAGAAAAAATGAGTAATATTTGAGGGGTCTGATATCAATGATTGCGTTCTCAGTCATTGATTAGTGTTTAAGTATTAAATGTGCTATTTTAATTTAATACAACTTTTCACTAATAGCAGTTATGTTCATTGCTTTACAATGGGAGAGTGATGTGTTTGAACATTTAGGCAAAGTTGGAAATGGACATAAACATTTATTGTTCAGAGAAAAGCACTTGCAACATTCATTGTTTTGTAACTTATTTTAACATAATGAAGTTTATCTGAAATTGTTGCTAAGTACTAAACTGTATGAGAAAATACATTTTTTTACTTAAATTACTATAAAAGCTTCTAGCAAGTGGCCTTGTACATGGAAAAACTATTCTTGAAATTCATGACAAAGCAGTTTTAGGGAGAATTTTGTAGTGATGTTGTGAAGTCATTGTTTTTGTGTGTGAGCTGTTGGAAAAGCTTGTATTAAATAGTCTCAAAAGCAGTATAACTAACACTCATAAGTATGGAAGCAAATAACATTAAAATTACTATGTAATATGTTACATATATTGAAGGAAACCAGTAAAGCCCCACTGTGAGTTCTGCATCATCAGTTTTGCATATAAGTGAGAGTGAAGGCAGCAGAAGCCAACAAGATACAAACATCAGCACCATTCACTTTTTGTTTTAGCTGGTGCACTTTAGTTCATCATTTATGCTTCCAATAAAGGCAACAAAAGCACCAGCAGTGACTTGGCTTCAGGAAAAATGATGGTACTTTTTTGCTTGTCTGGAGAAAGTTGTTTGTAAAATCCATACATACTGCACACAAAACATTGTATTTGACAATAAATAATTTTGCCAATGGGACTATTTACCCTCCTCTTGGAATCACCAAGTTTTAATTTAATACACTACTTACAATAGTTATAAATAGTTTTGAATTTTATATAAAGAATATTGTATGTGAAAACAGAAATTAAAATGCAAGAGATACAGAACAAAAGTTAACTTTAGTTGATTTCAAATGTAGTTTTTTTCACCTCTTGCAACAGGCTAAACTTAAACACAGCAGGCACTACTGATATGACAAACAACACTGATATTAACTTTAGGGATTTTCCTTCGACAAAGATCTATCAGGCACTGACATTTAACGCTGTTGTTGGAGAAGCAGATTTGTATAGATCAGTGCTTAGACACTCCAGAATTTCCAATCCGGCCACATTACCAAAAATTGCAAATACATAGAGCACACAAAAAAGACTATTGTAACAAATGAAAACACCAGTTGCTGCTAAACACACTGTATTTATCATTTGGGTGATCAACTTAGCACAATCTTTACACTTGACACTTTTGGCAAACACTCAGAACCAAACACAAATGATCCATCAAATCAAATCACAGCTTAAGTGCTAAGTCACCACTAACAACAGAACTGTACTGGTACTGTTTACTTTTCACTTTATAACTACATAATTTACTAACGGAACTCTGGGCAAGAGCAGCCCCTTATATACGTCTCGCATACAAAGGAGAAGATTCTAGAAAGAGAGGCAATTAGAACATGCTGAAAGGAATGTTCTGGAAGGGGTAAGCGGTACACACTGGCTATTGTTCTGATGGCTGGTCAAAGGCCCTGCCCATGTGCCTGGCCGAGAGGCACTTACCGACAGCCCACAGGTAGCCTCATACGTGGTCACAATATATTGCAACCCATAAGTCCATGCTTCTCTTAAACTAAGAAACACCATGTTTATGCTATTGGCTGAACAGTATAAATCAGCATTATCTGGACACAACTCACATTGCTTCTTATTTTGTACAGCATATAATTACAGTTACATATGTTCTATGGTTAAAAAAGAGAAAGTACTGCAGTTGTGGACTGGCTTCCAAATTGCAAGGAAAATGGTGGAAAAGAGCTGTGGTTATTTGTATACATTTTTATTTATGAATAGCTTCTACAATTTCTCAGCATTTTGCATGTCATTTTCTAATTCATTAAATTGGCTGCTTTACCATATGGAAATAGCATATATTTATACTAACAATCATAACCACTTTGCTCCAATCAGCTGATCCAAAAGCAGTGATAAATATAATTTACAACAGCTTCAACAACTTATGTTGAGTTTCTGATTGGCTGTTTTGAAATGAGTAGCAAAAAAAATAAAACATGTTCAGATTCTTTAAATGTTAAAAAGCAAGAAAGAAGAAAATAAGAAAATGAGTTTTAGAATTTAACCATTAGTTGCTAAACCCAGTTTGAAGGAGTGTTTCACCATGAACAAGTGCCCTAAGCATGCTGCAAATTTTGAACATTGTTTATGTTCATTATCTTAGTACTGTGACATTCCTAAAAAACCTTGAATGTTTGCAGAAAGAAACAGTTAGCAGTGATTGGAATTCTTGCACAGTATTGCAGTGCTTACATTAAAAGTGCAGATTTATGGTTTTATGCGTGAACACCTATGTTGAAAATGAATTTATAGGGCAGCTGCATGCAATGTCTGCTTGAGTGTGATAGCGCTTGCACCTTTGATATATTTGCTTTTGCTACACCACTCTTCGTGTTTTCAGCATTTCATGTGCAATTTATTGGCTGTAATTTATTTTCTTACATTTTAACAATGTTTTAGGGCATTTAAGGCTAATGTGTTTGACATGACCTTTCAAATATTATCTGATCTGCTTAGACAATGCTTTGGGTCTTGCAGCTAATGATCTATTAACAGCAAGTAGTGCTAGGAAGTAGGTATCTATCAAGTAGATATGGAGTTTAATGTGGTAATGTGTTCATGTTAGACTTACATGGTCAGCGTTAGTCCTGCAAAAGACAGTTATGGACTGATATTTTGTGGTTGAATTGTTGATCAAATATTGCCCAACCTTCTGCATGAAATTCTTGTTGAAACTATCCTTCACTGAAGACTCCAATGATGTAACAGCCAAAATGTCAGGCAATACTTAATCCTTGATTCAACCATGACCTATAAAGCCAGAAGTTATCTTGCATTGGATTTTCAGCCCTTGTTCAGGGCTTTGTGAAAAGAATTGAATTTGGAATATTGTAAATTAATATTCTTATGTATTTTTCTTCTAAGAGGATCATTATACTACAGTTAAAATAACAGACGTTTATAACAGGATCTTCATACATCAGTGCAAATAGCAACATGGACTTTTTCTCATTTGTATATATTTTGGTGCAGATTTAAAAATTTAAACTTAATCTAAGATAAGCTCAAATCCCTGGAATTAGTAAATGTTAAAAGCTCAGATTTAACATCTCTTAAGCTATTTCACAATAATTCCAGCAAGGGTATAAACTCACCTCATGGTTTATTGGATAGTGCATCACTAGATGTCAGAAGACACCAAGTTCATATTTCATTTGGTGTGAGTTTTTAAATAAGGTTTTCTCTTTCATGAAATTGCCTCATTTGAACACTTTTAAATAATCATCACTTCATCATCTCTGGGGTCTGAGATGGTACAAGGGACAGCTAGCTATTAGTAGTCCATCTAACATTCCTTTACATTGCTACCTTAACATAAACTACTTTACTATGTGTCTGGAACAAATGCAATACAAGTTTTCCTGGTTTTCTTAAGTGTCCATTGAGAAAGGGATAACAGCTCACCTGTGTGTGCTGTGATGATACTAGAATTTTAAAATGCAGCCTTGCAGGATGGAGAAAAATGTCCAAGACTTTAAAATGGAAGCATTTATGTGATAATGGATTTTTTTACAGGATGTATAGCAAATTGGAATATTGCTTATAACTTTATAATTTGAATTTTTCATAAAAGTTTAATTTGGTACATTTGTTGCATATCTCACTATTTTGCACATTTTGAAAATACACATCTTCAGATATATAGATGTAGCACCTAATACAGTGCCTTCGTTTTATGCCAAGGCCAGAACCGCCTTATGTGCATATCAGCCGAGATGGCAGTGACCTCGTATTATGCCACTGCACAGAAGTAGCATAGGACATGTTAAGGGTACGTTTTTCAGCTGTGAGCTGTCTCGTCATTGCTTTGTCTTCGTGTTGTGAAGTGTTTCAACAATACATGTGTTGTGTGTGATTTCCTTAGGAATATTATTCTCTTATTTCTCACAGAAATGCCTGCCAACAAATTCACGCTTGAACAGCGTATTTTTATGTACGATACATATATGAAAACTGAACCATGTAGACAATTTCAGCAGCAATTTCCTGGTTATCCAGTTCTGGTTAGAGACTTTGAGAGATGTTTGGCCAATAAATTGATGGGATCACTAAATGCTAAAAATGAAAGTTTATAGGAACAATTCCCACACCATAGATGGACTTAAGGTCAATATAAAAACAGAAATTATGAACGTTATGCAAGAAGAACTTATGCGTGTGAATGGTAATTTCATCTGACGACGTTAAGAATATCTTCACACAGATGGACACCACTTTCAACAACACTAATATGCGGAGCATGCATTTGCGCGATCTGCGCTCTTGGCTTAAAATGAAGGCACTGTATTTTGCACATCATTTGGATAATGTACATCCTTGGGTGCATAGGTTGGTCCAAAAAATACATTTTTCTTTAAATGCCAACTTGTACATATTTTTTTACATTTATGAATTCCACTCTTAGTTCTGATTAAGACAAGGTTATTTTAAATATACCTATATGTTTGGGAAAGGTGTGTTCTTTGGCATAATCTGATACTGGAGAATTCAATACTTCAAATAAGCCAAAACATTAAGTGATGTACATCCAGTGAATTAAACATTTAACATTCTTAAGATATAACTTATAAAGTTATAACAATATTCCACATCATTTGCTCAACTTCTATAAGAATGTTTGTGTCATGTTACATTGTTACAACATTTCAACCATAGTTAACTACTAACAAATTTAGGTAACCCCACTATTTTGAAATTGAAGCATTTGTTAAAAGCAGAATATACTTGAATGGGAAAATACAGCTGCAGGAAACCTTTTGACAACACTCTGCATTTATTGTGAATGGTTTAATTTTATCCATATTAGCATAACTTAAACTAAATTAAAAAAATAAAAATAAAAAAATGTTACTCATATTTTTCCTCTTAAATGTGAAACACATGTTTCACCACAATGTTACACAACCAACATTCATTCATAGGGTTGACAGGTTCTCAAATTGAAAATAAAGAACACACTTATCATCATAGTGTACAGCAGTCTAAAAGACTAAAGTAGGGGATTATATATTACTTGCATGTAATGTAATTATATATTATTTTATTGTATATAATATAATTATATATTATTTGATAATATATTATTTACAAATAATGCATCCATTTGTACACATGCATTGAAACTGGTCAGTTTTATATCGTATTCATGGCTATTTCTAGTCATAACAAAGCATTATCACAAACAGCACTATCTTAACAGCACTATCTATCTTGTAAAATTTTCTGCATGATTTATTGTAATTTAATGAAGTCAACAGCTCATTTTTTATTAAGTCTGCTGAACTCCTAGATTGTACCAGAAATAAAAGCAGATATCAAACCACAACAACAGAATTAGTGTCAGTTCACTTTTAGTGAAGGTTGAGGAGCATGATAATAGTAAAGAACTATGCACAAAAATTGCATTTGATAAGCTGATATGCAAATTTCTTTAAAATGATTACAATTGACATTTGTAGTGGTCGCGCATGATCTGCAAAAAATATAGCGACCATTTTTAACTGTAATAGAAAAACAAGGAGTATTTGCCATATGGTACCTATATTATACTGTACGCATAACTAAAAAAATAAAATACTTTACTGTTCTTTAAACTATACATTTGGCAACCCTATTTATGCATGCTATTCACCATTTATTTTACATGGGATCACTCTGTTCCTTACCATAAACTTAGTTTGTACTGTAACAAGGACTGAAATCTAGCTAACCTCTGACATTGAAGTTATGGCCAGTAATGTTACCTCTTTATCCAGTTGAACCTTGATGCTTAGATCAGATACTATGTTCAATTTCAAAATAAATGTCGGTTAAAATGAATCGAGCATTGCAAGGTTAAATGCTAACTATGCAAGACTGTAAATGAGATTTTATTAAATGTGTGGGCTTCTATAAACATGTTTTTGGGTGAATCTTTGTAATTAGATATTTAATATTTTTATATCTGCTAAAATATTGTCCAATTACAGCTTGAAAACATTGCTTCTTTACATTTCATAGCACTATGCCTTAAAATTGCAGGAAAAAAGGCATGCTATTATTAAACACATCATGGACTCTAAAGACCATAATTTGACAACAGTTCACAGAAAATGTAGTGTGCATATAGTAATCACTCCTGTTGTATACTCAGAACAGTATTTTAAAGGTGTACAGCAAGCAGATTTCTATCATAGTTTTTGGTAAATAAATTATATTTTAATTATGGACGCTATTTAACTGCTATGTTTCTTAGCATCCTATACTATACTGGGTGTGAAATACTAGAAATTTTGTCAGAGGCCTCTTTATCGGCTTGAGGTTCTTTTACGTGCCGCAAATCTATGAATGGAACCACCGACTTTACTTCCCTTCCAAAGGAAGCCATGTTCTGGATTTTTATGCCCATAAAAATCCACTGCCCTCTGCTGGGTTTGCACCTGTGACCTCGGGAACTAGAAGCTAGCATGGTTCCACTAGACCACAGAGAACAATCGAATGAAACTGAGGTGCTGATTAGTTATAGCTAAGCTCATTGTGAATTTTTGAACTACGGAAAAACTTTCCAATTTAATTCCACCTGCAAGTGTCTACAAATAAGGTGCCAAGTAATTTAGGTATTTTTACTAGTATAATAATTAAAGCTCTGCATCTGCCTATTTTGTTCCTTTGTTTAGAATTGTAGTCTTTGTATATATAAATGAATACCTGTGGACAAAAAGGTTGTAACCCGCATTTTTTTCAAAGACATGTTTCCATGCAGAAAGGTTGTAAAAGCATTAATGAATGTATGTATGTAGTAAAAGTTGGCTAATCTGATATTTGCCAGCTATATTTTGCAGTTATATTCCTGTCTGGGAGCAAAAAGGGTGTAACATTTAACTTTAATACCTGACACAGGATACGTGAAAATTAGTCCAAAGCTTTGTGATGACGGAAATAAAGGTAAAAGCGAAAAGTTAATATGTCAAAGTGGATGAGGAATGAGAAGAAACACAAAAGGAATTCTGGACAACTATCTATATAGTTCATGGAAATAAACCTAGACCAGGAAAAATTACCAAGTGAAGAGGTGGGTGTATAAAGGTTGTAAGCTTTTGCTATACCACATATGGATCTTGGGTTATGGTGAGGCAATTAACATTTCCAATACAGAATTAAGGTAGTAAAGGACACTATTACAATAATACTTAACTGTAATACTATTACAGTGTATTTCTTATTGTTTCAGATGGCATCTTGCAAATGTTCCTATCAATGCAAAAAATGTAAGTAAGTAGGACAACCAACTCCTGTTTGAAACATTTTACAGATGGATTATAATCAACAATCGCTTTATCTATCTGCTGAATGTTTGGAGCTTATAAATATCAGGAGGAGGAGGAGGAGGAGGAGGAGAAGTACTCCTGAGGCACACTTGAAAGTATTATGTAAGGATACAAAACAAAATACAGGTATGTCACCAAACTTTAAAGTTTATAAAAGCATTCCAAGATGTTTACAAAAGTTGCAAGAAAAGATAAAAAATGGTAAACCTCTTTATGATAGCAGAGGAAACCACAAAAACCAACCTAACAAGCTTCAAGATGATGTTACAGATGCTATAAAGAAACACACTGAGCGACTACCAAAGCAAGAGAGGCATTATTTGAAGCACAAAAATACAAAATTGTGTTTGAGAGCAGATCTAAATAATAGCAAACTATATGATTTGTTCAAAGAAGAAAATCCAGATGTTCAATGTAGTGAACAAGCCTACAGGGATATCTTTAGAAGCGAGTTTAATTTGTGTTTTGGTTTGCCACATTCAGATTCATGTGCCTATTGTGACAAACTGTACATTCAATTACGTGTCTGTGAAACTGAATGAAGAAAGAGAGAGGGAGAGCAGAAGCAGGATATAAACAGTTACAAGAAGATACAGAAATAACTAAGAGGAATCCATATTATGTTGGTCTGTGTACTGACATGTAGCAAATGCTCTACTGCCCCACCATTTGCCATTCAGCTGTATATTGTCGGATGCAGCTATCAACGTATTTTCAGGCAGTCCACAATCTTGGCAATAACACTGCTTGCTTGTTTGGCCAGAAACAGTACCTAAAAGGGATCAAGAGAGGTAACTTCATGTTTATTAAAATACATAAGTACGTATAAGCCCTTACAGTATGGTGAAGAAAAAACACTAATTATGTGGTCAGACAGATATATAGGGCAAAATAACTGGAAGACCATAGAACTATATCAATATCTTGTAAGCCTCAAGTATTTCCCCGCTGTTGAATGAAGGTTCCTTGTCACAGGGCATAGTTTCTTGCCCTGTTGTAGGGATTTTGCTCTTATTGAAAGAAATAAGGAAAACTATGAGGTTTATGAACCATTTGAATGGATTCAAGTGATTGCAACATCTCAACAAAGTAGTTCTTTTCTTGTTTATTACATGAGCCAAGATAACTTTGTGGATATTACTATTATTGAATCAAGTCTCCGCAAACCAGTTTCATTCAAACTGACAGACTATGTATGGTTCAAGAAAGCATCAGATTCGTCTACTCCCCTACAGTGTTGAAAAAGTCATGATATACTACAGCTATGGCATTCTGAAAACTTCACCATACTGTCTCGAGGTAGAAACAATAAAACACTTCCATCAGTTATTGTAAATGTAGACAATCTTGATCACATCTCTATGATAAGGAGTTGTGTGTTTCTGTGGAAAAGAAGCAAGAACTAATGGCTATGAGTGTGTATATTCCTGCAAAATATAAACAATTCTATGAAATTTTGAAAACAATAGTGATTTTTGTGTGGATGTTCATGGAGGGCAAGAACTATTATGTTATCTTTTTTATGTTTCAATTGGGAATAATATTGGTATTTGTGTATTATAATATTAAGTATTTGTTAATATTTTCTAGTGTTCTGAAAGATACTGCAAAAATCATTAAAGGGTTGTAAACAACAATGGAAAGTGTTATAACCTTTTTTGCGTGGAAAAGTTAGTATTTTGTTCAATTGCTGAAAATTCAGCAGTATTAAATGTTTTTCCATACCTCTATATTACAGAAGCACATATGTTGTTCACAGAATAAAAATTGAAAACACATTCAATAAAGTATGGCCAAAATAGTTTTTTTGTCTTTCCTGAAAAATTTCAGCTTTGCCTGTCACAACCTTTTTGCCCGCAGGTATTCAGATATGTTTCCCACTCACTGGAGTGAAGTATACTACAAGGGCTGTTTGAAAAGTTCTCAGAATGACAAACTAAAAACAACTGACCTCATCCAAAATATTTTTATTTTTCAATGTAGTCTCCCTGTACACTAATGCACTTGGTCCATCGATGTTCCAGTGCCTTTATTCCATGTTGAAAATGAGATTCTTCTAGGCCTGCAAAATACTCGTCAACTCTGTCTATGAGTTCTTCATTTGAAGAAAATCTCCGTCCACCAAGGAAATTTTTGAGCTTAGGGAAGAGATGGAAGTCTGATGGAGCCATATCAAGTGTATAACATGGGTATGACAGCTCATGAACTTCTGCCATGGTGAGGACACATATGTGCAGGCACACATTGTCTTGTTGGAGGATGATTTTTTTCCTTGCTAAACCTGGTCTTTTTTCACATATTTTTTGCTGTAGTTCAGAGGTGGCGAAAACGTAACTCGTGAGTTATTTTGACTCGCAGGCGCTGTTCCCTCTGTGCAACCGTCCATTTGTTTTTCACATGCTGCTGAGTGATGTAGTGTGTGTTGCATATTTGGTGACTTGCGGAAGGAAGTCGTTTTTGCCACCCTTGCTATAGTTGGTCCAGGAGGTTAGCATAGTATTCTCTCATAATTGTTTGACAATTGGGAAGATAATCTATCAGCAGACTCCCTTTCGCATCCCAGAACACTGATGCCATGACGTTTCCAGCCGACGATATTACCTTTGCTTTCTTTGATGGTGGAGAATCAGCATGTTTACACTACTTTGACTGATGCTTTGTCTCTGGGCTATAGTAGTGATCTCATGTCTCATCTGTGGTCACATACAGATACAAAAAATTTTGTGGGTTTTCCTGAAAACGGGCCAAACATTGTTCAGACATTTACACTCTGATGCATTTTTGATCCTGTGTTAACAGGAATGGCATCCACCTATAAGATACCCAATTCCCCAGCCAAAATGTGATATGCCCTTTCAGATGATAGCCCTAGAGTATCAGCAATTTCTCGCACTTTGAGTCAGCGATCCTCCAAAACCATATTGTGCACTTTTGTAATCATTTCTGTGGTGGTGACACATCTTGGCCGACCACTATGTGGATTATCTTCTAAGCATTCTCAACCAAATTTAAACTCATTAGTCCACTTGGCAACAGTTGAATACAAAGGAGCAGAGTCCCCCAGTGTGTTATGAAAATCGGCATGAATTTCATCTACTTTCATACCTTTCTTTACGAAATACTTTATCACTGCTCGTATCTTGGTTTTTTCCATCTTCAAAAATCGCTACATGGGAACAATAATAGGGAGGTGTCAGCACCCAGAGCACTGATATGTCATGTGTTTACTCAAGAAGGATGACTAATTTTTACGTCAGATCTGGATTATGCTAGCAGTGACCTCTTTGGTGATTCTGAGAACTTTTCAAACAACCCTCGTATTTTTACAGTGTCTATAATTGCCTAAGTACCTTCATTGTGCCTTTTCACAGCTTAAGGGTTATTATTATTATTATTATTATTATTATTATTATTATTATTATTATTATTATTATTATTATTATTATCATCCTTTTCTTTTGTCAAGTTTTTGCATTTTGTAATTTCATTATTAGTTTTGTCACAGTTCTCAATGGCTCGTGTTATCTTATTTGTTGAGCGCCTCTTGTTTTATTATTTTAAATTTGGATTCTTTGTCCTCCGGCTAGCTATTATTACTCAGTCGAACAAGCATCTCTGAGTAAGGTGTGTAAACGGAAAGGAGTTGTTACTGAAAGATAACACTGATAAAATAATTTGTTTTTTCACTTTTATTAACCTGAAACTGTTATATTTCGGAATGTAAACTAATTACTGTCATATTAGTTGCTGCATACTTCACATTTTGTAACTAACTTTACAACATGTACCTCACGAGAGATTCTTCCAGACTGTATGACATGCACCTCACGAGAGATTCCTTAGAACTGCGCGATACTTGCTTATGGCTCGAGAATATATACTCCTTCGCTCCGAATTGCCTAAACATTATAATAGAGCTACTATTGGTTACCATATCACGCCCATTTTAGCATCTGTTTTGTCAGCCAATCACTACTACTAACATATATGCTCTGGGGAAGATATTCCCTCCATTTCTAAAAAAGGCACGCTATCCTGATGTCATTTGTTTGTCTCTTCTTAGTGATGAACAACTCACCCCCTTGGTTTATTGTTACCCACTTCTATTGTCAGTTACAGGGAGGCCGTATAAACTTATTTCCTAACAATACTTATGGCTAAATCCTATACATACAATAATATTAATTTACACTACAATCACTCTGGCATTCACAGTGTTTTGATATAAAATATTGCCTCTTATGCCCCACTAGAGACATAATTATAAATATTTACAACCTTTTTTGGAAATTTTATAATTGGGTTTTTAGTCTCCTGAATATTGTAACACACGGTATCTATCACTTGCACGAAACACTGCACACGCATTTAACACACATTGTACTTCTTGCCTTTTTTTCGCTACTAATCACTGGCTCGGATCTAATATGTTCATATACCTGCATCTGACCTTACAAATTTTCTTTCATACAGCAAATACTGTACCCTGAACTATTTAGGTCACTGTTACAAATGGTTATACTTTCTTAGGTTATTGACATAAAAATTTATACACTCAAGATTTTTACCCTGGTTCATTTTGTAATTATTGAATATATTTACCAAAATATTCATCCTCTACACAATCATATATACATCTCTTAATTCTAAGACATAATTTTACTCAACATACGATTATCTGTGTGCTACATAAATGTTTGGCTTTAATTATCCTTACCCTTTTTTATTGTTTTGTACTTTATATTCACAATACCCTTTGAATTATATCTACATTCCTTTACTTTCATGTGACATTAAAATATCCTTATTACATGCTTCATTTCAAATGTGGCTACAGGTTACTGAGAAAATGTTCCTTTTCCCCTTTAAACATTTATTTCTGTCCTGCATTTATTTATCCTGCCGACCTGATCTCCCATCTATCCTCAGTCTTTCAAAATTTGGAACGTATGATTGGTAACATTGCCTGGTATTATTCTCATGATGTCTTTCTTGTCCTCTGCTTTGGTGATAATGACTAACTTGGTAATTTCGTCTATCTCACACATCTAAAAATCTATGCTCCCACTCTCGAGATATATCTTCTTCCTGTTCCAAAGCTGACATTAATTCTGTCATATCAAAGATACTATGTGTTTTAGCAATTAATAAATAATTTTGTATCCTTAAAGGATAATGCCTTGTGAGCAAACTCACAAAATCTTCCTCATTGATCGGAGGTAACAAGTTCCTAACCTGACTTGCATGTTTTAGTAAATAATCAGTCATTGATATTCCCTCTCATGGATCAAATTGTCCATGGCTAAGCATTGCTCGTATTCTGTGCTGTATCGTAACGTTCCAAAATCATGAATAGCCTCTTAAAGGATTCATATGAAATTTCGCCCCCTGATACCATTTGTAGCCAATCTAAAGTTTCCTGGTCCAAACATCTTTTAACAACTATCATGTTCAATGCTTCCCGTATCTTTTTAATTTGAAAGTACTCTGACAAGTCTGCAATAAACTGTACTGGATTGGGGTTTTCATTAAATTTTGGAAGTGGCAAATCACTTAAGATATAATTATAGTTTTGTATGTCCCTTATTCCCATATTTAAATTATCTAACATCTGAGTTTCGGCGTGGGCTATGGATGAACCCTCCGCGTCACTCACATTATTAGTCATACCTGAGGAAATACCTCTATCATTATTCTGTGCATCAGATACATTGACATCACATATATTGACCCTTGAACTCAATTCTAACCTATTTACAGTACCTTGCAGATTTTCTATTGTCTGTTCCAATTTTCTACTGTTTTAATTTTCAACAGCTTGGTGCTTGTTAATTTCAGAAGTTAGTTTTTGATTCAAATTTGTAGACAAAATTTTGACTTCTTCGGACAACTTATTTCTTTGTGTTTCCGACTCCTGAATTTCAGATATCTCCCCTCTGAAATTAACTTGCACCTGAATTAAATTTGCATTTGTAGCCTCCATCATCTCTCTTAGCTCACTTGAAATGCTATTCATTCGGCTTCCTAACTCTACATCTTACATCAACATGTTCAAACTTAGTATTAACCTCACTTTTTTGGTTAGATATCTCCCTGCTCATGTCTGACATTTTCTTTGAAAATTTTCCTATCTCACTTGCTATTATTTCCTGATTTTCATTTCTCATTCTTGTCATACTACTATCTAGCTCCATAAATTTTTTTTCAATTTCTTCCCTGTTTTGATCCAATTTTTGCTCAAATTTCTCATTACTCTTACCAATATCTTCCCTTAATTCCCTATTACTCTTTTCCATATTCCTTTCTAATTTATCTGTAATACTCTTATTTAATGTTTCACCAAAATTTCTCAGCATTTCCATCATCATACCAGCATCAAAATTAACATTTCCTACTGTATATTTACATCCCTTTGTGAACTTTCATTTCCACCACCCGTTACAGTTACTTCACCCCTGTTTGGTACAATACTCTGACCTACAGGTCTAATATATCTATCTCTGTCGT
This sequence comes from Deroplatys truncata, assembly GCA_030765065.1. Taxonomy (NCBI): domain Eukaryota; kingdom Metazoa; phylum Arthropoda; class Insecta; order Mantodea; family Mantidae; genus Deroplatys; species Deroplatys truncata. The sequence continues at coordinate 107,813,446 of CM060976.1, forward strand.
CGGCTACCTGCCCTGAAATGTTTACAACAATCCCAGATGTTTGAGTTGACTGACCTGCTATTCTATTCTCACTTTCTTCACTGATATTTCCTCCCTCAAATCCTGCATTGTTTGAGCTATTTTCCGTAACCTGCATTGAATTACGGCCAACTGTTACATTATCCCCTTCCATAATTATTTCTTCAGTATTATTAGTGAACATTGTTTCCTTAATCCTTCCACTTCTCAACAACATTTAATTTTTCACAATTTTTTTGTTTTGTTTAAGGATACACATAAAATTTACAGTTTTCTAACCTTTTATGATGCTATTTGATGAGTGATGACCTTGTTTTGATGTCCAGCTTCATGCCCCTCTCTCCTAGATGCATATGTCACCTCTGCATCGTAGTACCATAGATCTACGTCGTCTCACTGTCCTGGTGTCGTGGAGTCGAATTTCCCTGTTGTCTTATGTTCTCGTAGTCGCTGATGTCCTCTCATCCATGTCGTCAGTCGTCCTGGTGGTTGTTTCTGGGATCTGTGTCGTCCTAAAGTCTTGTAGTCAATTGCACCGCTCCATTCGCCCCACGTTCTGATTATCTTGCCGCTTCCTAGTTATCTTGCCCCCACGTTCTGGGAGCCATTTGTCGCAGTAATCTGGTTCGTGTTATCTTATTTGTTGAACGCCTCTTGTTTTATTATTTTAAATTTTGATTCTTTGTCCTCCGGCTAGCTATTATTACTCAGTCAAGCAAGTATCTCTGAGCAAGGCATGTAAACGGAAAGGAGTTGTTACTAAAAGATAACACTGATAAAATTATTTGTTTCTACACTTTTATTGCCATCACACTTAATTAATAATTCACATATTTAATCTTTACATGCTGATTGAAACTGTTATATTTCCGAATGTAATTACTGTTGTATTAGTTGCCGCATACTTCACATTTTGTAACTAACTTTACATGTACCTTGCGAGAGATTCTTCCAAACTGTATGATGTGCACCTCACAAGAGATTCCTTAGAACTGTGCGATACTTGCTTATGGCTCGAGAATATATACTCCTTCACCCCGAATTGCCTAAACATCATAATAGAGCTGCTATTAGTTACCAAATCGCACCCACTTTAGCGTCTGTTTTGTCAGCCTATCACTACTACTAGCATATATGCTCTAGGGAAGATATTCCCTGCATTTCTAAAAAAGGCACGCTATCCTGGCGTCATTTCTTTGTCTCTTCTTAGTGATAAACAACTCACCCCCTCGGTTTATTGTTACCCACTTCTATTGTCAGTTTCAGTGAGCCCATGTAAACTTATTTCCTAACAATACTTATGGCTAACAAACATCTAAAATCCTGTGTATACAATAATATTAATTTACACTACAATCACTCTGGCATTCACAGTGTTGTGATATAAAATATTGCCTCAGTTTCTCTACTGCATACATAGTAGGTAGAAAAGGTATTGTGTTCCACCCAGAAATTTAATATTGAGATTTCACTGGAAATACATGTTTTGAGGCCCCCTAAATCCAACAAAAGCATTTTTAGAAAAAGGTCCATGTGTGTGTGAGTTCACAAGAGAGAACAAATAACAATAACATATATCTCAGAAATGGTGGTACCACAAAAAAGGTTATTTGAAATAAATTGTGTATTTTAAAGAGACCTACATTTTCTCTGTAGTAATTGTTTGTCTATCTCTCATAGTTTACTAGTTAAGCAGAATTCTTTCAAATGAAGAGGACTTCGCAGGCTATTCTTAGAAAATTTAAGGTATACATTTTGTCCTGTAAATATTTTAAATTTATGATATTTTAATCAAAATCATTAAAGCCATTTTTGAGAAAGTAAAAAAAGGTAAAAATTTTCCCTGTAGTTTGGGGTGGGGAGATTTTGTTGAAAGTCTTGTGTCAGATCTTTCGAATCCTAAACTTTTATACCAAGTTTGGAAATGATCCAACAGATGTTTTTAAGATTTATTGTTTTGTGTATCTCTCATTTGGGGGGGGGGTGGAGTGGATTCAAATATGTGTTTTGGGTAAATCTTGATATCAAAATTTTGGGTAGAATGCAATACTTCCTCTCTCTACCGTAAGTATACACTAGGGAAAATAGAAAAGGTTGCGTTGATATTTGAAAAGAAGCTAGAAACAGTGATATGTATTGAATTTATTTCAAGGTGAGTCGAAATTGTTACACTTAACATCACTTAAGTTTACTCACTTTAGTAAACTTAAGTGATGTTAAGTGTAACAATTTCGACTCACCTTGAAATAAATAGAAAAGGTTGATTTTGTGTGTGTGTTTGCACGCTCATTTGTGCATTTGTATGCGCAGAGAGTATACCATATTTTAAAAAGATTGCAAAAATACCAAACCCAAGATAAAAAAAAGCTTTCATGATTTCCTCCCATCTCAAACAACTCTTAGACGAAGCACCCCCCCTCCCTCATAAATGACCCTAATGATTTTTATTAAAATATAAGTTTGAGATATTAACATGAACAATAAAATGTATGTCGTACTTTCTGTGAATTGTCTTCAAGGTTCTCTTAACTCTCAATTTTTTGTAATTGTAAAACCATAATAAGTGAGTTAAAGCTTACTTAAGATAAAACATAGATCTCTGTCAAATATAAATATATGTAAAAAAGTTTTGTAGTATTAACCATTTCCAAAATATTCCCAATTCTTCATTCAAAATGTTTCAACATTAAAAGCAGTACATTTTGGAATGTTAAGTGGTTGTTTTCCCAGTAGTATACTATCATAAAACTACATTGTTTTTTGGATTCAGGAACTTAAGATGAATATTACCAGTGAAAATTTAATATCAAATCTTTGATTGCAATGCAACATTTCCCCTGCTAGGAAAGTGACAGAAAGATAAGGGGAGGGAGCAAATCTGATGCATTACCTTCACATAACTTGCTCTATCCACTATTGTTTACTTTTATATCTCTTCTACAAACTATTCTTATGAAAGCTTATTTTTATGTCTACTTCTTTTGCAGAAATGGTTTCATTACTCATTTCGCAGTAGTTACAATGGGTATGCATGTGGCCGAAGCAATAGTCAAACCTTTAAAAGTTGGGTTATTATATGCTGGCTTTGAAATTCCGTACTCTTTCTATAATATCACCAAATGAATCATGACAGCACCTAAAAAATGATAAAGTATTAGAAAATGCAATCTAATAACAATTAGTATGAGAAAAATTTGAACATAAATTGTTTGTTTAAATGCAATCTATAATTTTTGCATAGTAACTTTTTGTCTACCTCTTATGGTTCACCAGTTATACAAAATTCATTTGTAATGAAGAGGCTTTCACAGTATATTCTCAGATAATTCAACAATTTCGTTTTATTTTTTATGCAAATATCTTAAAACATATGGTGCTTTAATCAAAATTTTTAGAGCAATTTTTGAGAAAATAAAAATTAACAAAAATGTTTCCATGCATGGGGTGGTTTGGGTTGAGAGGGTTTTCTTCAAAACCTTTGTTGCATTTTTGAAAGATGTTGAAATTAAATGCAAAGTTTGGTGTTTATTCAACCTTTTGTTTTTAGTTAATGCTCTCCCTTTGTCCCCCTTGCTCTTCCTCCCTCATGTCTTTTTAAACAAATCTGAGATGATACACTCACATGACTTGCTATTCCAATAACAAATTCACTGCATCCATTGTATAATTATACTGTTCATATAAAAAGTGATCCTTTTATTCATGTTACATTACTCTCGATATACATATATTTTACTTAGGAATTATTTCAAATTAAGCAAGAAGTGCATGGCTACAAGCTGACAATGCAGAAACAACATTCAAATATTTATTCATGATAACAAGCTGTCTCAATGGAAAGAAATAAAAAAAAATCTGATTTTACATTCATATGACTTTCTCTACCCAATAAAGCTTATTTTTATGTAGCTTCTACACTGTTCTTATGAAAGCTAGCTTTTATACCCACTTCATGTTAATCAAGATAAACCTTTGCAGAATCATTTTCATTACACATTTTGTTAAAGGTACAAGGGGTATAGATATAGAGGAAACTGAATCAATAGCCATGTTTAAGATACAGCTATATGCTAGCCTAGAAATACCATACTCTTTCTATGACATTACAAGAAACAACTGAATAGCTACAGAACTTTAAAAGAATGACAATGTTTTGAAAAATTCAAACCAATAATGGATATCTCAGAAATGGTGATGCCACTACAAACGTTATTTGAAATAAATTGTGTGTATTACAGAGAATCTACATTTTTTGGTAATACATTTTTGTGTCGCTCCTATGGTTTACCGTTACAAAAAATAATACAATTCCTTCCGAATAAAGGGTTCACAGCCATTCCCAGAAAATTCAAAATATGCATTTTTTATTTTTCATGCAAATATTTTAAATATATATTTGAATCAAAATTGTTAGAGCCATTTTTGAGAACATCCAAAATTTTGAAAAATCTTCTATGTAAAGGGTAGCTTGGGGTGGGGGAGTTTTTTGCAATACTTGATGTATCTTTGGAAGATGCTGAACCTAAATACTAAGTTTGGTATTTATTGAACAATAAGTTTTTGGGTAATGCTGTTCGGACACACAGACTTTTTTCTAAAAAGACTTTTTTTGGATTCAGGTGCCTTCATGTACGTGCACGTCCGTGAAACCTTGAGATCAAATTTTTGGGTGGCATACAATGTTTCTTTTACTTACTGTAAGTACATAGTAGAGAAAGTAATAAGAAATAAAATCTGAAACTTTCAGGCATGTCTGTTGAATGATGCATTCATACTTGTTAAAAGTGTAAACTTGCAACATGGAATATTTAAAAATCTAAAAATTATGTTTTAATAAGTTCTACATTTTTCCTGCAAAACTCTTAGTTTTATTTCACATGGCTTCATACTTATAAAAATGCAGTCAAATGAATGGAATTTTTTAAGCTATTTACATACATTTTATTAGTCATGCAAATAACTTAAACATATGATATTTTGATCAAAATGATTAGAGCCATTTTTTTGGGAAAATACAAAAATAAGGAAAACATTTCCATGTAAATGAAAGGTAGTTTGGGATGTGGGGATTTTCGTGCAGGTCTTTGTGTTGCATCTTTGGAAGGTGCTGAACTTAAATATGATTTGTGTTTATCCTCATTTTAGAGTTATGCTATTCCCCCCCCTCTCTCTCTCTCTCTCTCTCTCTCTCTCTCTGTCTCTTTCACTCACCCACACCTAAAAATGCCTTTTTTAATTTTCAGGGGACCTCGGTGCATGTATTCCTGTGAAATCTTGATTTTGAATTTCTGTGTGGAATGTAAAACTTCCTATACCTATTATAAGTAGGTGCTAGAGAAACTGAAGGAGGAGAGAGGGGGTTTAAAAGTGGATTTTAGTTGACAGAAGTTAGGAAAAATTAGATTTTATTGTTAAAAGGGTGCTATGTAATGGCTGTTTTATTGCATTCAAAGTATATTCTGCTTCTTTCTTTTAAAATTTAAAAATTAAATTTAGGTGTAAGAAGATTTATGTGATATAATTTATACTATTAGTCTCCAAAAGAGTTTTTTATTTGCAGTAATTCAGGATTAGGCCTGAATGTAGAGTTGTCACATAAAGCCACTAGCACTAATGAAGTTATGCACTGATAATATAGTCTGTTTACACAGCTTGACACCAGCAGTTTGTGCTATTCACGTAAAATATTTGCACAGGATCTTCCAAGGATATAGTATTTGTGAATTTCAGCTAAGATACAGGAGTTAATTATTGAATATAATTATCAGGTCACCAAGCCCAAGTGCAAGCCCACAGTCCAGTCCAAGACCTTCCCCAAGACAACACCATAAGAGAGATCATTCCAAAAGTGACATTCAAGTTGGCAGCTACAAAGACAGCTTGCAGATCAAGTCGTCGGATGTTCCAGATGTAAGCCCATTTTAATACTTGCAGTGCATTTACAGTTGCTTGTTATTATAGTCCTACTATCCTTGAAAGCTAGAGCTTGATTATTACAAAAATTGTTTTATCTACTATTATAGATTGCTGATTCACATGAAGATAGATTTACTTCAAGCATACAGGGCTTTGATTTCAAAAGATCCCAATTAAATAAACATTTAAATTTAATTTATATTAAAAAGTGAAGCTAGACATTGAGGGGCAAGGTATAAGTAATATTATTTGCAAATAATAAATAGAATTGAAGTCAATAATAATATTGAAGAAAATACAATATATGAACTGGAAGTAAAACAAATCATTTCATCATATTTAGAAATTCCAATTGTCTTAAGTTGTATTTTTTTAAGGCACTGTTATTATGCCACGTTCTCTAAAATATATGCGGATTTATTATTTGCTGAAGGATGATGGATCAGTTTTTTAAATCTATAATAATTTCTCATGTTTTTAAGGCAAGAAATACCTTTATAGGCTTTCTGATGTAATATCTTGAAAATATAATACTTCCTCAAATTAAAAGTAGCATGTAAAGTTTGTTATTTATTTAAAAAAAGAAGTCAGATATTTATCAGTTGAGTTTTTGAAATTATGACAAAATTTACATTGAAGAAACTAAACATAACTTGGAAATTAGAGTAAAAGAGCTATTTAAAGTAATACTGGCATGTCTCAAAGATAATTTATAAGGTAGAACTACTCGGGATCATTTCATTTACTTTACAGCCTAGGCTGACAAGGAGATGTAGTGAAATGCATTTCAAAATTATCCAGCTATAATATAACATATCTCAGTAACTTAGATAATTTCTACTACAGGAACTGAAAGGGAAGAGTTTGTACTTCAAAAGATCAACACATTTCAAATCACAATTGTTACATTTATTGTAAATGAATTTATAAGCAACATATGATTTACCTTTGTCTTGGCAAGGATGGTGTACTGTTTAACTTCCCATGTTAACCCACTGATGTCTAACACACATAAGAGAGTGAACACTGGCTGTCCTTTAGTATAAAATCCTGTTAACTCCGCCCTTCCTAATCCCTATTTCACAGCTGGTCAATACTGCCAATTCTGAATATCTAACACCCTAAATATACAAAACTAAACCCCTAAAAACCTGCTAATGCCACAACACAATCAAATGGTAAATCAGCTGTGCCAGATCATTTTTGGCTATTTAATAATGAAATATACCTTGAAGTTAAATTATTAAAGGAATTAAATGGAGCATTAGAATGAAGGATTTCAAAGAAAATATTTATTATAAGAGAAAAGAGATTGTGCAATGAAGTTTGAAATCCCCCCAATTGATTCTTACAACAAATTTGATTTACTTTCAGTAGATGCCAAGACACCAATAATGCAGCGAATGATCGTCAGCTAGTAGCACTAACCTTAACATTAGATCAACAATATTTTTATTGTTAATGCAAATAGCCTAAAGTGTCCCTTGTAGAACAAAGGCCTCCTATCAAATAGGGAAAGCTCATTATTACTAACATGGTAAACCACTCTACATTTGGTACTGCACTGTTTAATCACTGTTTAATAATAACACTACTTGTTCACTTTCACTATTTAGTCACTACACAGATGTGTCTCCAGGGATTTGCAGTCTCTTCTTCCTCTTGCTACTTGTGATCGTTGCCAACCTGCGTGCTCCATGAAGATGTCTGCCCATCTGCATCTCGGTCTGCCTTGTAGTCGCTTGCCTATACGGGGATCCCACATGGTAGCCTTGTAGGTTCATCTGTTGTCTTGTAGTCTAGTGACATGGCCTCCCCATTCCCATTCAATTCTGGTGGCTAGTTGTGCCATGTCTGTGATAACTGGTTTATTGTTGGAATAGAGATTCTGTGTTTGGAGATACACCCAGGATTTTGTGTAGCATTTTCCATTGCCAATTTGGATGTTGTTCTTTTGTTTTGCTGTTAGTGACCATGTCTGGCACCCATGTAGTAGTACAGGGTAAACACAGGTTTCCAGTGTGTGGAATTTAATTCTCCTGCTTAGTATCTTGTCTAACAGTATAAACTTAAGGTCCCAAAATGCCTTCCAGGCTAGAGAGATTCTTCTTTGTATTTCCTTCTCCATTTTCTGTTGAAAGGAGATTTGTTGTCCAAAGTATCTTAGGATGAGATAAATTTATTTCTTCATCATATATTTTAATATTTAGTTGGATAACCTTATTACGCAGTAATCTAATTATTATTAAATAAGGCAACTCTTATTAACTGAACACTTTGTAACCCATTCTTACGAGACGGGGACTACTATGTTGGCCTCATAAGCTAGAACAACTTATAAACTAAGTGGAAGCAGCTGAGAATGCTGTTGAGGAATTGTGAAACATGTTCTGCATTTGAATTTGATTAAGAAATAAGCGTTTGTCACTGTATACTGGGTGGACCATTTAAGTTGAGACTGTAAAATATCTCCAAAAGTAAGCATTGTAGAAAGAAATGTCTTGAATAAAAGTTGCTTGATGTTATGGAGGAAAGTAAATGCCATTAGCCATGTTTTATTTGGAGGGCATTGTTATGGTCATTTTAGGGCCAATTTAATTTGACCCTAATTGTAGGTTTCCATTTTAAAAAAATTAAATTGACCCTAAAATGACTATCATAACATCTTCCAAACAAAACACGACTAATGGCATTTACTTTCCCCCGTAATATCAAGCAACTTTTATCAAAGAAATTTCTTTCTACAACGCTTAGTTTTGGAGATATTGTACAGCTTCAACTTAAATGGTCCACCCTGTATAAGAAATTAATAATCTTAGTGGTATTTGTATTTTACATTTTATCTCCTCACACGAGCCACCCCAACATTGAAGTTTCAAAAGCCATCACAGTATTGTGATACCTAAGTTTGAAGGATTTCCTGTTTCATTTGATTTGACAGCTTTAGTTTTTTGTCATCACTTGACAACTTGAAATTGTTTAGGTTTGAATGAATGAAGTCATTAAGTGCAAAATGGAAACCAGTTTGCTGTAAGTAATTTCCTTATTTAATTAAATTTGTTGAATTAAAATTTAAAATTGTTCCATTTTTGTCTGAACAATTATATAATCAATGTTTGAACATTTTGCAAACCTTTAAGGGTATTTCCTTTTTAAGAAGGTTAAATTCTTGAGTTAGTCTGTTTTTCAGTTCATGAATATCCTAAGGAGGAGAAGAGTAAACACTGATTTCAGTTGATCCATGAGAAAAGAAAATTTTTTTCTTCCTGCCCCCGGGTAAAGTATTTTCTGGTATTTATTCCTGAATAAACCTCAGCAAAATGGATGACAGGCTCATTGATTCTTATTCTATCCATATTGTTCACTGTTTGTGGGGCCTCAGTGGTTGAAAACATGTTAAACATCTAGAAAAGAAAGGAAACAAAAAGATTACATTGCTTAGAAGTGACTCATATGTTTCCTTGAATTCCTCTGTTGAAAACATTCAAAATTTAGGAACACAGTGATTTTTCAACGCCACAAATAAGTATGAATTCTGATCTCTTGAATAGTATACACAATTTTTGTGTAATTTTATTCTCAAATACAACACACATTGCTAAATGCAGAATAGCAGTGGCATAGCCAGGATTTTGTTGTGCGAGCAGTTTTAAATTTTTGGGTACATTCACTACTGCAGAGTATCTACAATCATTTATTGTCCATTGTAAACAAGTAACAACTCATGAACTGCTGGATTTGTGGATTCAAAATGTTTTGTATTATGAGCCTGAAAAAAATTTGTAGCAACCTTCAAATTTAATTAAAATGAATAAAAGATTAAGATTGGTTCATGTGAGGCTCCTAAAAATTAATGGCTTTCAGTTGAACTACTGCGCCCAGAATTTTGAAATTGTGTGTGCATGAAGTGTGTGTGCACACATGAATATAAAAGCAAAATGTATGTTTTTTGTCTAGCAGTTTATACAAATACAGTAAATCAAAATAAATCATTCTATACATGCATTTAATAGAAGAAACCAAGTACTAAACTATCTTAGTTTTATTTAAATATGCAGTAAAAGAAAAGAGACAATGACAAGATATAAAGTGTTAGCAACACTCTTCACTCACAGTGGGTGATACCACAATTTTCTGGATCATGCTAGATCATAGCAGCACTCACCTTCAGTACATTTAGAAACCTCTTAACTCTAGCAAAAATTATAAGGTTTTTTACAAAACACACACACTAAATTGTGACAAAATTAGCCACTTAAGGAAGAGAATACAAGGACAGATGCATGCTGCAGAAGGAAAAATATGATGGTCACTAGACAGTAGAGGTGTTCTCTTCTCTCTAACAAAAATCATCATAATTCAGATTGCCAGTCACTGTAAGAAAACATAAAATTTGAGAACAAAATTATGCAATAATAGAGGGGTGTCAGTTGAATTTCAGGATATAATCGTCTGTGTTCAGGCAAAAATTGCTTAAGTACAAAAACATAGTTTTGAGATACAGCCAATTTAAACTTTTGAACAGTCATGAAAAGTAGTAAAAAATGGTTTACAGATTCTTTCTCAGGGAGTATCTTAATTGATGCATTTAAAATTTGATGATATGAAAAATTACTAATTTTAAACTTTAAATTGACTCCCGTAAACTCTTAATTGAACCATGACTAGCAGTAGAGAACCAAGCTCCAAAATCACAAACTGAGACATTGATCCATTTGTAAACCTTCTCATTCTAAAATCTGTGTAATAGCTATATTTCCAAAACTGTTGGAAATTTAGCCAGTTAGATAACTTATTAAGTAGTGTTCAGAAATATTACATACTTATACAGTGTTATGTTACAAATGTCTCTTGGATCATTATCATTTAGTTAGCAAACTAATATTCTGGGTTCAGCAACAATAAATCACTCACTAAATTGTGGATATTGTGATGTCAATAATATGGTTATAACAAGTACATATATAGCACAATACATTTTCCACCAGTAATTATTTATTTCATAATAAAGCAAATACAATATGGAGAGAGATAATATAAAACATGTATTCAATCCAATGTTTTGTTTTGCATATTATTCAATTTTTTTCCCATCATTCCCTTGAAGCCACAGTGGTTCAAAGAGTCGATAAAAGTTTGAGCTGAAAGATCTTCCACGCTGTTTCTTCTATAGGTCCACAGTGACATAGGCATCATCATTATGGTCTGTTTTTATGTATAGCTTGAATGGATCTTCTTTTTTCAACATTATTTTGCATATTTGCATCCAATTAATTTTGTTTCCTGTAGTGTCAACCTTGCGGTTCACAATGTGGTTCTCCATTGTTGAATATCCAACAAGCTCGCTGGTCTCCATTGAAGTTGCAACCAGAGGATTACTTTTCCTACGAGCTTACATAACAATTAGATAACCACTTGGTAGGTACATGCATTGCTGTATTTTCAAAGCTCATTCAACTTCAGTGAAATTGGCATCATTTGGCAGAAATGTGTTCCCAGGAATCAGCAGCTTTACAGAAACTGAAGTAAGAGATGGGTGATTTTCCATAATAGCCTTCAACAGCAAGGTTAGTTTGATGTTCTGGTTTTGGCCACTGCAGGAATCTTCCCACAAAATTAGCTCCATAACCTTTTCCTTCGTGTTGTTCTTAATAAACTTGTTGAGACACAATTTACTTCTTGGGCACCTCGACCTGCAGTGCCTTCAACCCAAACAAAGCAAAACCCTTTTCCAAATGTACCAGAGTAACTCCACAGTTATACACCCACAACTGTCTTTTGTAGAATGCAATGTTGGTTGGGATTCTCGGCAACAGCAATGTCTTCTCAAGATCAAACATGATTGTTTCATATCCTTCAACCTCTTCTGCTCTTTGTATATCTTGCTTCATCTTTTTTTGAGCATCACTTGCTACCATTAAGTGATTTTTATGTTCTGAATGCAATGCTTCTTTCTGAGTTGGATCATTGTCTGATTGCATCTTTGCATGAGCAAATCACAATGGTTACAATATCCTTTTTCTGTGCTTTCCTTTTTATGTTGTACTTTCTAGAATTTGGCTTTATATTTTGACATGCTCACTGGATTGTTAACTTCCAATTTGTATTTTTCATACGTAACTCCTATTGTTTTGTGGCTTTCAAAGTATTCCTTATGAGTTACATTTTGCAATAATGCGATTTGTATCTAGAAATTTTATTTATTTGGTTTACCACTTCCTAAACTCTCTTATCAATCTTGTCATGACCACCTTTCCATCCTCATGTGTCAGAAACTCTTGAGAATTTCTTCGTTTCAGACAATGCATTTCTTTTCCATTTAATTGGCACCTGTTTTACTATAGAAGTAATAAACAAAGTCTTAGTATTGTGTTGTAGTTCGTTGTACTTCTTAAATTCTTTACATTGTGTTTCTTCATTCACAGCATCTGTACATTTTTTCCCACATTTGCAGACAGAGAATATACATTCCTTTGACAGCTTCAGAACATCCCTAGTACTGTAGTAATCTTTGTTTCTGTTTCTCTTCAATTTCCTGATTTTCACATTTTGCTTGGGATGCTTTCTTTTTCAATCCTTTCTTGGCCATTTCGTTTCTGATATATGCATATCTTCAGCTGGAGCTGTATTCCATCCTGTGGAAAAAAAATAAATTTATGTAATTCCATATTGTTTTACCAAAATCATATTAATGTAATAATGCCTATATTTATACCGGCTGGACTTTACAAGGTTGCTTTGAATAGGTTAGACCAGAATAGAATGAATGTTAAAATATATAAAACCTAACCGAGCTAAACAAATGAACAAGAGCCTATGGTAGCATAGGCTTACACAATAGATGTGCACATTTAGGATTTTTGTAACACAAATATCAATGGGAATATAATTTGCCTGTAGTGTTCATGTGCCATATCAACTAATTAATCTCTCGTTCACACCTTAACCTCACAAACTGTTGATGATATTGACATGTATGTCTTACATGGAAGTAAAATATGTTAGAAAGTTTAGCATTCATTGCTTACCTCATTAGAAAATTCTGGTTCATTTCTTCTTTCCTCTTCAACTGCGTTTCTTGTGTCAGGTCCATGGTTAATATTGTTTGAGATTGTACAACACTAGAAACAAACAGTGTTTTGTTACTTTCAGTGATGTCACTTGAATGACTTGGATCACTATTGAAAACAGATGGCTCTTGGTTCATCTTTACTAAAATGGAAATATGGAATGGAGAGATGGTGCTTGGTTGAAATTGCCGTTAGATAATAGCACATTGGAGCTGTTGCTTGGATCTTTTTTGCTAAACTAAAATAGCCTTGTCCAGAACCAGTGAAGTGGTAATCTCACTATTTCCATTTTGGTGCTTGGATCACCGTTGCTAATCATTATTCAATTGGGAAACTTTGGACTTAGTGATTTTTGCTTGCCAACAAAATGTACTTTGATGTGTGACTTGAGTTGAACCAGTGATAATGATTTAATGACATTTGTTTGTTTACTTCCTGAATTTATTATTAGTTCACCCAATAATTATACAAAAAAAGCAAACAATGTTAATAATAAACTCCATTATAATGGTGCATACTTATCCGATACTGCTAGTGGCAAATTTAAATGAAATGAATCAGAAATTAATGAGCATTTTACTGAATAAAACTATTGACATTTTGTGAATCACTTTGCTGACTTGTCCTGGATTTACATTATTTGATGTTACTGATTTTGGAAGAACCTGTACTAAGAATGAAACACTTGTGTGCCACTCCCTTATCACAATACTGCATTAAATCGTGGTACTTCTGTTCAGAGATAGCAAAAGATACATTGTAAGCCTTTGAAACAGAAGGAATTGTTAAACTTCCACAACCATACACATTGAGAGTAATCTCCTGAGTGACCATATCTAAAAACATTGTGATGCCAGATCAAAACGGAAGCATTTTAGTTTAACCAATTTATTTTAGTGTAACAACCTTCAACCCTCTTTATTTTAAATTATGACACATCACTGTTACTAGCTTCTAAATCTTCAAAATTAATTATTTTAGTTCCTTCAGTGTGTTTTGTTTTGCAGCAGATTTCAGAGAGTCCTGACGAGATCAAATAAGTCATCATACTGAAGTTCCTGTACTGAATATGGCAGAGTATTCTCCCCCCCCCCCACCAGCTGAAAAAGCTGCAATAATTAATTGAGTTGTATTTATAGATGCTCTTTAACTACTATGGTTCTTAGCGTTCCATTCTATATTGGGCATGAAAGACTGGAAATTTTGCTCAGAGGACTTTATCAGCTTGTGGTTCCTTTGTGTGCCATAAATCTACAACATGGGACAACTGGCTTTATTTCCCTTCTGAAGGAAGCCATGCTAAGGGTTTTTACGCCCGAAAAAATCCATCGCCCTCCACCAGGTTTGAAGCTGCAACCTCGGGAACTAGAGGCTAGCATGGTACCCCTAGATCAATGTTGTTTCAGTCATACATTGTATACACGGACATGTATTTTTTCTGTGACTCAATAGCACTCTGCAGGCTGTCACATCTCATCATTGAATTTCCAGATTCCAAAACCTTCTGCTCAATTATTTCAATATGAGTTGTGTGAAACAAATATATCTTCAGAGCAGCAATATTCTGATTTCATTCTGACCATCACATGTGCCAGAAAAAAGAGATAGCTCAATAACATTGTCAGATAGTGTAGTTAGAAATTTGTAAACACATGTTCCAATTTCTACACTACTATGCTTACCATTTACCTCATGCCAGGTATAGCAGAATACTTTGTTTGGAGGTGCTGCTTTGTATAGGGTAGATTGTAACAACACAACTTTCTGCTGTAGGACATTGGTGACAAATCGCTTGAAATGTTGCAAAGGTTACTTATGATAGTCTTCTATAAAGGATCTGTCAGTCGTCTTAAAAGGGATCTAAATTGGTTTGATCCATGGTTCTAAAAATAAAAAAGGAATAAGTCTAAGTTTTATTCTTGCTTTGAATTGTTCATTTGGAATCTGCAGAATATTCTGAAGATCTAAGCAAATGCTTACAAAATTAGTATCACCAATTCCTTTCTGCTTGTCAGATGCCTTGCTCTCATTTGCTTCCTTTTCTTGCCCTTTATGCTCCCTGTATTGTTCTTGCGGGCATCATTATTCTTTGTGCACAGAGAGCACTGATCTTTTTCAGTTTGAAGAAAGAGTAGTTGAATTATTCCCAACAGAATATTCTCTTATATGTGATCAGACTGGACAGCTTTTTACCTCTTTTGTGACAAATCTCTTCAAATAGTGAATATATGTTAACTATTGAAAACTTACTGTCTAGATATTTCCTTTTAGATGAACTTAAGTAGTGAGAATGTTATTGGGAAGCTCTCAATTTGACCTTTTATTTATTTCACATCATCATCTGACAGTTTATTTGGTAGAGAATGTTTCCCCTCATTTCTTGAGAAGAAAAAGAACCAGAAGAATTTCTTCTTTCTAAAGCTTTGTTCAGAGGATCATACAAAGAGTGTTTAGGAAAACTTCTGACGCACCCTCTTCTAAATCCCATTATTGTAAAAGAAAAACTGTTTCACAATTGCTGTTTTTTGTCATTTTCCCTGTTTCTTCTGCCATCTGGTACAACCACCTAAGACTTACAATGAATCCTTGTTTTTCCTTGTTACAGTTCTCAAGTTTCCAATAATCTGAATAAATTCTTTTTCTGTCATAAAAGATTAAATTCTCATTGCATTTATATTTACACTGTGTTGGAGTTTTGGCACTGTATTCTATCTGTTTGGTCCGCTGTGTGGGGGTCCCTCTGGAGCGGCATAACAGCTTGTATGCCCCTAATGCTAGACCTCAAGGTCCTGGATGCATCAGCAGGTGGTGGATAGCTAGCACCTGAACAGCGGCATCGGTTGATTACTGACATGCTGAATCAGGCCTGTCTCTGAATAATGAATAGGAGCTGCAAACCAACTCCCCAACCCTAAGGTATTATGCAATCTGTGCCGATGGGGTGCATGGCACATGTGTAGATGTGTCGCAAAAGGAGCCTCTGAGATACCTGACTACTACTCAGAGTATATAGTCATGCAAGGTTCTGTCTTGGCGGACCTTAGTTATCCCTAACGAATCGTGGGAACTATAGTAGATCAAAGTTCCAATAAACCAGAAGGCTCTCCATAGGGGACCCCGAGAGAACTAAAGCCGAAGTTGAGGTGGTGGGCCCTCGAAGGAGGACTTTATTGTCGAGACCAAGGAAAGTGATACAGGAACTCCTGGAGATGTGGAGAAGCAGGTCCTGTACCTAAAACCAGATGCCCCTTTTAGGGACACCGGATTATTCATAAATGTAAGCGCAGAGACTGGGGCCCCAGTAGGGAACCTGGCCACACAAGATGCATCAAGGATGGCAGGAACTACAACTCCCGAAGATGTGGAGATGCAGGCCCGGACTCCTGAAAAAGATATACAGTCTAATGTTTTGGGGGAACTGGCCAAAGTGGTTGGCACTGTAAAATGAAACCTAAGATTGCCAGTAGTGCAGAGAAGAGGAGAAGAATGGCTAAGTGACTGGGCCGAGCCAGGCCCTTCTGGAACCTCCAAAAGAGGTTTGGAAACTTATTGGGGATTTCCAGATTGAAAGGGAGATTTATATCCCTCAGGTAATTGAGGAGCTGGGGATCTCAGGAGAACCAGACTTGATGGGAAAGTGTTTAAGTGTGGCAGAGTAAACCAAGATGATTTCGTTCATTCAGGCTAACTTGCAACACAGCATAAGTACAAGTATACTTATACAGACACAGCACAGCAAGAGAGTACACATCAAGTACTCTTGAGTAACGTAATGAGGTATGCAATAGATGTTGCCATGATAAAGGAACCCTGGCTTCAACAGGGCCATATCGTGGGACTAAATATAAAAGATTTTACTATTTTCAGCGCTTCGTCTGAGGTAAAACCTAGAATATGTGTCATTACTAGACTCAGTAATACCTAGGCCTGGCCAAGATTTCTTACTAAAGAACTGGCAACAGTTGCTAGGGAGGTATGAGGAGGGCAGAATGACACACTGCTCAGCCTATTTCCCATATGATTCTGAGGAACCACCTCCTCTCAGGAGTTCAAAGATCTTGTGATTTGAAAATGAACAAGGAGTAGGAAAACTCATTTACACTTTTCACTTAAGTAGAATTACCTGGACATGTTTCGAGAGTCCCTTTCTCTCACCGTCAGCTGCTGACCTCCTGGCTGGTGGTTGTTTGATTGTCCTGTACCTGCCATGTTGACCATCTGTTTTGGTATCTGGTGAGGATTTGATGTACTTGCTAAGTTTGTCCTCTGCTGGGATATCGAAATTCATTGCAGTATTCTTCTTCTTTCAAATGTAGATTTTCTCCCAAGCAGATAGTTCCATAGGTTTTGAGACTTCTTTTAACAGTTTGACATCCGGGTCTATTTTGTGACTTTTCTCCCAAAAAGATTTGCAACAGCTGATTTTTAATTTGTTTTTGGTGAATGTTCCTGAAATGCTTTTTTCTGCACGTTTCAATATTTTTTGGGTTTTCCCAATGTACTTCATGTTGCAATCTAGGCATTCTATGGCATATATTCTGGACTTTTGTTCTGGAGGGACTTGATCTTTCAACTTTGGACTTAGGAGATTTTTAATGCTGTGTTATACGTGCAAGTTTTACGTGGAATCTCTCTAAAGATGTTTTCAAATTTGTGATAAAAGTGTGGATGGTATGTGAATTTGCAGAAACTGTATTGCATTTTTATTGGTTTGAGAGTGGAGGCTTCTTAATCTTCTTCTTTCTTTTGAATTTATTTATTTTCTTTATTATAGTGGATTTTCTGAAACCATTGGCGGCTGCTGTGTTTAGTAAGTGGCCAAATTCTGTTCTGTACTCTGTGTAATTCATGGGGATGTTAACCAACCTATATGCTAGGCTGTTGAACAACACATATTTATGGCTGCCTAGATTGTAGCTATTATGTTTTATGTAATTGTCTCTATGTGTGGCCTTCCTATGTATACCAAAGCTAATCTTGGAGTTTTCATTCCTCATAATCTTTAGCTCTAAAAATGGGAGGTAGTCGTCTTTTTCAGTTTCTATTGTAAATGTGATTAACTTTTCTTGTAGGTTTAATAGTTTGAGTGCATCCTATAAGTGTTTCTCTGGAACTACTGCAAATACATCGTCTACATATCGATGCCAAATTTCAGATACAGTACAATCAAACAACCACCAGCTGACAATGAGAGCAAGGGACTCTCGAAACATGTCCAGACAATTCTACTTAAGTGAAGAGTATAAATGAGTTTTCCTACTCCTCGTTCATTTTCATTTGAAATACTTCACTATCAACCGCTTCTACATTATTACTTGTAATCTTGTAATTTATTGCAAGGATAGAAACCTCAACCTGCTGATTGGCTGTGACTCCAATGCCCAATAGCATTTGGAGAAGCATGGACATCAACGGTAGAGGGGAGAAGCTGCTCGAGTACCTGAGCTCTAAAGATCTCGAGATCGCGAATCAAGGGTATGTTCCAACCTTTGTCAGTTATCAAAGGGAGAAGGTCCTAGACTTGTCACTTTGGGATACTAGAAGATATTAAGGACTGGAGGGTTTGTTTTTGACCTTCCATGTCCGACTATACACATATACACTTCAGGAACCCAAGGAGGACCAATTGGAACTCCTTTAAATGGGACCTGGAAGGTGGATTGAGGAATGGGCCCCAAACTGCTAGGAAATGCGGAGTACCTGGAGGGGTACATGGGGTTTTTCACAAACACTCTGGTGCCCTCCTACGAAAGAAACTGCCCCCACACGAGGCTCGGGCTAAGGATAAATTCAGGTGGAATTCTTTTTTAAGGTCCATTAGGAAAAAGACACGAAGGCTATACAATGCATATAAGAACAATAAGTGTCAGGAAACTTGGAACTTCTATAAGGATTCCCAAAGAATATATAAAAAAGAATCAGAAAGCTCTCAGAAGAATCTTGGAGGCTCTTCTGTAATAATGTACAGAAGCAGTCAAGTGCTGCTCGCCTGCAGAAACTGCTTGTCTCTAAAGCTAGGGCCAGACTGGCCTCATTAGAGGACCCCTCTGGTGCTATGACCCAGTCGGAGGGGGGGCTTTGAGGCTGTTGCTTGAGACCCCCTTCCTAGAGGCTTTTGCATTACAATCAAGAACCAAACTCAGGTAGGGCAAGTCAGCCTTCGCAGGAAGGTTGGACAGTGACTGTTACTTTTGGAAAACTAAAATGGGCTATTTATACTTTTGAGTCATATAAGAGTGCAGGTGTGGATGGGATCTTCTTGGCTCTGTTTCAAGAGGGCTAAGAGATCATTTCATTCCATTTAGTGAGAATATTCAGGGCCTTTATGGCTGTTAGACATGTTTTTTGCCTATGGAGACAGGCCAAAGGGTGTTTATACCCAAACTGGTTAGGCAGTCCTACCACAGGGATTTTCATCCTGTCAGTCCAACATCCTTTTTTGTTAAAGGCTCTGGAAAGACTGGTAGATAGATTTTTGAGGGATGGGGTACTGATGAACAGACCCATACACCATCATCAGTATTCCTACTGGCCAGGTAAATCCACAGACACAGCACTCCATCAGCTTGTGGTGAGACTGGAGTCCACAGTTGGACTGTGGATAACTCGCTATGGCAGTTTTCGTGAACATTGAAGGACCTTTAATAATATGACTTTAGACACCATTTGGAAATGTCTGGAGAGCAGGGGAGTCAGTCCAATTGTAAAGGACTGGATTATGACCTTGAAAGGCAGGCAGGCAGGCAGGCAGGTCCGAGACTGCTCACAAGGGGAGTTCTGTCACCCTGTGGTGTCTGGCGGTAGATGTACTGCTGGGTAGACTAAACAGGGGGAATTCATGCTCAAGGCTATGCTGATGATATGCCTTGTAGCAAGTGGAGAATTCCCAAGCTCTGTTTCAGAGCTCATACAGGACCCTACAGGCTTTAGAGGAATGGTACAGAGAAACAGACTTGTCCATTAACACGGACAAGACTGAAATAATGATCTTCACGAGGAGGAGGAGGAGGAGGAGGAGGCTGCCAGGTTTGGTAGAGCCCCACCTTTTGGGAAGAAGTTTAAGCTTTCTAGAGCAGTCGAGTATCTAGGTGTTATTCTGGATGCTGGGCTGAGCTAGAAAAAATATGTGCAGATTATAAAGTTACGAAGGCCTACAATGCCTTGTGGGTCTGTTGAAGATCAGTAGGACTGAATTGCGGCCTGAAACCCAAGGTGGTCAAATGGCTGAACACTTTGATTATAATAACCGTAAGTAACTTAAGCAGCGCTGGTTTGATAGTCTGCCTCTCTAGTGAAGGTAGTGGCTGCTGGGTTGAATTCACTGCAAATATCGGCATGTATGATAACAACAGGGATGTTGCGCACGACTCCTTAGTCTGCCTTAAGAGATTTTTGGTGGACCTTCCTTCTTTGCACTTGTTTGTGGAGGAGGTAGCCAGGATGAGCGTGCACCCCCTCTGGACTTTAGGGGGGTGATGTTTTAAGCTACCCCACAGAGGGCACTCACTGATCCTTTCTGTATTACAGGAGAAGTGTCCTATAACCCAGATGATGGGGACTAGGTATAACCTAAGTGTATCCTACTCTGTGGTAATACCTTCCAGGGAGAAATGGCACCCAGAGTCTGGGTCTCTTCCGAAGGCAGGAGGCAAGACGTGGTTCACAGATGGCTGCTGCCTCGGGAGCAAGACGGGGTTTGGGGCCTATGGCCCTAGAACCAGGTTTGTCATTCCCCTTGGGCGATTTACCATGGTTTTCCAGGCTCAGGTCTTTGCAATCTTAGCCTGTGCTATGCATATTTACACTATGCCATGCGGACGAGTGGTTAGGATCTGCTGGGATAGGATGGCAGTTCTGAAAGTCCTTAGGGTAGTTAAAACCGCATGCAGACTGGTGTGGCAAGGCCAGGGGATGTTGGATAGACTATGTACCAGCTGCCCATTACACTTTTTTGGATACGGGGGCATGTTGGTATTAGAGGTAATGAAATGGCAGATGCTCTCGTGAGGAGAGGATCGGGGCTTGATTTTATGGGCCTGAGCCCTTTTATGGAGTGTCTGCAAGAAACTTCAAACATGAGATAACCCAGCTCATGGCGAGGGCTCATATTAAGATCTGGAGTAAGCAAACCACTGCCAGGCTGGCCCACGATTTTATATCCAGTTTGACTGGAAAATGAGTGAGTTCCTCCTGAATTTATCTGGAGCTAAGCTCAGAGGGGTTGTGGGCTGTTCTACATGCCACAACATACTGCGCAGACATTTATGCATAATGGGTCTTGTACAGGACCCTTTATGCAGAAAATGTGCAAGGGATTTTGAGACTGCACAGCATATACTATGCGAATGCAAAGGTTTTGCTGTGTATAGGCATGTATCCTTAGAGTCCTTTTGGAACCTGAGGAGATAGAAAAAGGCAGATATCAAGGACGCGGTCCATTTTATACTGACCATTGAACAGAGTAATGCCAGAATATGAGGCACAATGGGCTCTTGAGACTGCGTGCATGGCTTCTTTCAGAGGCCACTCATTTATTATCATCATCATCTGTTTTGTCTTATAGGCTTGTCCATTATTGCAAAATTTCTTACAGATGTTGCACTTCCATGTGGAAGGATTTCCTTTTCGCCATTGGTTTTCTTCTGTGCATCACATTGAGAAGGTTCTGACAATAACAAGCAAAACTTAGTTAACACTGTTGGGAATTAAAATTAACAGAAAGTGATTAAGCAATACCTTAATTGGATTATACCAGTGTGGTCTTTAGTGTTATATTGCTCTGCCACTTACATAAATAAAATCGTAAACAGCATAATACAAATACCAAAATGAAACAAAATAAAACTGTTGATAGTTATGGAAGGTTGTATGCTGTCTGGAAATATTAAATGATAAATAAACAATAGCTTGCCTGCATGCTCATATTTTTTTCAGCATCCATTGCTGAATGAGTATTGGCCTTCCACATTTTTTTTTGCTTCTCCATCTTTCACCTCACCATCATCTCCACCACTGTTGTTGTTATCGGATGCTATCCACTGTAGACCCTTGTCTGAGTTGTGATCTACTTCAAAAGGATCTTTTTCTGTTTCTTTGTCCTTTTAACATATAAAGCCAAATATCAGAATTACATTAATGTTTATTTTTCATTGTGAAGTAAGTAATTTTTTTCTTAAACAAAACTAAATCATGCATTTATAACTTACACTGAAGTTAACAGCTCATTTCTTGTCAATGTGGATGCTTATTGTTAAGAATAAACTGACAAGCTAATTTTTTCTCTAGCACCGTTATTGTTGGCATGAAATGGCAAAACATGTGTTAAAATCTATCGAGTATAAGCTAGTAACACAATTTTAACCTGTTCAACATGCAGTATAATATAATATCTGAACTTACCGTATTAATATCCACACAAGCCAGGTCATCTACTGTCACAGCTCCATTTCTAGAATGTTGCAGAGCAATATGAATTATCAGTGCATTTCTGTCAGGAAAATTGGCTTTAACACATTACAAATCATTGCCAGTGAACACAAAATAAATGGTAGCAACTAACACTGTCTGGTTTATCTGGGAAGAATATATTGAGGTAAAAGATTCATAATTATTAGGCAAGTGTTGTACTATTGACACACAACTACAAACTAAAACTAGTGCACTCAACTGTCAGAAAAATACTAACTGTACATAGTGACTTACTTGGTTGAAAGTTAATAAATAAAAGTCATTAAGTTCACTTAGTGATTTCTAGCTGTCAACATGTGTGCATACAAGACTTGGTGAAAAACCAACTTCTCTGTAACAGAAAGTCCAAGGACTTAGTGGGTTTTATCAGACTGTGGAGCATTGACTGGGGATGTTGCCATAGTATTATCAAATTTTTGGACTTAATAACTTTGGGCTGGATGGCAATGATATATAGACTGGGAAGTTTTGATTAAAAGCCCTGTATGTTCTGTAGCTTCAGCAGCCTTTCACATAAAATAATAGTGACATGTGTCTCCTGTTTGTAAGTTAAGTTTGAGATGAATGGCAAGTATTGTCACTTAAGACAGTATTGCAATTGACAGCTCTGCACTTAGTGCAAACATACAAATTCTATAATTTGTAATTTTAACACTTTCAAATCAATTGTTCAAAATTATTTTCATTTCTATTTACAAGTGCTACTCTTACTGGAAATAACAATTTTCTTTCACTCAGTGATGTCCCTAACAGAACAGCTATATTTTCTGGTCTATCATTTGCTAAATTTAATAAATTTTTATCTATCAATTTAGTATCACTAAATGTAATATAAACATCCGTGAAAGGTATTTGTTTTTTTGCAATGACAACATCTATGTGTAACATTCCTTTCCCAGTTAGTGTAATCAAAGGAGGAAATACTTTATCTAAAGGTCAAATCTTAGCATTATTTATATACAATATTAATATGTTCTTGAAGCATCTGAAGAGGCTTAAACTATGATAAGTGGGACATTGGGAAGAAAAATGTTGGCACCATTTCATAGGAAATATACTGCATTATTCAACAGGTAATTCCCCAGTTTGTGGTGCACAGCCCTATTTAAGAGAGACCCACTGTGGGCAACAGGCAACTGGGGCACATTTAATCCTTACCTAAAACTAATGTTGCTATTGCTTTTTGGACAACTGTAACAGTGGTCATAACCATAATTGCCTGCCTTTATCCCTTCTCCCAAGTAAACTGAGACGGTGGTTTTCTGTCTTAGGTTTGAGATTCTAGCTTTTACAGTTGCACCAACAAGAAAATCAGAAGTCAGAGAAGATAAGCGAATATTTTGTAAATATTTTAAAATAAACAGAGTTGGAATGTTACACTACATCACTAAAAGGTTTTTACTTTGAACGCATTTCGGAAGAACGGTTTGCTTCCATTGTCAGCATGTTTCCACTGATTTTGCCGGTTATTGTCTGGGGAATGTGTGTGGTTAGTGGTGTTCTCTGGTGCTGGGTTAATGAACTTCCAAAGGCTGCTGGGTGGCGGTAGTTTGAAACTCATTAGGTGATTCCTGTGTTTGACAATATGTATGTTTTCCCAGATGTCCAATTCATTGCTGCTGTTGACCTGTTTTAAGAGTTTTATGTTTGGAGTGATTTCATGGTTTGAAGGCCAGAAATTATGTGCTACTGCTGATTTATCCGTCTGTTTTTGGTAAATGCATCTCATATGCTCTTTAAGTCTTATTTCAAGATTTCTTCTGGTGTTTTCCTATGTATACCAGGTTACAGTCATTACAAACTATTTGATATATACCAGCTGATTTATGGTTGAAGATAGGGTCTTTTGTTCTGTTGCATAGTAGTTTCTATATGTATTGTGGTTATTCTGTGGAGACAGGGTGATGATGTATTTCTTGAAAATACTTTGAAATTTATGATGTGTCCAAGGGTGGTAAGTGAACATTCTATATGCTTATGGTTTTTGTTGTCTGAGTAAAGTAGTCGTTTGTTGGATGTATTTCTGTCTTTCAAACTTTTTTATCTTCTTATCTATTGTTTTTTTTCTGGTATCCATTCATGGTGGTTATGTGGATAATGTGTTGGTATTCTTTCTGGTATTCCTCTTTCTCCAACGGTATATGTACTAACCTGTTTGTAATGCTATTTAAAATTGCATGTTTGTGGCTTGTAGGATTGTAGCTATTGTTTTTAATAAAATTTTCTGTGTGAGTTAGTTTCCTGTAAATGCCGAATGTCAGTTTGTGCATTATTTATGATGATCCTGATGACTAGGTGAGGTAATTGGTCATTTTTT
This sequence comes from Deroplatys truncata, assembly GCA_030765065.1. NCBI lineage: Eukaryota > Metazoa > Arthropoda > Insecta > Mantodea > Mantidae > Deroplatys > Deroplatys truncata. Next base: position 107,838,235 of record CM060976.1, read on the forward strand.
TCTCTTTCTATTGTGAATTTTATGGATTTTTTTTGTAAATTCAATAATTTCAAAGTATCTTCTGTAAGTTTTTTGGAACAATAGCAAAAATATCATCTACGTACCTATACCAGGTTTTGAATAGATGTGGGAAAGATTTAGTAATATGCAACACCACTAACCACACACATTCCCCAGACAATAACCGGCAAAATCAGTTGGAAACATGCTGACGATGGGAGCAAACCATTCTCCCGAAATGCGTTCAAAGTAAGAACCTTTTAGTGATATAGTGTAAGAGAGTGCTAAGCAAGCAGTGGAAGAGAGTGGATGTGTGAGGAGGAAGCTCCTGGAGTGGAAGAAAGAAGGGCTTAAGTAACCATGGGAATTGGTATTGAGGTGCACAGAGCAAGAATTGGAGCATTTAATAAGTTAAAATGGAAGGATTTTAAAACAAACAAAGGTGTAGAAGAGATGGTAAACATGTTTCTTCTCACATGTGTAATAGGTATACTATTGGTAATTGGTGGAGTTGAAATTAACCTTGGGCCAAATGGGGATCGAAAACGTCATGGAACAAACATTAAAGATATGGATGAGAGATTAGGAAATAAACATAATGGAATGGAAAAGGAACTAATAGATATTAAGGGAGAGATCAAAAATGAAATGCAAGATATACGAAATGAGGTACAGAAAGTTAAAAGAAGAGTCGAGCTGCTAGAAGAGAGACACCGAAGATTTAATTTGGTTATAGCAGGAGTGAAAGAAAGGAATGGAGTATGGCCTGTAGATGAGGTCAGAGAGATTATAGAAGGAAAGCTTGGTTTGAAGCTTCAGGGCTGGGAGATAGGAGAAGCATTTAGAGTGGGGAGATCAAGAGGAGCCAGAATGATAGTTGCAAGATTTACGTCAGTGCAGTTTGTTTATGAAGTATTGAAGAAATCAAAGCTACTAAAAGGAACAAATATCTTTATAAATAGAGATTTATCGGTGAAACAACAGGCCTTGAAGAAGTATTTAATACAACAAATGATGCTGGCAAGAATGGAAGGGAAATGGGCCTTCATAAAGAATCTACGATTGTGGGTCAATTTTGTCGTCCTCCGTGGACTAGTGGTACTGTGCTAGCCTCTAGTTCCCAAGGTCGCGGGTTCAAACCCGGCGGAGGGCGATGGATTTTTTCGGGCGTAAAAATCCTTAGCATGGCTTCCTTCGGAAGGGAAGTAAAGCCGGTGGTCCCGTGTCGTAGATTTATGGCACGTAAAAGAACCTCAAGCCTGATAGAGAGGCCTCTGAGCAAAATTACCGGTCTTTCATGCCCAATATAGAATGGGACGCTAAGGACCATAGTAGTTAGAGCATCCATAAATAAAACTGAATTTTTTTTTTTGTGGGTCAACGGGCGTATGCTGACGGGATACGAAAGTGACACAAGGAACAGCAGATCGCAGGAGCAGGATATGATTCAACAAAATACATCCGAGACCAGAGAGAAGGATGCAGAGGAAGTCCAAAGAGCGATCGGAGACCAGAGGATAAGGATCGATACATGGAAGTTAAGTCACCGGCACGTGGGGCTGGTGGAAAGAAGATGACGGTATTAGAGAGTAGGCGTGGCCAAGACACAGTCAGAACCTCAGATCAGAGTGACGCAAGGGCATCAGCTGGCGAAACAAGGAAAATGGAAGTTACGTCAGTGCTACGTGGGGCTGGCGGGAAGAAGATGGCTGAGTCAGAGAGGGGATTAGAAGCCGAGGCAGTGACGTCAGATCAGAGTGATGTATGGACAGCTGGCAAAGTTAGGAAAGTGGCATCATCGAGGAAGGAGGGAGTTCAATCGCCACGTGATATGGTTGCGGGCAGGGCAGAGGCGTGGTTTCAGAGTGGCGAATTGGTGGAAGAAGAAAGCATTGTGTTGACACCCAATGGGAGTTTACGGATTTTGGACAGAAACAAAGCGGGACCATTAAAGGAGCCAACAGAAATAGATTTATGGAGTAGGAAAGTGTGCCATACGTATGGAAATAGTGCAGGCTCTGTGAGATATGGGAAAACAGAAGCAGTAATAATGGGGGAGTAAATAGAATAGGGAGGGAGAGTGACTATAGAATGAATAGAAGGGAACAAATTAGACAAAGTAAAGACAAGTGTATTGATAAGCAAGTGATAGATTTATATGAAATCGTGAAGTGAATGATTTAGGTATAAAGGACGGTAAACACGGAGAGGGTTAGGAGGGAGAGGTGCATTTCTTAGTATGAACGAGCAAGTGTTGTTACGGACGATCAGTACGGGGTACAAATAAGCATTCTCTAAATGGCATGTAATAGTTCCCATTTCCCTCTGATAGTGGAGTTTTAAAGATGACGGAGGAAGCAAGGGAAGGAGATGGGAAGGGGAGAAGAACACTAAGCAGTATAGTGACTTTAAATGAGAAACTGTTAGCAATATGAAGCTAACTCAACACACATGCTTTGTAAATGCAGAAGCTTGGGTACAATTGGCAAAAGGAGCCAGGGCTCGACGCTGATCATGCCTAAATGTATTGTATTAGCTCAACACTCAATAAAGAGATATCATATAGTGTAACAACCTCCAACTCTCTTTATTTTAAGTTATGACGCATCACTGTTACTAGGTTCTCAATCTTCAAGATTAATTAATGTAAATATTTATTTAGTACTAAGTCCCATACATAATGGAGTCTGAGATCTGGCCCTGGCCATTTATCCCGTAGACATCCAGAAATTACAGTTTATTTTCCACTTTTCTCTTCTCTATACACTGTTTTCAATAACCTCCTATTTACAGTAATGAGATTATCAAATTAACATTTCTTGACGGACCGTTTCCATTTCAACCTAGCTTTCCAAAGAAATTCTCCTAATTGCCTTAACTGTGACTGATCTGTGAACATTTTCATAATCACTACAGCAGCTTAATTACATCTAAGCCATTTTATTTGATTGGTTTTTTCCTCCACTCATTGGTTCCTCTACATTCCATCAAAATATGCACTCCATCTTCGTTATCCCCACAAATTGGGCATATACCTTTCATAACATTTCCGCTTTGTCCCCCTTCATTTCTACATCCCTAACTGGAACCATGCAGGCTTCATTCTCGTTTTTATTACATATATCTAAACAGTTTTCCTTGTTTGCTTCTGTCTTATTCATTTTATAAACGGCTAATGACCTTTTCTCTCATCTCAGCCCAAATGTTTTGACTATCCATATCTCCAAACCTAGATTGGGTGTATTTCCTGAACCCCTGTACCATTCCATGTCTTTACCCCCATATATCTCCTAATCCATTCTTCTCCAACTGGCTCTTATTTGGTGCTTTTCCGCGTAATCAAGACAACACTTTAAAATATTTTCTTCTAATAATTGGCTTATCCGGTACCAATATCTCAATAATCTTTCCATTACCATCCTTTTCACATTAGTTTTCCTCATTTCTAAAAATGATCCTGCGTTAGCTGTGTTTTGAGGAACTCCCAACATAAGTTTGGAGAATGATTTTAATATGAAGTCCATTTCGCCCCCCCCCCTTCCCCATATTTCTACTCTGTATGACTATCTTGATTCCACTAGGGCTGCACACAGCCTTTCAAACCACATCACTTTCATAATTGGAGCTATGTATAAAACATTTTCTCAGTAATCCAATTGCTGATCTCCCTTTGGCTACTACCTATTTTTTCTGTTTTTCCCTGTCCCCTTAGTTTGATGCCCAAATAAACGAAGTCCTCCACTGTTTGGATCTCTTTGCCCCCATGAGCCATTTTTCAGATTTTTTTAGTTTCTTTCCTTTTTTAACATCTTTGTCTCGTTTTGCTTCACTTGAAGACCCCATACCTTATAATATCTCCCTATTTCAGATATTGATCCCACCATTAAATCATCAACATACAGTAGACCTAGAATTTCCCTATTCTCAATAGCTGGCTTGTATATATTAGCCAGCTATTATACTAAGACTGGCCATAATATCATCTATAAATAAATTAAACAGAATAGGGCTCAATTTACAACCTTGTCTGAATCCTCATTTCTGTACAACTTCAGCTGTCACTTCTTCCTCCCCACAATTGATATAAAAGGTATTCTGCTGATATAATTCAATTAATAACTTCATCATACCTTTACTTAGACCCTTAAGTCTTAATTTATACCATAACGTCTCCCTTATTATTCTATTATACGCTTTCTCAAAATCTAAATATTGCATATATCCAGCCTCTTTTCACCTGCAGGTATTTGTCAACTTAAGTTTTAATGATCAATATATTGTGCATTGTCCTTCTCCCCTTTCTGCATCCTGATTGAAATGGTGACAATCTTTGGTTCTCTTCTGTCCAGTTTTGTATTCTTTCTGTGACAATTTCAGTAAATATTTTCCCCAAATTTGACAGCAATGCTATTCCTCTGTAATTACCTGGATCATCTACACTCCCCTTACCTTTATGAATAACTGAATTATTGCCACCCTCCAACTCTTAGGTATAGACTTATTATCCTTCATTCCATTCAGAAGTCTAGTTAAACACTGAAGCGTATCCCTATCCTTGCACCATGCTTGAATAAATTTTGCTGGTAGGCCATCAATACCCATTACTTTGTTCTTTTTAAAAAAACCCACCTGTTTCAGAATTTCATCGTTTGAGAAAGCTCTATCGAACTCCTCAATATAACTGCAGGCCAACTTTAGTTCCCATCTCCCTACAATGCTGTCCTCCATTTCAAACAACTGCTCAAAATATCGGAGCCTTTCTGCTGCTTTAATTGAGGTGATTTTAACCCATTTTCTTATACATTTTCTACTACTTGGCAAATTTGTGCTGACCCTCTTAAGATTATTTTAGCTTCGATTTCATGTGCTTTTTCTCTTTCCCACTTATCTCGTTTCATCTCCAACATTAGCTTAAAGGCCTCTGTTATTATTTGGATTATATTCTCTCTTGCTTCACTTCCATTTCTCTCCCTCCCTCCACTGCCCTTCTCACCAAATTATGCATATTCCTAGTCATCATCAAACCAGTCATTAACCATACTAACTTTCCTACTATTTCGCCTCGTGTTTCTTCCTGCCCACTTTAGTGCAAATGTATATATCCCCAATGTTACTTTTTTCAAGTTCATTCATTATAGAATTGATACCATACACACATAATTTTGACATTTCAGAATCTACTATTCTATGGAATTCTTCACCTTTCTCATTAACCCACTTGAACCATTCTATTTTCGCTGCATAATTGTTCCCCTTTGCACTAATCACTTCATCTGCACTTATATTAATCGTTAGTGCAATACTCAGAGCAAAATGAACACTGCTACCAGAAACATTTGATATTTTAAAACTAGCTATCACTGGTAATAAATCCTCACTACAAAGTGCATAATCCACAACACACTGACCTTTCCCACCAACACATGTAAATTCACCTTTCTTGTCCTCCCCCCAAAACCCATTTAATATAACGCAATTTGTATTTTCATGAAAGTCAGTCAGTTTTCACCTTCTTCACATGTTGTTTATCTTTATTGGTTCTGACACAAAAACCTTTGTCATCCTCTCTAATCTCATCCCTCTTGAGCTACTACTTCAGCCTGTAGATCCCCACATCTTGCATTTAAATCCCTCATTATCATGAATTAATTAAGGGCATATTCACTCCTTATTTCCTCCATTTCATGGAGTAGGGATTGTAGAAGTCTGAGTTTTTGGGTGGGTTCTAAGCTATTCCCAGACCCATTTCCCAGTCTTGTAGTATCAACCACATCACACCATCTAGATTAGATTTTCTCTTCTTGACTTTATTTATTATATAATTTCTAATAAATACCGCCACCCTGCCAGACACTCTCCCTATTGCCCTCTTTCTCCTTCCTGTTTTATTAATAAATGTGAAACCTGTCATCTATTTGATTTTCTTCATCCAACTATGTTTCAGCTACAGCTAAAATCTGGATTTTCTTCAAAATGCTTCTCACATGGCCACGACTTAGTCTTTTTAGTAAACCCTCTCAATTCCAAAAAACAATCCTTACAATCCCCTCCCCTCCAGCTTTCTTCTAGTTTACCCACCCTGAATTTGAATTCTTTTAATTTCCTCTGACTTCTATGGACGACACCTTCACGTCTCTTCTTCTCTTTTTCTTGCTCTAATCCATATATTTCTATTCTCATTTAACCCCTGAACTGCCCACTCAATTTCGAGTAAACTCACTTGGTCTGTTGAGATGACGCTAGATGGTCTATTGGAACCATTGGCCTCTCCTGTGTTTCCGTGTCTCACTTGCTGCATTAGCCTTCCATCCACTGGAATTCTCTTCCATGCTGATGTCATTAGCTCACCCCCAGTTAACTTTGGCAGCTCTCCCCTTCCTTTGCTGGTGGCACATGCTCACTTAACAGATCTGTTACATTGTTCCTCAAACCGACTGACTCTCCTTCCCATTGTGTTAGCCTTAAAATTCACAGATTCATCTCTTCTCTCCTGCTATTGTTCCATAACTTCCTCTCATTCTCAGCTACCGCTCTTCCATCTATTCAAAGTTGGAAATTTCATATGTATGCTTGTCTTCCTTCCTCTTGGGTCTTCTTGACTTGTTGCACTAATTTTACTTTACATTTCTCAATTAAAAAATCCCTGTTAATGAATATATGCATTCCTTTTAATATTTTGGTCCGGCTTAACACCTCATAGACCACTTGTGATGATGTAAAACTGGCAGTGATTATCTTTCTTCCCCTCTGTCTTCCTATCTTGTAAGCATCTGCAATCTTCCATCCATGCAATTTCATTTCCAGCTTTATTTTTAAAACTTCTATCACTTCTTGAATAGGGCAAATCCCTCTTCTTTTTTCTATACCCAAAATTACGAGATTTAGTTTTCGACATCTCTCTTCCATTTGTTTATCTCTATCCTGACCTATTCCATTTCTCTATTCATTCCTTGAATTTCCTGTTTGATTTCTTCCTTAATTTTCTTCATAACTCTACTTTACAAGGGAGGATTGGAAAGTAACACACAATTTTTGTTTTTTACAAAACGTTTAATAGGTACCATTACAAACAAATGCACAAATGAACTGACATCTTTTGTCTATTTTTCTACATTGTCACCAACTTCAACACATTTCTCCCATCATGATACCAGTTTCATAATACTGTGCTCATAGATGTCCGTTCGGTTGGAGTATAGCCATCTGCGAACTGCTGTTTTCACTTCTGCATATGACGCAAAACATTGACTGGCCAGGAATTTCTTCAGAAGACCAAGCAAATGAAAGTCTGATGGTGCCAGGCTTGGACTGTATGGTGGATGCTGGAACACCTCCTAACCAAATTTGTTGATTTTCTCACGAATAGCAGCAGCAATATGGGGGCGAGCATTGTCATGAAGTTTGACATTGTCAGCATTAATGTTACGGTGTTTGTTATGAAAGGCACATTGCAACTTGTGCATCTGTCAGGTTCTTAGGCACCCAGCGAGCACTAACTTTACAAAACTTCAGTGTGTCATGCACAGTATAGTACGTGCACCATATGAAATGTTGAATTGCTGAGATAAGGTTTGCAGTTTGATCTGCTGGTCATTCAGAATTACCGCCTCAATGGCTGTGACAATCTGCGGGGTTGCAGCTGTTACCGGCAGTCTGAAACATGGCAAACTACAAAGGTTATCACGGCCGTCTTTGAAGAATGCACACCACCTGGAGACATTGCTATGGTCCATATAGTCGTCCCCATACTCACCATGCATGTTCTTTTGAATTTCACTCAGGTTATGTCCTTTAGCCCACAAAAATCGCACTACATCTCACTGCTCTTCACAAGTGGACAACAGTACACCATGTACATCTTTGTTGCATAGTTCACACTTCTCTCACTACAGCTACACATGAGAACAAAAAAGCATCTGTAGTGAAATCTTCAAACTATATCTTGGTGAAATTTCAACAACCCAGCCGCAATACCAATGCAGAAAAAAGTTACTCTATAGTCCCTTAATTTCTTGTTTCCAAAAGATCCAATTCTAGCTCTATATGTACTAATGTCCACTCCCATTGTTCCTTAATTCCTTTTTGCTCTAAAGAACTTGAGCTCTCATCACACACAACCTTCTTCAACAGCTAGCTTAGCACTTCCAAATATTTTGTATAAACTATTTGTACTGGAAAAGGATGGAAATGGAACTGTACAAAAGCCTCATGCAATGCAAATTGAGGTAGAAGCAATTGTGTTAAGTGACAAGTTTTTACTCTCATTTTGTATCACATTTTACAGGCATACATCCTAATATTTTCACCTTTTTGGTTGCCCTAAAGTTAATATAAAGTACAAACCGAAATTATAGTTTGCAGTTTCATAATTAAGAAGAAATAAAAAAAAGGTAAGATAGGAAGCTGGAATAACACAATGAAGGAAACATTGAGTACTGGGAAAGAAGAATGTCAAGATATCATTCACTATATTAAGGCAGAATCGAGGTGCTATTTTGACTGTTTTGGTATAAAAAGATCAATCTTTTATTTTTGGCCCATAATAATGCACCATACCTTAAAGTTCATTTTTATGAAGTTTTATTTCCCTAATAAAACGCGCCAACATTAGCGTCTATTTTAATATCCAATGAAAATTATGAATACATATGCTTTAGGGAAACATTCCAGAAGTTTCTACCGAAAAACGCGCTAACATTACGTAACTTCCTCGTTTCCAATAATGATAAACAGCTCACCCCCCTCTCTGCATTATTGCGCTATTATTGACAGTTTCAGTAAAGCCGTATAAACTTACTTCTCAATAATAATTACAGTTAAGAAACATCTCAAATCAATGTCACATAATAATGCATATTCATACTACAATCATTATTTACATTTAAGTAATTTGTGATACAAATTACTGCATCACAGCTCAAAATATTCAAAGTTTTTGCAAAATCCGATATCTACATGGAACAATGTACTCGAACTCGAGTTGTTTCATGCTAAAGAGTATTTTGTGCAGTTATAATTGTTACACATCTGGGCATATTTGCAGGCAATTACCGGATTGTAGTTTACTGTATACAGGCATGCAGTCCTTATAGGGCAGTTTCTCCTTGGAAGTACAAAAGTTAAATATCTAAAAACATTTGATGGAATACACATAACCGAGCAATAAAACTACTTCAGTACAGAAATGCTTTCAATTAGAACAATTCCGTGATACTCAAAAACAAGTACTGGCAGATGATGCGTGTTTACTTATGAGACACCCAGAATAAGTCAGAATGCTTATTTGAAAACATCTTTAAATCTTTGTTATAACATACTATAAGTTCTATGTTCATTTCTTTGTTGCAGTCCTCATATCAGCATAAAATGCTTTGGCATCATTAGGAACTGAAAAGTACTGCATTAGGTCTTCAACATTCTGTTTCTTTTCTGACACATGATTCACTTTAGGAAATTAATTGGTTTCAGCAAACAGTTTTGTGTCTTTAACACCTTGTTTTAGCAAATCACATTCAATGTCTGATGGTTTTGCTGTTATTGTGAGGTGATATTTAGTATTATTTTAACACTATGATATATTTAAACAAAGTTACAAGTTGAATTTCAAGATCTTTGAAGTGATAACTTGTGATGTCATTTGTGAATGTGTTAAAATATTATTTTTAAACGAACATTTCATATAATTATTTCTGACTGTATTGAGGGTTATTGATTTCTTCTTGGCAGCCACTTTCTGTGCTTTTATGTTGTTTGAACATAAGTATATAATTTATTAGTTTAATCAGTTGACTTTTAACATGCTCCCGGATAAATACTAATCTTTTTTAGTGCTTTAGTTAAGTTAGAATACTATTTTTATAGGATACAGATAATGTAGAGGTTAACGCTAGCATGGATAACCAAATGAGTGATCAATGTGATACACAAGATGTAGATTTTAAACTAAACTAAAGATACTAACATCCATAACTGTTGCTTTATGGAAGATAATGAAAACTTTATCTGTTCACTTTATGAACTATCTTTTGACATTAACGATAAGTTGTCACTGATATGTGAACCATGTCAAAACTGGTCTCATGGACCTTGTGCAGGTCTGGGTAATGAAGTTGAGATTATTTCTGCTTCAGATTCCCCCTGGATGTGTCATTCGTATGAGATTAAGGGAAATCCACCTAACATCTCTACTAGTGGAACTGATTAAGTTAAATGTCCTGTGTGTGCCTAGAGATCTAAAGTTTTCAAAGGTGCCAAAGGTATCTACTGGGCAAGAACCCATCCTAATACAGTGTTTAATGGACTCGAGGAGGCTTCTCAGTTATTTCACTGGATACACTGAACACAAAAATAACAGCATTTAAGAAGAACATTCATGTGCTAAGACGAATTCCAAAAGAAGGTGCCAGGTATTTTGTTGCTGACAAACTGAGTCATATCATCGAATGATGTGTTACAGTGAATACAGAGGACTGCTGGCAAGACCTTTTCCTTTTTCCATACATTGCACTCCAAGTTCCAGAAAAGTCTCGAAAAGGGAAAGTGAAATCTTTGGTTACCAGCATTAAAGATAATTTAAATGACTAAGTTGTCTTATTCATTTAAGAAGAAAAATATTTCTTCAAAGTCTTGACCTGTCCAAACAAAAGCTTTCAATGGTGACATATGGGGAGCAGTTCGTGTACTGTCATTAGCTTAAGAGTAGCTTTCAAAGATTTATTGGATAAACATGCCCCCCCATCTAGGTCACTTTTCTTCCCGGAGATGCCGGCACCTGATGCCCAAAGCCTCACCTTGCCAGCCGATCTTGTTTACCAAACAATAGTTTCTATTGGCTTAGAGATTAATTGCAACAAGTGTGAGCTACTTTTTTTGTTCAAAAACGGATAACACTGTGGTAGCTGAACTTCAGAAAATCTCCCCTGGAATTTAGATCATCAATAAAGAAGAACTGACTTAACTAGGTTCACCTGTTCTTCTTAAAGCAGTAGAAACAACTACCCTCGAAAAGCTAAAGGTTATGAAAACTTAAACAGATGGTTTTTTAGATCTTCCTTCCCATGTGGCATACTTATTGTTAAAAAATTGTTTTGTCATTTCTAAATCCACTAATTTCATGTGCACTACCCCTTTGTAGCTTTTCCCCAATCTGCTCACTTAAATGGATGCATTAATCAGAAGTTGCTTGGAATCTATATTGAATACACCTTTGGAGGATATAAACTGGCGTTTGGCAAGCTAGCTTATTGGTTTTGGTGGTCTTGGAATTCGTACACTAAATGATGTTTGTTTACCAGCTTTCCTAGCTTCGGCCCATGGTACTGCGGACTTCATCAAGTCTATTTTTATTGCACATGGTGATGAAGTTGAGATATGTCATATGTCAGAAGCTCTAAGGAACTGGCCTACCTTAAACATTTCAATTTCCTCTGCTCATCTTGAACAGAAAAGCTGGGACCTGATCAGTTCCAAACATATCCACAACTCTCTACTTGGATCAGTACACACCAGCAGATGAGCACATCACAACACTATCCAAGAAAAAGAGGTAAGCTGTTGGCTAATTTTTTTACCATCTACCAACATTGATACCCTCATGGACAACTTGTTATTTAGGATTGCTGCAGCCCTACGAATTGGGTCTAAAATATGCCAGCAACATAAATGTGCGTGTGGTGCTACTGTCAAATATGGACATCATGGCTTGAGCTGTCTTAAAAACTCTGGAAGATTTTCCAGATATTTTGCAACAAATGACACTTTAAACAGAGCCCTTACATCTGCTGGCATTCCAGTTGTTTTGGAACCATTCTGGAATTTGCAGATCTGATGGCAAACGTCCTGACAGTTTAATCATGATTCCATAGAAGAATGGCACGTCCTTGATATGGGATGCCACTTATGTGAATAATGTGGCCCCTTTGCGCCTACACTCTAGTTCCCAACTAGCAGGAGCAGCTGCAGAATCAGCTGTGACTCTGAAATGGCATAAATACTGTAATATTACCCAAGATTACATCTTTGTTGCATTTGCTGTTGAAACCTTCAGGCCATGGTATGTAGAAGGCAAAGAACTTATTCATGAAATTGGCAACTTTTAATAGATGTTTCTGGCTATTTTCGTTCAGTTGAATATTTATGGCAACAAATAGCTGTCACCATACAATGAGGAAATTTCGCTAGCATCATGGGGACGTTCCCAGATTCACCACCATTGGAGGAAATTTTCTATTTAAATAAGGTCCCCACTGACCGCAATTTATCACATCTGGTACCTGTTTCCCGATAAACATCAGACAGCTCTGTGGTGAGGCCAAAGCAGAACAACACATAGATGGAAGCGTAAGTGGTGGGCCTGGATGGAATCTGGACCTCATGTTCAAGTCTGCCAAGAGATGCTCCTGATACCACTGTGATCCTGTTCTACCAACTCCTGCTGTCTTCTGCATATTATGGGTTTAATTGTTTTGGCAACCAATGTACACAGTTATTCTAATTTGTTGTACCTATTTAGGATATGGCTAATAATTATGTATTTAATGTTACCGAGTGTGACGGTAATTTGTATCACAAATTACTCAGATGTGGTTAACGATAATAATATGAATATGTATTTTTATGTAACATTGATTTCAGGGGTTTAATAATTGTAATTATTAATGGTAAATAATAATTTTCGGCTCTACTGAAACTGTTAACAATAACATAATACTTTAGCAAGGGAGTGAGTTGTTTATCGTTACCGGGAACCAGGAAGTTACGTCATGTTTCGCGCCTTTTCAGTAAAGAAAGCTTCCAGAATATTCTATAAAAGTAATCTGTATTAGTGGTTTTCATTGGATAGTAAAATAGACGCTAATGTTGGCGCGTTTTATTAGCCAATGGTAATTCGTTTATAATCTTTAGGTGTAGCTTGAGGCAAGCCTATAAATAAGTCAGGTCGAGTTAGCGGGTCCCCCAGTGTGCAACAAGATTCCCGATACATTACACATCGTCTCCAGTTCGGCAAGATTCTCGACACAGTACACATCGTCCTCCAGTTCGGCAAGATTCACGAAGCATTACACATCGTTCGCACATTACACGTTGGCCGTTCAGTTCGTTAAATTACACGCAGTGAAAATCATTAAAGATCTAAAATATTACAAAGTCACTTATATACAAAAATTGAAGTACGTGAGTTAAAAGTGAGAAGTTATTATAAACAGTTTCAGTATGGCGATTATCAAGATAAATTTGTGAAAGTGTTAGTGCACGTGTTCGACAATAAAACATTATAAAACACATTTCTTCACTAGTAATTTTTTTTGATAAAAGATTCCTTTTCCGCTTCACACCCTGCAAGAATTAAATGCCTACCTAAATAGCTGGCCGGAAGACAATATACATAACCTTAAAACTAATTCATATAGATTGCTACGCCAGATGGGTTAGCAGGCGACCGACGAATGACGTCACACAAGATGGTTCCACGCGTGAGGTAAGCAACATTACGTGAGAAACATTATCCACCACGTGGGGACACAAATACACAAATACACACTAATACTACTTCAAATTGGCGCATCAACGTGGAGCGACAACTAGGAAAGGAAGGCTAGACGACTAGGAAAAGTAGCAGAATTAACCAGGAAAAGGCGAATGCAGCAGTGGAACGATCTACAAGATGCAGATTCCAAGACAGCAGGGTAAATCAACTACAAAAACATCGAGACAACGTAGTTTCATCACAACACAACGCAGAAGCGACATACAAACCTAGGAGAATGGGGCAGAACGCTGGACATCAAAACTGCAGCATCAGACAGCATCAAAAAGGTAATTAAATGAGACTGAGAAGTGGTAGGATAATAAAAACAATGGCTACCAATAATACGGAGGAAATAATTATGGAGGGAGATAGTGTAAAAGTTAGCTGTAATTCAATACAGATTACAGAAAATAGCTTAAACAATGTAATATTTGAGGGAGGAAATGTTAGTGCAGAAAGTAAGAATAGAATAGCGAGAAATATTACTATTGATGCTAGTATGATTATGGAAATGCTGAGAAATATAAGGGAAGATAATGAGAAATTAAGGGAAGATATGCAAAAGAGTTATAGAGAATTGAGGGAAGAATTAAGGGAAGATCTTAGTAAGAAAATAGATCAAAACAGGGAAGATATTATTAAGAGTGTAGAACAAAAAGTAGATCAGAGTTTTAAGGAATTGAGAGAAGATATAAAAAAAGATCATAGGAAATCAATTGAAGATATTGGTAGGAGTAATGAGATATTAGAGCAAAAAGTAGATCAAAGCAGTGAAGAAACTGAAAAGAAAGTTATGAAGCTAGATAGTAGTATGCCAGAAATGAGAGATGAAAATGAGGAAGTAATAGTAAATGAGATAGGAGAAGTTTCAAAGAAAATGCTAGACATGAGCAGGGAAAGAGATAACAAAGAAAGTGAGGTTAATATTAAAAGTGAGGTTAATGTAGAATGTAAAGAGTTAGGAAGTCAAGTGAGTAATATTGCAAGTGAGATAAGAGAGATAAAAGAGGTTAGGAATGTAGATGTAAATCAGGCTCAAGTTAATTTCAGTGGGGAAATATCAGAAATACAGAAAGAACCAGAAATGCAAAGAAATAAATTGTACCAAGATGTTCAAAATGAAAACTCCAGTCCAGTACAGTTTAGTACAGATTTGTCAGAGTATTCTCAAAGTAAAGAGATAGCAGAAGAATTGAAAATGACAGTTGTTAAAAGATTTGTTGTAAAAGAAACTGTAGATTGTTTTCAGATATTATCAGGGAACGAAATGTCATATGAATACAAGAGGTTATTCATGAACAATTTGAAGGTTAGGTTACGGCTACGAGTAATGTTTAGCCACACACAATTTGATCCAGGAGGGTAAATAGCAATGAGATGTAAAGTAAATGCTGGATAGTTGAAGACGACTCGCAGAGAAATGTATTGGAACGTAAGAGGGTTAACTATTTATATATGTCATTTGAAAGGAGAAATAAATTATATAAAAAAAAAAAAAAAAGGAAAGAAATGTTTAAAAAAAAAATAAATAAATAAATAAGTAAAATTTTTAGTATCTGTAACAATATTTGAAAATTAAGAATGCAATGATTGAAACTTAATATGATATGAAAGTAAAAGTACGTAAATACCATTCCAAGATTTGAAAATTAAGAATGCAAAGATTGAAACTTAATATGATATTAAAGTAAAAGTACGTAAACACAATTCCAAGATTTAAAAATTAAGAATGCAAAGATTGAAATTTAATATGATATTAAATTAAATACAATTCAAAGAGTATTATTAAAATAAAATTCAAAATAACAAAAAAAAAAAAATGGTAAAAATAATTCAAAACAAATATTTATGTAGCAAACAGAAAAGGTGAAACATTGTCAAGATTTAAGAGATGTAAATATATTTGCAAAGTACAAAATAACAAAAAAAATTGGTAAATATAATTAAAAGTAATTGAAACAAATACTTATGTAGTAAATAGAACATGTGAAACATTGTCTAGATTTAAGAGATGTAAATATTTGTGTACAGGGTAAATATTTTTGGTAAATGTTTAAAATTACAAAAATTCTTGAATGATAGATTTTTTTTTGGTAACAATATAAGAAAGTAAACCATTTTTTGTAACAAAAAATTTATTGTAACGACAGATTAATATTAAAACAAATTAAACCAAAGCCAGTAAGTAGTGGCGAGATAAAACATATGTCGTGTGTTAAACGCGTGTGAAGTGTAAAGTGAAAGTGAATAGCGTGTGTTACAAGATTTAGGAGACTAAAAACAAAATTATAAAATTTCTAAACAGGTTATAAATATTTATAATTATGTTTCTAGTGGGGCATATGTGACGGTAATTTGTATCACAAATTACTCAGATGTGGTTAACGATAATAATATGAATATGTATTTTTATGTAACATTGATTTCAGGGGTTTAATAATTGTAATTATTAATGGTAAATAATAATTTTCGGCTCTACTGAAACTGTTAACAATAACATAATACTTTAGCAAGGGAGTGAGTTGTTTATCGTTACCGGGAACCAGGAAGTTACGTCATGTTTCGCGCCTTTTCAGTAAAGAAAGCTTCCAGAATATTCTATAAAAGTAATCTGTATTAGTGGTTTTCATTGGATAGTAAAATAGACGCTAATGTTGGCGCGTTTTATTAGCCAATGGTAATTCGTTTATAATCTTTAGGTGTAGCTTGAGGCAAGCCTATAAATAAGTCAGGTCGAGTTAGCGGGTCCCCCAGTGTGCAACAAGATTCCCGATACATTACACATCGTCTCCAGTTCGGCAAGATTCTCGACACAGTACACATCGTCCTCCAGTTCGGCAAGATTCACGAAGCATTACACATCGTTCGCACATTACACGTTGGCCGTTCAGTTCGTTAAATTACACGCAGTGAAAATCATTAAAGATCTAAAATATTACAAAGTCACTTATATACAAAAATTGAAGTACGTGAGTTAAAAGTGAGAAGTTATTATAAACAGTTTCAGTATGGCGATTATCAAGATAAATTTGTGAAAGTGTTAGTGCACGTGTTCGACAATAAAACATTATAAAACACATTTCTTCACTAGTAATTTTTTTGGATAAAAGATTCCTTTTCCGCTTCACACCCTGCAAGAATTAAATGCCTACCTAAATAGCTGGCCGGAAGACAATATACATAACCTTAAAACTAATTCATATAGATTGCTACGCCAGATGGGTTAGCAGGCGACCGACGAATGACGTCACACAAGATGGTTCCACGCGTGAGGTAAGCAACATTACGTGAGAAACATTATCCACCACGTGGGGACACAAATACACAAATACACACTAATACTACTTCACGAGTAAAATGTTGTGTTTAATGGGGGAAAAAAATATCACAATTCTGATATGTTATCAATCAATTATATCAATTTTGCTTTAACTTCCAGTAGATGCTTCCAATATTGCAAACAGTTAACTAGCTGCATCAGCCTTAATGTTATGAGTCAAATTAACAGAAAGAAAACAGGGAAAATAGCTGATGATGTCACTGATTAATTACAAAACATAGCCTATGGTTAATTGAAGATAAGGGAAACATTATAGCTGGCAACTTACAGCAAATGAGAAATTACACGATTTAAACAAATAAAGTTATTCAAAGAAGTAGTAATCTGTGTTAAATTATAATCAATAAACAAGCATCCACAGCATAAAAAAATTCAATGTCTGATCCAAAAATACACTTCACTTTTCCCTTCAACTTTTCTTTTCTTAGTGAAATAATGCTTGCTGCTGAAATCTGAAATGACAATTTGGATCTCAATGTGAGACTTGAAGTCTTCTTAAAATCCCAAATTTTCCAGTCTTGACCAGGCATTTGTACCTTTACATATTTCTTCAGTATGTCACAGTAGAGTTGAGGAGATAAAATTTTCTCTTTAAGCCTGTAGTCATTATCCTCCCAAATACCGACATGAGATAACTACTTGAACATTTTGCTCTTCTCTAAAAATGTAGCAGTGCTGCAAGCATTGTAGAATTGTTGTACTGAGTTGCACAGGTAATCAGAAAATAGCAGAAGTTTTTGCTTCTTCAATCCCTTCTCTAGAAAATCACATTCAAGATGTCCAAAAACTGAACAACACCAGAAAATACTTCATTTGCTCCTCGACCTGACTGTGTGTCTAATCAGATATAGGATGTCTTCTGGATTTTGAGTACCCTTATGTATCATGAGTGTTAGATTGCAGAGCCAAACTTGCCTTCTGTAGAACTCGTCTGTGACAGGAAGTTTTGGGATTGATTTTGCTGAATATCAAAACAGACTTTTACAACATGGTCATCCTCAGGGTTTAGGAGCTCATAGAATATACTAGCTCTTTTTGTGAAGCTGTTTCTAACCATAATAGAGATTATCTCTTGTTTAGTAAGCAATGGATATTTATATCCAGTCTTTTACAGGTTAAGCATACATTGTAATGTGGACTACTGAAGCCAATGTTGAACTTGGAATAGAAAATTTTTGCATTGCACATTTGGTTAGAGTTATCAATCTTCATCATAGGTATGGTAGTACAACATAATTTTATATCATTAACGTTTCAGGTCATTATGTCTTAGTCTCCCTGCCTCACATCTTACAGTTCTCATACTTGAAGTGGTTACTTCTTGTACATCATGTTCACATCCTATATCAGGTCTTACTTCTCTTTTCTTCAGAAACTGTGGGATTCTCATCTCACATGTTTTGTTCATAGAATTATTACTTGTTTTTTTTATTTTTCGCCTCTCGTAACCACCTGGATTAGGGTAGAATATTTGCCCCTTCATTCAGTGTCCATCTTATATCTGTCATTAACGAGCTTTACCAGTGATTAGTACAACGGTCAGTGTAACTGCATGAAAAAATGCACAAATCTTTTATTTAACGCAGAAATCAAATTTTGTTCTAACACCTTATTGTAGGTATCGTGTTTTGTGAAAACTCTCATTTTTCTGAGTGCACAGAAATCAGAATATGAAAGAATACTGTAATTTTTGGAAAGGCAGCTACTTAAACTTATACAAAACAATATACATCTCAATTTCGTCAAAACCTTTAGTTATCAGCGTTTGAAAAAATGCCCCCCAGTTATATAAAGAGGTAAGTGGAAAAACTATATGGAGTAGAAGTATGGGGAAAGGTGTGTTTGAAAATAGATTTAATTCACAGAGTTTTAAGGAAGGTATTGAAATTACCTAAAGCTTTATCAAAGGGAGTTGCATTGGCTGAGTTAGGGAGTGCTGGGAGGAAGAGAATTTTAAAATATTGGCATAGGATTTTGAAATAAGGGGATCACAATGTTTTAAAAGAGAGTATGAAATTCCAAATGGAAGTAATGAGAGGTAACAGCTGGATAGGAAAACTTGCAAGAAATTGGGAGGGGGAGGCATGGAAATTTGGAGATTAATAGATTAGGGTTTTAGAAGGAAGTTAGGCAAAGAATTGAAGATATAGATAGGCAAGAGATTTTGGCTAGTTTTAGAGAAAAGAATTCGTTAATATTATAAAGAATAATGAAAAAGGATTGAGGGACGGAAAGATTTTTATGGAAGTGATTAGAAGCATTGTTTCTAAAGGTTTTGAGAGGAGAAAATGGAGATGGGTGCTTTATGTGGGGGAAGCTTGAACGTATATTTGTTTATTAGTGTGTGAGCGGATGAAGAGATATAGGGAGGATATATGAAAATAAAATGGGACAAATTACAGAAAGAAATTGTAGTGGTTAAAATGCTGACTGATATGAGAACAAACAGGAATAAAATAATGGAGAATAGTTGATAAAAGTAAGAGAGAAATTAATTAAAACAGTTAAGAAAGAGAG
The DNA here is from genome assembly GCA_030765065.1 of Deroplatys truncata. NCBI lineage: Eukaryota > Metazoa > Arthropoda > Insecta > Mantodea > Mantidae > Deroplatys > Deroplatys truncata. The sequence goes on from CM060976.1 coordinate 107,857,620, forward strand.
AATTGAGATATAAATTGATAAAATAGTTAAATAATGGGTTGTAAACTAGTGGGGGTTTCATTATACAGATAACCCTGGGGTTGTGTGTATGGAAGCCTCATATAGAGGGATGTTAGACTTATAAGATTATAAATTTAGGTTTAGCATTTTAGTTGTGTAATTTTAAAACTGTTTCTGTTGTTTTATTTGCTTTTGTATATTCATGAATTATATTAAGGGAGAGAATAAATGTTCAATTCAAACAATTTTTACATAATAATGTATTTCTTCACCATGTTTTTAAAACACCATTGTTTCAAAATGTACACCAGATCCTCCTCTAAGCAAGATTAAGAAGGTAAGATTTAGTAGAATTATGTGAGTTCTCCATGGACTGTAGATAAGGAGCATAACAAAATGGGATAGCAATATTACTGGGAACATCTGTACATGGCTTAACCATATCTGTTTCATGTTTCTGATATTTAATTAATTTGACTAATAAATACAAATAATTAATTTGGGAAAATGCATTACCAGTGTTACTCGATTATATTTCTCTGCAAAATCTGCATGATGCATGGAGCACTTAGAATCATCTGAACTCAGTCTCTTGCACTATAGGAAGGTGTTTTATGTAAAATGGCACAAACTTAAGCACTAGATTTGCAAGGGATAGGATAAGAATTGTGTAACAACACTGGTTTAAAGAAATAGCACCTGATATTTCCTGTAAGTCAGTGGCATGTAGTATTATTTATGTATTACTAGGAGATAAGTTATATAATATTATATTACAAACTGTCTTCATTGCACAATATTTTTGTGCAAGACAGGCATACACAACAGCCAGAAGATACAGTTGCACAATAGGGGCCTATCAGCATGCAAATCAGTCACTTGAAATTGATCCTAAAAACCAGTTTTCATAATGTTCCGTTTCCAGTGACTTTAAATACTTGACTTGTTAATACAAAGAATGAAGAAGGAATGTTGTCTATGCTAATGTTGCCTAGAAATTCTTTATGTGTTTGTCCCACAGTTTGAGTTGGAGTAAATCACAATGAAATCACAAAGAAAATACATCTCTAGATAAATACCCCTGCTTGCTCAGCATTGGAATAAAACTCTTCCTTAATATTTTGCTTAATTTTCATTTACTTGCTAGTTTTAAAATGTATTATTAATGCAACCCGCAGCTTTAAAATGTAGTAGCAAGTATTCATTTAGTTTATCTTATCTTTGTGTATTCAGGATAAAGAACAAAGTGACTCAAATGCTGTCCCTGTGAAATGAAACTGAGTAAACACATACAGTTAGGAGCAAGAACATTTTCTTTGTTTGTTTGTTTGTTTGATTTTCCCACCTTTAAATGCAGTTTATACAGGACTTTTTACATTCTGACATGGAATCCATTTTTCAGTTTTGCAAAGTACAACCTTGAACAGAAAAACAATCAGGATCAACTGAATAGGTAAATTACAATGCATATTTGACATAGTGAAACTGTTGCTTAATTTTGCATATGTCATAGAATAAAATTTATTACTACTGTGTGTTTCTAGATAAGCATTTTTATCTCCTTCAAGGTTCTCTCTTTAGCATAGATACTTAATTTCAAGCTCTTTCAAGTGTTAAGACTGTTGACACTTTCTCTAGCCATTGATTCTACATATTACATAATTTAATAAAGTGCAGTAACTGAAACATTGCAACATCAGCTAACAGTAAGTAACCTTATGCATGTGTTGCTCATTGCAGGATAGTTTGAGCCGTTCTTCCGATTCGGGCCAAATTCCTGATTTAAACCGTAGCATAAGCCAGGAAGCACCAAATAAAGAGCGCACCAAAGAATCCCGCAGTTCTGATCGCACTAAAAAGAAATCCTCATGGTATAATGTTCTCTACCCCACATACAAGTCTCGCAGTGAAGATTTCAAAAGGATTTTTAAAGATGTACCACCTGAAGAAAGACTTGTTGTTGGTAAGAGAGTTATAAAGGTTAAAAGCAGATTCTATTTGAAACTTTATCAATGCAGTTAATTGCTCTCCTAAATAGTTATCATGCCTGCTAATGGTTTTGCAGCTATTTTACCTTATTCAGCTTTCAATTTTAGTTATTACTCATGTACTCTTAGTTGGTGATTGACATTTCATGAAACAGGAAAAACAGTGTTACAAGTGTGTCAACATTCCTATGGAGAGCATTGATAAAGCAGAGGTGCTATAGATATGTCATTATATCCACATGATGAGGAATACATAAGTTAACATTTTTATAAAATTAATAGCATTTTATAAAAATGTATGAAAGGAAAATATGTTAAATACTTCAATGCATGTGCTTAATAGGAATAAAAGCTATGTTCAAGTGAACAAAAATGACATGAAGTTGCTTTATTTACAACTTATCGAAGAAAAGAGCCATACTTGCTAATGTTGATGTTTTATGGAAACTTGTTGCTGATCTGTGACTTGTAAAATTTCCTTTTTATGGTGCATATAATTTTAATGCTTGCCCTCTTTTTGGTACACCTCATTCAAAATATGTTTCAGTTAATCAGAATGCTTGCTTATACCGTTTTTGTTACACTATAACTATGCACCGGATTTTGTTTGTATCGTTGCCAATGGATTACAAACTTATACAGTATAACCTCAGTTATACGTTTTCAAAGCAAAACTGCTAAAATAGTGTATAAATGAAAAAAACATAAAAGTGAATTTTCATATGGAACTGAAACTGTTAAGATTATTACTCAAACTAATTATGTACTGTTTAATTTAGGAAAATCATAAATTAAACATACAAATAAACATAGTACATTGTTAATTAGAGTACTTATATGCATGCCAGTACTGTAATTCATAATTCAAACTGGAAAAAAAAAGAAAGAAAAAAAGAAAGAAAGATGCTCTACACTGGTTTAAAAAGTTTGTTTATTTTTCTTTGCTAATTTGATTTTTTTCACAGTCATACACTAGTTGATTATGTGCACTAATCACAGAACTTCTGTCATCATTAGGCTTTAGTGATAGAATCGTGTAATTTCTAGAGTTTAAACTTCCTTGTGTACACTGGGAATACTTTCATTATTTAGGCTGTACTTTTTCATCACTGTCATTAGTATCATAAGATACAACCTGGAGAAGAATGACCTTGCCTTTGTTAATAATGCATTCCAAAAAAAATCTGATATGTTACACTCACATGACTTTCTCTACTCTTGTACAAACTATTTTTACAAATGCTTATTCTCCATATGCTTCATGTTAATTGAGATGTTAATCTTATTGCTAATTTTCTTGTAGGCGCAAGGGGAATATGGAAGTATTTAAGCAATAGTCAAATCTTTTAAGGGCTGGTTGCTATGTGGCACGTTCCATTCTTTTGTATGTCCAGGACATAAAAAAAAATAATAACGAATTCCCATTTGAGAAAAAAGTATTGGAAAATTTAAGGGAATAACAAGCAATATCTCAAAAATGGTTCACTCAACAACAAAAAATGTATACAACATAAATTGTGTATTTTTATTCATTCATTCATGCATTCATTATCTGTTTACCCTCCTCTTATGTAGGACTTACACCCCCCAGGACTTACAAGCGGGTGCCTGGGGTCAGAGGCCCGTCGAGGAGCAGACACTCATGGATCAGACAGAGCATCCAGGATGGGTGATCAGCCCGATGCCTGGAATGGGATGAAGGAAGTAGATGAAACGAAATGTTGGTGAAATGGATGAAAGGAAAGGTGATGATGGAGCATTGGTGGAATGAATGGCGGGGGAAACCAGAGAACCCGGAGAAAACCCGCCCAGATGCCGCTTTGTCCATCACAAATCCCACATGCAGGTCCCTGGGATTGAACCCGGGCCGCCTCGGTGGAAGGCGAGCGGTCTAACCACTCGGCCACGGCGCCGCCGTGTATTTTTATGCGATCTACATTTTTTGTGTAGTAAAATTTTGTCCATCTCTTATTGTTTACCAGTTATGCAAAAGTCGTTCACAATGAAGAATACTTTTGGAAACATTCCCAGAAAATTCGAGATATTCATTTCATTTGTAATGAAAATATCTTAAACATATGATATTTTAATCAAAATCGTTAGAGCCATTTTTGAGAAAATTAAAATTTTCGAAATATGTTCCATGTAAAGGGTAATCTTGGGTTGGGGGATTTTCTTGAAAACCTTCGTGTCACATCTCTGGAAGATACTGAACCTAAATACCAAGTTTGGTGTTTATCTGACTGTTCGTTTCTGAGTTATGCTGTTCACAGACACACATACGGACATGTTTCCAAAAATGCTTTTTTTGGATTCAGGGGGTCTCAAAACATATTTCCGGTGAAATCTCGGTATCAAATTTTTGGGTGGAATACAATACTTCCCCTACTTACTATATGTAGTAGAGAAAGTAATATTGATGCCTCACCTAAATGCCTACTGTTTGGTGTTACAACAGAAGGATACAGTATACAGAAACCAAGTATAATTTATCTTAACATTGGCCTGTATTACGACCTTCGTTTAAGGTTCTGGTTAAATATTAACTGAGACTAATTTTGAAGATTTAGAAGCTAGTAACAGTGATGTGTCATAATTTAAAATAAAGAGAGTTGAGGGTTGTTACACTACATCACTAAAATATTCTTACTTGAACTAGTTGAGAACATGCTGACGATGGGAACAAGCCGTCTCCCGAAACGCGTTCAAGTAAGAATATTTTAGTGATGTAGTGTAACAACCCTCAACTCTCTTTGTTTTAAATTAACTGAGAGTAAGGGCAAATTTGCGTATTACAACCTTTGGTTAACAGGAGTTATTCTTAATGATGAACTAACCCCCACCTAAGGTAGCGGTTAGGTGCTAACTTGGAGGTAATCATACAAAAATGGCATACTGTTGGCCTCGATTGATAGTTGATAGTGTTTCCAAGGCAAAATATTAGAATGTTTATATAACAGGAGGAAAGCCAAAATAATTACAGTTCCAAAAGAATAATTTCCAGGTTTGGGATGAAGATGAATTTCATAAATGTTATATAGATTGTTAAAAGTTACACTGGTTCCTTTAATTTCTATTATATTTCTGCTGCATAATATCTCCGGCATTATTCTTAGTCATAGTTTGCTTATTTTATTTTATTTTTTATAATGAATGACAATAATATCTCCTTAAATATAATGCAACTGATATTAACCAGATATTCATGCATCTAACCTATTTTGCAAGTAATCTTTACAAAACATCAACAGCGAAACTTAACCTTACATTCCAAAATATCCTATTTTCCCCACTAACCTTTAGGAAGCTGAAAGCAAACATCCATATAAGTTAATACTCCGAAAGCACTCAACATATTTCCACACCAAGTCACACAAGTATATTAATGGCAAAATCCTTTGTAACACAGGTTTTCCATTTTTTTTGTTCATTTGTTTGTGGAGGTTTTCTTTTAAATGTAAGGATTCATTAATAACTTCATTCGCACTATACAGAGCGCGTTAACAGTGAAACCTGTATAATTTAATAACCTGAAATGTTTTGATCTAGCGAAAGCCCTACATTATTCCTTTTGTAGTGATGCTGAGGTGAAGGGCTCAGGCATTATTTATATAATAGGAATAAGATCTCAGAAAAATAAATTCGAGTAGAGGAATGAGGAAATTGGGAACCGATTCAGGTTAATGAAAAGTATTATGGCTCTATTTTTTATCACACTTATGCTCTGTAATAATTTGTAGCAACATCACAATCTCATCCTGAGTCTATGGTCTTTTTTTAACTGGACACATTTGGCAAAATTGCTTCCTAAATGTAATTTCAATGTAGCGGACTAAGTCTTATGGCTAATACCTCTGTGCCATCAAACATCTGGCAGAAGTAAAATAACTGTGAAGGATGGTTCACAACCGCCGAGAATGGTAACCAAAACAGAAATGAGAATGGGAAGCACTGCAGTATACAAGATTTTGGTTCACAACACCCTGTAACAAGAACAGGAATGCATATCGATCATCTCGATCACAAAGTGAAAGTTGATTTTGCACATTGGAATTTCATTTGTTTTTTATTGACCAATGATATTTATTCATTTACTTCCAATTTAGCCAACATAATGCAGGTTAGCCAACGTCAAAATTTGATAGAGTAAACATTCTAAATGCATATCCATTATATTTTCGATTCCTCTAGTTGTACCAAGCTTTCATTCCTTTATTTAACGGCATACATTAAAGTTGTTTATTGTTCTTTGTTAATTTATATCGGTTTTTGCTGTTCTTTGTAGCGTTTGCCATTATTTTTTAGACAATAGCCAGTTTTGAGCTGCATATAAACAAACTACAGATGACCTTTCACTAGAACAACCAATGCTCAATGGATCTGCTAGTGTCAGGATCTGAGGTTAGGAAGCACATATATTACGAATTTCTTCCAGTTTGCAACTGTATATAGAGCACTAGCAGCTGTTTCATGTCACGACTGCCTAAAATAACCTCTACATTAAAGAGTCTAATATGCACAATATGGATCTAATATGCTGTGCCCGGGAATGAGAATGCGAAAGTTAAAACTTGAGCAAGTCTACTTTCCTATTCCTGGGACCCAGGGAAGCTTCATGTCGATTGTGAACACTCCCAATTGAATTCATGCATTTCAGCTTTCCTGTTCTCGTTCTGGCTACCGTTCTCATTGCTTGTGAACCAGCCTTGATATTTGTGCATCAGGTAAACATTTCATTCCTGCCCTATTAAGTTTCAAATGTTTTAACACCAACATAATGCAATACGTGATAGCTATGTTAGAATTAAGAGAGATTCCCATCTTCTCTACTACCAATGCATTCCTATACTATATGCATAATCTACCTTTCCATTAACCTAAATAAACTATATTAAAAATGAAATCCCACATAACCTAATACTCCAAAATGTCCTAACCTTTTTTCAAACTATGCTACTCATATAGCTATCCTATTTTACAGTACTTCTAAGAACAATAGTAACGGAAAATCATTCTTTTTAAACATGCTAAAACACGCTTAACCTATTCCAATGCAAACTAAACTAATGGCATAACCCTTAGCTACCTAACCTATACGAGTCATAACAGGCTATTATCAAGCTATCAGAAACAATCTATATTAATCACAAATGTCCACCACACCAATTTAATACAAACTTTAGATTTTATTATACACAGAAATCAGATGGTGAGCTCAAGAAAATTACAACAGAAAGTTTATTTTGAAGATCTAAGGTTATAAGTTTCCACCTAGGTGGCATGAAATCACCCATGAAAATGTTGCCAACCATACCAAATTGTTAAACTCCAATTAACTACCCTACAGTTACCTAGTATTAGTAGTACTGGCCACTCTGTTTAACCACTAGGTAGTAATAACCACAGGTTAGAAAACCTCAGCTTTTAATCAGAGATCATAATGCAGGCCCATAGCATAAACATAATGTATAAATGAGTAAGTAAATTAATATGTTTTGTATACAGGGACCAGCAAAATGTGGTGTATTAATGAGAAAACATATAATTGAGCTAAGTATTAATGGACAAAGTGCAATGCCTAAAAGATTTAACATATATCTGTGAAAAACGTATAAGTGAGGTTCAACTGTATTTGTAAAGTTAAGAGAACTGAAATTAAACCATTGAACAGTGCAAGCAGAACAATTAAACTGATGCCCCTTGGCAGGATCACTTCAACTGAGAAGTGATTAACACGAATTATCTCTGTTCATTTATTCTATGTGTCAGCATATGCAGAAGGGAGAAATTGCTGCAACAGTATTACAGCACCATGTTAAACCAAAAAAACATGTTCTAACCATGGATTGCATCAAGGCAACTTATGGGTTTACAGCCTTGTTTGCCAAATAAATGGCCTGCCTCCATTTGGTGCTTTTGTTCTTTGTCATTAGAATTCAGTGATGTGTTTACTCCTTCCTGTGGTTTCCCTGGTTTCATGATTTACCATGAGTTTAGCAAGTGCTGTTCACCAGCTAAGGTTGCACCAATAATATCTTTTGTACACAGTTTCAGTTTCTTCATAATGCATAATATTTATTCCTTTGGTAGAAAAGAGCAATTTCCAGCATAGTTTATAAGCAACATCTATTAGCATTTCCTTTGGTTGTTTTTAAAAATATTATACCAACCTTTAATGAGCTTGTTCTTAACTAAATGTAGTGTAAGTTCTTCTTGTGGCTGCATGTTACTTTATGCTACTATTTGTGCTTAGCCAAAATAATAGTTGTATAGAATCCATATTTAATAATATCCTAAATGAATGTAAACAATATATTATGAAAACTAATTTTACTTTTCACTGAAATATATTGTATAATGTTCATTGTTACTTGAAACTGTGTGCTCACGGAATTAGTCTGGATAGTTATCTCTCTAGAGTTTATGCAAGTGAACACAGTGCCTTTGATGAATAAACAGTATATAAAAATTTTTTTTGTTGTATCTAACTTTCATAGTAACCTGTATCATTCTTCTGACCACTTTTTCTGTTCCATATTGGTAGAAATCCTTGAAATTTATAAGATGTGATAATGTGGATTGTTCGGATTTATCCACTTTTTCTGCTCTTTGTTCAGAGTTATTTCCATGAGACCAAAATGCATGATATTGAATTATGTTTAATGCAAATTTGAATAAAGCAGAGGGGTGTGGTGGAGGAACCACACAGTTCAAAATTTCAAACAAATTCTAGCCATGCTTTTTTATGAGGGGGGTCCCATGTCATTGAATGGTGAAGAGTACAGAAGAATACCACACATTGATTTTTCTTTTTCTGCTATATTGAAAATGAATGAAAATGATATACGAGAAGATTAGCATGTATCGTAAGTTGGATGCTGTCAAGCAGAAAAAAAACTGAATCGGCCAGTCAGAATACAGTCTGCTCCAAAGATTCAGAACTATATATAAAACTATATATTCTAGTTGTGCACTTTTCAATGTTCAGTGAATGTCTGTTTCAAAATAAAACAATACAATGATAGATCTACTTATTGTCACAAGGGACACAGTGTTCAACTAAATTAACAGATGAGCATTTGTGCTTATAAGTGTTGTAGGGGGATGCAGATGAATCCCACTGTGATTTATACAAAGTTATGTGCTTATATAACAAAATAATTCAAATTTGTCTTCAAAGTCTTAAATCTGTAATATGAATACTCAAAATTTAATGTGGATATAGACATTTAAAACAACATAAGCTATAAGAGCACCTAACTTTCTTAAGTTCTGCTTGCTAAATTTATGACCCATTATCTCAGACACTATTTAAGATATCAGAGTGAAATTTTTATAGGATGTAGATGCCTTCTAAGTTCACTGATATACTATTATACAATAATATGTTTTATCAAGGAAGATAGGATTTTTTTTAATTAAACATTTTTTATTAAAATGTATCAGCAATTAATGTTTTAAAACATAACCAATCTATTAACATCAAAGTATAGATCAACAACAGCATTGAGATGTTATTTTTATAATTAAAAATTTTAATGGGGCTATCTTCAATAGTTTCTTAGAAAATGGGTCATATATGTTATGTCAGTCACAGAAAATACTGTTCAAAGTAAAATGGCAAAAAAAGAGAAAGAAAGAAAAAAAATCACATGTATTTACAAAGAAAAACCTACATTGCTTGGATATATGGAAGCTGCCATATTTAGACGTGGTTCCAATTTGTAGTTAAAAACTTTCAACTCAAAGGTGAGCTAAAACGTACCACTTTACTCCAAAGAGTATAGAAGTTACGATTTTTCTGTGAGGTGGTGCTGAATAAATTTTACAAAATGGCAGATGCAGAACCATTTCTGATAATACGTTTAAAATTCAAATATTGTACTTACAATCATAAAATACATATTAAATTAAAGAGTAACTTTCAATTTATAAGACTACACAAAAGAATAAAAACAATTTTTTGGCAAATTTTGCCATTTAATGGCCCTTGATATGCTGTTAAAATCTATGCAGTCTTTAAAAACTGAAAATAGGTATATAAAATACAGGAATACTGCTATTGCTTTTCAGTTTAATACCTATTTTTATGCCAGAATTAAAAAATTGCATTTAGGGAAGTTTATAATATCACCCACCTTTACAAAATTGCCAATAACATCAAAACCTGAAAATTTTAAAGCAAATTTCCCTTAAAATAAAGCCATTTTTGGGAACTCTACATTTAGTCATTTATGTTCTTTAATGTTTAGTCATTGTTGTGAATAACTGAATTTCTGCATACTTGATTCTTATGTTTCAGATTATTCATGTGCGCTGCAGAAAGATATTCTAGTCCATGGGAGGCTGTATGTTTCACAAAATTACCTCTGCTTTTATGCTAACATTTTTCGATGGGAAACATCTGTAAGTAAACAATAACCCTATTTGAAATAAATGCTCAAATGGTTTGCTGAGGCATGTATGCTTTACACTGGTTGAAAAGAAATGTATTGACATACACACTCATCCACCGTCGTATGCAAATTTTATCAGCTTAGGCATTTAACATAATCAATACATAATGAGGGGTTTTTCAAGAAAATAAAATACATAATTTTGCAGACTTTTAGCAGTGCAAGTTGCCTTTGAGGTTTGATATCTTTTGTATTTGGGATTGTCTCAAAGATTTACTGGCACTCTTAAGTCAGATGAGAAGGTATATAACATGTGTACAGTCACCTTGCCATGATAACTCAAGCAGGAGAACTGAAGAAATTGATTTTGAGTCCCAGTTATGGCATTGAATTTTTCAAGTCTGATTCAACTTTCCAACTCATGGGTCACTAGGATAGCTTTATTGTTTCGTTTGCAGCTCTCGTGCTGAGGGTCAATGGTTCGATTCTGGGCTCTGGTGCAGCAATTTTAAGTTGGCCCTTTCCAAGTCTTCACCACTGATCAATGTGTGAAGTATCCCCAAGGTCCAATATGGTTTGGAATCCATGGTAAAAGTTGTAAGTCCTCTCGTTCCATCACTATTTACCATTATCACCCTTTCATTGGAATTAACAGACTCTACTCTCTGGGTTTCTCTAGTTAATAAATGGGGTCCATACATCAATTGGTGGAATGCGGTTTCCTCAGGAGGTCAACTATATGGAAAAAATTGTAAATCAACCAATCAGCTTTCCACCTTACTGTCCATCCATGGCTGGTATGAAAGTGCAGTTATCAAATAAAAACATAATGATTTTTTTTTTTTTTTCATGGAACTGAAATTTCATTACCATTCGTAATTAAAACCCCAATTCTTTTGGATAGGACCACACAGCAGAATGCAGGAAACAAAGACTTAAGGAAGATGTGTTTTCAAAGTAAAAATCTGGAATATTGGACTTGTTAGTCATATGACTAATCAAATGCAACTAGTATGAGTAATGTATAAGATTAAAATTGCTGATGAACTTAAATTAAAATTAACTGTTACAAAATATTTCAATATGAAGCAGAAAATTGATATGTTAAATCAGAAAGTGGAAAATGCTAACACAAATTCTCTAAATTTTGGGAAATCCTGCAAAATCTGGGAACTGTGACAAGTATATTCTATACTAATACTTATGATGGTGAACTAACTGCTTCTTCCAGCTGTTGCAATATGGATTACAAACATTAAGCTATATTGATATTACAAATAGCTCATGCATGATTCTCTTTAGGAGAGCAGTGCTATCCTTATGGATGCTTCTCAGATTTATGCACGGAGAAAAATCCAAACTTTAATTGGTGCCTATTTTGCTTTTAGTGACATAAACGTATGTTTTGTTTTTATGTTCCATTTTGTGATTTTTTCAGTTTTGAAACTTCACTAATGGCAAATGTAAGGCAATTAAATGAGGATGCAGGTGAGCAGTGATCAAAGATAATCTTAATACCAAAAAATAAGGTCTAATTTTTAGTAATCAGAACTTAGGCATAGGAAAATTCAAACGGGCTTACTGTACCAATGCCAAGAGATATCACTAAATAGGTTTTAAGAAGCAGTCAAATCATCCACAAAATTTATTATCAGCTTCAGAATAATTAACCTAAAGTTACCCTGCATTTATAATATACATAAGACTCTTGATTATCTGCGGTAATGGGGAGGGGACACTACCATGGATAAAGCAAAACAGCGATTAATCCAAAAATGGTCATAACCTCTATAGTATGTACTAATATGAGGTGTGTTTGTATCTATATTAAGATAAATATGCAGACATTATTATTTAACTCACCATTTTATAAAAGATGTTCCCATTGTTGCGATTTATTTAGGAAACACCCTTGCTGATTTATTTTGCACATCAATGGTTTTTAACACTATTGAGGTAATTTCTTACACTTTGCAAAGACTTTACTACTAGTTGGCCACAATATGAGTGCACTTGGAGAAGGGTGCCACTGTTTTGTTGACAGTGAGCAATATCATCAAGGCTAGGAATCTGAGGAGAGTGAGGGGCAAGGCAATACTAGAAATGTATTGCACAATGAAAACAGTGTTACTTTGCATGCCTCAGCCTCGCTAGTAACTGTAACTCAGAATTGTGGATGTTTCTTTACCTGACTTTCCTTCCGATGTCCCACCCTCTTGTTCCGCAACTGCTTAGTTCATCTTCCCACTGAATGCACTCATATTGTGGCCGTTTAGTACATATTCTGCTCTATTTACACACAAACATCAGTAAGATCTTTCAAATCCTGCTGAAAAAGCCTTCACTGTAAAAAAGCACAGTCATTTTTTATAACACTCTTCTTAATTTATGAAGCAATAATGTCAAACAGCAAGGAATTTTCTTGTTTGAGGTAATCTAGAAAATTGTCTATCCATTCAAGAACTACTGAATGACCAATATGATTTTCTGGAATCACCATTATTGGATTTGTGTAAACCATTTTTCTCAACCCTTCCATGCATTAAAATTTCTTCTTCAGTACCAACCACGGGCCTGGTAGAATCAATCAAGGGAAAACTATTCTTCAATTACTATGTTTTTGCACCCAGATGCAACTTTTAATGCAGAAGCTGAGGTTACATGTTTGTATTCCTTTACATATTCTGACCAAGGAATTCCCATTTGAAGGAAGAATGGACAAGAGAATCATAAAGTTCTGTAAAATTGAAAGCTTACTAGTGGAGACCTACTGTACAGTCCTTAGCAAATCATAGTTGACCAAAACACTTAAAGATGCATAAAAATCACTTTGGAATGCAAACTATTCAAAGTGGCAATGGAGTTTAAAAAAAAAATCCTTAAATAGCTGCAGATAATCCACAAAATGGTTTACCTGCCATCTGCCCAGGATAATTGAAAGTGTATTGTAGTGCTGTTAATCAGAGACCACAATACAAGATTCATATTTTATGTAATATCTCATTGAACAATCACTGCATTAAAATTAGAAATGTATTGTTTAATAATATTAAAAGTGTTATGAATTTACACTTTATGTTACTCCAGATTGTGTTCCCAACTAAAGACAGAATCTTATTAACCCATTTGCATCATTTGACGACCAGAGCTTACGCATGCTTTTTTGCATATGAATCTTATGACGAACTCAGCTCGCAATGTTGCATTGCTCTACATAACTACATGTAGCTTACGTTCCTCCTCACAGATGTCATTTGTATACGTTTCGAATGAAGTGCTGACATGTGATGTTTGTCATTCCCACTGTATGATCTCACCAACTGTGTTTCAACGAAGTAAAAATAATGTTATTCTTCCTGCACTTGCATCAGTAGTCATCATGACTGCAAAAAGAATCTGTGTGGATGACAAAGAGGGTTTGAGAAAACTGATACAAAGTGTATTGTAGAGTGATAGTGAAAATGGTAAGTTTTCTGAATATGAAACAGGGACTGAAGAAAGTTCTAGTGACAGTGATAATGAAACTAATGCAGAAAGCAGCAAGGAAAATAATTTTGAAACCAATAATGATGTGTCAGGCCCTTTGAAACACGTTCATATTACAACGCAGAAAAAAGTGCAACTAGAATTCAACTAAAACTTGCAATAATGTTCTGTATCCTTTTACTGCAAACAGTGGTGTTTGTAAACACTTATTGAACAAGCATGTGTCACAGATGCCATCTGCACTTTCAGTTGTTTCGGAATACATGAAACCATTGTTTGACAAAACGTGTTACGAAACTAATGCTTATGCAACAAGGCAGTTGAACAATCTGATAGAAAAATGGTCTAACACTATAGCAGAAGCCCTATATTGTTATTTTTATGTCACAAGTGCGAAAATTGTGTATTCAATTGTACTGAAGCAAAAAACGATGCCTGGACACCACAACTATAAGTAAAAGACATGTTGCTCTTCATTTAGAGGATTGTTTTGAAGTCTTATCACACACAACAACAATACTAGGACAACAGTACTGGTGAGTTTATGCTTTTAATATTGTGCCCACAAATTTTCAGCAAATAACTTATTGGTTGATTTTAAATTATTTTTAAGCATTAAGCTGTTATCACCCTCACTGCTAGGGGATTTAAATCTGATTTCTTGGTTAGTTGAGTAGGCATTTAAGTATGACGTGATTGTGCTAATGCATTTAATTCAGTTATGTTTTTATAAGTTACATTACAACATTTCTTCAGTCTTGAACTTAAAAAATATGCCAGGTATCATGATAAAAGTTAAATTAAATTGTTTTACAACATCTTGGATATGAAGATTATTACTTTCTCTTTCTAATCTATAGTAAGTTGGGGAATTATTGCATTCTACTAAAAACTTCAATACTGAGATTTGATCAGAAATACACTGAGGCTCCCTGAATCCAAAAAGGCATTTTTAGAAAAAGGTCCAAGTGTGGGTGAGCATATGAGAGAGAGAGAGAGAGAGAGAGAGAGAGAGAGAGGGAGGGAGGGAGGGAGAACAGTGTAGCTCATAAATGAAAAGTCAATCGAATATCAAACTTGGTATTTAAGTTAAGCATCTTCCAAGAATGCAACATGAAGTTTTCAGGAAAATCCCCCACACCAAAGTATTGTTTACATGGAAAATTTATCCTTTTAATTTTTTCAAAAATGGCTGTTAAAGTTATGAATAAAATACCATATGATTAAGATATTTGTATGACAAATAAAATGAATGTCTTGAATTTCCAGTGAATAGTCATTGAAGTCCTCTTCATTCTGAATGACTTTGTATAATAGGTAAACCATAAGAGATAGACAAAATTTTATTACACAGAATATGTAGTTCTCATTAAAACACACAGTTTATGTCAAAATTTGTTGTGGAATTAACTGTTTGATATATTCTTTATTATTGGTTTGAATTTACAAATACTTACCCTTTTTTTTCAAGTGGTAAGTAATTTTTCTTTTTTTTTCTCTCTTTTTTTCTTTTATTTCTCTCTCATGGTCATGCAAAGAGTATGAAAGTTCTAAACCAACACATAATGACCTACTTTTTAAAAATCTGACTATAGCTTTAGTCTACTGCATCCTCCTTATACCAACAATGAAATGTGTAAATGTGCAATGAAAGTTTATGTAGATTAACAAGAAGTAGATAGAAGAACAAGCTTTTGTAAGAATAGTTTGTGGAAGAGTAAGTAGAGATAGTGATGTGAATGCAACATAAATCAATTTGCTTTACTGTGTTCAGTCTACATAATGCACCCTTTAATTCCCTTCCAAAGGAAGGCCTGCTAAAAGTTATTAGCATGGGTTCTTTTGGAAGGGAAGTAAAGCTGCTGGCACCATGTCGTAGATTTACAGCTTGTAAAAGAACCTCAAGCCTGATAATGATGCCTCTGAGCAAAATTTCGAGTCTTTCATGCCCAATATAGAAAGATGCTAAAAGCATAATAGTTAAAGAACTTCCATAAATAAAACTTAGTTTAATTTAATTTACATACTGAGAATATAAAGAAATGGTAAACAAACCTTATTTAAGCGCACAATACCTCTTCATTACCTTCACCACAGCTCTATTACATTTGCAAACTTAGCAATTTAACTAGCATAAAAATGATCAACAGTGTTCTCTGAGCACTGACCAGTGGCATTTAGCAGAGTGAAAAATTCATCCTACAAGAACAAAAATTTATTAAATTTACATATTAACAAAAAAAAATCAATAACGATTTTATCAATTTCAGATTACATCAAATCACACAATAAATAATTTCAGTGTAAATGAAAACCTTAACTTTAAGTTTAACCAGTTATTCTTCCTAGTGGTTAGAGGAACCACATGGAGAGCGCGAGAACTGTGTTCAAATCCTGGCTGTGGCATTTTTCAGTTGACTTTATATTAAAAATATGTCATAGACCAGGCTGGGTCTCTAAAATATAATTAATTTCAATTAATTATATATAATAAAGAATAAGCATGTTAATAGAAACATCAATCATTTTGAATTTTGCACAAAAGGTTTCAGCAGATAAGCTGTCATTATGAAGTACAAAGTTTTACTGAGTTCTGGAAATATTAATGGAACTAAGCACTAATACCATCTACTGGTGCCTAAATGAACCATAAAGTGAAGTTGTCCTTTGGCAGTTCAGAATTAATAGTTTTGACTTAGTATTTCCAAGTGAAGATGTTTTCCCAAGTTGAAGTTTTGTAGCTGCCAAAGACATTTTTCTGAAGTTCTGTATGGAATCAACCTGATGATGCCCTTTGGTCAATAAACTGCTATAGCCAAAACATGTTTGCATTGAGGGACAAGCAATTCATCCTGCTCCAGAATTTTTGAAAATCATAGAAGATAGGCAAAAATGCAACTGTGTTGTATGGTAAAAGCATGCACACTTAATAAAAGGTTGTAGAAATAGTAAACATTTTCTCCATACATCCTTAACAAAGCAAATAAAACCACACTCATCAAAATCATGGGCTGCTCCTTTCAGGTAGTCAGTAAACCCATTCCTCTTAGGTTAATATTGCATGATATTGAACATAAGCTTTTTTGACCTTGTGTTTAATATCAGGCTTATTTCTAAAGTTCTTAATGTACATAAAAATAATAAACTCTTGAATTGAAATGCCAGTTAAACAAAAAAGTCTCAGTTGTAGCACATATTTAGGATTTTGAAAATCTTGTGGAAATTTTTCGTAGACTACTTTCAACATAAGCAGCTGTTTGTAAACAAACACAATTATTTCTAAATCTGTAATTATTGTAACTTTTCACCTGATGTAAATAATATGTGTTAAATATAATACAAGACGAACAGAGACTAATGTGGTTAAAGGCTGATTGAAGTATAGGTTACATTTGGCAACTTCCTCAAAATGCATTTCATATGTACATAATAGCTGTACTCAAGAGAGAGCCAGTTGTAAATTGTAATGAAAAAACATTCTGTTTGCTATAAAGGTTATTTTATCCAAATATGAATTTTTCTTTCTTTCTTTGCTGGTAAGTTCTTACAACATTGATAGTTTTGTAATGGAGTATGAATGAATGAATTCATTGTACAACTTGTTTTACAATTTGATTTACAATTTTTATACAATATGTATCTCTCGTACCCCTACATCTTATGTACAATTTGTCTGGTGCTAGTCTACTTATTGAGCACTTAGATTGCTTGGCTTAGTAATAGAGTAAGAAATTGAATATGTTTGATAAAATGCATTGTTCAGTTTGCATTTTTTAAAGTACACTTGTTGGTTTTTATACATTCAAGATCAACAAAATTCAGATTAGAATATTATTGGATTAGGATATCACAGCATAATTAAATACAAAGCACATTCATACTCTGATAGAGAAAAATGCCTATGGGCTCTAAATTTAGCACAACCAATGTTAAAAACATACGTATTAAAATAAATTGTCACTTTTAACTTGCAGGCAACCGAACCTTTTTAAAGCTGTAAGATATATTTTGTTTCCTCAAGAATTTTTATTACATGTAATGTGCTTTAAATTAGAGAAAACTAAATAGCTTTCACAGAAGCAATAGTTTCTGCTTTGTCACACCCATGACTTTACTGATGCTGCAAGAATATAATTAATGAGAAGAGAGAAAAAAATGGATCTTTTAATGAAGCTTGACCTCTCCATCATTCTGTCACCACACCACTGTTCCAAATATAAACTACAGCAGTGCTACTTAACCTTGAAAGCAGCCAGCAGAATGGAAGCACTAGTCAAGGAAGCATCTCTTATCAAGTGTTATATTCTTTTTTCCAGGTATCATTAAGATGGAAAGATGTTACTGCAATAACCAAAGAGAAAACTGCTTTGGTGATACCCAATGCAATCCTTGTGTGCACAGAAGGAGACAAGCTTTTCTTTACATCATTTGGGGCTCGTGACAAGACATACCTTATGCTATTTCGAGTATGGCAGAATGCACTTATGGACCAGGTAACAATTTTGAAGTATGCCTTGCATAAATAACATTCAAAGGCCTATAAGTGTAAGAATGTTAACATTTTAGATCTAAAATAAAATAAGTTTAATTGTACTGCAGACTTAGGATAGAATTGAGAAAACTAAATAGATGTACAAAGTTACTTTGTAGTACTTTATTTATTTTGTTTCTGTTCTTTAAAATGAACATTTTTAAGAGCACACTTAGATAAATTCACAAAGGGTTCCAAATTACAACTCCAGATTTTAAGTGGTCCTGTTAAATTCGAACCAGTCAATATGACATTGTATATAGTAAATGTGATGTATTACTGTTAGATGATTTTTCTCTACCCACTATCATTCATTTTTATATGCTTCTGTCTACAAACTATTCTTGCAATAGCTTATTCTACTTCTACTATTCTGCTTCAAGTTAGCTGAGATAAATGTTTGCATAAATAGTTTCATTACACATTTTGTTATAGGTACCAAGGGAATGGAATATAGTCAGATGTTTAAAAACTGGTTGCTATTTACTGCCCTTGAAATGCCATACTTTATCCATGACATGGCAAGAAACACCTGAATTTGGCAGCATTTCAAAAAATAACAAAATTATTGAAAAATTCAAACCAATAACAATAGATACATATCTCAAAAATGGCTGATCCCAAAAAAAAAGCTATTTGAAATAAATTGTATGTAAATGATCTACTTTTTTTGTCTATTCAGTTTTTGTCTGCCTCTTATGGTTTGCCAGTTATACAAAATTATATGAAATTCCTTCTTAATGGAGAGCACTTTACAGGCTATTCCCAGAAAGTACAACATATACATTTTAGTTACCATGTAATTAACTTAAATATATGACATTTAAATCAAAATTGTTAGTTATTTTTGAGAAAATCAAAATTAACAAAAAAATCTCCAGATAAAGGGTAGTTTTGTGATAGGGGATTTTCTTGAAAATCTTTGTGTTCCATCTTTAGAAGATACTGAACTGATCTTTATCCAACATTTTGTTTATTAATTATGCTGTTCACACACGCACATGCGCGCACACAGACATCTTTTTATAAAACTTCTCTTTCGAGATTCAAGAGGCCCTAAAAATGTAGTCCCATTGAAATCTCAACGTCAGATTTTTGCTTGGAATGCAATACTTTTCTATCTTCTCTACTCCATTCATTCCAAGAAAGGGTCCTGGTGTAAACAAATGCACATGCCACCACCATGATACACCTTTCAAGCAAATGAAAATAGCTCATTACTGCACTGCACTGCACTTTATTACTTTCTCTGCCACATACCCAGTAGATAGAGAAGGTGTTGTATTCCGCCCAAAATCTGCTGTCAAGACTTCACTGCAAATACATGTTTTGAGGTCCCCATACACATACAAAAAATATTTTGAAAAAGGTCACAGAGAGAAAGAATGGCATAAGTCAGAAGCAAAAACTCAGATAAGTTCAGTAACTTCCAAAGATGCAACATGAAGATTTTTAAGATGATCAAAATATAATAAATTTTTTAACATATTTACATAACAAAATGTATATAAGGAATTTTCTGGGAATACCCTCTGAAGTCTTCACTTGGAAGGAATTTTCTCTATATAGTGCCTGAATTCAATCTTATAACAGCCAGCCTCAGGACGTTTGTGAAGAAAATAAATCCATCTATGAACCAAACATTCCATACTATAAGAACAAATACAACATCTGCGACATCAAGGTTATTGGTCTAATGATTGGTGCTAGGGGCACTATCCCTAGGCTGTTTGTCAAGTTCAGCCGTGAATTTGCTATTGGAAACAAAATCATTCCAAGCATGGTTACCACAATATCAGTGGTAGCTGGTGCCTAATATGACATGGGTTCACTACTTTTACTGCATTATGCTATTTGCCTTTCCAAATAATTTGATTTTCTGAATTATTTCAAATATTTCTGTAGTTCTAAAATTATCTTAAAATGAGCCTGACAATGTTCTGGGATTGAATCTCCTGTAGAGGATATTTTATAGAGAAAATCCATACTCCTTTCCTTCTTCTGGTGAATCTGTCTATGACTCTCTCATTGATATCTGTAAACCTGTGGATCATCTCCTTTTCAATAGAAAGCATGGCAAGAGCAGACAGTCTATTTTCATCCATGGTGCTACTAAGAAATGTTTTGATCTGTGACAAAGTGGAGAAATACCTCTGCTTTGTACATTGTCATTGGGATAGTAGCTACTAATTTTACAATTTTATTAACATCAAAGGCTTTTGCAGGTTATTTTCAATTAAAGAAGTGTTATTGCACTTTTAATTTCTTGAAATCATTTCAAGAATAAATGATCAATAGTTCTGTTTATAACTTAGCTTTATTTAAAAATGGATAGGACTGCACAACAGCAGAAAGTATTTTTTTAGGAAATTTATTTTTCCATGAAGGGAAGAAGTGCCGATCAAGTAAATTAGAGGCCAAAAGTAGCAGGAGAATTCAAACTTTTGTTTGCTCTGCTGAATTATTGGTCACATATTTCCTTTGCTGCTAGATTCCTTGTTATATACATGTCCTCACATCTTCTTTTTGCTACATTTGGTTCTTCCTCAATTATGATATTTTCAACGTTGTCTCTAATTTTTGAACGATGCTATTGCTTGCTTTATTGAAATGAGATTGATGGTGCACTTTTGTAATTGGTTGTACAAGATATCCACGTGGGGCATTACTTTATAAAATACCTCTAACCAAAAGGAAAATTTTGGCTATTGCAGTTTCAACCTTAGACCATTTGCACGATTCACAGTTGTCATCTGGTTACTGGTATCTTCAATTTGTTAGTGACATTGTACTTAGTTCTCATGAACTGTTCTTGATTTAAAGTTCCATTTTGTGACTGATACCTGAGGGACTGTTTGTAACTGTAACTTATTTCATCCTCAAGTCATATTAATACAACATGGGAAACGTCAAACATTATTTACAGTGGTATTTACAAAGATCAATGAGTTTACAATGCAATCGTTACAAATATTAACAGTTTTTAATTATTACTAAGTATTAATAACATTCTAGGCATAGATTGAATGATTTTCCAGTTTTTCTATCATTGGAGACGACCTTCTGTCTTCCTGTCCACTGATTTCAGGTCCCAGTTCTCGGTCACATGCAACAGAGGACATAAAATTGGCATTAGAATTTTCCTAGTTATAATTTGCACCTTGCAGTAGTTAAATAGGGGAAGAGATGACCACATTCACATCATTTTAAGTCATTCCTATGCAGTGATTACTGAATTCATTGGTTGAATAAAACTGATGAATTAATAAGAAATTGAGGATTTATTTTTTTAATCTTAGTTCAGAATTTAAATTTTTACTTTCTCTACTACGTATAGTATGTGGGGGAAGTATTGCATTCCACTCAAAAATTTGATACCGAGATTTCACTGGAAATACATGTTTTGAGGCCTCCTGAATCCAAAGAAAGTATTTTTGGAAACGTGTGTGTGTATGTGTGTGTTGGCTCTCTCTCCCTCTTCCCCTCTCCCCCTCTCTCTCCCTCTTCCCCTCTCCCCCCCTCTCTCTCTCTCTCTGCTGCACATAGCAACCAGCTATTAAGAGATATGTCTATGCTTAAAGGCTACTGCATTTCTATATTGCCCTTGCAAATACAAAACAAGGGGAACATAGTATACCTTAAGTGATAGTCAAATATTTTTAGAACCTAAAACAAGAACAACGAATTCTCAGTTGCGAAAAAGTGTAAGTATTGAAAAATTCAAAGAAATAACAAGGAATATCTCGAAAATGGCTCACTTTACAAAAAAAATGTTTGACATACATTGTGTGTTTTAACGAGATCTACATTTTTTTTTTATGTAGTACAATTTTGTCTATCTCTTGTGGTTTACCAGTTGTGCAAAAGTCGTTCAGAATGAAGAGGACTTTTGGGGACATTCGCAGAAAATTCAAGATATACATTTTATTTGCCATAAAAATGTCTTAAACATATTATACTTTAATCAAAATCGTTAGAGCTGTTTTTGAGAAATTAAGCATTTTCGAAAAATGTTCCATGTAAGGGGTGGTTTGGGGTGGGGGATTTTCTTGAAAACTTTCATGTCGCATCCCTGGAACATATTGAACCTAAATACCAAGTTTGGTGTTTATCCGACTTTTCGTTTTTGAGTTATGCTGTTCACACAAGACATACACACGGACATGTTTCCAAAAATGCTTTATTTTTTTTTATATCCTGGACATGCAAAGAGAATGCAATGTTCCACATAGCAACCAGCTCTTAAAAGATGTGACTATTGCTTAAAGCCTACCATATTCCCCTTACACCTACAAGAAAATTAGCAATAAGATAGAGTTTGCAAACGTTTATCTCGATTAACATGAAGTAGATGGAGAATAAGCGTTTGTAAAAATAGTTTGTACAAGACTAGAGAAAGTCATGTGAGTGTAACATCAGATTTTTCAAGTATATGGGAAGCTGATTATATAACTTAGTACCAGTATATTTAAATGATTTCTCAAAGAGGCTGGTTTTATGAAAACTAACCTGTAAATTATTTTTATTTCTAGTCTTGTGATTATGTATTTCAGCATTGGTTGTTAGACTTGCCATATTTCTTTTAATGTTAACAAATAGCTGTTTTAAGTATTTACATGGTAGTGCCAGAATGTTTAATATTTTAAAGTGCTACCTGCAACTTTTGGTGTTTGGACCCCTACATTTATTCTGATAGCCTTTTTTAGCAATTTAAATATTATATTACTATTAACTGAATTACCTCACAATACAGTCCCATAAGATATTTGGGAGTGTAAGTATGCAAAGTAGCAGGTTCTGAGTACATCTGTAGAAACTCTTATCTTTAATTAATACAGAAGAAAATTTATTTTACTTATTTGGCCGGTTTATCAACATGATTATCCCAGCTTAAGTTATTGTCAATCCATAGGCCCAAAAACTTTGTGTGGGTTTTGTTTTCCAGGAGTTTAGACCCAGTTGTGATACCACAATTCTCAGAGGTCTCAAATATTTTATGATGGAACTTCATTGACACAGTTTTATTTTCATTCACCACTAGCTTATTAGATTTAAACCAATTAAGCAGCTTCTTTGAGGTGGTTGAGATGTTTTCTTTAAGGCTTTAGCTGCACATTCCCTTAATGAATATGCTCGTATCATGAGTAAATAAGGTCATAGATACTTCATTGCTTTTTAATTATGGAGGTAAATCATTAATATGAAGTAAAAAAGAGGAGCAGACCTAGTATTGATCCTTGTGGAACTCAGATTTAAGGATTCCTTTTCCCGATTGTTTAACTTTTATTTCCGTCCCTCCAGGTTCCATATGCTCTACCTCAACTACCTGTTCCCTTTTGCTGAGGTATGATTGAAACCAATTGACTGCTATGCCTCTGATTCCACTTTTGTGTAGTTTGTTTAGCAGAATATTATGGTCTACCATATCAAATGCTTTGGTAAGATCTAGGAATAGTCCGACCCCAAGTTCCCTTTTGTCTAGTACATTGTAGATGCTATCTACAATATTCATTAGTGAACTTATTCCTTTGAAAGCCAAATTGACAATTATTGATAACATTATACTTTTTTCAGAAATTTCATTAACCTATTATAGATTAGTTTTTCCAAAATTTTTGAGAAGGCAGAGAGTATTGCTATTGGTCTGTAATTATTAGGATCTTGTTGATTGCCCTTTTTAAAAATAGGCTTAATTTTTGTCATCTTCAGTTCATGAGTAAACACTCCCCTTTCAATGAAATGGTTTGCTAGACAACATAAAGGTTTGCTCAAGTATTTACTACAACTTTTAATTATGAAGTTAGAACTGCTATCTAGTGCTTCTGATTTTTTGTTCTTTAATGTTCTAATTATGTTTAGTACATTGGAATCTCGTTAGCATGTTCCTCATTAACACGTTTTCCTGTGTATTACGTTGAATTATAAAAGTCCCGGTACCAAATCACCAAATATAATAAATAATGTTAGCTTAGTGTGTTTTCAAGGTCCCGTTTACTACGTTTGAAGTTTGACATCCTCATTCGCTGTTTTGGCCAATCCTTGGTCAGTCCAGTGGGAGTAGGCATTTAACATGTTCATAGTTTGACATCCTCATTTGCTACTTTGGTCAATCCTTGGTCACAGGGCGGATATCGGCAGCCAATCACAAGCATGTATGTAAATATTTGTGTGACACGATTTCTGTGGGCGGGATAGAAAATGCTTTACGTTGGCATGGTATAGTTTGTAATGTTGAGTGTTGACCAAACATACGTAGATTGTATTTTAACTTTTCATTTGCAATGAAAAAAAAAGACAGTGTAGTAAATAACCAACAGTGAAAAACTGAAAATCCTTGATGTAGATCACAATCCAAATAATAAAACATGTCGATATAGTGCAGAAGTTAAACATTCCTCCGTCAACCTTAAACACGATTGTTAGCAAACCTAAATTGATTGAAACTGCTTTTAAACAAGGGAAAAATGCTAAAACAAAACTTTCCTCTTGGAAAATAGGATCAGAAGAATATCGGAACAAAATTTGTTGCATGGAAACACCTACCGCATTCAAATCGTATTGAATATGCCAAAGATACTATCGTCTATTGTACTCGTAACACGATGCATGCTCATGATTTTGTTTTCTTTTTTAGCGGAAATTATCACATGTGTAATAAAACATACAGCAAAGCCACTATTGTTGCTTCCACAATTCGCAATTTATTTCTCAAAAATATTCATAACCTAAAAAATCCAAGTTGACCAACATAAAAGCTTGAATTATTTATTCTCAGGCTTTGTGTATCCAAATCCATTTAAACATATTTAATTTAACATGGAAATGCGGATCGTATTCAGTATGAAATTGTACTCAAAATTGATTTAAATTGCCCATGGAGACGTAGTAATTATTAGATTTTATTACATAGCTACGTCTTTAAATTGTAGATTTTGTATTTTCGTTAACACATTTTCCTGCCTATGACGTCCAAATCCTTAGGTCCCTGTAAAAACGTACTAATACGTGCTATTGTATTTCATTTTTGTTTGATGGTTCGAGAAGTTAGTATTTTGGACATTCTCAGCAATTTTTATAAAGTGTTCATTAAAATATTAGCTACCTCTTCAGATTTATTTATGATAGTATCACCTTTTGTTAGCTTGATGTTTCTCATGGAAAAACTTGATGTTTCTCATGGAAAAAAATTTGGAGTTGTCCTCTTTGATTACATCCCACATTGCTTTATATTTATTTTCAGATTGATTTATTTTTTTAGAATTATCTAACTTTTTGGCAGCTTCAATTACTTGTTTGTAAGTTTTTTGTTTATACTTTTTATAGCAATTTATAGATGCTTGGGAAGCATTTGTCTTTTTGATTTATTCACTTAACAGCCTCAGGCTATCCCTGGAGATTTTTATATCTTAAGTTATTCAGTTGGGTGTTCTTTGCTTCACTTTTACTTTGCATTATTGTAATAATGTTTGAAAATATTTATAAGTTTACAGCATATTCCTTCCACCATTGTTTTTAAATACACCTCTTACCAGGTTTCTTGTTTTAATGAGTATTTGAAGTATTATAAGTTGCTTTGATTCAACCAATGTATTTTTTTGTGGATAGTACTGTGATTGCCATAATTTCTCTTTGGTTCCCACCTAATCGTGATTGTTTGTGCAAAATGGTCAGATAAGCCTGTTCCAAATACATTTACTTCACTAGGGATTAGGTTGCTGCTAATGGTTATCTGGTCTATTGCAGAACTTAAACTATTAGTTACTCTTGTTGGTACATCTATCATTGATTTAAGACCATAAATATTCAGCATAGTCAGTAGTGTCAGTTTATTATTACTGTGTCCTAAAAAGTCAATATTTATATCCCCAGTAATACTATACCTTTGTACTGTTCATTAAGTTAATTTAGCATGTGGTCACGGTTTTTCATGAAAATGGTCATGTCACTTGATAGATTCCTGTAAATACATATAATAACTACCTTGTTTTCTAGTTCAACTACATTTGATTCAAAATGTCCTTCAGTATTTGGATTTTGAAAGGATGAGATGATTTAGCTTTCCAAGAATCTTTAACTAGAGTTACTGTTTCACCATTTTTCATCAATTTCCTAATGAATCCATTAATAGCTTTAAGATTGGGTAATTTAATTTCTTCCAGCTCATGTTTAGTTAACCACTGCTCAGTTAGGCATCTATGTGTTTTAATTTATCCTGAAGTAGCACGTCAAGATCTAATATTTTGTTTTTAATACTTTGGATGTTTGTTTTGATGAAACATATTAATTGTGTTTTGTTTGAGTGTTAATCTATTGGTTACTTTAGACACAATGTTAAGTTTAGGGGATAATTTAAGATTTTGGTTATGTTTTAATAAGACCACTGAGTTTTGCATCCCAATGGTGTTATCAATGGGAGTATTATTAAAATGAGGCTTTGCATCACTGACTTTGATCAGTTTTTTGTTTGTTGCGCGCAATCACCCTGCTTAACAAATGTAAATTTAACACCACCTTTTCTATTTAGGTGAAGGCCATCTCTTCCTAAGTCCCTATAATTTATCCATGCATTACTATCAATAAATACACAATCATTAACTTACATACTCAATTCAATGAGTCGATTGCATTGTTGTATCAAAGATCCTCGTTCCAGCACCGTATAATGCCATTCACACACAGCTTGGCCCAAGGAAATAGATTCTTTCCTGTTGATATTAGGCTTTCCATTTCTTTATTTCGTCTGGAGATCTTGCAGTGCAAATGTTACTTGTGCCACCATGAATAATGATGACTTCGAGATCGTCTTTGTTTTCCGCAAGCTTCTGTTCAAGATGGCAGTTTTGTGCACTCGTATAACAGTATACTTTTTCGCTATCTGCAAGATATTCCACAGTATGGCAAATGATTGAGTCCCCAATTATAATTGCAGAGTTCTTCTCATACATGTTCAAAAGAATATCTTGATCACAGTCCATTTCAGTGGAAGTGGATGTGTCACTTAATTCCCATGCACTTTCTTCGTCTTCGCTACTGCTCAAGGGTTCAAAGCGTTTCCCACCTTAACTCTGGGTAAAGGATTGGTATACTTATTGTCTGAAACATTTGTATTGTTGCATTTATTTTTCCTTCTTTGTTGCTTCCAAATGTTCACTGCATCTTGTGTCCCTTGCCGGGAGTCTTCCTGCTATGTAGTTGCATGTTCTAATAGTTGATCTGCTTTTCCTTTTAACTGTTGTTCTATGAAAGTATCTGCTATTTCATAGTCATTCTTCTTGATGAGCTCACTGTTTCTCTGCTTTAGCCATTTGTTTTCCTTTTTAGATGCTCTGTTTCAGCATTTGCTTTTGTCAGATCTGTATGAAGCAGGTTGATTATCAGATGAAGCGAGGTGATGCTTTCTGCCAAACTTTGAGGCTGATTTTAAGAGCACTTCCATTTCTCGCCATTGCCTATAGTTCTCATATTATGTTTATTTCTGTTGAAGAAAGAACTTCTGATCTCATTACTACTTGCATTTATTTCACTATGCACTGTTTTTTCACCCGAAATTGAGAAAATTTCCACATCTCATTGAGAAGCAACACACCATCTTTAACTCACAATTGCATATGGAACAGCCACTCTTTGAGGTGAATGAGGGAAGAATATTGTCATCTCTGCAAAAACAGTTTTACATGTTTATTTTAACTTTTAGCTTGAGCAAGAATTAAATTCAGTTGATGTGCATAACAATGCACATAATATGCAAAATTTTACACTTCTACAAGTGTTTGGACCCCTGTATGTTGGCTGTGCATGACGCATTACACCATCATAACTGTGAAATGCTTCCGTTTCTTTACTGTTCTTGGACAACATCAGCAAGAACATTTTTAATGCAAGCTGCTAAGGAGAAAGCGTTGTTACTATGGATTTAAAAATGTCAAAAATCTTTCAACAGGCTCTCCAGCAGATAATTACAAGCAACTAAAATTTAGAAGATGCATCAGAAATTTCATCACTTTTACAGACACAAATCTGCCTTAGCTATTTCAGCATTAATTTTCTCGTGACATACATGTAATATGCACTCTTGTAAATCTTTTGCATTTCCTTGGATTTCAAGACTGTAGCTTTTCATGTGCTGTTCTACAACTGCATCTAAAGCTGAAGTGAAATTTTATTAGCCCTCTGAATATTCCAGGATTGTTAGATTCTACTGTTTCATCATGTCCACGTAAGGCAAGTTTAAACTCACTGCAGAACTTAATATAATCAATTATTGTGGAAAGGACATAGTGATTTTTCCTTGCATTGTCAATGTGTCTTTCTATATTCTGTCTGAAAGATGAGCTAAGCTGTTGCCTAATTTCTGTTTTTCCAAGGACTGATAAATCTAAATAAACATTTTCTTATGTGCAGTAGATTCTTCGTGCTTCTTAATTT
Source organism: Deroplatys truncata (assembly GCA_030765065.1). Taxonomy (NCBI): domain Eukaryota; kingdom Metazoa; phylum Arthropoda; class Insecta; order Mantodea; family Mantidae; genus Deroplatys; species Deroplatys truncata. The sequence continues at coordinate 107,886,446 of CM060976.1, forward strand.
TCTGTGTTAGATGACTTAGATCTTGCACACCAACGCATGTTCAGCTTGTATCTTTGCCCATAGCAAACAGTGAGCACAGAAAACAAAATAGCTAAATTGTAGAAATACAGCTGCAAATCCAACTATTTCTTTTATGTATATTTACATTAAAAGACCTGCAAAATGTCTCACCTCAGCTGGTTTGCGCGTGTTTTAATACAAGTTGAGGTATCAGACTGGCAAGCTTCTTTATTTTACACTTCTCTTCCAAGCTTAAAGCTGAGAAATTTGTTTCTAAAAGATAACGGATGCTGTTCATTCCTCTTTAAAAACAAACTCTAAAAACGAATGAATATGCATATGAACACTAAAGCATAAGGAAATAACTGAATTCACTGTTAAACAGTTGTAAGAAAACCACTTCATTAACGAAAACACATGTGCTAATTGCTGCAGTTGTGGGCTGCAGCCACTTTCATTTCGAATCAATTTGTTTGTTTCTGCCAGAGTCCGACTCGCAGTTGAGCTGGTTCTTCCACCAGCTCAAATTCACATATTTCTAGCAAAGTTTTCCCTTGCCCCTTCCTGCCAAAAGAATATCAGTAAACGTAATCTCAGAGGTTCAGAAGAGAAATTGAATCTCAGCAATGCCTAGGCAACGCTACTTTAACAACTTAAAAGTTTTTCATATGATAAAAATACTTTGAAAATGCAAATAAAATGATTTAATACAAGAAAGAAACAAAGAATGGTTGTACAAATTATAAATGTATATATTTAAACAATCAACTTTTTTCCGGGGGTTCACTGAATCACTGAACACATACGATACACTGCCCTTGAACACATACAGCGCTGCCGTCAGTGGCGTGAAGCAAACCAGCCAATGGTAATTCTGCATGGCGCTTTGAGTTGTGGAATGATGAATTACGTCATGCATGACATCTTTCTCGAAGCTTCGGATGTTAACTTTTTCTGTCGATGACCCACGTCATCATTACCAAAGCATTGGGCCATTCTTGAGCTGGTTGCATAAGCCATGACCAAGGGGGAAGGGGAAAATGGCACATAATAATAAATAAATAAAAAAAAGAACCCGCCCCAGGGTGATGGATTTTTTCAGGTGTAAAACTCCTTAGCATGGCTTCCTTCGGAAGGGAAGTAAAGCTGGTGGTCCTGTGTCTTAGATTTACGGCACGTAAAAGGACCTCAAGGTATTCCACATACCTAGACTTCTACACTCCTGAACCGCAAACCTTTCATCTAATCCCAGCGGGTTGGTCCTCGTTGGCATCCCTTAAAATTTCCCCTTGGGCTAGTTTGATAAAAAGGCCTCTGAGCAAAATTTCCGGCCTTTCACACCCAATGTAGAATGGGGCACTAAGGACCATAGTAGTTAAAGAGCATGCATAAATAAAAAAATAATAATAATAAAAAAAAAGGGATAGACTGAAACATATTAGAGAAAAAATATGGATCTCTGTAAAACTCACTGTTTACTTGAAAAACTGGCATCAGCCATTACCAAGATATAAATCTATAATATAAATTGGTTTGAATTTTTCAGTACTTGACCATTTATTTAAAGTGCTTTCGCTATTCAATTGTTTCTTGTGATGTCATGGAAAGAGTAGAGAATTCCAAGGCCAGCATATAGTGAGTCCCCTTTATTTATTCAGTCATTGATTCGGCTTCCTCTTTCCCCTTGTGTCGTCCTCCGTGGACTAGTGGTACCGTGCTAGCCTCTAGTTCCCAAGGTCGCGGGTTCAAACCCGGCGGAGGGCGATGGATTTTTTTCGGGCGTAAAAATCGTTAGCACGGCTTCCTTCGGAAGGGAAGTAAAGCCGGTGGTCCCGTGTCGTAGATTTACGGCACGTAAAAGAACCTCAAGCCTGATAAAGAGGCCTCTGAGCAAAATTACCGGTGTTTCACGCCCAATATAGAATGGGACGCTAAGAACCATAGTAGTTAAAGAGCGTCCATAAATAAAACTCAATTTTTTTTTTTCCCCTTGTACCTACAATGAAATGTGTAATAAACTATTTCTCCAAAGGTTTATCTTGATTAAAATGAATTGGATAGAAAAATACGCTTTCATAAGAATAGTTTGTAGAAGCTTAAGAAGCTATTTAAAAATAAGTGATAGTGGGTAGAGAAAGTAATGTAAATGTAATAGATAATTTTTAGACAAAGATCTAGAGAGAGAAAACAGTATAACTCAAAAATGAAAAGTTGGTATTGAAGTTCAGGTCTGTGACACAAAGATTTTCAAGAAAATCCTCCCCTCTCAGAATATCCTTGGCTTGGAAAAAATGTTATTTTATATTTTCTCAAAAATGACTAACGATTTTAGTTAAAGCGCCATATTTCTTAACATACGAGTATTTACATGACATATATAATGTATGTCATAAATTATTTATGAATAGCCTGTGAAGTCCTCTTCATACTGAATGAAGTTTATACAACTTGTAAACTGAGAGATAGACAAAATTTACTACACAAAAAATGCAGATCTCATTATAACTTCAATTTATGTAAAGTTTTTTGTGATATTAACCATTTCAGAAGTATTATTTATTATTGGTTTGAATTTTTGAATAATTATACTGCCAAGACACTTTTTTCTTTGTGTGCGTGCATGCAAAGAGAGTGAAATTTCAAAGCTATTGCATAATGACCCACTTTTAAAAGATATGAATTGCTTAAGCAATATTCCCCTTGTACCTACAATGAAATGTATAATAAAACCATTTCTGCAGATGTTTATCTTGATTAACATGAAGCAGATAGAAGAATAAGCCTTAGAAAATAATTTTTAGAAGAGTGAAGAGAGAAAATCACATGAATGTAACACATCAGATTTTAAGATGTTGTATTTTTGTTTGCTTGCTGTTATTTGCGTTATGTCAATTTCCACTAAATGGGCAGTTGTTATTGTTTCCTGCTGTAAGCAAAATAAATCTCCATTATAATTTATGTTGGAATGAGTTGACAATATTTTATGTTTGTCCACAAATGTTATCAACAAACCGCAGCATAGTGCTTCTTAGCCAATTTATATATGAGTAATTTGCATCATTAGAGCATTTCCACACATCTTTCAATGTTTGCATAGGTATGTTGAGGTTTTTGCCATCATTCCAAAAAAGTTGAGGATGCAGTGAAGTTACTGAACCTACTGGCAAGGTCTAGGACATTCACAGTTAAACTAGAAGAAAAAGGACTCTTACCATTTTTGGATTTAAAGATCATGAGAAACCAAGCAGGATTAGAGTTCCACATTTACAGAAAACCAACATATGTAGATACTGTATCAAGTGTAACCAGTGTAAGCCAACACAACACCAATATGCCATACCTCATTCATAGATTGTTTCACATCCTTCTAATGTAAATTTAATACAAACAGGAACACACATGAGGGCGATACTGGAAATGTTTAAAATGCGATGTTTCTAAAAACAAATGAAATTTGTTTATATTTGACAACTACTTCCTAATGTTTTGCAAGTCAACCATGCAGTTTGTTCATTTTGCTTTAATGGTTTGTTAATTATCATCATTTAAATATTTTGTGTTCACCCAAAAATGAAGCATTTCTGGGCTATGATTTGTTACAACTTTAAATCACCATTAACACCTAAACAATGTGAAGATCAGCTTAGGCATGCATTTAGCAAAGAAGCCCCATTGGTACAACAAATTTAAAGGAGATTGGTGATTTCTTAGTGATGAATTTCATGAAGAATGCCCAAGAACTGCTGTTACCGATGAAAATATTGCTGCTGTTTGAACAATGCTTGAAGCAGATTGATGAACATTTATGAATTTATTCAGGTGACATTGGGCAAGTACAAAACATTTTACATTAACAGTTAGACGTGAGAAAACTTTGTTGTCAATGGATTCCATATAAACTGACTCCTGATTAAAAACAAGAATGCATTGATTGGTGCAGTAAAACTCTGGAAACATTCTAAGGTGGCGTTTGAAATTTGGTTTGGAATATTGTTATAGAAATCTGAATTTGAATTTATTGTTATGATCATGAAAAGGAAAGTCAATCAGCTCAATGAATCTTTTGAACAGAACCTAAGTATACAAAGGTCCAACAAAATACCAGTGCTGATAAGCAGATGATTGGTAGTTGTTTTTTGTTTTTTTGTTTTTTCCCTAAACCACCATTTTGTTACTATAGCATTAGAACATAGACATACTGTTACTGCCAATTGATATACAAATGTCTGTTTACTACAAATTTTGAAAACGTTTGTGAAAAATGCCCAAAAGGAAAATTAATGTCACATCATGACAATGCATCGTCGCATACAGCAAAACTAACACTTGAGTATCTGGATGCCCTAAAGGTCAGCACCATGGACCCTCTACCGTACAGCCATGACCTTGTGATTTCTTTTTGTTTCCAAAAGTTAAAGCTAAAATGCATGGAATCACTTTTTCATCATCAGATGAAGCAGTGGAACATGATAAAAATCTGGTTTCTGAAGTGCCTCAGGAAGAGTGGCATCATTGATTTAAGGACTCATTTCACAGAATGAAAAAATGTACAGATGTTAAACAGGAATATTTTGAAAAACAATAAAATCATTTGGATTTTTTAAAACTAATCCTTGTTTGATTTTCTAAAAAACATTCAGTGTCGCCTTCGTATATCATGTTGCTGAGCTGAACGGTTTCAACACCAACTTTATTGACAAATTGATTGGTAAGCACAGAAGAGACTAAAAGAAATCACCACTTTAGAGAAGTTGGAGAAACCTAAATTTAAATACACAAATTCTCCATTCATCCAAAATAATTTTTGGAAATTTGAGAAGATTCTCAAACAATTCAATATAAAATCAGTTCAGCAAAATAAATAGCATCACCCGCTCAATAATAATTATGTCATAATTAAATTATGTGGTATCTATCAAATGGATTGTCAAGATTATAAAAAAAATATTGGAGAAACCAAAAGAAATTTGTAGGTCAGGATGAAAGAACGTTTGGAGAATGTCAAATTCAACATATGGACAAGTTTACTGTTGCACATCACTTTTGGTTGTTAAATTACAACATAAAACAGGAGATAAAATTAGTGAAACGTGTAAAGAAGCCATTAGAACTAAGAACTTGGGAGAACATCTTTATCATAAAAAATCAAGAAAAAGTTATGAATTCCGAAATCTCTGGTGTTGATGTCATCTGAAGAACAGAGGGTAGCAGAATGCTGAGCAGGACTAAACAAACCATCATGGGAATGCCAGTTGACTGTAAAACTGATGATAGGAAAGATGTTCCCAGGAACTAATCTAAATAGATGTGGAGAAAAAGGCATTTTAAAAAGTTGGTGACTCAATACACACAAGGTTAAAAAAATACCTCAGTTAACAGAGATTGGACAGTGTATGTACTATTGGATTAAGAAAGCCTGTAGTTACAGCAATGTAAGGGATGCGTTTGCATTTATGTAACCAAGTTGGTAAGAACATAACCAATATGGGCTTCCTTACAGTATTAAGTTTGCTAAGTAATAAATTATCCGCATTTTGACTTCTTGCTATATGCATAATGGCTTCTGTGTTTTATTAATGCTAATCTTAAACCATAAAATCTTAAATCATCTGGTATGCTTTATGAAGTAATGTCATATAAAAAGATTATTACTTGAAGAAACAAATGTAATGACTGTTTTTTTTTTTAGTGCTCTTTAAGATTATTCTTGATCTAAAGAAGTAAAATCTTTGTGGCACTGCTCTTTGTTACAGCAAATGTCAATGCAGGAAATGTGGCAGTGGGTCCACACCTGTTATGGAGATGAGTTAGGACTAACCAGTGACGACGAAGATTACATTCCGCCAACGGCAGATGATGACAAGCTTTCCAATATCAGTGTACGTCTTTCTGTGGATTCTTTTCCGGAGGTAGAATTAAACTGCATTACCTTTCTCGGTGTGTAGATGGTGATTGCAGAAACAAACTTTTATTGCATGTAAATATTTGTATCATTTTCCCCAATTTAGTAGGCAATGTAAATGCAAGTTAAAAGCTGTTTTTTATAGTAGTCAGGTGTTATCCACATTTGTCTGAACTGAAAGTTTACTGTAAGATGCCTAAGGAAACTGAAGACCTTGAATAGCTTTTCAGCTAGCAGATTTGCAAATATTGAATTGAATTTATTTGAACAATTTATTTACAGTTTTATACAATATTTTATATAATATCTCTTACCCTGCCTCTCAACCCTCTTAGATACATTACTCCCACTCATATTCATGCTAAACCTTCCCTTCCTTGCCTGTTACGTAATCAACATCTCTCTGTCTTCCCTATCCTTCTTTTATTATTTTATAAAGATTAATTATTTTTTTTATCTTCTATGCTTCCCCATGTCTCTTGTCATTCTGCAACTTCCACTCTGCTTCTTACTACCTTTCAGAAACCATTTATATTTTTTTCTTCTAATCTCCATATATCCCTCATACCTATTATTTCCATTGTTTGTTCCATTTCTTTCCACCAACTGTTTTTGCTTGTCAGACTCTCTTGCTGTGCCATGCATATCCTTAAAATTTCTCCCTCCTCTTTTGTTATACACCTAAACCAGATTTGAAAATTCTTTCTATTATGCTACCTTTCCTTCTAGTTCTACCTATTTCTATAAGTGAGGCCTCCTCTGGTGCTGCTCTTGTCAGTCCAAGTAATTCCTTACAAAAGATTTTATACATCTGGCCAATTTTCAATTTTCTTGCTTAATTCGCCTCCCCCCAGATTTCTACCGCATAAAACATTCCTGATTCTACCAATGCCTCATAAATTCTCTCCAGCCATTTAGTCAACATCTCTATTTATATTTATATTTTCCTATCCCTGTCAAGACAACCTTCCCTTTAGCTCATCTTCCTACCGTGAACTCCCCATTCTCCGTTATTACTCAATCTTACTCCTAAATAGTAAAAATCTTGAACTACCTGTAGTTTTTGTCCATCCAGGAACCATATTTCTTCTGTTCTGAATTTGCTTCCTTTTTTAAAAACATCACTTTGGATTTATGTATATTTATCTTAATTCTCCATTTTTTACAATATTCTTGAATTTCTTCTGTTGCTTTCTGTAACTCTATTATAGATATAGCACAGTGTAAAGTCATCTGCATAAAATAGACCCAGGTTCTCCTTATCCCTTATTACTGGATAGTGCTGGTTTCTTACTTATATATTTTTAATTTATTTTCTATGTTATCTTGCCATTCTCTTTTCTTTGCCTCTAACAAACATTTATGTCCCCATTTATATATCATCAATTCTTGCCTGTCTTCTTCTTTTTCTAATTCCTTCCACCTAATAAGTTCTTTGAAAACCTCTTTTTTGCATTTTTAGATTCTCTATCATATTACCTTGTTTTTGTCTGAATCTTTCTCTGTTTTATCTCCATGTCTGTCCTTGCCCTTTTTACTAATAATTTCAATAACTCTAGCACTTTCGCTATTTTTCTTTCCCTTAAATCCACCATTATTCCATATTCTATGATTTGACTTACCTTTGAACTTAAAACGTTTATGAAGTTTCCTTGTAATTCCTCCTTCCATTTATATGCTTTTAATCTCTTATCTGCATTACCTCTTTATTCCTTCTTGTTTTCCTACCATTGATCCATTTGCATCATTTGATGACCAGGGCTCTCATGTGCTTTTTTTGCATATGAATAATATGACAAGCTCAGCTCACAATGCTGCATTGCTCTACTTAACTACATGTAGTGAGGTTCCTTCTCACAGATGCCATTTTTATACGCATTTCGAATGAAGTGCTGACATGTGATTTTTGTAATTCTCCCAGCATGACTTCAACTATCTTTCAAGCAAGGAAAAATAATTTTATTCGTTCTGCCATCATGGCCGTGAAAAGAATACAAGTGAATGACAATGAGGACTAGAGAAAACTGATAGAAAGTGTATTAGAGAGTGATAGTGAAAGTGGTGATTTTTATGAATATGAAACAGAGACTGAAGAAAGTTCTAGTGACAGTGATAATGAATCTAATGCAGAAAGCAGCGAGGAATATAAGTATGAAACCAATGATCATGTGCCAGGCCCTTCGAAACACGTTCGTATTATGATGCAGAAAAAAACATTGTGACTGGAACTAGACTAAAACTGACAATAACCCAATTCTCTACCCTTTCTGATTTCTTGGTTAGTTGAGCAGGCATTTAAATATGATGTGATTGTGTTAATTACATCACTATACCTCCGCCGCTCTAACGTTGCACTTAACAGCTAGCGTTTAAGTTGGTACACTCGCAAAAAAAAGATGGAAAGCTTTAACCATTTGACTTGCTAAACCAATCACAAGGCAGCATTCCAGGTGGTCGATGAAAGAGCGGAACCGGAACTGGAAGCGGCTCTTTTGCCGGATGTAACTGTTCCCAACCATGTGCTTCAGTTTGTGAATCTCTAGCACGAGCGTCGAGTTGTGCTTTGCAAGCTACATATGGTTTATTGTTATTTATATTTATGGTTATTGTTTGATAGTTTTGTTATTGTTTGTTTATATATATTTATATTTATCTATTTTATATATATATATATATATATATATATATATATATATTTTTTTTTATTTATTCATATTATTTATTTATACAAGATTTAAGTGCAACAATGTCAGAAAAATGACGCCGATCACCAAGTGATGATTTATGAAGTGAAAATCTTTTGCGCCGAAGTATGCCACTTAATAGTCAGGCATTGGAACTATTAAGGAAGACCTGGGAATTCCTTGAGCAGGAAAAGTAATACGTGAAGCCCCACAGCCATCCCTCTATTCCTGCTGATAAAGCCGTACAACGAACTGCAACAGCTCTTGGACTAAGCACGAGAACTGTTATTCACAAGGGAGTGAAACTCCAAGAGAAAGAGGACAAAATTCCTGAACCATCTGGAACATAGCAGGTATTTTTGTCAACTCCAGGGAAGAAAAGAAAGCAGCCTCGTCCAGTCACAAATCTTGATGCTTTCCAATTAGATGCCATACGTAGGCACATTTATGCCTATTATCATAGAAAGGAGAATCCGACCATACCAAAGCTACTGTCACTTCAACCCTATAGAATTAGTATGGAGCGACATTAAGGCTTATGTGAGGGAGAACAATAAGTCATTTACCATTACCAAGGTGGAAAGGTTTTTGCAGGAAGGTGTGGCGACAGTGACTTCATGGAAGAAGAAAGTAGATCATGTGAATAAGCTAATGCGAAAAGCACAAGAAATAGACGGAATTATTAGTGAATGTGAACCATCAATGATATGTCTTGGTGAAAATGATGATGACGATGATCATGATGCTTCCGAGGATGATGATGACGACGACGGGGATTTGAATGGAATTGAGCCATTGCAGTTTTAAATCAGTGAGTGAAAATAACTTTATCGCATGCTTATAATTTGTTTAGTTTCTCCTCATTGTAGCAGGCATGTTTGCATTATTTTGTTTCTATATTGTCAAAAGTGGTAATTTATTCTACATATGCTGCAATGTTTATGCTGAGTTATTTTCAATTAACAATAATAATACAAAATAGTTATTATTAACTGACGTTCGCTACTTAGTACACTTTTTGTATGCGGCTTAGACACGATAGAAATAGGTATCAGCTGTTGTTGTTTACTGGTCACTCTGGCAACATCGCAATCACAATGTAGCCAACCTTACGCGAAGTCACACAAACTGTCAAGTGCAAAGATTCAGCGGCAGGGGTATAGCAGAAAATGACTGCTATTTACACTCTTGTTTCTGACTATAAAATTTTAATTTTCTTCCTCACTACGCAACAACAGTAGTCTATTACACTTTGCCCATTTTCCTTTAGCAAACATGAAGTCGCCTTCTTTGTCCTCTCCTACTGTTCCATTACAGATAAACAGATTGTTTATTTCACAAAGTTCTAATAGATTTTTTCCTTCTTTATTTATTACCTATCCCTACTTTTCTTGCCCTTAGTTCGTTTTTTTCTCCTTCTGTGTCATTTCCTAGTAATCTACCATTTTCCCTGGCATTAAAATCTCCCAGTACAATAAACTCTATATCTGGCTACTTATTTATAATTTTATCTTCTATAATTTTGTACAGGTTATTCTCATGAAAATATGATGCTTCTGGTGAGTTATATACTACCTGAACCCTATACTTAAATTTACTTGTTTTATCATCATCCATAAAACTTTGCTGACATTTTCTATCCCTTCTGTTTCAGTACTTAAATCTGTATCTTTTTTAATAAATATACCTATTCCTCCAGAAGCCCTTCGTTTCTCATGTCTTTTACTTTTACTTACACTTTTACCTATAAATCTGAAATCCTTTAACTCTATTACTTCCCTTTCTCCAAACCATGTCTCTGCCACCTTTACAATGTGCATATTTCTCATTATGTTTTGCATTTCCCCACTTTATGCCTTGTTTTTTATACCTTCAACATTCCAAAACATCACATATATCCCCTTACCCTATTTGTTCCTTGGTTTGTCCTGAAGTTTGAACTTTTCCATCGCTTTCCTTAATCTTGTGTTATAAATCATGTTTCACCATCACTTCTCTCCCCTGCTGCATTATGCTGCCTTCCCTCTTCTCTATTATTACTAACCCCTTCCGTCTTGCAGTTTCCTCTGCACTAACACTTTCCACTCTTATTATTTCTCACTTATCACTCGCACATCTCCCTGCTCTACGTACACACTTCTTGCTGAAACTATTTCACTGCTCCTCAATTGTCCATGCCGTCAGTGTTAACTTCTCTTCTCCCTCCTGTATCACTGATTCTTCCTCCTGGTTTCCTTCTGTACTCTCTCTGACTATTCTCCCCAATTGTAACTTCTCATGTTATACCCTTTAACTTCCCCTCCTTGCTCCATTCTCCTGATCCAGCTGTTTGGTTGGTTTGTTGACTTGGTTCCTCTCTGATTTCCTGCTGTCATTCATTAATTCTTTCTCAGTCATTCCTCTGGATGTTCAAGCTCCACTTATCACTTTCCACAACTATTCGTAGCCCTTTCAGGAATCCCTTCTTCCCATCTGCTCTTGCTTCTTTCATCCTTAGTATTAATTCTTTCTTCAAAACCTGCTCTTCTCTCGTATAATCTTACTCAATAAACATTCTTGTGCGTCTTAAATTTCTTGCATTCCTTAAAATTCAATTCTTTCCCATTGTCATTTTTTATAATAATAGGACTGGGTTTTCTTCCTCTTTTCCCAATTTTAAACATATCCTCTACCTCCCACCCGAATATTTTTGTTCCTAGCCCCTTTTCCATTATCTCGCACACTATTTCTTCTAGTCTTCTATTGCCCTCCTCCAACCTGAAAATTATGGAATTCTTCTTCCTCTGTGCTGCTTCATATCTTTTTTAATTCTTCTCCTGCATTCCGATATCTGTTGTTCCATGTTCTCTCTTTGCATCTTTATAATCTCTTTTAGCGTTTTGTGATAACGTCCATTTTTTCATCTAATTCCTTTCCAAATGCCTTGAGGTGTTTCATCAACTGGTCTAATTCCACTGGTGCTAGGTTTTGTTCTACTCTGCTGATTACTAGGATTATTAATATTACTATGGCCAACCATACTTGAAAATCCATCTTTATCGTACCTTACTTTTCTTCAGAGTTGCTGATCTTTACTCTATACATTTGCATGTCCACACTCTGTACACACAACCTTCCCTTTTCACTGCTAGCATCAGACTGGTTTGCAAATATATGAAATAGTTTTAATTACTTCTTGGATTTAAAACCAAAGTAGTTTTATGTATATATTGAATTTGAAATTTGTAATTTACAGTAATGAAAACTGTTCTGAAAGTATAAAACAGTAAATTAGTTTACATTAATTCTTAAAGGGTTTCCTGTAAAAGCTGTGTTACATAAATGAATATTAGGTTTAACGATTTTTAAGGTTGCTGGCTCTGACACTTGCAAAGACATTAGATTGCAATACTATTTAAATAAAATTCTAGTGGCAACACACTCTAACTTCACTCTTCAAGTGTTGCCACTAGAATTTTATTTAAATAATATTTTAACTACTTCACTGTGTTTCCCATTAATTGTAATGTTAAAATTAGATTACAAGTTAATTTGTTACTGAGAACAATTATTCTTATTCTTAAAGCAGGCTAATACAGGTTACATCTGTAATGTAATTGCTGATATGAGATAAAGCTGAATGATTGTTTATGTGTCAGAAGGATAAGTTGGGAGGAAGATAGGAAAACACCTGCTTCTTGGTAGTATTGCAACTCTCCATGCATGGAAACTGATGGATGTCAAATTCCCTTTTTTTGAAAATCAGCATAAATTGTTGACAGACCAATACAGCTGCTATACCTGCTACTCTGTAACATTTTGTTAAGGCTTGATAAATAGCTAAAGCTGCTCCCAATTATTACATGCTATTTGGCATTCTGTAACTTCGTAACAAAACAAAATTTTGTTAAGAATAAAGATTTGATTGTTGAATGCAACAAATCCTAAGAACCTCCTACTAACATGTTTGTTACACAAGAGATTCACATAGACATTTTAATGAGACATTTTAATGCTGCTTTAAGATGAAAAAGTATAATAGAAATTTGACATTTTAATTATGAAATGTTTATTTATTTATTGTAACATAAAATATAGATGCTATGGATTATGCTTGGATAAGCAATGTTCCATGTGATAGTTTTGGTAAATGATTCTCCCAGCATAACTTTTCAAGAGATGAATTTTAATAGCAAAACAAATGTTATGTTATCTGGTATCATAATACAAAGTAATAATTACTGATTTAAGAATTTTAGGTTCAAATAATGATTAATCTTATGTTTATTTACATGGTTTACCAATATATTTGCTCTATTATAAATTAAGATTAGGAACTGAGCACTTTTGAGATCTATAGGTATATTACAACAATACGTTTTCATTCCTGGAATCAGTTTAGGAGAATTTTCAATCTGCTAAAAGAAGTAGTCAGCAGAAAGCTATTTATCAACTTCTCGTAACCATAGAAAATTAAATTTATACTGATGCTGCTGGAAGAGGAAGAGCTAAGAGATGTCATAAGGCGATAATTTATATTTAATAAATTTGCATATGAAAAATAATCTGAAATAAAATACTAGTAGCAGCAGCAGCAACGTTCTCCAGAAAACAGTAGTGAAACTAACTTTTTTTTTTTTTATTAGGACTTCCCACTTGTTTTTCATCTTCGGATTACCCTCCTCTTTGGAGGAATTTGCATCCCCAAGGACTTGCAAACCAATGCCTTGGACCATTAGCCTGTTGAGGAACAAGCAAACGATTTGGATCATAAGCATATACAGAATGGATGGTCAACCCAATGCCTGGTATGCCAGTGAAAAAGAAGGAAATGAAATGTGGCAATGAAAGGGACAGTAAAAAAAAATTCACGGATCAAATTATCCAACCCAGCATTCACTAGTGACCGAGGAAAACTACAAAAAAACTTTTGGTCAGATTAGTCATCTCCGGGGCTTTGAACCCAAGACCTCCCGAATGTGGGCCACAGTCGTTACTGCCAAACCATCCTGCTTGATCCTTCCATTTAACAATTACCTAAAATAATATGGATATTATCAGATACTAATTAAGAATGTCATTCAAAAGATGTTAGGATAAAAGAACATTTCTACAGAACTGAACTAAAGTTGAACATTGCCAAATCATGACTAAAAACATAAGCACCTACTTATGCTCGATGGTATACATTAAAATTTCAGAAAAATCTGCATGATAACTCCTATCTTTAAAAAGTATAATTAAAAGCCAAAAACCATAAAGAAAATTAAGCAATAATTGTAGATTGATATAAATTATTGAAACTTTTATAAAAACAATATGGATTTCCAGCTCTTTACTGTTGGTTCTTTTGCCATCTTTCCTAACCTAAACTTCAAGCTCATTTTACAGGGCCACTGTCACAGCTGTTCAGCAGCAGGGCAAGTTTTGCCATAAAAATATCTAATTCTTTGGAGTCACAAGAAAGTGTAAATCTTCCTACTCTAAGCAATGGGTATGGATTTTAAAAATCAACATATATATTTTATATTTTTTGTATGAAGTTTTCACAGCATGCTTCCTCTCTATATGAGCAAAGAAAAGTAACAAAAGCTCTTGGTAGCTGGTATTCAGATGTTGGTGGCAGTGAAGCATTCGGTAGTCAATATTTTGGCACTAATGGCAGTGAGAAAACAAAGCCCTATCGCAGAGGACAGAAATTTTCGATTAGTCACTCCAATATCACGATAACAAACAAATTACAGAATGCCAAACAGCGCCACATTTGTTAAGAGAAGTTCTTTAAGCTTAATAAATAATTATAGCTGCCTTCTTAACAATGAGAGTTACATAATAGCCCTGTTTATGTTTATGTTTATGGAGTGCAGGCATTTAACAAATCTTAGAAGTTGGAAAATGACTGCTGTAAACCAAGCAGCTGACACATAGTTGGTGGATTTGGATTTTTGAATGCAGTTGCTAACTGAAGAATAGCCATACATCATATTGATTTTGAAAACCTGTGACAGGAGGAATTTTTAAATTGGTCATTAAGCATTTTATAGTTTCCATCTTCATCTTTTAGACACCACAATCTGTTTTCTTTTCATGCTCATTCAAGGTACTGCACTCAGAATACTGTTAACAGAAACATGCCTCCTCCTCCTCCTCCTCCTCCTCCTCCTCCTCCTCCTCCTCCTCCTCCTCCTATGCTAAAAAGGTTAATTACTCTTGAGTAATTTTATGCTGCTGGCCCTTTTCATTTATTGTAGGGATAGTGTTGGAATTTCCAAAGCTACGTTTATAGGTTTATCCAGAAGGTTCCGAAGTAAATGCTTGATCCTCAATCTATAACACACTTTTGTCCATTTTAGTTTCAATGTAGTGTCCACTAACAGTTTTAAACCAATCTAATTGCTCTTCATCTGGCATTTTTGGTGCTGCATTTTATGTTAGCATAAAATTATACCACAGTTGCTCACTGGACTTGGAAGGATGTCATGTATTGCAATTAAATTCCTCACAGATTTTCTACCAGACAGTATGCTCCTCTAATTTAAGTCTATCAGGTTTTTTGCTCAATAATTCTTCTATACTTAGTAAACAATTCTATTACCAGTCTCTCACACCAAATGTAGAATGGGACAATAAGGACCATAGTAGTTAAAGACCGTCCATAAATAAAACTGAATTTATAATCAACTTCTTTTTTAATGGTGAAAAATTAGTTCCTTTGCACCTAGATTCTTCATTTGACAACATGATTCTAACACAATCAGGAAAATCACATGTCAGTTGTTTATTAACATTGCTTCTGAAACAGATAGCGCTGCATTTTGTAGGTAAAGTGTGAGTGCATTCAGAAGCCTTGTAGTTTTGTCACCACCTTCTCAAAAACTGTTGTTCTCAGTTGTCTGTGATGTTAACAAGATGTGAGCTAACAATTCGCTGTAGAAGCTTGATGAAACACTAAGAGCCGGTTTCACCAACGGATGTTAAAAGTACTATTTACATTCATGGCAATTGCCATGTGATGTTCCCAATATTTTTGAGGTTAGAATCAAAATGCCAACTGAAATAAATGTTTCACCATTTGAAACACACCAATTAACAGCTGGTTAATAAGTAGATGTATTATCAAGTGCAAAAAAGCTGATGGCTTACATTAAAGGATAAGATTGCAGCCTGAGACCAAATCCACGAGTAATTTAATTGGAATTAACGCGTTTCTCATAAGTCCAGTAAGCAACTATGGCAATTTTATGCTAACATAAGGTGCAGCACCAGAAACATTCAGTGTGAGGAGCATTTAAGATAGTTTAAAACTGGTGGTGGACACTGCAGTGATACTAAAGTGGGCGAGAATGTGTTATCACTGATTAATCAAGCAGACCCGAAAAAAGTACTGTTTGCTTCTTGAAACAATTGCTTTGGAAACCTTCCGGATAACCCACAAACAGGAGCTTTGGAATTGGCAACATTATCACCCACCAAGTAAATGAAAAATGTTAGTAGCATAAAATCTAAATGCCACTGGTAGCATAGGAGAAAGAGGCATGCTTCTGTTGGTAGTGTTCTAACCTCTCATATTTCCCATAAAACCATGCTCATGACCCCTTGGACAGTTTATATCGCTTTAAAAATTCGTCCTTTTGCAGGGTTTCAAATTTATTATGACGTACGACTGCTCTTCTATTAGGAATGGTATTCAAAAATGCCATTTGTAGCAAACTCACATCAACAGCTTTGTTTGTGGTAGCCATTTTCCAACTTCTAACATTTGCTTAACACCTTAACCCAGGGGTACTGCGATAACTTAACACAGACTTTAGTACATTGTTAAAGTTAACATTATTTGATGAAACAGAATTTGTGTTAACTTAAGTATTAAATCAGTTTAACATGGTGTTAAAATTTAGCACCTGTTGGTGAAATCAGCCCTAAGAGTTGTAACATTATGTTAATGTTTTAACGTAAAGTCAGCAAAGAAGACATTAGAGTATTCTTAACATCAGTTGGTGAAACAGGCCCTTAGACAGGGGAAAAACAAGTAATTGACTTGTGAGTTCAGTGTTGGTGAAGTGATTGTGAGAGACAGAGGAGAAATAATGCAGAAATCAAAAAGTGGGTTTCACAAAGAACATCAATGACTGGAGATGTAAGCAGAAAATCCACGAAAAGGAATGAATAAGAAAAAATTCCAGAAGCTTTGTTTCTGTGGCCTAATCATATTAAAAAGTAGCCTAATGCCAGGACCTGTTCAACAAGGATAAGCTTTGGAATTTTACAACAAAATTGAAGATAAATTGAATATAGAGAAGATGAATTTATTACAAGTTTTGATTGACTCAACTGGTGGAGAAACAATATGGGCTGAGGCAGCTGAACATCAGTAGATAGAAATTGTTGGCCAGCATGAAAAAGATAGAAACTTTTCTAACAAAATTAATTACTTATCTAAAGTAAAAATCAATTTACAATTGCAGTGAAACTTAACTATAAAATGCTGCCCACAAAAACGCTAGCTTCTAGAGAAGAAAAGTAGCTTCTGGTTACAAATGAAGCAAAGAGACACTAGGAGGTTTTAGCTTGTTCAGATAAATCAGGGATCACAGACTTAAACTCTTTTTATTGGTAAATCAAAGCAAACCAGAACTTGCAAAAATGTTAAAAAGCAAAACAACCTACTCATTAACTCCAACCAAAAACATACATGAATGGATTCACCTTTATACAAAATGGTTCCATGTGTGAACAATTTTCAGATAAAAACTACCCTCTGTGTAAGGCAATCTTACTTTTAGACAATGCTCCTTCTCATCCAGATGAGAGTGTGCTAGCTAGATGGGATATTTGTGCATTTCTACCTCCAAGGTAACATCTCTTATCCAACCACATGACCAGAGTGTACAGGAGAACTTGAAAGGGAATTATTGACAACTTTTGAAACATTTACTAGAAAATTTAGAAAGTGGCCATATTGTAGTTGAGTGTCTTAAAACTGTAAATGTAAAAAATGTAGGTTACTGTTTGGCAGAATCTTGAAAGGAAGTGAAAGAATCAATGCTAGTTGAAAGTTCAAATAATATTTTGCCAAAAGCAAGCAAACCAACAAGAGTGAAGTAGATGATACAGGAGAACTCTTATAGACCTTGCAGTCTACCATTTATCAATGATCTAACTGAAAGACATTAAGAAGTGGATGAGTGATGAGCACAATGAAATGATTGATGATGTTATTAATCTTGTGACACCCAAAATTGATGAAAGTGATGATAAACACTAAACAGAAAATCTGCATAAGATTTGACATACAAATGGTTTAAATTCTATCAAAAGAACACTTCTGCATATTTAACACAGGATGACACTACAACTGCTGACATTTTGATGCTGAGACAACTGTGTAATATCACAGCAAAGAAATGAGGTGTCGCTATGAAACAAAACAACTTTGAAGAACTTTTTTTCAGAAAGTTTAAGGTGTTAAATGTTATACAAAGTACTCAGGTTTCATTACAGTACAGTATCTTATGTAATTTTATTAAAACGTCAACATACATAGACTGGTAATAAAGACTGTCATTCATTACAAAAAGAAGTGTTTTCCTTTATTATTTTCTCTACTGCGTACAGTAAGTAGGGGAAGCATTGCATTCCACTAAAAAATTTGATACCGAGATTTCACTGGAAATACATGTTTTAAGGTGCATTGAATCCAAATAAAGATTTTTGGAAACATGTCCATGAGTGTGTCTGTCTGCCTGCCTGCCTGCCTGCGAACAGCACAACTCAAAATAAAAAAGTTGGATAAATACCAAACTTGGTATTTAGGTTCAATATCTTCCAAAGATGCAACACAAGATTTTCAAGAAAATCCCCTCACCCCAAACTACCCTTTACATGGAACATTTTCCTCTAATGATTTTGATTAAATTACCATATATTAAAGATATTTACATGACAAATAAAATGTACATCTTGAATTTTCGGGAATAGCCTATGAAATCCTCTTCATTCGGAGAGAATTTTGTATAATCTTCTATAACTAGTAAATTAAGCAGTAGACAAAAACATAATACACAAAAAATGTAGATCTCTTTAACACACAATTTATTTAAAATAAGTGTTTTGTGGCATAAGCCATTTCAGAGATATCCGTTATTAAAGGCTCGAATTGTTCATTTCTTGGTATTCTCTTAAAGTCCTTTCAACATTCATTTGTTTCTTGCAATTGCATGGAAGCAGTATGGAATTTTAAGGCTAGCGTATAGTGTCTGATTCATAAACATTCGACTGTCACTGTTCCGTTTGTATCCATAACGAAATGTGTAATGTAACTATTTCTACCAAGGTTTATTTGGATTAAAATGTAGTAGATGGAAAAATAAGCTTGAGTAAGAAAAATTTTTGCCACTAATAAACAATAGAGGGTAGAGAAAGTCATGTGAATGATTCTCAGAATTTTTTTTATAAATGAGATGTTTTGTGGTGCATTATTGGTTTTTTTGTAATAGTGTAATGGCAATTTATGTGGACTACAGCAAAACAGAACAAAAAAGTGTAAACAGGTTTTCCTTTAGCATAATTTGTGTGCAGAAATTAGAGACTGTGATGTGTTTGAATTATGCTTTGTTTTTGAGTTGGAATTGTGACACTACATTCATCATTAAAAGGTAAGCTTTACCTATACATGTTTAAGGCTTGTTCACGTCAAGATGGATTTAAATAAATAAATAGTTTCATTTATGGAAGCTCTTTAACTGCTATGGTCCTTAGCGTCCCATTCTTTATTGGACGTGAAAGACAGGAAATTTTGCTCGGAGGCCTCTTTATCAGGCTTGAGGTTCTTTTACATGCTGTAAATCTACGACACAGGACCACTGGCTTTACTTCCCTTCCGAAGGAAGCCATGCTAAGGATTTTTACGTGCAAGATGGATTCGATCATTTGTAGAAGGGCAAGAGACTTTGAAACACAATCCTCATTCTGGCCGACCTCGGAAAGCTGTGAACGAAAGAATAATGCAAAGAGTGAGGAACTTGGTGGAGGAAAATCGACATATTACTGTTGAAATACTAAGTATGGAAGTCTGTATAAGTGTTGGCAGCATTGACTGTATACTCCATGACATTTAAAGCTGCGAAAAATCTGCAAAATGGTTTCTGCATTCTGTAACCAATGAAGAGAAGAAAGGTATGTGCAGGGAAACTGCTGAGTATGTTTCCACCTAATGGCCCTAAATGTTTGACAGATGTATGCATTGATGATGAAACTTGGTTTTATTATTATACCACACCAAAGAAAGCTCAGAATTGTGTCTGGGTGAATGAGAATGATCTAAGAGCAGTCATTCTGCGACAAGATTTTTGTTCTCAGAAGCAAATGTTCACCGTGTTCAATTATGAAGGACCGTTAGTGGTTGACTGCATGCCAGAAGGAATGATAGCAAATGGAGAGTACTACGGCTCTTATATTTTGAATCCTTTATTTGAAGAGCTGAGGCAGTGGCATCCAAAGACAGGAACTTAAGAGGCTGTTGCTTTTGCATGACAGTGCATCTCCTTACAGAACAGCAGTAAATTTGAGAAAACTGGAAGCTGCTAAAGCCCAGGTGCTTGACCATCCACCCTACAGTCCTGATTTTGCATTGTGCAACTTCTGGCTGTTGCGGTGGTATTACTTATAAATGTTTGTTTACATCACGTGTTGAAGCCATTGTGACGTCATTCATTTGTTTGGTTTGTAGCTCCATCTAGTGTTAGCTTTTGTTTGATTTCATTTCAAATGTCCTCCGGCTAGCTATTATCCTGTTGGCTTGGATACGTATCTCTATACAGGTTGTGTAAACGGAAAGGAATCTTTTATCCAAAAATTACACTGATGAAGAAATTTGTTTTACACATTTATTGTCGAACACGTTAACTATCACATTTATACATTGATCTTAACACTCGCCAAACTGAAACTGTTATAATAACTTCTTACTGATAATTCTTTTAATCCACGTACTTCAATCTTTTATATAATTAACCTTACAATACTTTAGATCTTTCATAATTCTGCTGCGCGTAACTTGTGAATCTATATCCGATGTATGACGAACTGACTGACTGAAGACGACGTGTAGTGTACACAGATTTTTGATGAACTGAGCTAAATACGACGTGTAATGTATGAATGCTTTCGGCGAACTGAAGGACTGACTGACTTTACCTCCAACCTACCTTATTTATACGCCCTCGTCCAGATACGCCTAAAGATTATAACTGAACTGCTATTGGCTAATAAAACGCGCCAACATTAGCGTCTATTTTAATATCCAATTAAAATTATGAATACATATGCTTTAGGGAGAACACATTCCAGAAGTTTCTACCGAAAACGCGCCAACATTACGTAACTTCCTCGTTTCCAATAATGATAAACAGCTCACCCCCTTGCTGCATTATTGCGCGCTATTATTGACAGTTTCAGTAAGGCCATATAAACTTACTTCTCAACAATAATTACAATAAACAAACATCTCAAATCAATGTCACATAATAATGCATATTCATACTACAATCATTATTTACATTAAAGTAATTTGTGATACAAATTACTGCATCATATGCCCCACTAGAAACATAATTATAAATATTTACAACTTGTTTGAAAATTTTATAATTGGGTTTTTAGTCTCCTAAATCTTGGAACACACGCTATCACTTTCACTTAACACATCACACGCATTTAATACACGACATGTTTTTCCTCTATCTTGCCACTACTTACTGGCTCTGGTTGAATTTGTTTAGACATTAATCTGACATTACAATTTTTTTTTTTTTATAGCAAATACTGTACCCTGAATTATTAAATTACTGTTTCAAAATGGTTTACTCTCTTATATTGTTGACAAAATTTAGGCATTCAAGAATTTTTGTAATTATTAAACATATTTACCAAAACATATTCACCCTCTACACATATATATTTACATCTCTTAAATCTAAGTACTGTTTCACATTTTCTGTTTGCTACATAAGTATTTGTTTTTAATTATTTTTACCCATTTTTGTTATTTTGTACTTTATTTTAACAATACTCTTGGAATTGTATTTACGTACTTTTAATTTAATATCATATTAAGTTTCAATCTTTGCATTCTTAATTTTCAAATGTTGTTACAGTTACTAAAAATTTAATTTTTTTTTTTAAACATTTTTTTTTTTTTTGTAATTTATTTCTCTTTTCAAATGACATATAAATAATTAACCCTCTTACGTTCCAATACATTTCTCTGCAAGTCATCTTTAACTATCCAGCATTTACTTTACATCACATTGCTATTTACCCTCCTGGATCAAATTGTGTGTGGCTAAACATTACTTGTAGCCGTATCCTAACCTTCCAATTTTTGTTCATGAATAACTTCTTGTATTCATATGAAATTTCATCCCATGATAACATTTGAAAACAATCTACAGTTTCCTGAACAACACATCTTTTAACAACTTTCATTTTCAATTCATCTGCTATCTTTTTAACTTGATAATACTCTGACAAATCTGTACTAAATTGTACTGGACTGGAGTTTTCATTTTGAACATCTTGGTACAATTTCTTTCTTTGCATTATTGACTCCTTCTGTATTTCTGATATTTCCCCTCTGAAATTAACTTGCGCCTTATTCACATCTACATTCATAACCTCTTTTATCTCTCTTATCTCACTTGCAATGTTAATCATTCGGCTACCTAACTCTGTACATTTTACATCAACATGTTCAAACTTAGTATTAACCTCACTTTTTTGGTTTGATATTTCCCTGCTCATTTCTGATATTTTCTTTGAAACCTCGCCTATCTCATTTGCTATCATTTCCTGATTTTCATTTCTCATTCTCATCATACTACTATCTAGCTCCATGAATTTCTTTTCAATTTCTTCCCTGTTTTGTTCTAAGCTTTTACCAATATCTTCCCTCAATTCTCTCTTATTCTGATCTAGTTTTTGTTCTAAACTCCTATCAATATCTTCTCTTAATTCCCTATTATTCTTTTGCATATCTTCCCTGTTTTGATCTATTTTCTTTTCTAATTTCTCATTATTCTTACAAATTTCTTCCCTTAATTCTCTATTATTCTGATCTAGTTTTTCTAATTTCTCATTAGTCTTACCATTATTTTCCCTCATACTCTTAACAATATCTTTCAGCATTTCCATCATCATACTAGCATCAAAATTAACATTTCCTGCTATTCTATTCTCACTTTCTGCACTAACATTTCCAGCCTCAAATCCTAAAAAGTTTGGGCTATTTTCTGTAACCTGTATTGAATTACAGCTAACTGTTACATTATCTCCCTCCATAATTATTTCTTCTGTATTATTAGTAGCCATTGTTTTCTTTATCCTACCACTCCTTAAGTACATTTGAAGGTTACAATTTTGTTTTCTAAAAAAAAAATTACGATACTCTGACCTTTGTGATGCTGTCTGTTTCTGTTACATTGATGTCCAGCTTCCTGCCCCTCTCTCCTAGGTTATATGTCGCTTCGATGAATCTTCGTCGTTTTGTTGTCCTGTAGTTTGAATTTCCCTGTTGCCTTGTAATCTCGGAATTACGATCGTAGTATGTCGTCCCTGTTGTTTCTGGAATCTGCGTCTTGTAGATCATTTCACTGCTGCATTCGTTCCACGTCCAGGTTCCTTTCCTGGTCACTCTGCTCCTTCCTGGTTATGCTGATCCTTTCCTGGTCATCGTTTTCCTTTCCTGGTCACTATGCCCCACGTTCTGGGTGCCAATTTGCGGGTGTATTACTTATAAATGTAATATGTTTTTACGTAAATTATTAGAACTTGAAGATCTTATGTTGTGCTGCTTTTGTTTTGTTTGGTTACATAATTTTTAACTGCCCCACGTATGGGAGCCAATTTGTAACGGTATTACTTATAATGTTTGTTTACATCACTGTTGAAGCCATCTTGTGACGTCATTCATTTGTTTGGTTTGTAGCTCCATCTAGTGTTAGCAATTTGCGGCAGTATTAGCTTTTGTTTGATTTCATTTCAAATGTCCTCCGGCTAGCTATTATCCTGTTGGCTTGGGCACGTATCTCTATACAGGTTGTGTAAACGGAAAGGAATCTTTTATCCAAAAATTACACTGATGAAGAAATTTTTTTACACATTTATTGTCGAACACGTTAACTATCACATTTATACATTGATCTTAACACTCGCCAAACTGAAACTGTTATAATAACTTCTTACTGATAATTCTTTTAATCCACGTACTTCAATCTTTTATATAATTAACCTTACAATACTTTAGATCTTTCATAATTCTGCTGCGCGTAACTTGTGAATCTATATCCGATGTATGACGAACTGACTGACTGAAGACGACGTGTAGTGTACACAGATTTTTGATGAACTGAGCTAAATACGACGTGTAATGTATGAATGCTTTCGGCGAACTGAAGGACTGACTGACTTTACCTCCAACCTACCTTATTTATATGCCCTCGTCCAGATACGCCTAAAGATTATAACTGAACTGCTATTGGCTAATAAAACGCGCCAACATTAGCGTCTATTTTAATATCCAATTAAAATTATGAATACATATGCTTTAGGGAGAACACATTCCAGAAGTTTCTACCGAAAACGCGCCAACATTACGTAACTTCCTCATTTCCAATAATGATAAACAGCTCACCCCCTTGCTGCATTATTGCGCGCTATTATTGACAGTTTCAGTAAGGCCGTATAAACTTACTTCTCAACAATAATTACAATAAACAAACATCTCAAATCAATGTCACATAATAATGCATATTCATACTTGAGACGGTAATTTGTATCACAAATTACTTTAATGTAAATAATTATTTTAATATGAATATGTATTTTATGTAACATTGATTTCAGAGGTTTAATAATTGTAATTATTATTGGTAAATAATAATATACGGCTCTACTGAAACTGTTAACAATAACACAATACTTTAGCAAGGAATGAGTTGTTTATCGTTACCGGGAAACAGGAAGTTACGTAATATTTCGCGCCTTTTCAGTAAAAAAAAAAGCTTCCAGAATGTTCTATAAAAGTAATATGTATTAGTGGTTTTCATTGGATAGTAAAATAGACGCTAATGTTGGCGCGTTTTATTAGCCAATAGCAGTTCATTTATAATCTTTAGGTGTATCTTGAGGCAAGCCTATAAATAGCCATGCTCGAAGTTGATCGCCCCGCAGTTATACAAAATTCTCCGTACACTCCACGTCGATTCCGCAGTTCAACAAGATGTCGCCAATCAGTCCTTCATTTTCGTCATAAGTTACACGCAGCAGAAATACGAGAAATCTTATAAAATATTCTACAGTTAAATATACAAAGTTGAAGTACGTGAGTTAAAAGTGATAAGAAGTTATTATAAACAGTTTCAGTATGGCGATTATCTAGATAAATCTGTGAAAGTGTTAGTGCACGTGTTCGACAATAAAACATTATAAAACACATTTCTTCACTAGTAATTTTTGGATAAAAGATTCCTTTCTGCTTCACAACCTGTAAGAAAAACATGCCTACCCAGATCAGATGATAGCTAGCCGGTGGACATTTAAAACTGATACAAATTGCTACGCCAGAGGAATCTACAAACAGAACAAATGAACCAACCAACGTATGACGTCACACAAGATGGCTTCGCGTGAAGAAAACACATATTTGCTCTCGTAAATTGGCTTCCACAACGTGGGGCTAACTATAAGATCTTCAAGATATAATAATTTATGTAAAACAGAATACGTAAACTATTACCGCTTCAAATTGGCGCCATCAACGTGGGGCGAAGTGACCAGGAAAGGAAGGCGAAGTGACCAGGAAAGGAAAGATGACCAGGAAAGGATCAACATAACCAGGAATGCAGCAGTGAAATGATCTACGAGACGCAGATTCCAGAGACGAAAGGGACGACTGACTTCGATCGTAATTCCGAGATTACGATGCAACAAGGAATTCAGCTACAAGAAAACATCGAAACGACGTAGATTCATCATAAAACAACGCAGAAGCGACATACAAATCTAGGAGAATGGGGCAGAACGCTGGACATCAAAGTAACAGCAACATACAGCATCACAAAGGTATCGTAATTTTTTTTTAGAAAACAAAAACAATGGCTGCTAGTAATACAGAAAAAACAATGATGGAAGGGGATAGTGTAACAGTTAACTGTAAGTCAATACAGGTTACAAAAAAAAGCTCAAACAATGTAGTATTGGAGGGAGGAAATGTTAGTGTAGAAAGTAAGAATAGAATAGCAGGAAATGTTAATCTTGATACTAGAATGATTATGGAGATGCTGAAAAAGATTAATGAAAATATGGAAAAGAGTTTTGAGAAATTAAATCAAGCTATAGACAGGAGTCATAGGAAATTAATAGAAAGTATTGGTAGGAGTAATGAGGTATTAGAACAAAAAGTAGATCAAAGCAGTGAAGAAATTGAAAAGAAAGTTATGAAGCTAGATAGTATTATGCCAAAAATGAGTGATGAAAAGGAAATAATAGTAAGTGAGATAGGAGAAATTTCAACAAAGAAAATGTCAGATATGAGCAGGGAAATAGGTAACAAAGAAAGTGAGGTTAATACTAAAAGTGAGGTTAATGTAAAATGTACAGAGTCAGATAGTAGAATGAGTAGTATTGCAAGTAAGATAAGAGAGATGAAAGAGGTTATGAATGTAGATGTAAATCAGGCGCAAGTTAATTTCAGAGGGGAAATATCAGAAATGCAGAATGAGTCAGTCATGCAAAGAAATAAATTGTACCAAGATGTTCAAATTGAAAACTCCAGTCCAGTACAGTTTAGTACAGATTTGTCAGAGTGCTTTCAAATTAAAGAGATAGTTGAAGAATTGAAAATGAAAGTTGTTAAAAGATGTATTGTTCAGGAAGCTTTAGATTGTTTTCAAATGTTATCAGGGAACGAAATGTCAAATGAATACAATAGGTTATTCATGAACAAAAATTT
Organism: Deroplatys truncata; assembly: GCA_030765065.1. Classification (NCBI taxonomy): domain Eukaryota; kingdom Metazoa; phylum Arthropoda; class Insecta; order Mantodea; family Mantidae; genus Deroplatys; species Deroplatys truncata. Next base: position 107,913,018 of record CM060976.1, read on the forward strand.
GAAGGTTAGGTTACGGTTACGAGTAATGTTTAGCCACACACAATTTGATCCAGGAGGGTAAATAGCAATGAGATGTAAAGTAAATGCTGGATAGTTAAAGATGACTTGCAGAGAAATGTATTGGAACGTAAGAGGGTTAATTATTTATATATGTCATTTGAAAAGAGAAATAAATTATATATATAAAAAAAAAATAATTAAATTTTTAGTAACTGTAACAACATTTATAAATTAAGAATGCAAAGATTGAAACTTAATATGATATTAAATTAAAAGTACGTAAATACAATTCCAAGAGTATTGTTAAAATAAAATTCAAAATAACAAAAATTGGTAAATATAATTAAAAATAATTGAAACAAATACTTATGTAGCAAACAGAAAATGTGACACAGTGCCTAGATTTAAGAGATGTAAATATATGTAAAGGGTGAATATTTTGGTAAATATGTATAGTAATTACAAAAAAATTCTTGAATGCCTCAATTTTGTTAATATAAGAAAGTAAACAATTTGGTAGCAGTGATTAAATAGTTTAGGGTATAGTATTTGCTATAAAAAAAAAAAATTTTTTTGTGATATCAGACTAATATCTAAATTATTAAATCAGAGCCAGTAAGTAGTGGCGAGATAAAACATATGTCGTGTGTTAAATACGTGTGAAGTGTAAAGTGAAAGTGATAACGTGTGTTCCAAGATTTAGGAGACTAAAAACAAAATTATAAAATTTCCAAACAGGTTATAAATATTTATAATTATGTTTCTAGTGGGGCATATGAGACGGTAATTTGTATCACAAATTACTTTAATGTAAATAATTATTTTAATATGAATATGTATTTTTATGTAACATTGATTTCAGAGGTTTAATAATTGTAATTATTATTGGTAAATAATAATATACGGCTCTACTGAAACTGTTAACAATAACACAATACTTTAGCAAGGAATGAGTTGTTTATCGTTACCGGGAAACAGGAAGTTACATAATATTTCGCGCCTTTTCAGTAAAAAAAAAAGCTTCCAGAATGTTCTATAAAAGTAATATGTATTAGTGGTTTTCATTGGATAGTAAAATAGACGCTAATGTTGGCGCGTTTTATTAGCCAATAGCAGTTCATTTATAATCTTTAGGTGTATCTTGAGGCAAGCCTATAAATAGCCATGCTCGAAGTTGATCGCCCCGCAGTTATACAAAATTCTCCGTACACTCCACGTCGATTCCGCAGTTCAACAAGATGTCGCCAATCAGTCCTTCATTTTCGTCATAAGTTACACGCAGCAGAAATACGAGAAATCTTATAAAATATTCTACAGTTAAATATACAAAGTTGAAGTACGTGAGTTAAAAGTGATAAGAAGTTATTATAAACAGTTTCAGTATGGCGATTATCTAGATAAATCTGAAAGTGTTAGTGCACGTGTTCGACAATAAAACATTATAAAACACATTTCTTCACTAGTAATTTTTGGATAAAAGATTCCTTTCTGCTTCACAACCTGTAAGAAAAACATGCCTACCCAGATCAGATGATAGCTAGCCGGTGGACATTTAAAACTGATACAAATTGCTACGCCAGAGGAATCTACAAACAGAACAAATGAACCAACCAACGTATGACGTCACAAGAATGGCTTCTACCAGCACTGAGGTAAACAAACAAGGTAACTAATACCGCTTCATACTACAATCATTATTTACATTAAAGTAATTTGTGATACAAATTACTGCATCACTGTTTCCCCAAGTGAAATCTTGCATTGCTGGAAAACCTTTTAAACGAGTGCAGGACCTTGCTCAGGCTATAAATTCAGCTCTGTTGACAATACCTCAGTCTGAGTATTGTAGTGCTTTTGACAAGTGGTTGCATCGTTTACAATTGTGTGTGGAGAGAGATGGAGACTACTTTGAAGGATTGTAAGGTTAAGTTTTTGAATTCCATCCTTAGTTTGGACTTTAAGATGACACTTGCAAAACTTTTTGAATGCCCCTCGTAGTAAGACTCCCTGAAGATACATGGAGGAATAAAGCTACACTTACCAGAAAATTAAACACTCAAGCTACTTTCTGGAGAAAGTCCAAGAGTTAGAAACAGCACTACAAATATCAACAAATAGGGAAATTATTACTGCTAGAGAAAATCCCCTAACTTTCATATACAAGGCGTATTCCAAAACTAAGATCCATTTCGTCATAATAAGAACATCGCTCATGAGACAAGGTTTTTATTGACAGTAATATGTGCCTACATATATACTTTACTTTTCCACATAATCACTGTTCACATCTATACACTTGCTGCAATGCTGCACCAGCTTCTTTAACCCCTCGGTACAGAAGTCTGCTGCCTGGGACTTGAACTAGTTGGTAACGCTCGTCTTGAGTTCATCATCGGTTTGAAATCGTTGTCCACCCAATCACTGTTTCAAATGCAAGAAGAGGAAATAGTCGCTTGGTGCCAGGTCGGGACTGTATGAAGAGTGGTCAAAGAGTTCCCAACGAAACTCTTGAATCTTCTGTTTGGTTTTGGCAGTGATGTGTGGAAGTGCATTGTTGTGCAGGAGGATGATGCCAGACGACAGTTTCTGTGGCATCGATTTTGGATCGCACGTATCATTTAGATGAGCATTGCACAGTACATGTCAACAGTAATTGTTGATCCACGGTCCATGAAACCAATCAAAAGGACGCCCTTATCATCCCAAAACACGGTAGCCATCATTTTGTGATTCATGTACGGCAATTGCTTACACTTTTTTGGTTTGGTTGAACTGGAATGGCACCACTGCATTGAATGTTGTTTTGATTCTGCATTGGTGTACACTATCCATGTCTCGTTGCCCATAACAATGTGGGAAAACAAACCATCTCCATCTTGTCTATACTGCTCCAAAACCTGTCATACACTACACATTCGTTGCTCTTTGTGCTGACTGATGAGCAGTATTGGCATCCATGTAGCACAAAGTTTCCGATATCCAAGCTATTCAGTGACAATTCTGTAATGCGAGGTTTGAGCAACATTTGGGAATTCATGAACCAGACCACTAATCGTCAAATGCCAATCACTTCAAAGTTTTTGGTTCACTTGCTCAGCGATGCCGTCAGTCCGAATACTGCCCTACCACTCAGCTATTCATTGTGCACATTTGTGTGAGCATTTTGAAATTCTCAACACCAGTGTCGAACCTGTTTGTCACTGATTATGTCCAGTCCATAGACGAGGCATAACTCATGGATGTCAGCAGCTGACGATCCTTTTGCCAGCAAAAATCTAATGACGCCGCACACTTCACAACCGGCGGTATCTGCAATTGTGGCGGCCATTGGGATCTGCTCTCACCAACTGGCAAATGCCTACTGCATCACACCAACACTGTGCTAAGTTCCTCAGGAGTCGGTAGACAGCACTGCAGGCGTGAAATGTCATTCAGGCCTACCATCCGTTAAATGTTGTTCACCAGACCTTAGTTTTGGAATACCCGTCATTTATCCCCAGCAAACTTGATGTAATAGAAAAAATAGAAGAAGGTCTGAATATGATATAAATTATCTAAAGTTAATAACATTAGAAACTATCCACATACTGTACCCTTCAGAAGACTGGCTTCATGTATATACAGATGGTTCTCTCTCAGACCCCAAGATGGGTCCGTAGCAGGTGGAACATGTCCCCTGTTTTACTTTTACCAGCATGCAGGAAAAGGTACAACAAATTTTGATGGTGAAATACATGCCATAAAATTTCTCTCCAAAATCTACTTGCAAGGAAAGACATACTTTAGAAAATAGTGATCTCTGACTCCAGAGCAGCTATACAAGCAGTCTGTTAGCCAAGATCCTCTGACACAAAAGAATGCCACAGCATTATTTCCCAACTCCCCAATTGCAGTATACTTGTTACATTCCGGTGGATACCCTCCCTTTGTGGAACCCCTGGCAATGAAGCAGCAGATTTCCTGGCGAAGAAAGGATCTTTCATAAAACAATTACCAGTCCTCTAAACCTAAATCATACACTTCAGTAAAAATCTCGTAAAAGAAGCAGTTCAAGCTGCGAACAACACTAGACTCCGAGCAGCAGCAGAAACCAAAAGCTGGGAATGCCTGTTGCAAAATCCAGAAACTATACCACATCTGCCATGCAAAACAATATGTATTGGATCAACATCTTCACATCTCCTAAATGCATCTTATGCAACAATACTGAAGAGGATATGGACGAACACCATCTGGACAATTGCATTGCATTACAAAGTGAAGATTGTAGGACAGCAAAGTACTGGAAAGGAAGACTGCTAATGACTTTGGTGTCAAATGCAGCACATTATAAAACAACATACTTAAATTAGTTTCATTTACCCTTCCTCTGTTCTTTATGAAATTATTGTACAATGATCTTAAGGATTTTTATGGTGAATCCTCACCTTTGTCTCTTACAATTATAATTTTGTACATCTCCGGCTATTAAAATAACAGATGAAAAAACTCTAATATTCACGCAGGGATGTAAAACATCTGCGGAACATCCCACTTCTTTAACCTTCCCCATAGTCTTCCAAGTTCTGAAAATGCTGCATAGCTTATACATTACAGGTTTACATGGGCTTGCTGCAAGCCCTCAGTCCTTGGCCCGACCCGCAGCAAGATTCGGACTTAATTTGAAAAATGTTTGTTTGGTTCAGACTGGTCTTGTACTTCTAAATAAAGACAAAAAATATTAATTTGATTCAACATATGTATTTTATTTTGTCGTGCAAATAACTTTAAATATATAGTATTTTAATCAAAATTGTACCATTTTTTAGAAAAAATAACGTGAAAATTTTTCCATTTAAAGGGAAATAAAGACAAAAAGAGTTTAATTAATCGCAATGTTGAGATGTCCAGAAAAGCACAATTATTGCAACATGCACACATCCATAGCAGTAATGATACTAACAATAATAAATAAATGCTCACTTTCTCCAATTGCAAATAATGTTACAACAGTATGGTAGCTGCAAACTCTGCCTTCCTCTGTCCATCCACACCCAGAAATCCTGGACAAAGTGCAATAATAGGAGGGCATGTGGTCAGTAAGGCAGTATGTTGTCAACATGCCGCTTACTACATGTGGATTCCAGGACCTCAGCTGCCTTTTTTTTTGTGTGAAGTGACTCCTCATTTGGTCCCAAGGAGTACATCCCTTACCAGGCCCCCCAACAGGGGAAACATCCCTATGCTGGTATTGGAAATCAAACCCAAATCTCTTCACACTGCAGGTAGTAGCACTTTATGGACTAATAATAATAATAATAATAATAATAATAATAATAATAATAATAATAATAATAATAATAATAATAATACTCAATAACTATAAAATAATGTTATTTAAAACCAAATTAGACAATTGGGCCCAGGCTGGGTGGTACAGTATAACTTTATCTTAGGCTCGGTTCTGACCAGACAGGGTCTAAAAGTTCCAGCCTACATAGACCTGTATTATACATACCCTTTAGCAGTGGAAAACAATCATTGGTATCAGAATGTTCAACTCATTTTTTATATAATTAGAGTAGGTGAAATTTTAAACCTTTATACCTTCTCTTTGGTCCTGCAGTTATTTAATAACTTGAAAGTTATGCAGTTTTCACATAATGCAGAAACCCTTAACATATACAACAAAATAGAGGTGAAGCTGGTGGTATGATTCCACACTCCCAGGCTACCAAAGTAACATTTTTGGCAAAAACAAGTAGACTGCAATTATTGAGAAAAATAATCTTCTCTTTTGTTAATTATAAAATGCTGCTTCTCTGATTTCTAATGTTAGCAAGTCTTTCCCTTCTGCTTCAAGTATTGATCTCTCTAGCTTTTGCGTCTGTAAATTAGTCAATCCATGTTTATTTGGTCTTCCTATTTTTCTCTTCAATATTTCTCACTTGGCATTCAATGTACATGTTCTAGCCAAATATTTTTAAAATTGGTTATTCTTTCGTTTATATTTTATATACCCAATTCTTGTCTTACTGTTTCATATCTTATTCTCTCTTGTCACACCCATGATTGACCTTAAAAATCTCATCGTAGTTGCTGGTATTCGACTTATATGTCTTCTTTTCTGTGTCCAACTCTTCACTACTATATAAACATATAGGTGTGGCCATGGTTTTATGAAGTTTTGTTGTTGTACCTTTGTTTTATTTTCAGTGTTCTTCTGATTGTACCAATACCTGGTTAAATCATTCTATTTTATGCTGTATTTCTACTTCTCCTTATTTTAACTACATTCAAGGTAGTTAAAACAATTTACCTGTTCCACTATTTGTTCTTCAATGAGTATTTTTGATCTCTCTGGGTTATTGCCAATGAAAGCCATTGTTTATTTATTTACAGCTGTTGACAATTTTCCTAGTTTATTTAATTCATAGAAAGCTTTTTGTAATGTACCTTCATTATTAGAAGTTATCACAAGGTTGTCTGCACATAGGAGTGATATAATAAAATTCCTTTCATTCCAGTTATCCATAACGTTTAAAATTTTCAGTTGCTGTTTCCACTGTCGGGTAGCATTATCAATATATAAGCAATAGTGGAGGAATTACACACCCTTACCTAACACCTATTTTAAACTTTTTGGATACCTATTTTAATGATGATAGATTGAGTCACACTTTTTGACACTCACCTTCACTAATTAAAAGTTGTATAAAACAGAAACGTTTTCAGGGCATTCGTCCTCATTGTCAGCGACTGGGTGACTAAAGGTCTGTCTCTCCCGTATCCTCTTCATCCACTTCCTGCAGATTCTGAACCTGTTGCATCTGGTGTTGGGGGCACAAAGTTTTAACACATTGTTCACAGGCGGGATTTCAAAATTAATGACGTGCCGTTTTTGATGATTGTATTTCAAGGAATTCTCCCAACACAAATTATCCTTGTCATGGAAAATTTTTTATGTTTTATTTTCTCAAAGATGCCTCTTAAAGATTTTGTTCAAAATATGTACATATGATTAACATATTTACATGACTAATAAAATATATATTGAAATTTTGTGAATAACCTGTAAAGTCTTCATTATGAATTAATTTTTTGCAATTTTTATAACTGGTAAACCTTAAGAGAGTTACAACAAAAAATGTAGAGCTCATTAAAGCACACAGTTTATTTCAAATAATTCTTTTTTGTGGTATCAGCCATTTCCAAGATATTTATTGTTATTGGTTTGAGTTTTTCCATACTTGCCACTTGTTAAAATGCTGTCATTAATATTTTTTTCTACAATATCATGAAAAGATATGGCATTTCAAAGCCAAGCATATAGTAATCCTTTTTTTATAAAGATTTTACTATTACTTTAACCACCTGTTTCCCTTTTTATAATAAAATGTGTAATGAAACTATTTCTACAAATGTTTATCTTAACCCGTATTTAAATGCTGCAACTGACCAAGATATCAAATTTAAATCCCCTAGCAGTGCCAATAAGGGGTTTTTGCTGAAAATTTGTGTGCACAAAATTAAAAGCATAAACTCTCTAGTACTGTTGTCCTAGTACTGTTGTGTGTAATAGACTTCAAAACAATTCTCTAAATGAAGAGCAACATATTTTTTTTTTTTTATAAACCAGAAGTATTTCTTATTATGATGTTATATGATACTTAAAATTTGAGTTGGTATATGTTAATTCACATCACATAAAGGCGCTAGTTGTTACCGTAGGAGCGCTTTCGAGAGATTTGTTTCTCTCCTCAGCTGAGACCCAACTAACTGGATCTCCCTCACCCCAAGAAATGTTTCATTGAACGTTGCTTCTGCTCTCTGTTGAGAAAAATTAGAACCTGGTGGTATTGCTGCCATCTGTAGTGTCGGTTGGTCACTCATCATACTTCTTTCTAGTAACAATGATGTGAATTTGAAATTGTAGAAAAATTGAGTCAGAGTTGAAACACTTAACATCACTTACATGTTTTTTGTCTTGAACGGTTTCAAGAGCTATTTGCTCTCATCAAAGTAGCCCTTGAAATCAGTCAGGACGAAAAGCATGTAAGTGATGTTAAGTGTTTCAACTCTGACTCAATTTTTCGATAAGCATGCAATGTTTAATAAAAAAGTACTAATGTGTACAGTATTAAAATATGCATTGCAATATTTACAAAGACTATTTCTATAATCAGTCTTTTTTTCTGAACTTTCTTCTCAGAGTGCTTGCAAGCAACTATATCACACCACCATTTGATATAAAACACAAAGCAACCTAAAAACAAAATGTTTTATGTTAATGATAGTACAGTAATTCAATATTTTGCATTAAGATTTGAATACAAATTTGTAGTCTTTCTTAACTCTAAAGCTTTGAATCCCTCATCTGCTGTCACACTGTCTCCAGAGACTTCAAGTTTCTGTTCAACGCTTATCATAACACACTTTCTTTTTGATGACATCTTAAACACAAGTAAAACCACACTGATCAACACTAACTGTAATATAACAGTGAACCTCTACATTGAATGTATGTGCAAGCAGTTAACTTGTTATAACGGTATAATATTTCTCAGAATATGGTGATGGGGAATGAGAATTAATTACATACAATACCAAGTACCTGTATTGGAACTTAGGGTTGGGCCAAATGAACATTGCGAATTGTTGAAGCAACGATACCATCACAAATTTAGCAGCTCATATTTTTTTCAATCATTCTTACTTTCTTATTTTTCTTTCTTTTTTCCTTTACTTCTTTCTTTTTTTTCCCCTCGTTTTGATTAAACTTGATTCATTTAAGTGAGATTTTACTGTACTGTATCATATTAATCAGTGCATTTGTTTTAATTTGTACCATAACTATTAATACAAAAATTATGCTTTTTATTAATATTACCAACTTCTCTTTAATAATATTACAGTTATTCTGAATAAACTCTTTTATTGTATAAAACCTCAAACATAGTTATAAGTAGTAAAGAGAATGTAGCTCTCTTTTAATGTTATAAAAATTGTAATGTTCTATTATTAAATGATAACTTTCATCCACAAAAGGAATTTTGATTCAGCAACAAAGGGTTTTTGAGTTTTAAACATTTAAAATGACACTTAATTTTTTTTTTTTTTTTGGAGTGTAAGAGAAAATGATTTAATCACTGACCTCAGCCCCGATGGGAATCGGGACTGAGAGTGTAGGACTCACCAATAGTCGGCATACCCACTAAAAACTCCTCCACTGGATGGAAAAAGGAAGAAGGAAAAGTGAAATGGCATGACTTTGTGAGGTCCCGCATAGCACCCGCGTTAGTATGTGAAGGATATTGGCTGCCGCCCTATGGGCGGGAGTGGGTGAAAGTAGTTACTAGGTTGCAACCATGAAACCTGACTGCAACACTAGTGGGAATGGCGAGGGTTTAGAAGAGAATGGATGTTTTAGGAATGAAGATAGTACTGATGATGCTGCTGTTGTTGCTGGTTGAACTCCTTACATTGCTGCAAGAAGTTCGCGACTCTCTCTGGGTTCGTCTTCAGCCTGGGACCAAGAGATGAGACCTGTATGGCTTCGGTGATGGCTGTGAGTCTGGATGAAGTGCTGTTGAACTGCCCAGCCAGGAAAACCTGTTGAGCAGCTGATGTGGTTTGAAGATCCCTGATGAGTTCCTCCAGGGCTGTCAGCTTCGTCGTCATGTTCAGGAACTCCGCGTGGAGATCCTGAATGGCATCATGTAGGCCCTGGACTTCCTCGATGATCGGCGTTAGTGATGGTGCTGGTGTCGGCCCTGGTGATGGTGCTGGTGTCGGCCCTGGTGATGGTGCTGGTGTCGGCAGCTGTGGAGCTGTCACTGGCGGCATCGGCGATGCCTTCCCGCAGGGATGCAGGGGGCAGAGCGCCTGGCCGGTGAAGTGTGTTGGCCCTCCACAGGTTGCGCAGTAGCAGCGACGGCGGCGCAGGTCGTGCTGGGTACACAATGAGGTGGTGCAGGCAGAACCACAGTAGAGGCACCTAGGTTGTGCTGAGCAGGTCGTCTCCTTGTGCCCATAGGCATGGCAACGCCTGCAGGGGACCTGGCGTTCTACTCGGCTAACCTCGATGCGTAAGCACCGCCCTAACAAGGGCAGGCCCGCCCTCAAGGCAACTTCATAGTCACCAGGGTCCGCGAATTCCCTCCTCATGAGCGAAGTGTGTCCCTGAGCTCCAAAGATTCGAGTGGCCTTCAAGGCTGAAGGCCACTGCTGTTGAGCTGCGCTAGTGAGGAACCTGACTGGCAGGTCCCTCGGGACTCCTCGAATAACAACGCTGTACCTCCCAAGAAGTGCAGGCTGGGTGCCTACCAGAATTGGCAGCGTGGGTGCCGGTGAAAGTGGTGGTAACTACAGAGGCAGTCGCGGCGGTTAAGGCGTAGGTTGCAGCGGCTGCGGCAAGCTCTCCTCGGCAGGTGCCGGAGGAGACGAAGAGGTTCCTGCCTTAGCAGGAGCGACGACTGAGCAAACTTTCATCTTCGCCATCTTGGAGGACTTAAAATGGATTAATATGCAAAATTTATCATTCAGTATCATGACAAATGTTTGGATTTTTGATTCTGATATTTGATGAGTATACTTTTTTCAATAATATTTATCAGCAGGAAAGATTACAACAGGAGTTGCCAATATGTGTTTGCTCTTTATAATGCAATGCCATTTGGTATAACCTAGTCAGCTGTTTTCTGTGCTTCAGAATGAAAAGTTTAAGGATCAAATATGTTTGCAGTGACACCTATGGGTTTTACACCTGGAGTAATAAATACAATAATAAATGCAGAAATCAGCGTGTTGCATATATGGCTTTACTTTAGCTACAGAAACTTACAGTAATAACATTTACTTATTTTGGTGAATATCGTTCTTAATGTGGAGCAAGTGTTTTAGAGTTTATGAAAGTCAGTGGAAGGTTAACTTGTTAACTTACTGTGTATGTGTGTCAGCAGATTTTAATAAATACTTTTTATTTTTTATCATTAGTCATTCTGGAAGGGTTCTGTGATAATATGCTTACCTAATTGCTTATATTTAATATCCTTTCAGATAGACAAAGTCCACAATTGCACCCCAATTCCAGAAAGAAAAGAAAAAATTAAATAAAAGAAAACATCTATTTAATAAAATTTGCCATTAGGTGAATAGAGATGGACACATGATAGAAGGTTTATATTAAAAAACCTAAAATATTGGGTTATCTCAAAAGTAATGTCAGTTTTTAAGTTTGGCGTTTAATAACATAGAATTGGTTTTCTTTGGTTCGCCAATGTTATTTACAGGATGTCATGGTTAGTATTGCATATATTGCGAGAATGTGTCAGTCTTCAGTTGTTAATACACAATCACAAAATGGAAGTTACAAAGTTTGAGATTAGAGTCCTTCTAAAGCATTACTGGAAACAAGATTATAAAGCTGCTGTCATGGTTCGAAAAATATGTGAGTGGAAGGAGAAGGTGGCATTAGTGAGCATGTGGCACAACAATGGTACCAATGTTTCAATACTGGAGAAGAAAACACCAAAGATTTACCACATTCTGTGATATTGAGAATACATGCAGAGTTTTGGAAGAAAATCCACAAAAACATACTTGTAGGCTATCAAAAGAACTTGGTCCATTAAAAGATACCATACATCGCCAGATTAAGAAACTTGGAAAATCAAACAGAAGCTGTAGATCTGTATCTCATGAATTGACAGCTCAACAGGCTTAACGTAGAGTGGATATCTGTCTTCAGCTTGTCGGTAATCCTATGGATGATAGATTTATCAGGAGAATTGTCACATGCGATGAAAAATAGGCCTATTACTGCAACCCTGATGCCTCAAAACAGTGGCTCAGTCCCCGTAAACCTGCCAAAGTAATCGTTAAAAAAAATCAGTTCAGCCCCAAAGTAATGCTGCGTGTCAGATGGAATTTTGAAGGAGTGATTCACTGGAAGTCTGTTCCAAACTGGCATGCAGTCAATACGAATCTTATTCTCAACAACTGGAATGACTTCATGAAATTTTGAGACAGAGATACCCAGCATTAGTTGACTGAAATAAAGTTCTCTTGCAGCAGGACAATGCAACACCCCATACTGCACAAACAACCATGACAAAAATTCAGAAATTGGAAAGAGTCAAACTGCTACCACACCCAGGATACAGTCCTGATCCATAGCCCATTTCTTGCATGGAAGTAATTTTGAAAACATTAAAGCTGTGGAAGTAGGTCTCACCGAATTCTTCGCATAATAAAACAGAGACTGGTACCGTCGCAGGATGATAAACCTTGCTGAAAGATGGCTAGACTATAGAATCTGATGATCTCTACTTTGAAGATAGTTTAATTTCTTGTCAGAAAACGTTCCAAATAAAGGTTTGCTTAAAAGCTGACATTACTATGAGATACCATCTATAATTGAGTTTTTATTTATGGACACTCCTTAACAGCTCTGGTCCTTAGCATTCTATTCTATATTGGGCACGAAAGACTGCATTTTGCTCAGAGGTCTCTTTATCAGGCTTGAGGTTCTTTTATGTTCTTTTACACCTTAAAAAAAATCTGACATGTTGTATCACATGACGTTTTCTATGCACTTTCCTACAAACTATTTTTACAAAAGCTTATTCTTCTGTGTACTTCTTGTAGATGTACAAAAGTCATTTAGAATGAAGAGGACTTCAAAGGTTATTCACAGAAAATTCAAGATATACATTTTATTTATGCGAATATCTTAAAAGAAAAAGAAAGAAAGAATACCTCAAGTCTGATAAAGAGGCCTCTGAACAAAATTTCCAGTCTTTCATGCCCAATATAGAATGGAATGCTAAGAAACATAGCAGTTAAAGAGTGTCCATCAATAAATTAAAAAAATAAATAAAAAACTCTTAAACATATGATATTTTAATCAAAATTGTCAGCCATTTTTTTAGAAAATCAAAAATAAGAAAAAGGTTTTCATGTAAAGGGTAGTTTGGAGTGAGGAGACATTTTTGAAAATCTTCATGTTGTATCCTGGAAGATGCTGAACGTAAATACCAAGTTTCATGTTTAGTTGACTTTTTGTTTTTTGAGTTTAATGCTGTTCACACTCAAATGTATATTTCTGGTGAAATCTTGGTATAAAAGTTTTAGATGGTACTTCCTACTTACTAAAGGTAAGTAGTAGAGAAAATAGAAATTCAAATCATGCCTGATGAACTTACACATCCTAGAAGATGACATAAATGTGCTGTTCTAGAAACCATAATAGGATACATATATGTTTTGAAGTAGGAACTTGGTCCAACAGGAAAATACAGCTGATAATGGGGACAGTGGCCCTCAAAACATGCACTCAATATTAAGCAGTAAGGAAAGATAGCAAGTTGGGTAAATTAAAATTTGACTCAATGTTTTAATTAGTTCTGATGATATTTGGTTTTTAATTATGCTGCTCTCTCTTCCTTCATCCACTCGCATCTTCTCAACTAAAAGTTATTTTTCTGGATTCAAGGTACCTCACAATGTGCACGTATATTGGATCAAATTAAATACTTCCTCTTCATAAGACACTTAATAGTGCAAAAAGAGAAGAATAGTAGTTGCTTCCAAACACTGTTTCTTATCCTAGTATTTTTTTTTTCAGTAGGTGTTTTTGATAACATAAATCTTTATCATTTGTGGATCCAGATAAGATAGCATCCATGTAGGAAAGAGCAGTCTCAATGAATCATTTGACATGCACACTGTATAATGTATTTACACCACAGAGATTACATACCTCCTAAAATAACGCTACTTCCTGCAAAAAAAAATAGCAAAAGCACTGTAATTGCAGAAAAACTAAAGCTTTTAGGAAGCTCAAAAACGGTAATGATATTTAATGTTAAAAAGGAGTAAAATTTGAATTAATGCATGAAGTACCAGATTGTAGCCATGGAAACAAAATTAAGTTTTATAAATAATTTATTCCTTCTTTGACTAGAAATAGAATACTATAGTAACTATGGTAATCTTTTTGAAGATCATTGTATATAATATGCTAGAGAGGTTAAAACTCATTGCACAACAAAAAATGTTATGTACCTTACTGTTTTGTATTAAGTGTGGCATTTATGTCATAAAGATATTTCATTTTCACAGGAATGCTTTGGTATGGCAGAAACTCCAGCTATTTCAGAAAGCCCTAGTGGCATGGATGACAGTACAGAACCAGCAACTATTGCTGTTGACTCTACATCACCAGAAAGCTCTAGTATGCTACATTCTACACAAAAAGAGGAGAGGGACATGAGTTCATTAAACATTCCTTTGTCTGAGACACTACCCACTGACATGAGTGATACTACAGAATCAGATGTAGAAAAAGTTTCTCCTGAAGGTAAGTTGCCGGAGTATTGACAGTCACAAAGGACCACAATCAAGCTAAATAAAATAGAAATTTAAAATAAAATTTGTTGCACATAATTCTACTTTGCAGCTTATATGTCATGACATACTTGTGCTTCCTTTTTTACCAAATTCGGTTTAAAATTGCTGCTAAAATTAAATGTTTTAAATTTATTATTTAATCTGGTAATTATTTACTTAAGCACCCAATAATTGAATTGTTTTAAACCATGCTTAATATGTACCAAGTAACCCTTAATGATGTTTTGGAGTGTCATTTTTGGTGCAAAAGCTTTACTGTGACTAATTTGGAAGCAGTTTTCCCTTAAGTACCCCAGCCTAAAGACTTTTTGTGCACTTCCAGTTTTCTGATCAATGGATCATCATCTACATTTTTAGTTGTATTTGTCTCATTAGATTAGCTCTTATTAGTTTCTAGTTGCACAGTAGCTCGAAGAATCTGGTTGGTACAAGGCTTAGTTTGGGAAATAAGTTTTAAAAAAAATTTTGTACCAACCTGGTTATTACTTGCAACTCATTACACCTTCATCCACACTTCCTTCCATTCACCTCTCCTTACCCCTTTATACCACACTCTCATCATGTGATCTTAACCAATTCAACATATTGTGATCGCATGCTTCGAATTGGGTTTTTATATTCACCTTTGTGGTTCAGATCTGTCCATGAAACCATTCTCTCTTTTATTTTTTTTTTTTCCCCAAGGTGTATATTACTTTCTCTACTACGTATAGTAAGTAGGGGAAGTATTGTATTGCACCCAAAAATTTGATACCAAGATTTCACTGGAAATACGTGTTTTGAGACCCCCTGAATCCAAAAAAAAAAGCATTTTTGGAAACATGTCCGTGTGTGTGTGTGTGTGTGCGTGCGTGCGTGCGTGCGTGTGCGTTCATTTTTTTGTCTTGGATATGCAAAGAATATTAATCTGTGGGAAAGGGAATGGTGCTGCACCTAGCAACAAGCTATTAAGAGATATGTATGTGCTTAAAGGCTACTGTATTTCTATATTGCCCTTGTAAATATATATTCCCCTTACATCTAAAAGAAATTTAGCAATAAGATAAGAGTCTGCAAATGTTTATCTCGATTAACATGAAGTAGAGGGAGAATAAGTGTTTGTAAAAATAGTTTGTACAAGAGTAGGGAAAGTCATGTGAGTGTAACACATCAGATTTTTTTTTTAAGGAAATCATACAAAAGTAGGTTTGTCATTTACACTTATTCTGCGAGAAAATATTGATTGGAAGGCATATCAAAATTTGTAAAACAAGCTGAAGGCTTATATGCATTTGAAAAACAAAAAAGTCGAGCAATATGGCTCAGGCGATAATGTCTGTGTCCCACATTTAGGAGGTTCCAGGTTCAGCCACCTGGGGCCAACCAATCTGACCAAAGGTTTTTTTTCGCAGTTTTTCTTGGTTATTAGGCGAATGCTGGGTTGAATAATTTGATCAGCAACTTTTCCTATCATCCCTTTCATCACTACATTTCATTTCCTTCTTCTTTCCCCCATACCAGGCATTGAGCTACTCACTTATCCTGAATATGCTGTGATCCAGAGTTTACTTGCTTCTCAACAGACTACTGACCCAATGTATTGGCTTGTAAGTCCTCCAAAGAGGAAGGTAATCCATTAAAGAAGAAGAAAAGCAAATATCAAATGTAATATTGTTGATCTTATGCTAATCATTTCACATGAAACTGAGTGTGATTCATATGAAATACATTAAATTGACACTTCATGCAACAAAGGAAACATTTTATAAAGCATAATATTCTGAAAGAGCCGGTTACTTGTGAGCAAGAGAATATTAATTGTTTCAATTGTATTTATCTATCAATGAAGAAAACCCTTAACAACCAAAAACGGCAATTGGAGTGTAGTTGGAACAAATCTGCAAAAAGTGACACATCTGAATGCTCAGTGAAGAAGCAGAACTTATCCTGATACATTGGGGAACCTACGTTATCTTAATGGAAAATATATTGGTTTTCAGAGAAGTAAACCTCAGGCGAGTTCACATCCTTTGCTTTTTGACTTCCCATATATGCTTAAGATGGAATCACCATTGCACATTATATTATTACTGTTTTCAAACATTAATTGTGGCCAAACTAAGCTTTTGCCCCCAAAACATCATCCAAAAATGTCTAGGGTATTATTTAACACACATTAATAGATGTTTGAAACAAATGGTCACAGGGTGCTAATTCCCAAGCTCGCAGGTTCAAACCCGGTGGAGGGCGATGGATTTTTTTGGGTGTAAAAATCCTTAGCATGGCTTCCTTCGGAAGGGAAGTAAAGCCGGTGGTCCTGTGTCGTAGATTTATGGCACATAAAAGAACCTCAAGCCTGATAAAGAGGCCTCTGAGCAAAATTACTGGTATTTCACGCCCAATATAGAATAGGACGCTAAGGACCAGAGCAGTTAAAGAGCATCCATAAATAAAAACTCAATTTATTTTTTTACAGCGTGCTAATTACCTTCAGTGCTTTTGTATTATTAAAGCACTATATACCAAAAGATGCTGCCTTCTTCCACTGACTCAAGAGCAGGGCTAAGGGGAGTTGCATCAAGTATAATAGTCTTCCCTCCTTTCCTTTGCCCTTCCTGTAATTCCTCTTGTTTACTCTCTTTCTTTCCCTTTTGTGCTTTCTTGTTTTTTTGTTTATCGCTGCTTACCATCTTTGTGCCTGTAACATTTGAACCGTAGAAATTTTATTTTAACGTAAATTACTTACCTGATTACTAGTCCTGTATGCTAATCACCTAGCAGTGAGAAGCTTAAGGCTGAAAATTTTAAAATATTGTATATAGATAACAACTAAGGCACGTAAACTCAGGAATATGAATGCATGGAAAATAAGGGTCCAGCACACAAAACAGGAAATATAAAGCTGCAGTTGGTACAGGGTGTGTTTGAAGTCCACCGACAAACTTCAGGGTAATTCCTGACTGGAAATGGAGCACAAAAGTTCATATCACCTCATGTCCAAAAATGCATAGTTTTCACATTAAGTGGCACTGAAGAACAACATCAAACAAAGAACCCTGGTACTCAGTACGTGACCTGAATGTCATAACAGATGTTTAAAGTGGCCTCCATGGGATGCAATGCGTGCGTTCCAGGCTGTGTCCAAATATTGTCACAGGCTACATGGACACACTGTTGAAGGGTCTGAACATCAGGAACAGGCTCATCATACACAATGCCTTTCAGATGCCCCCACAAGTAAAAGTCCAGGGGGTTTAAGTCTGGAGATCAAGCAGGCAATGCAACAGGGCCTCACAACTGGGGAAGATGTTGAGGTGTTGGCAAACATTAATGCGGAAGTGTGATGGCACTCACAACACATCATGTTGCAGCCACATTGCCTGTCATATTGCTAAAGGTACGTTCTCCAGCAATGGAGGCAAAGTGTTTTGCAGGAAGTCCAGATACATTTCTCTGTCCAGGCTTGGAAGAAAAACTGGGCCAAGTAGGCAGTCACCAATAATCCCTGCCCAAACATTGATGCTGAACCACTGCTGATGAGATGATTCAAGCATTTCGTGAGGATTTCCTGCAGTCCACAGATGATGATTATGCAGGTTAATGATGCTGCCATCTCTACCAAAGGCCACTTGATCAGTGAAGAGGACTGAAGACAGAAATCCCCAAATGATGATGGCCTGTTGCACAAACCAGCGACAGAATCTTTCCCATGGAAGAAAATCCGCCAGTGATAATCCCTGCACACGGTGGTGATAGGGATAACAGTGGTTGTCATGTAGGATACAGATAATCGTCCTTTGGCTTACACCATGTTGGCAGGCCAATTGCCTGGAGCTTATACCAGGGTTAATCTCAATATCATGGAGAACATGTTCCTCCACATCTGGTGTATGCACAGTGTGCAGCCGCCCTGAACATTCTTCTGCCTCAAAGGACCAATGCTCATACAAATGCCAAAAAATGGCTCCAAATCTTGTGTGATGTGAGTAGTGCTGTCTTCAGGGTACATGGCTCAGTACATCCTATTGACTGTTTCCACCTCCTTGGTCTTACACGAACACCATCCCAGCTTGTCCCTGGAATGAATAGCGGACCATTGTACTTCTCCATGCTTAAATCATACTGCAACACACAAAATTCACACTGCAAGTTATGAGAGACTATCTCAACGTGCACAATGCACACTGTAAGTTAGAGAATGTCGTCAGTGCCATCTACCATGGAAACTTGTATTTCTGGACACAAGGTGATGTGAACTTTTTTGCTTCATTTCAAGTCAGGAATCGCCTCCTGAAGTTTGTTGGTGGACTTAAAACTCATCCTATATTATGAAGCATAGAATCTGTATGTCGAATTAGTCCCTTTAATACTTGCTGATAAAGGAACTATATGCAACATCCATGTTTTAGCTTGAAAATGCTGTACATCTTAAAAGGTGTAATATGCTTTGAACTGCAACCAGATGAATTTGAAGCTCCCAGATTACAGCAAACTATTCCATGAAGAACATAAAACATTTTTTTAATATGTTAAATGTGACAGTATTTTTTAATACTTTTCTATCTTTTTTACAGATATAAATAAACCAGTGAAGTGCACCTCTTCCCATGAAGGTCGTAGAATTATTCAGTTTGATATTCCTTTGAATATTGATCAACTTTTTACAATGCTATTTACCAATTCCAAATTTTTCCTCGATTTTCATACAGCTAGAAGAACAACTGGTAGGTGTATGATAATTGTTTTGCTTAGTAGGGTAATTTCATTAACAACCCTCAACTCTATTTTAATTTCATCATGTTTATTTTTTTCATGTGCATGGTAGCATTTATATGCCAGTTTGAAATCATTTTAAATATAAATTTTCCAAATTATGTGTAAACTATCAAGCAATTTACATCCAGTAAATATGACATTCATCTTAAAGAAACTTTCAAATTTCAAAACTATAAGCCACAGTGCATTCATTTTTATTTGCCTCATATGTTTAAGTTTTATAAGTACGAAATTCACTGTATCTTGAAATTACAAGTGAGCATTTGTGTACATCATGCAGATTAGGTATGTGCAGAAAATAACAATGATTACATTGTAACGGTTACAGAAGTAATGGGAGGCAGACAATAATTAGTTTCCCAATAATGGTTACCAAAGTAAGGAAGACAGTAACCACTTACTAAAGTAGCAGAGACAGTTATTGAGTTTGGATGACATTCACTGTATGTACATTGGCATCGGTTATTAGGAACTAGTGACCCCAGCTCCTAATGCAGTATCAACCTCTCCCACAAGAGATGAGTGACATTGTCAATCTAATATACTATCTGGCAAGAAAAATAACTACTAATTATCCACTTTGCTACATATATGTACCCAACTGAGATTATTTGCATACTTCGTGAAGTTAGGCAATAATGTGTGTTTGGGCATTAATGTTTCTTTTCTCTAGAAACATCACCTTTCAAAATAATATTACCATTTATTTAAAGGTGAGTCGAAATTGTTACACTAACATCACTTAAGTTTACTCACTTAACATGTTTCGGGAAACCGTTGTTCCCATCCTCAGAAGGTTAACTCGACTGGCCCGTGTTGTTGGTGTTTCCGTTTTTTGGACTGGATCCTGTGGTGGCATCTTGTGGTGGAGAAATGTACTTCCAGAGAGGATTTGGTGGCGGCAAATCAAAATTCATTAGATGTGTGTTGTGTTTTAGAATGGTGATCTTCTCCCATGCATCTAATTCGGCTGCAAATTTGGCTGGTTTGACTAATGTAATATTGGGTTTGATGTTGTGATTAGTGATCCAAAAATGGTGTGAAACTGCAGATTTGTCCATTTGTTTGTATTTAATACATCTCATATGCTCCTTTAGCCTAGTTTCTAGGCTAAAGGAGCCTAGAAACTGGAACCCTGGAACTCGAACCAGAAGACAGATTAGTTTCCTTTGATGTCACTGCACTATTTCCAAGTGTCCCTACAGATCAACTCCTGCGTCAATTAAAGAAATGGCTACAGCAGACTAACCTACTTGAAGAAGAAATAGAAGACCTCATACAACTTACCAATTTATGCATTGGACAAAATTGTTTTAGTTTCAATAAGAAGTTCTATCAACAACCAACTGGTCTAACCATGGGCAACCCACTTTCACCCTTCTTGGCAGATTTATTTATGAGCTACTTAGAAATACACATAACAACTTCCTTTCCATACATGTTTAAAGTTTGGCACAGATATGTTGACGACATCTTCGCTGTTGTCCCTAATAGGTTCATACAAGACTCCTTAGCCTTACTAAACCTACAGAACCAATCAATAAAATTCACCATAGAAATAGAAAAAGAAGGCATGCTACCATTTTTAGACCTAAAAATCATCAGAGAACAAAAGAACCTAACCTTTGGCATATACAGGAAGCCAACACACTCTACTAATTACATAAAAAATAAGAGTTTCAATCCAACCACACACAAACATGCAGTACTAAACAGCCTAACACATAGACTGGTATATACCCCCTTAAATAAAAAAGAATACCAGTTAGAATACCAGCATATAGTAGACACAGCAATACATAATGGGTACAACAAAGCAACTATTGACAAAAAAATTGCAAAATTCAAACGACAGATGCACATCAGAAACACAACTAATCTCAGCCAGCAAGATAAAGAACTAAAGTTCAAGAAATTCACATACCACCCAGGAACATTTCACAAATTTAAGAAGATTTTCATGAAACATAACATCAGCCTAGCTCCACAGAACAAATTTAACATAGAGAAATTACTTTGTAACAAGTTAAAAGACCCCATTCCACAAGACAAAAAAGCTGGAATCTATAAAATCAATTGTTCAGATTGCAATAAAGTATACATTGGTAAGACAAAAAGAAACTTAGAAACTAGGCTAAAGGAGCACATGAGATGTATTAAATACAAACAAATGGACAAATCTGCAGTTTCACACCATTTTTGGATCACTAATCACAACATCAAACCCAATATTACATTAGTCAAACCAGCCAAATTTGCAGCCGAATTAGATGCATGGGAGAAGATCACCATTCTAAAACACAACACACATCTAATGAATTTTGATTTGCCGCCACCAAATCCTCTTTGGAAGTACATTTCTCCACCACAAGATGCCACCACAGGATCCAGTCCAAAAAACGGAAACACCAACAACACGGGCCAGTCGAGTTAACCTTCTGAGGATGGGAACAACGGTTTCCCGAAACATGTTAAGTGAGTAAACTTAAGTGATGTTAGTGTAACAATTTCGACTCACCTTTAAATAAATTCAATACACATCACTGTTTCTAGCTTCTTTTCATTACAATACATACGTAATATTACCATGTTTTCTCTAACGTCCTATGAGAATATTTAAGTTATTATATGCTTAATTTCAGTCATGTTGTAGTTGGCAATAATGATGTATTTTTCTTTGCTATGTCTGCATCATGTGATGCTTATATTTAGGATCCCATATAGCTCAGTTCAACTGTACAAACTGTGTATATGTGCAGGAATGTAGAAGCAAGGGCGAACATTTTGCAATTTTAACTGCCACAGTAATCAAAGTGTTGACACAGCTAGAGAAACTTCTTTTTAGATTGCATTAAAATAACATAGTAAGTCTGTGTGTATCTACACTGTTCATATTGAAACATAATTACAGCTAATCATTACTGATAACCATTGATGTACTGTAACTGCCAACATGATAACCGTGAAAACAAATAACTTAATTATTACTGGTAACCATTACATGTAACACACTGTAACTGCGACATGATAACCATTACCTCTAAGTAACTGCCACATCCCTAATGCAGATTACTTTTATTGTGGAAATATTTTTGTATATTTGGTTTAGTTTGCATGTTTTACTTAATTTAACTTTGCTCTCCTTAATTTTATTCAAATACATTTCTTTAATCCTGCAGATATCACTCAGTCACCTTGGATGCAACTTCCAGATGGCTTAAAGCAACGAAAAGTAAACCTAACAATGGCTTTGAACCAGTCAGTTGGGCCAAAATCAACACAGGTTACAGAAACCCAGGTAAGCAATGAAGGACTTGCATGAATAGACATCAAATTCCACAGTCTGGCATACACAATTGGTGAAACAGTAAATATTTATTTCTTAAACAAAACATAGCTAAGTTGCATGGAATGCTGCATCCTAGTGCATTTACTTCCAGATGATTTCATGCAAAGGATTTTTATGAATCCCTGTATATTGTAGATATGTAAGTATAACAATTGCCATGATGTATGACAGAAAAAGCTCAATTGAAGGTACACTTGTAACACTAGTATTTTACCTGGGACATAGCATGTTTTAACAATTTTATCCTTAGTGTTCGGTAGGTTTTACACAGTTAGAGCACTATTAACGTAAATATTGTGTGCCCTAAAACCAGTGGCACTGAGGTATTTTATTGGCATTGCCAAAAAAAAAACAGAAAACAAATTCCTCATATAATATATGTTTACCAACTTTATGCAGTAGCATCGATCATATTAGACAATTGACAAGAATTGAATGTACTTTCATTTTAGACTATATATGCCCAATAGCAGTTATTCCAGTCTTATACAATGGTCATCTCCCCCAAATAATATGTAAGGAAAACTAAAAATAATAGTACTGTTTTCCTCACATCCACAAATCCATTTGTTCTTTTGGTAAATTTCCGGATTGAACTTACAATATTGATTGTTGTTTGCTGCTGCAGGTTCAGATTCAGGAGTGACCTAGCCAATGTTTTCAACTGAATTTTTTCACTGTGAGTCCAGTTGCTAAATGGAGTTTTTAATAATTCACTTGCTTGTTCATACACAACTCATATACAACTGAATATTCACTAAAAGAAAACATCTACATTGTTTTAGTTATCGGACTTCATGGTAAACTACACCTTTGGACTGAACTGTTACTGCCTGAACATAGACAATTGTACATTGGCATTAACAATTGTTTTGAAAACAGGTGCTCACCACATGGTGAATACATTAGTTTTTTGTTCTGTGGTACATAAGATACCTCATATTAATTATAACCAATAACCCTGCTGTTATGAAATATTAAAGTAATGCCTCTTAGTTTCAAAACCTAACTACATAATTATATTCAAAACCATGCATTTTTATTTATAAGGATATTTTGATACATTATTTCTGCATTCAATTTAATTAAAGATTAATTTGTGCTTCCAAATGCATTAGCATTAACTTGCACCAAGATGGTAACTCTGCATTAAAGGAAGGTTGACCATGGAATATGTATTCCACCATTGTTGCTAGGTTCTGTGCTTTACTGCACTCTAGTGGGTGAACATAAGCTCTGCATCAGAGCAATCTTGGCTCCACTTCTCTCATAAGAACCGTGTAGAAATGCTGTTGTTCACCAATGGCACTGGGGATTAATTGATCTGCATCATTTTCCCTCTGGCTTCCCAATATAAAGTCTGTAAGTTATTACTTTTAAGTCCTTTGCATTTGGAGAGATGTTGTTTTTTCAGGATGACATCTTCTTCGCAGAGTGGGTGTAGGTAGGCATCCTATCTTGTAGAGGTGTTCTGCGAGGCAATCGTGGCCAGTTGGGATACTAAGGCCACTGCAGTCTTCCTTGGCATTTTTTTTTTTTTTTTTGTATATCAACTCTATCTTTAATATTAATCTTTATTAATGTAGAAATTGGGTAGAAATGTACACCCTAGCCTTATACACTGTGCTTATGAGCATAGATGGTGCTAATCTGGAATTGGCTCCAAGCTTCAGAAACGAAAGTGCGTGCCACTTAATGCGCTGTTCAAATGAGAGAATACATACTCAAACACAAAGCTTTATTTGCAATTCCTATACACTTCTCTTTCTTTCCTTTTGGCACAAGTAGTGCCATGCCACAGCAGCACCACCCCAGAAGCCACTCCTGCCAAAAACCCTATCCTACTGCTAATAATGAATGCATTCTAGAATATCTTGTAGGGCATTTGCCTTCCTTCCTCCCTTCCTCCCTCCCTCCCTCCCTCCCTCCCTCCTTCCCTCCCTCCCTACCTACCTACCTACCTACCTACCTACCTACCTACCTACCTACCTCCCTTCCTTCTTTATTATTATTTACTATAGTCTCCTAAAATGAATGTGATATAGAATAGAAGCCATCAACTGTTAAACAGAAAATTTGTATTAAAACCTATTCAGGTGACAGAATGGCACGGCATTTGTGACAGACACTACATGCTCAGATGTTTTCTACAAAACTAGTTGTTCACAGCATAAAGTATGCCATTATATTCGGCCATCTAATCTGTATAATCAGAAACCCATAATATAAAACTGCCAACATTTTATTATGCTAGTCTTTAAAAAAAACTTACAATAACAGAAACTCTCTGGTTATACTGGGGTTTTCAATATAGGCAATCTAGCAGCAAGAAAGGGTAATTCTTTTACTAATCAAATTGAAATGTGTAAGTTAAAAATATTGAAGTGTAATCATAATAGGTATGATTTATGAGTCGGATTGACACTATCAACCAAATTACATTTAGTTTCTCCAATGTAAACTGGATCACAATCTAAATAGTTCGATTAAGGCCTGATTTTTTAAATTTTATCACTTTTAGAAAATCCTAACAAATGTTTATGCAGCATTAGTTTGAGGCATTAATATTATGCCATTTTCTGGAAAAATGATAATATAATAATATTATTATAAAATAATATAATATAAATATTATTTATAAATTTATTTGCTGAAGGATGGAAAGCAGATTGTATAAATTTAAAATCATCCTTTATTTTCTTTTAGTAAATAAAATGTTACATCGCTTTAAGAATTACAATTACAATGGATAATTTAGAATATAATAATTATACATTTAATCTTAATTTCAATGACAATAACTAATAAACCTGAAATTAAATTATATTTAAAATTACAGGAGAAAAGAAGAATATTCTTACATATATTTATTTTTTTAACCTTTGTTTAAAACACAAAGTAACTCCTATTAGATGGATGGACAGACAGACGGAAGGAGGGAGGGAGGGAATAGATAGATCCAAATTCCTTTTAAAGCCACACATGGATCGTTCTTTTAACTGTACGGGTAGTTTATAGTATAAACCATAATATTTAACTCCTTTGGCAAATAAGATGGTTTTATGTTCAAGCACTTTTAAATTTGCCTTATTCCTAGTATTATGAGAATGAACATCTTCATTTGTCATGAAATTATTCATATTTTGTTTGATGTAACATAGGGTAACATATAGGTACAGGGAAGGCAAAGGTAAGATTTTTAATTCTTTAAAAACTGACCTGCATGAGTCAATCCTGCCTATATTAGCAATACTGCTGATTATTTTTTGGGGGGTTTTAAAGACTAAATGACTGTCATTGCCGTTTCCCCAAAACATTATCGCATATGTCAATATAGTTTCTGCATATGCAAAGCATAGAACTTTTTTAGTATGAAAATCGATTTCTTTATTTATTACCCTAAATGAAAAATAAAATTTATTTAGCTTTGTTATTAAATGTGCAATATGAAACCCCCAATCAAGATACTGATATCATATTCCTAAGAATTTAGTATGATCAACGTGTAACAATTTTGTGTTATAAATTTGAAGATCGATACTATTCTCTTGCTTACTGTATTTATGGCCGAATGGAATTACTACTGCTTAATAGATTTAAAAGCAATTTTTTAGTATCGAACCAATTCTCCATTCTAATTATTATGCCTTCTTAGTCCTCTAAACCTTCCATCATTATATTAGTATCATATGCAAACATATTAACATAGGCATGAGGTATTTTGGAAAATCATTGATAAAAATTAGAAAAAGAATTGGCCTTAATATTGAACCCTGGGGTACTCCATGCTTAATAGTTTGAATTTTTGAGTTGTAACTTCTTATGACATTTAAATGATCCGTTTTAGTTATTTCAACCATTTGTTTACGATTACTTAAATAAGACGAACCATTCCTGCCCTTTTCCCCTTATTCCATACATTTGTAATTTCTCTAGTAAAATATCATGCTGAACCATGTTGAATGGCTTAGTTAAGTCAATAAATAACCCAGTACCTTTCTTTCCATTGTCAATTGTTTCTAAAATCTTTCCAATGAAGCTGTAAACTGAGGTCATAGTTGACTTACCCTTGGAAAATCCATTTTGGCTAGAATGGATGACTTTATTTTTCTCAAGGAATGAATTTAGTCTCCTTAACATAGTTTTTTCAAGTATTTTAGATAATGAGAGAAGTATCAAAATGAGTGTAATTCTCTGCCTCTTCCTTATCCCCAGTTTTTAGAATTTGTTTGATTTTGGCTAATTTTATATCTCCGGAAACTGACCAAATTGGAAGGATTTATTTACTAAATGACATAAAGGTACACATAAAACCTCCCTGCAATACTTATGAACTATATCTGGTACTCCATCATAACCAGTAGTTACTTTGTTTTTAAATGACTTCAATATATTTTTCCTTCCCTTATCAGTGCTATAAACATTGAGTTACTACTGAGCTTGTGCAGTTAACCTGGTAGCTTCGGACCTCTATTTGTGATAGAAAAACCGTAAAATATTATGATAGCAACAACAACAATGATGAATGATAGTGACGACAGAAAGCAGCAGAGGGAAAAATAGTTGAAGTTGATAGAAATTTGTATTTTAAAAATTTAAATGAAATTTAACTAAAATTAAATAATTTGCATCTTAATTTAATAAATGTTTTAGGTAATTCAGGTTGGCTTAATTTTGAATGTAAATGATATGTAAATCTCAATTATAGTATGAAAAATAAAACTAAAAAGTTAAAGAAGGAACTAAATAATTGATATCCAAAATGTAGTGGTACCACACAGTGAAGCAATTCATAAGACACTTAATGAAAGTGGAGTCAACCTAAACCCTCTTACTAGCTTCACTTGCCTATTTATTTTGCAAAATATGCACCGTAAGCATGATCTCACATCATCAGCTGCCTGTTGACTGCTGATTCAACTCTTGAGTTGTTTTGTTGAAAGCTGCCTGGGTGTCCTGTGGTGACCTGTGCATGAACCTAAATAAAGGGTTGTCTGCTTCTTGCAAATTAAAGTTCATGATGCATTTTTCAAACTTCTTTATGCAAATCGTCTCCCATATTTCAAGCTTTTGGACTTCTGGGCTGGTTTCAGCAACTGGATGTTGGTTCTATTTCATGATTTAGAGTCCTGAAGTGAAAAGCAACTACTGATTTGTCAGTCTGTTTGAACTTTATTCAATGCCAATGTTCCTTGAAGCAGGTGCCTATGTTCCTTTTTGTTTTTCAAATGTAAACCTCATACTTTTCACATTGGATTTGGTGGATTCCTGACATTTTCTCCTGTACCTTCTACGTATGTTCAGCGGTACTTCCGTCGTCCTCTGTTTTCAGTTGGCAGCAATCATGGGAGGCACTGGCTGGCACTCAACTCCGGACACTCAAAGACACCGTACAACACTGGTCCACTTCATGCAGGGAATTGCGGCGGTCAGAAGTAGTTCTGACCTGCCTAAGAATCGGTCATCTGCGTGGTGCCCTGAACCCCGTCTGTTTGCCGTGTGACGTGCCACTACCGTGTCACATGTTGTCTTTGATTGTCTGAGGTAAACCTATGATCGTCAGTTTTTTGGCCTGGGTTCTACACTGCCCTCAGTTTTAGGCAATGACTGTAAGGCAGACCCTGCAGTTCGTTGCCAAAATCGGGTTTTTTACACAAGTATAACTTGTCTTTTAGTTTTGGAGGCTTTTAGTCTTTTTAGCCTACATTTTCTTCCTTTTTACCGTCATGTTTTAGTCCTGGATTTTATTCTATTTTAACCTCATTTATGGTCTTATGGCTATTTCGTTTTTAACTTATTCTTCTGCGTTTTAGCTTGACCGTTTTAAGTTTTAACTGTGTTTTTACTTGGGACGCAAATGATCTAGTTGTCGACGGGCCCTTAAACTCCACTCCACCACCACATCACTTCTGGACTCCAAACCATGAAATAGATACAAACATCCAATTTCTGAAACCAGCCCAGAAACCTAAAGAGCTTGAAATATGGAAGAAGATTTACATAAAGAAGTTTTAAAACAGCATCAGGAACTTTGATTTGCCAGAAGCAGACAGGCCTTTATTTAGGTTCATCCACAGGTCACCGGAGGACATCCCAGGCTTTTAACAAAACTACTCGAGAGTTGATCCAGCAATCAACAGGCTGCTGATGATGTAAGCTCATGCTCACGATACATGTTCTGCAAAATAAATAGGTGAGTGAAGCTAGTAAGAGTGTTTGGGTTGACTCTACTTTCATTGTGTCTTTTTAAATAAATTATGTTTTTAAAACAAAATAAAGTGAATGCAATTAAACAGATCATTCAGAAGATAATGTTGTTAACCTTTCAAAATTGTTAGGTAGACAAATAGATAGATGCAGTCAGTCAGTCAGTTTGTTCATTTAGATTGTACAATTTCACAGAGAAAGATTTCAATTTCCTGGATATTTGTTAAAATGAAATGCAGTAAAATTTTGCAGAAGTTGTATAAAAACCATGGTAAAGGAAATCACAATAAACAGATTATTAAATATTTGCATGAAAAGTACGTACTTTACACTAAAGCCGATAAAAATAACAGTTTGTAATTTTGGAAAAAAATGACTGCAATAATAGAGCAGAACTTTTACTTCAAAGTGAAGATTATATAAGAATTAATAATCATGTATCACAACTTTTAACAAAACTCTTAATGAAATAAGAATTATGCCAAATAAAGAGAAAAATCTATTAAAATAAGTAAACCAGTTTACCTAAAAATATATACACTTCCTTAAATTTATAAACCGTATAATAAAATGAGACCTATAGTAAATTACTTAAATTTGTGTACTTATGATTTAGCTAAATTATATCAGAATAAAATAAGATTCTAGTATTCTTCCTCTTCCTTACCAGGTTCCCTTTTTTTCGTTTCCTATCCAGTCTATAAATTAAATTGAGTTTTATTTATGGACGCTCTTTAGTTCTTAGCGTCCCATTCTATACTGGGCATGAAAGACTGGAAATTTTGCTCAGAAGCCTCTTTATCAGACTTGAGGCTCTTTTACGTGCTGTAAATCTATGACTTGGGACCGCTGGCTTTACTTCCCTTCTAAAGGAAGCCATGCTACGGATTTTTGCACCCGAAAAAAACCCAGACCTTGGGAACTAGAGGCAGGCATGGTATCCCTAGACCATGGAGGACGGTGTATACTCTAAGGTGTTAAGAGTATTCGAGGCATGGGGATCTTTTTACCATTCATTCCTATTATTCTCCTGTAGTGGATAATGTTGCTTGCATCTTTGGAGTTCATTAATTAAATGTGTGTATTAGGTGATATTAAATGAATATTTTATAATGCCATAATGATACTTGCTAAAGAAATTAATTCTGGAGGTAAAATATTACCCAGTTTGAATCTCCAGCAGGGGACCAGAAGAAGTAAACCTGAGCCTAAACTTGCAACCTTTCTGTGATAAAAATCCTGCAGGTAAATGCAGTTGGAAGTCACAAGCTAAGAAATTAAAGTTGATAAAAATACATCTCAAAAAGAGGTAGAATATTTTGTATAGTAGATGCTAACATATAAACTTTTACATGAAAATGTTTTAAACACACAAGTACAAGTCACAGTGGTGACACTGTTGCCGTTATAACACATGGGAAGCAGCTTTTAATGATAAATACTAGTAAAGAGAAAATTAAAGTGCAGTTTGGTGTGAGCTTTGTAAATAACAAGGTCAATGATGCAAGTGCAAATGAAGGCAACTTCCTGGGTGGATGCCGAAATTCATGACCAAGATAATTTAAGAGCATTAAAACCAGGTCCTATGATGTGGAAAGCCAAAGTTATAGCATTGCAAATGCTCATCATTTATTAAATAGAGATCTTTCAAAAGCCCAATATGAAATTAGTGCTCTCAAAGCCGAAAATGATGAGCTAAAAAGTCAATTAAATCAAGAAGACGAGAATACCAAGCACACTATCAGCCAAAGAAAACCCAAACAACAGTACTACATCGTATGCAAAGTTTTGCACATCAGAGTAGATATGAACTGTTGCAGGAGACTGAAGAGAAAGAAGAAGAAAAAAATTTGGAATATGGATCAGAGTAAAGCAGAAAAATGTGAGAAAACTACGGCAAAACGAGCAATGGTGTTAAGTGATTCACTTTGCCACACGAAGTGGAAGATATGAACTGGAAGGACTTCAATCCAGAGGTGGTACTGGTACATCCAGACACCAATAATATCCAAAATGGTGTAGTGGTAGAGGAAATCATGGGGTAAATGATGGATTTGGTGAGAAGCATCAGGATGCAAAATATGCCAAAACAATCATCAATGGTATGCTCCATAGATAGACATCACCATTAGGCGTACTGTGAGAATCAATGAAGAATTAGACTGGCTGTGCTCACAAAAAGAATGTATGATGATGGATGGCAACTAATGGCTGAATGATTGAGATTTTGCCAGAGATGAAATATACCTAAATTGGAGGGGATCTGCCAAATTTGAAGATTTGAAGTGTAGTGCTATCAGCTCTGTTCTTAGGAGAAGCTGATTACTGATGTAGTCGATGCTGTTATAGGAGTGCTGTAAAGGTAGCTTAGAAAATCAGGTGAAAGAAACAAAGAAAGAAACAGTAAAGGATGGTGATGGATTTATCTGAAATAAGAAGTACTATTTTAACATAATACGTAATAAGAAGTACTATGCTTAAATGCAGCATGCGACAGTATTAATGTTTACGTAATATGTTTTTACGTAAATTATTAGAACTTGAAGATCTTATGTTGTGTTGCTTTTGTTTTGTTTGGTTACATAATTTTAACTGCCCCACGTATGGGAGCCAATTTGCGATTGGTTAATGTTTTGTTTATTTAACATTATTGTAGCCCCACGTTGTGGTAGCCAATTTGTGACGGTATTACTTATAAAGTTTGTTTACATCACGTGTTGAAGCCATCTTGTGACGTCATTCATTTGTTCGGTTTGTAGCTCCATCTAGTGTTAGCAATTTGTGGTAGTATTAGTGTTTGAAAGAATTTTAAGTTTTGTTTACTGTCCTCCGGCTAGCTATTATTTCAGTCGAACATGTCTCTTGATCAGGGTTGTGTAAACAGAAAGGAATCTTTTATCCAAAAATTACACTGATGAAAATTTGTTTTACACATTTATTGTCGAACACGTTAACTATCACATTTATACATTGATCTTAACACTCGCCAAACTGAAACTGTTATAACAACTTCTTACTGATAATTCTTTTAATCCACGTACTTCAATCTTTTGTATAATTAACTTTACCATACTTTAGATCTTTCATAATTCTGCTGCGCGTAACTTGTGAATCTATATCCGATGTATGACGAAATGACTGACTGAAGACGACGTGTAGTGTACACAGATTTTTGATGAACTGCGCACGATCTACCTCTGACCTACCCTATTTATACTCCTGCATCCAGATACGCCTAAATATTATAACTGAACTACTATTGGCTAATAAAAGCGCCAACATTAGCGTCTATCTTAATATCCAATGAAAATTATGAATACATATGCTTTAGGGAGAAAACATTCCAGAAGGTTCTAAACGGAAAAAACGCGCCAACATTACGTAACTTCCTCGTTTCCAATAATGATAAACAGCTCACCCCCCTCTCTGCATTATTGCGCGCTATTATTGACAGTTTCAGTAAGGCATTAAAAATTTACTTCTCAACAATAATTACAATCAATAAACATCTGAAATCAATGTCACATAAAAATGCATATTCATATTACAATCATTATTTACATTTAAGTAATTTGTGATACAAATTACTGCATCAAGCACTAAACAAACGTAGCAAGCTTTGCAAATACTTTTCCACAATGTACAAAGCTGTGTAACAAGTTAATTAGTTTAGAAGCATTATTAGTAGATGAATTTAAAGATATTTTGTGCTTCACAGAGCATTGGCTTAAAGAAATGAGATAAGTTCTGTAAATATACCCAAGTTTATTGTAGCTGCTAGGTATAGTAGATTAAATAAAGTGGTGGTGTATGTATCTTTGTCAAATCCAGCATAGGTTGTAAATCTATGACACTTTTGAAAGCGGTTATGGTTAAAGAGCACTTTGAAGCCTGTATGGTAGAAATTATACACCATTAAAAGTTGTTATAATGTGTCTTTATAAAAACTCTACCAGTGCAGTACATATATTAATCGAAAAGCTTGAGCATGTGTAAATCATTTGTAAAAAGGGGCAAGCATTGGTTATATTAGGAGATTTAAATCTAGATGTAAATAGTCAACATAGGGTAGCACTAACCACAATGTTAAAGTCAGTGTCTCCATTGGTGAAAGATCCCACCTGAGTTGGAAATGACTGCACGTCTGTCCTCGACCAATTATTCTGGACACGATGCACTGGGTTTTCAGTGTCAGTATGTTTGATATGGGATTCTCACACCAAAACACACAAATTTTAGAAATGTTTGATTTACCTACCACTAAAGAAACGAATACTTGGCACAAAATTGGGAGGAAAATAAAACAGGAGAATATATATTGCTTAAATCATTTCTTAGAAAAAGAATCTTAGGAAAGTGTCTAAACTGAGCTTGGTAAACAATGTTTTCTCTCCAAATTCTCAGATACCTTTAGTCATTATTTAGACATAACAGCACCTAGGAAAACAATCAAAGGGGGTATAAATCAAAAGATTGCTGGATTACAAAGGGCAAATGAATCTCTGGTAGGAGATTTAGATTCTTAGGCAAACTATTAAAACAAAGTATTGTCTCAGAGGATTTTAAAAATTACTTCAAAAGTTATAAACAAATCTATTACAAAACAATTCAGACAGCAAAAAGATTGAACAATGATATTTATATAGATCAAGCAGAGAACAAATCAAAGGTCTTGTGGCAACTCATAAGAAGGGAAGTTAGAAAAGGAAATAAAAGAAATTATGACTTTAAAACAAATCTGAACGGCAAAATGATAATGAATGTCAGGAGTAGTATCGCTAATATATTTAACAGTTACTATACAAGGTTAGCTGAGAATTTACTCCACAACAGTAAATTCAGACCAAAAAGAAATTCACTACATCAAAGTAAAACATCCAATACAATGTTTTTATTATCTGCATCACCAGATGAAATAAAACAAAATAAAAAAGCTTAGAAATAAAAGATCCTCAGGTTGTAATGAAATCTTGGACACACTGCTGAAGGGATGTTACACTCATCTCTTGCAGCCAATGTGTCACATTATCAATCTCTCATTTAGCACTGACCGGTTTCCAGATGAACTGAAATTAGCAATAGCCAAACCAGTTATAAAAAAAGGCACCAAGGAAGATATTAAGAACTACAGACTAGTATCACTAAACACAGTATTTAAAAATTAATAAAGTAATGCATAAAAGATTATTTAACTTATTTAAAAGGTATGACTTAATATCTGATACATAACATTTTTAACAGGGGAGGTCAACTACAACAGTAATAACTTGACTTTTTAAAGGAGGTGTATGAGGTAGTAGATAATAAAGAAATTGGCATAAATCCATAAATGTTGTTATTTATAGATTTATCCAAGGCATTCAATCTAATTGACCAACAAATTCTGCTGCAAAAGTTACAAAATAATAGAAATAAGGGGTACTGCATTACTCTGCAAATGAAGACAAATAGTGTAAATCCCTCATGCGGATCACACTACAGGAATAATAAACACTAAGTTTTCCAAAATTAAGGCAGTCAGATTTGGTGTGCCCCAAGGCTCAATTCTGGGACCAATCTGGAACGCATCTTTGGAAGATTTTGAACTTAAATACCAAGTTTGATGTTCGTCCAACTTTTTGTTTTTGAGTTATGGTGCACACACACTCACACACGCACACACGGATCTTTTTCTAAAAATGCTTTTTTTTTATATTCAGGGGGCCTCAGAACATGTATTTCCGGCGAAATGTCACTATCAAATTTGTGGGTGGAATGCAATACCTTTTCTACCTAATAGGTATGTGGTAGAGAAAGTAAAAATTGGGATCATTGCTCATATATGAGGTATTACTGCATGTGGAGACAAAGATACATGAATTTCAAACCAATTCACTTGTACACTCACATCACACCCGGAATGACAATCTGTCATTATGTCTCATTGCACTAGTTTAAACAAGGCTAGCTTCAAGTATAAAGGAATAATGCTTTACAACAAACTGCCAGAATCAGTTAAACCAAGGGTGGCGAAAACGCCCTCCTTCCGCAAGTCACCAAATATGCAACACGCACTGCATCATTCAGTAGCATGTGAAAATCAAACGCACGGTTGCAGAGAGGGAACGTGCACCTGCGAGTCAAAATAACTCATGAGTCAAAATAACCCGCGAGTCACGTTTTCACCACCTCTGAGTTAAACAATTACAAATTACACTTTTGAAGTCTTTTAAGCAAAAATTAAATAAATTCATGCACGAGCACTGTTTTTATATCATACAGGAATACCTGAGAACTGATAACTTAACTTTTACTCATCATTAAAACTTACCTCATGTGTATATATATATATATATATATATATATATATATATATATATATATATAGATGGAGGGATGGAATGGATGGATGGAGGGAGGGAGGGAGGGATGGATGGGATGGGATAGATGGTGATAGTTTGAAATTTATATCGTGTATATGTAAGCTGTAATTGAAATTGTTATGTGGAATTTGTGTTTGCGTGTGCATGCATGCTTTTTTTTGTGTGTGTAATGCTTATTTTGATGCAATCGGCTTTAGTGATATAAAGAAGTGGAAGATAACTTCTACAACGAAGTTGAAAATGAACTCCAAAAGGTAAATTTTGATTATGAAAAAGCAGCACCTGATAAAAATTGCAAAAAATTCTGTAATATACTTTTACAGGCGGCAAATAATATACCACGTGGAATAGTGCGAGAGCTATGCCATTCTGGTCCAAAGAATTAAAAGACAAATCACAGTACAATCAAGCAAGAAAGTTTGCTGAAAGAACAAAAGATCCTAAAGACGTAAGAAACTGTAGACTAAACTAGTGCAATTTAAAGGAAAATAATATCACAATCCAAGAAGTAAACATATCAGAAATTTCTAGAGAATTTGGATTGTAGAAAAGATAGCATGAAATTTCCAACTTTGTCTATGCTTAATAATAAAACAGGATCAAAAGGTAAACCACCATTTATATAATCTAAAAACCTATTTTTCAGGATATGGATATAACAAACAAATTTAATAAAGATTTCACAAAAAGTAAACCAGTTCCTAATAAATTAAAAAGAAAAGAAAATCAGATTAAATTATAAATCAAAGAACATGGAGGGCGTGTAAAGAAAGAAAGTATTTTTAACTTTCTGGCTTCAGTATGCAAGAATTAAAACAAGCTATAAAACCATTAAAATATAAAAAACAACCTGAACCAAATAAAATCTTAGGTGAACTTGAACATTTAGGACTATATTCAAAGAATATTTCTGAAAGAACACAAATTATGGAAAGAATGATTTCTATAAGATTAAATTGATTCCTAGAATCAAACAATTTATCATTATGTCAAGCAGAATTTAGGAGAAATTATTCAACAAATGAACAGTTTATCCTGCTTAGTCAAGAAACTAAAGGATTTAACAAAAATGCAAATACCTTGGCTGTATTTATAGATCTTAAATCAGCATATGATGTTTGGTGATGCTATCTTATAAAGAAACTCCAAAATTTTGGAATTACATCAAACATGTTTCAATGGATATCACAATTTATAACTCAAAGAGGTTGTGCAACATACTAGGTTCAACAAGCTCCTGGTTTAAACAGACAACTATTGGTCAACCCCAAAGTGCTGTACTAAGCACAATTGTATTTATATTTATTATATATATATATATATATATATATATATATATATATATATATATATACACACAGTAGACCTTCATTTAACCGAATTCTAAGGGACTGAAAAATAGCCAATTCAATTTAACGAAGTTTGAATTAATGAGGTTTTGCAAAAATAGTCCCGTATTTTCTGAAATGGTAAAATATGATTGTTGAGTTCACTTTCTCTCTTGTTATGCGTACCAATGAATGAGGGTGTTCCACTTTCATGACCTCTAAGAAAAAGTAAAAATAACTGCTGTATACAGTATACCCGGCATTTGTTTAATTGAGAGAGTATATTGTCAAATGCTAAAACAGTACTATTTGGAACAATATTGTATTCATTGAATTAGTGAGTAGTATAATACAACAAACAGTAATCTTAAGAAACACTTGGAGTCTGGGGCTGACAGTGATAGGAGAAGGTTGTGCAGAGCGAGAGCCGAATAATCGGTGGAGTGGAGGTGTAAACAGGACCGGCAGAAATGAACCAGCTAATGGAATCCGAGGAAAATTCAAGATGACTCAAGGAGGTTATGAAGAAGCAGAGAGAAGAGATGATACAGTAGATAATGGATTGCAAGAAAAAAAATCGAAGATATAGTGAAAAGATTCGAAGCAGGACAGAGAAGAAAGAACTGCATAACTTTCGGAGTGGCAGAAGAGTACAGAAACCTGGTAGAAGTAATTTACGGGATCATGGAAGAAGGACTAGGTATAAAAACGTTTGGTTGGGAGATAGAGGACATGTACAGAATCAGAAAAAGAGGAAGAAAGTCTAGACCCATTGTTATAAGAGTAACAACAATACAAAAAAAAGGGGAAATTTTAAGGAACACCAGGAGGTTAAGAGGCTCAAAAATCTTTGTAGAGCAGGACTATATGACAGAGGAACAAATTTTAAAAAAAGAACTAATTACCAGGATGAAAGAAGCAAGAGAAACTGGGAAAAAGGCATTTTTGAAAGGTTTAAAATTATTTGTGGAAGGAGAAGAACGGAGTAGAGTATACGGAGGAATGAACGAGAAAAAATGTGCGAACATCAGCAGAAGAATGGCCCAGGACACATACAAGCCAAAGAACCGAGAGAATAGCTGAGTTGGTAGTTTGGAGAAAGGAGCAGAAAACAGCTGATCAAATCACAAACTCGACAGACATGAGAAACAGTCATGAAAGGAGAACAGAAGAAAATAAGGAGAAAGAACCAGCAGCCTTGGAGGGGGAAGAGGAGCTAACATTGATAGCAGCGACAGGCGGGAAGAGAAGCAAAGGAGGAGAAGTGGGGAGAAACTGAGAGAACAGATGACTGAAGAAGCAGCAGCTAGGGAGGGGGAGGAGGAGGAGCTAACATTGGTTGCAGAGGCATGGCGAGAAGAGATGCAAAGAAGGAGAAGTGAGGAGAAACCAAGAGAAGATGATTAACAGTGCAGCAAGAAATGCGGATGCGGTGGAAGAAGTGTTACAAGTGAGAAGTGGGGAAGTAAATAAGAGTGAGAAGGGTTAGTGAAGCAGAAGAAATTGCAAGAAGGGGGAGAGGGTATAAAATAATAGATTTGAGAGAAGGGAGGGTAATGCTACAAGGGGAGGAAAGTGTCAAACCAGTACCAGGCATACTAGACTTAGAAAAGCAATGGAGAAATTTATGTATCAGGATAAAACAAAGAACAAATAGGGAAAGGGAGTAAATTGACACGCAATAAGAAAATAGGATTAAGACAGGGATGTAAACTGAGTTAAAAATTATTAACCTATTCATAGATGATATGTTAGAAGGGGTAAAAATAAGAAAATAGCATTGTCCAGTAATAAGAGATAAGGAGATTCCAGGTTCAGGTTCATTATACGCAGACGATTTTATGGTAGGCCCCATATCGATAATAGGGTTACAAAAGCAATAAATGAAATTCAAGAATGTGTGAAAAATGGGGAATTAAGGTAAATATAAATAAGTACTAAGTGATAAATGGAGGAAAGAAGAAAAATGGATCTAGGTGGTCAAGAATTGGAGGTAGTCAAAGAATATGACTATTTAGGAGTAAGGTTGAGTAATAGCAGGGAAATTAGAGATGTAGTAAGAAAATTGACCAAAAGTATAGAATGGTTACAAAGAATTAAATTTGGTTAGATGTAGGAAAATGAAGGAAGGTGAAATCTTAAAGATATAACTGACTCAATAAAAGGTTCTAAGAAACAAAATCAAGGACATGGGAGAATATTAAGGAAGGTAAAGAAAAGAGAAAAAAAAATGGTATGGAAAAGTAAGAGAAGCAAGGGCCGCTCAGTGAGCGAAAAGGCCAGGGAGCCAAGCAATCTGAGTGGCCCAAAAAGAAAACAAGCATTAAATTTTGGCATTTATAGCCTGATAATTGCATAAAAACAAGTTTAAACTGATTTACGTAAATTTTCTGTTTTTAATAATTAAATCTACAGATTGATAAATATGCTTTTTAATATAATGAATATGATAGAGAATATAAGCACATTATTAATGCTGCTCTTATTAATTTTATAAATAAAAAGATTTAAATGATTTGAATGATTCAAGTTGCTCTCGTCAACAAAAAGATCAGTGCAGCTATATTCATTGATCAAAACAAAAAAAAATTTGAAACTGTTAACCATGACATATTAATAGAAAGACTAGATGCAATTGGGGTTAAAGGAAAGCATTAGATTGGGTTGAAAGCTACAGAAAGGGTTGGAAACAGTATGTTAACTGTAATAATCACAAAAGTGAGATGTTAATAACAAAGCATGATGAACCTCAACAATCAGCCCTTGGGCCTTTACTATTCTTAATGTATGTAAGTATTGGGGAGCTTAATCTCAAAGTTGTATTGTTTGCGGATGACATTGCTGCATTCTACATAGGTGAGTATATCAAAAATATCTTGAACCTGATGCAACAAGATGTAAACTTCTTAAATGGGTAATAGAGATAAGCTAACAATAAACACAAAAAAAAATGAATATATAATATTTACAGCAGTCAGGAAGAAATATAAATTCTGAAATAGTGGAAAGACTTGAGAACATTAAGTAGTTAGGATTATTAATAGATAGTAAATTAAACCGGAAGGAGCATGTAAATCATATCAAGAAAAAAAAATCATTCCTGTTGTTGGTATCTTGTTTAGGCTAAGAAGGTTATTAAAAAGGGGACGGTTAAAAAGCATTTACTATGCACTTATAAATTCCCATTTCACCTATTTAAATTAGGTCTGGGGAACATGTAACAAAGGTTTAATAAATGAATTAGAAGTACTACAAAGGAGAGCAATACGCACATGAATGGAATAACATATGAAACCCCAAACAGAAAATTATATTTAGTCATGAAAATCCCAGCCGAAGTGCTGAATGAAACATGGACGAACAATTTTTATGTATAAAGTTATAATTAAAATCACTAAATTAAACTTGAACATTAAAATAAATACTGAAATCCATAACCATACTTCAAGACAAGAAAATAAAATTCAGTTATAATGCCAAATTCCAATAAATATGGCATTCATTCTGTATTTCACACAGCTTCCAAGCTTTACAATTCATTGTCAAAC
This sequence comes from Deroplatys truncata, assembly GCA_030765065.1. Taxonomy (NCBI): domain Eukaryota; kingdom Metazoa; phylum Arthropoda; class Insecta; order Mantodea; family Mantidae; genus Deroplatys; species Deroplatys truncata. The sequence goes on from CM060976.1 coordinate 107,952,958, forward strand.
GAAATAAAAACGTATCAAAGCTGCATATATTTATAAAAAAGAAATTAAAGCAATATTTGGGATATCCATCAAAGTAGGTGTTTAAATGTTTCAAAATTGTATTACTACAAATGATTCTTTAAACTTTATTTATATGTTAGTTACCACCAACCACCAAAAATTGTATATGTTCTGCAAGAGTTTCAGTTCCTTGAGGGCAAACTGTGAAATAATCAGCTGTCACTCTCTCTGTTCTCACTGTCACTGTTTTGTTTTTATCGAATTCAACTTCACTAGGAGTTCACTTGACTGTTACTTCACCAAGGTGAACTTCATGACATAGCCTCCTCTTCCAGACAGTCCAGGAGAGGAGAGTCAAGCACAAGACCTCAACAACCCGTCGCTCTGCAGTAGGCATTTATGCGTGTCACAACAGCTGTCACCAACTTGCTCGGAGAATTGCTCTTGATGTCGCATGGGAAACTCATCCACCAACTTGCTCTTTCTCTGACTGACCGACGCAACTCAACTCACATTCAACTGACACTGACGCTCTCACGAGAACACTGGCTTATATAGACAGTGAAATCTTCCACAGAACATTCTAAAACTATTTTGACACATGTTCTGGAAGAGTAGGAAGAAACTTTCAAAAGGTTCTGGTTATCTGCAGGTAGCACGCCCAGTGTTTACACGGCAAAAGGTACTTATGTTTGTTTATTCTGACTGGCTGGCACCAACCTCCCGATAACCTTGGGCCATAGCCACCATGTCACAAGATGTATTGCACTAATTAGTGTACTTGCAAAATCTGCAAAACTCAACTGGGGGCTTCATCATCAAGCCTGTAAAAACACTGTATAAAGGGGTACAGTTCCATTGCTACTTTATAGAGCACCAGTATGGCAAAAATGCATTCCAAAACACAAAAACATAGCCAAATACAATAGAATACAGAGGTTAATGAATATCAAGATTACCAAAGCCAACAGAACTGTCTCTTACGAAGCATCATGTGTAGTAGTTGCATTCACACCAATAGACATAGTAATACACAAACAAACAAAAAATGGAAATCTACAAGGCAATAAAACACGAGAGGGAAACACTTGTACAAGTCACGGGCACCATCCCCCGAAAAGAAAACTGGGAAACAGAATTCATCCAGCAGAAAGAGTACGCATTAAAGAGGTAAAAGAAAATAAGGAATATCCAATAGAAATATCTATGGATGAAAGGGGGATTTATAAAAGTTGGTGCTGCAGAGGTCATCATACAAAATAGAAATGTAATTCATAATTTGAAATTCAAACCATATACAACAAATGCTTTAATAACTAGACCAAACAATTAGCCATTCTGCAAACTCTTCATTCACACACTCTAAGAAAATTCAGAAAAAAGAATTGCCAAAAGAACAGCAATATGTACAACTGACAGCTGGATAAACCATAGATCTCTTGAAAAATAACCAGAACCAAAATCTAATAATATACAACTTTAAAACAAACAAAAGAAAAATTACAAATAGTTTGAGGCCAATAGATTAGCAGTTCACATAAAATAGGTGAAGACTCACATTGGGTCTATACAGAAATAAACTGGCAGACAAACCCAAGGAGGCAGCAAAACAAGACAATCTAGAAATTATATATGAGAAGATACAGAGAACAGAAATGGTTCACATAAAACTACAGAGCAAAGAAAACTGGCAACAGCAATGGAGTCTATCAACAAAAGAAGCAGTAACCAGGCAGTTGTTCTCAATTGTCGACATGTTAAAAACAAATATCAGACCCACAGATAGTGACAGGACATGGCAAAACAAGATATCTCCACCGCTTCAAGATATTTAAGTCGTCAATGTACCCCTGCAATGGTAGGAACCAGAGAGTGGATCACATCCTCCATGAGTGTCAAATGATATCAAGTGAAAGAGAGAAGCAGATTAATAGTGTTCAAAAATGTAAAGAATGGCCAGTGTTGTAAAATGTGTTAATGAAGAACTACAGGAACAGTTTTTATCAAACTTATAAATTCAATGGACTTTGAGAAACTGAACTACTTTAAAGATAAAAGACACATAGGTTAGGCTAAGTAATAAAATAATGATGACAGTAGTACTGATGGAAGTAGTGAAAATAGTTCTTACAAAATAGATTAGGAACTGAGAATAGGATGAGAAAATGACTCACTCTTTAATAATGAAATTATGAATAATAACAACAAACAGAATAATAACAAAACAATCAAACAGCAAAGCTTAAGCCATTATATGCAAAGTAAAGCTGTAATAGTCATTAAGTACTAAGAATCATTGTAAATTGCTTATAAAAGCTTGCCACCAAATAATAGAGGATGCTGATTATATCTTAAATTTAGAAAGAAAGAAAAGAAAAAAGAATATGATGTGTTACATTCACATGACTTTCTCTACCCTCTATATCTTATTATGGATATACATATTATTTCTACAAAAGTTTATTTTCCTATCTACTTCATTTTAATCCAGATAAACATTTCCGGAAATAGCTGCTTTGTGCATTTCATTATAGATACACGGGGAATAAGTGATAGTCAGATGTTTTAGAACTGGACATTATATGCTGGCCTTGAAACTTTTTCCATAACATTGCAAAAAAGAACTGAAAATTGACAGGATTTGAGAAGAATGGCTAAGTATTGAACGATTCAAACCATTAATAATGGATATCTCAGAAATGACTGATGCCACAGAAAAAAGTTATTTGAAATAAATTTTGTGTCTTAAAAAGATCTGCATTTTTGTGTAGTATGTTTTCGTGTACCGCTTAACGTTTAACAGTTATACAAGATTGTACAAAATTCCTTGCGAATGAAGAGGACTTCAGAGGCTATTTCCAGAAAATTTAAGATATACATTTTGTTTGTCATGTAAATATCTTTAATATACGCTATTTTAATCAAAATCATTACAGCCATTTTTTAGAAAATCAAAGATTTCGAAAAATCTTCCATGCAAAGGGTAATTTGGTATGCGGGGGGGATTTTATTGAAAATTTTCATGTCACATCTTTGGAAGATATTGAACTTAAATACCAATTTTGGGGTTTATCCGACTTTTCGTTTTTGAGATATGCTGTTCACACACACGCACGCACTCGCGCGTAGGCAGGCAGACACACAGAGGCACACACACACACACACCTTTTTCTAAAAAATCTGATGTGATACTTTCATGTGACTTTCTCTACCCTCTATTGTTTACCAGTGGGTGTACAAATTATTCATACTTAAGCTTATTTTTCTATCCACTATACTTTAAACCAAATAAACCTTTGGAGAAATAGCTGCATTAACATTTCATTATAGATACAAATGGAACAAGGACAGTCAAATGCTTATGAATCAGATGCTGTATGCTAGCCTTAAAATTCCATACAATTTCTATGCAATTGCGAGAAACAACTGCATGTAGACAGGACCTTAAGAGAATGACCAAGAAATGAGCAATTCAGACATTAATAGCAGATATCTCAGAAATGGATTATGTCACAAAAAAACTCATTGTAAATAAATTGTGTGTTTTAAAGAGATCTATATGTTTTGTGTATTATGTTTTCGTCTATAGCTTAACGTTTACCAATTATATAAGATTATACAAAATTCCTTCCGAATGAACAGGACTTCGTAGGCTATTCCCCAAAAATTCATGATATACATTTTATTTGTCATGTATATATTTTTTAATGTGTGGTATTTTAAACAAAATTGTTAGTAATTTTTTTTAGAAAATCAAAATTTTCAAAAAATGTTCCATGTAAAGGGTAGTTTGAAGTGGGGAGATGTTGTTGAAAATCGTGTCGCAACTTTGGAAGATATTGAACCTAAATACCAAATTTGGTATTATCTGGCATTTCGTTTTTGAGTTATCATGTTCACTGACACACAGACACGCACACAGACATGTTTCCAAAAATGCTTTATTTGGTTTAAATGGGCCTCAAAACATGTGTTTCTGGTAAAATCCCAGTATCGAATTTTTGGGTGGAATGCAATACTTCTCCCACTTACTATATGTAGTAGAGAAAGTAAAAATCATCATACACACACCAAAAATCTTCAAGGTTTTGTAAAAAATTGTTTTTATTTTTAAAAATGCATGTATGCGTGTCTTTTTAAGTGTAGAAACCTTCAATTATATTTCATTTTATGTGGCCATTTGCTTTGACTTTTTTTTTTTTTTTCAGACTATGCTGCCATGTAGCAAGCCTGGAGAACTATATGGCATCGACACAGAATCTTTTAATGCAGGGATTCCATATGCAGATTCCTTCAGCGTGAATAGTCATTACTGTCTTAAACGAATAGCAGACAATGAAACAAGGCTCAGCATTTATTCTCAAATAAAGTACAAGAAGTCAGTTTGGGGGCTTGTAAAAAGTAAGTATGAAATAAGGAGTAATGTATAAATAGGAAGCTATGCAAATGGTTCTTTAAATATTAAAGGCATTCATTGGAGAGAAGAGTAATGATTCCACATACAAACCTTGATTGTATAAGAATTATTTTCATCTTATGTTTCTGTTTAAATACTGAAATTAGTTGTGCTATAATATTAGAATATTGCATTAGCAAAAGGCAAAAAAGTGGACACACCACTTTTGGATGAATTTGTGTGTTGATAATTGTTCTTACACACTGGTCATATGTGAGCTAAAGTTCTATAGTTAAATAAGATTAAGAAATGTCAATGCCACAGACCTGCAGCTTTCTATGTTGATGCTTTACCCCTGGATTAACCATGACAAGATGCCCATATATGCATTCAACTTAATTCCATACATGTATCCTGGTAAACTTTCAAAGCAAACCCTGGGATATTGTACTTCAAAGGAGATGTGCAATGTTGAAACCACATTTAATTTCCAGGCTTTATAGTTAACAATAACTATGATTAATTTATATGCTTTTATGTGAAGCTTTCATGACCATTTTGGTAATCATGTTGTGGTGGTTAATATGAATGGTAACCTTTTGGTGCAATGTTAGGTTGCATGAGGAAGTAATAATAATAATAATAATAATAATAATAATAATAATAATAATAATAATAATAATAATGTTAAGAGTCATATGCTTATCGCAGTACCAAATGTTTAGTCCTGAATTCCAGTTAAGAATAGTAATGTCCAGGATTTTCTGTTAGTCCCTTAAGGAATATAAAAGCAGCTTTTCTAGATATAATTACAAAGCAGGCTGTACACAGAAAGCTTGTAAGCTTTTATCTTAGCATCTGTGAATCATAATAAATGAATACAATTGCAACATTGATACATAAAAGTTCTAGCAGGCAAATGATACAATATAATACTATTTTTGGCCAGTGTTGTCCTTCCTTAGGTAGAAGCAGTTCATTGTCTCCAAATGTGCAGTTCATCAGATCTGTCAGAAATGTTAATACATGACCACTTAATACATCTCTGTTAAGATATGCAAACACTGCATGCAAGTCACATAGAATACTTATAAGGGTTGGTAGATGTTATTCACTAATCCTAATGCTCATCCTGTTCAGAGCTGGTCTAGATTTTCAAATACACTTCTGAAACCGATGGGAAATTAATCTTTTATTAACATTGAGCCATGCACCATTAAGAGCATAAGAAATAAATAGCAGGTATGGTCTGCTGCCACCATTCTTGTATGGTTTATTCTTATGCTCTATGGTGAAAACAAGATACTTAGCTTGAGGAATGGATTTACACAATCTAAAATGTTGCATTTTAGTGTAGATGTTTTTACTGACTGCAAATGCTAAAAATCACAGTCAAGCAATAATTGAAAATCAAATTCCCATAATAAATAAGTTCGTTTTCTGATATATATATATATATATATATATATATATATATATATATAATTAGCTGAATACAATTATTGTTTTGCTAGGCAGTTAACATTCCCTTTTGGAAATCAGTATAGTAATATGCATTCAACATAATTTTTTTAGAAAGAAAAATCGTATCCAGTAGATACTTCTGCCAAAATCCTAAAAAATCCTACTGCTATAACCAAGAATGGCCAGTATCATCCTCCGTGGCCTAGGGATACCATGCTAGCCTGTATTTACCGAGGTTGCAGGTTCAAGCCCAGCTGAAGGCGATGAATTTTTGGGGGCATAAAAATCCTTAGCATGGCTTCCTTTGAAAGGGAAGTAAAGTTGGTGAACCTGTGTTGTAGATTTAAGGCACATAAAAAAACTCAAGCCTGACAAAGAGACCTCTGAGCAAAATTTCTGGTCTTTCACATCCAATATAGAATAGGATGCTAAGAGCCATAGTAGTTAAAGAGTGTCCATAAGTAAAATTCAGTTCAGTTTTAAAAATGGCCAAATAAGGTATTTAAAAGTTAGTGACCATGGTCAATGCTGCTGTCACACCACTATTGTGTGACAATGAAATGTATAAGTAAAGTCTGCTTCATAATGAATACAGAAAGCAAGAAGATGCAGCTTTGATTCACAGTACACCAAGATGCAAATGGAAACTAGTATACCTATTGATAGCATTATGGAAAGTTGATTTTGCACATCAGGAAGTTACCGTAGAACTGACCAGTGATATATTTTCACCTTTTCTCAATTCAGCAATATATGATACGGTAATTTGTATCACAAATTACTCAGATGTAATTAATGATAGTAATATGAATATGTATTTTTATGTGACATTGATTTCAGATGTTTATTAATTGTAATTATTATTGGTAAATAATAATATACGGCTTTACTGAAACTGTCAACAATAACGCAATAATGCAGCAATGGGGTGAGTTGTTTATCATTACCGGGAACAAGGAAGTTACGTAATGTTTCGCGCGTTTTTTCCGTTGAGAAGCTTCTAGAACATTTCCTAAAGTAATATGTATTCGTGGTTTTCATTGGATATTAAAATAGACGCTAATGTTGGCGCGTTTTATTAGCCAATAGCAGTTCATTTATAATCTTTAGGCATGTCGAGGAGTGGGAGTATATAAGCCAGGTCCGAGGTAGAGCGCCTCCCAGTTCAACAGAATTCTCAGTACTATACACGTCGGTCTCTCAGTTCATTCATTTCGTCAAGTTACACGCAGCAGAATTACGAGAGTTATTATAAAGTATTATACAGTTAAAAAAATTACATAAAGTTAAAGTATGCGAGTTAAAAGTGATAAATAAGAAGTTATTACAAACAGTTTCAGTTTGGCGAGTATCCAGATCAATTTGTAAAAGTATTTGTGAACGTGTTCGGCAATAAAAGTTATAAAAACAATTTCTTCATCAGTATCATTTCTGAATAAAAGATTCCTTTCCGATTCACACCCTGCAAGAGTTAAATGTCTACCTAAATAGCTAGCCGGAGAACATTTAAAGTGAATTATTTCAAAACTGATACAAATTGCTACGCCAGAGGGAGCTACGAACCAGACAAACGAATGACGTCACAAGATGGCAACGCGTGCAGTAAAGCAGCACAACATATGATCTACCAGTTCTAATAACTTACGCTATAAATATTACGTAAGAAACATTTCCGTCGCATAATTGGCTTCCAAACGAGGGGCTACAATTAATGTTAAACATATTGCAACATTAATACTACTTCATATAATGTGGGTAAATTAACTTGAAAATGTGATGCAATATACAAAGGTGGTTTGTAACTTTTTTTACAAAAGGTTTAATAGGTACCATTACAAACAAATGCACAAATGAAGTGACATCTTTGTCTATTTTTCTACATAGTCACCAATTTTCTCAACACATATCTCCCATCATGATACTAGTTTCATAATACCCTGTTCATAGAAGTCCGTTCGGTCGGAGTATAATCATCTGCAGACTGCTGTTTTCACTTCTGCATCTGACACAAAACGTTGACCGGCCAGAAATTTCTGCATGGAACCAAACAAATGAAGATCCAACAGTGCCAGGTCTGGAGCACCTCTCAATCAAATTTGTTGATTTTCTCATGAACAGCAGCAATATGGGGGCGAGCATTGTCATGAAGTTTGACATCATCAGCATTAATATTATGGTATTTGTCACAAAGGGCACGATGCAACTTTACCAAAGTTTTAATTTAGGCTGCAGCATTCACATTGGTCCTGTGTTCAGCAAATTCTGCCAATAAAACACCCTTTATATCCCAGAATACTGTCACAAGCACTTTATGAGCAGATGGAGTCACTTTGAATTTTTTACCAGGAGGCAGCATATTTCCACTCCATAGAGCCCTGCTTTATTTCAGGCGTGTAGTAATACACCCACGACTCATCGCCAGTGACATTTCCCTTCAGAAAGTCATGCCCTTCTGCAGCGTAACACAATAAGTTATTCAAGCTTGTTATCATTTGCTGGCCCTTGCGGTCGTCTGTCAGGTTCTTAGGCACCCAGCAAGCACTAACTTAACAAAACTTCAATGTGTCATGCACAATATCGTACATCGCACCATATGAAATGTTGAATTGCTGAGATACGGTTTGCATGTGGATTCGCCGGTCATTCAGAATTGCCGCCTCAATGGCTGTGACATTCTGCGGGATTGCAGCTGTTACCAGCCATCTGGAATGTTATCACGGCTGTCTTTGAAGAATGCACACCACCTGGAGACATTGCTATGGTCCATACAGTCGTCCCCATACACGTCATGCATGTCCCTGTGAATTTCACCCGGGTTATGTCCTTTAGCCCACAAAAATTGCACTACACCTCGCTGCTCTTCACAAGTGGACAACAATAACAGCGTGTCATCTTTGTTACATAGTTCACGCTTCTCTTGCTAGAACTACACATGGGAACAAAATAGCATCTGTAGTGAAAGCTTCAAACTATATCTTGGTGAAATTGCTGATGAATACTTTGGGTTCCATGGACGAAGTGTAGTTTTTGCATGATACAAGGTTACAGTAAAATCATTAGATAGTTGGTATTAGTTGTTAAATGTATACTCTTGCTAGCATTTTACAGTATTGTTTTTTATTAGCATTATGTTATGCAGCAGTTTCATAATCCTATAGGTTAGGTATACATGTGCCTTTACTAAGCTGTACTTGTAAAGTCCTGTTAGCATTTAAAAAGTCTAGCAACAAAGACATGCAGCGTGCCAAAATGTCAATTCTAAAGTTAAAGAGAATCAAATCATAATAAGTATAATTATGCTTTTATTGCTCCCTCTTGTTTATTAAAACTTACACCAAAATTATTCCAAACCATGATGAATAGAAGCAACTAAGTTAATGGTATTTTAAAATTTGGTTACTGCTGTTAACTTTGTGCTTTGAAACAAATGAAAACACATAATCTCTCTTTTGAGCTTAACATGGTGAAGCCTAATACTATAAAGTTAAAAGCAAATACCAGAATCTTCTGTTTGGAACTAGTTATATGATAGAGCTGCAGATGTGTACTAAATTTATGTTGCTGTATAGAAAGTTTATTTGTATTTCTGAACCCTCTGTAACTTTGCAGGTTTTATAGAAAAAAATACATGGTCAGGTTTGGAAGATTTTTACACATCGCTCCAGAAAGCTTTATTAGAAGAAGGTACTCAGATACCAATAACCAAAAAGAAAACTAGGCGGCGGAGGAGGACGGTTCTTGGACCATGTTTGGATGAAGAGCCAATGCGAAGACCAGCTCCTCGTGAGTGTGAGTTTGGGTTAATTTCTGCTTATTGTAAATTGCAGCATGCCAAATGTAAATTTAGTAGATGAAATACTATTTCTTGCAGGCTTCTAGACTGTGGTCTGGAAGTAGGCATTGCACCTGACATTAACCTAATTCTCCATTGAGTATCCTTGGAGGACTCATCTCTTTGTAATAAGATCTCTCTTAGATGAATCCTCTTGAGGATGCTTAATGCAGAATTGGGTGAAACATCAGATACATTTTGAATTAGGAATGAGTCACACTATTTTTACACAAATCCTTCACTTACTAATTAATAAAACTGGAACGTTTCTAAGGTCCTTCGTACTCATCATCAGCATTTGGTAACGGAAGCATGTTCCTGCTTCCTTCCTCTTCCTCCTCTCCTGGCTGGATTGGATCCTACTACCATCTACTGGTGGAGTGACTATGCTCTAACAACTTATTCATTGGCAGGATTTCAAAATTTACAATAAATCAGATACATTGCCTACTTCTAGACCACAGCCTATAACTCGGAAGAAACAGCATTTCATTTGGATGCTGGCCATGAAATCCTCCGTACATATGTAAATTCAACAGGTTTTAAGTTAAATTATGAAGCCTAATCATACATAAATCATTTAGAAACGTCGAGTCAGAGTTGAAACAATACTTACAAGCTTTTAGTCTTGTCTGGTTTCAAGAGCTGTTGCTCCCATCCTCGGAGGTGGCCGACTGGTTCCTTGTGGTGTTTTCTGGTGTGTGTTTGTATGTGGTGACATCTGGTGGTGGAGTGATGAATTTCCATAGTAGATTTAGTGGTGGCAATTCAAAATTCATTACACAGTGTGATTAATAACTTTTCCCAAGTATCTAACTCTGCTGCATATTTTGCTGGTTTTAGGAGTGTAATATTGTGATATGTTTTCTAAATTTCTTTTTGTTTTACCTATGTAGATTTGGTTACATTCTGGGCAATTAATTTGATAGATTCCTGCTTTTTTGTCCTTTGATTTGTTGTAGAGTAATTTCTCTAGACTGAATCTGTTTTGTGGAGCTAGACAGATGTGCTTTTTAAAGATGTTATGGAGTTTGTAATGAGTCCTAGGGTGAAAATCATTTTGTTTTTTGTTGGGTGAGCTTTGTGGTGTCCTTAATGTGTTTCTGTTTTTTGAGATGTGCTATTTTTTAGTTAATTTGTTTGATGAAGCCATTGTTTATAGCTGTATTAACTGTGCTTTTATTCTGTTTCTGTTAATGGTGTATAAACCAATCTATGAGTCAAACTGTTTGGACTGCATGTATTTGGGGATTGGGTTGAATCTAGTGTTTTTTATGTAGTTTTCAGAATGTGTAGGCTTCCTATAGATACCAAAATTGATCTTGTTCTGGTTTCTAATTCCTTTTTTTTCCCCCCTAAATAATTTCAAATTCACATCACTGTTACTAGCTTATCATATATTATAGAAATAAATAAATTACTTTATTTTGGTCAGTTTTTGAGCCAAAATAACATTAAACAAATATGGTAATAGTCTGTGTAGTTCCCCATAGCAGATTTACAGTTTTACAAACAGCTAGATTGTTTTACAAGAAGGTAAATGAATGTATCTGCGAACCATCTGTGGATGAAACCCTCTACCATAGCATCATCGTCAATAAGTTGACCTCTCAGTCTTTTCTAATAAATCAAGGACGCTATTGGAGTATTACTCTCAGCTTGAAATAATGTGAAATTAATTGAGGTTGGCATTAATTGAAACTATAAGATAAGCATTTTCAGAAAACATGTGATACACATGCCAGAAGACATATAAAAGCATTAATAACATATAACCTAAGAGAATACAAATGGTTTGAGAACTTATGATAAAATGGTTGGTAAAAGACATTAAAAGAACTGGAATTGGCTTAAAGACTCAAACCATGAAACTGATAATAAATTTTAGTTTACAATGTTTCAGTAAGCTGCTTACTGATATTTGCACTCATCATTATTTATAACACCTGTGTGATAATATTACCCTCAATCCTAATTTCATTGTTTTAAACAAATGAAACAGTTATTAATTTTGCATGTAATTGTCATTAATTTAAGAAATGAAAGCATGAGTACATTTATTGTTAATATATGTTGCATACTTTAATTCAGTAGTGGCTGCCAGTGGAGGACTCTAGGGTGATGCCCTCTCCATAAATAAACTTCCTGGAAATAAAAAATAAACACTGGAAAGGAAGGATAACATCAGATGTCATTGCAGTATGAATTCCTGTGCTCTTTGATTTAGCATATAGATTTTGTTTTGTTTGAAATGTCTTATAGAGCAAGTAGCACAAATGTTTTCATTACGGAGTGTATTTTGGACTACATCAAGTCTGTCTGGGAAGTGTCGCATTTGTGAATACTGATTGAGGTAAGATATACAGAAGGGAATGCTTCAATTTGTGCGAGGGGTGCTGAGAGGTAATAGTAACTTGGCAGAGTCCAAAGTGCTTTCTCCATGCAGTCTTTTCCATGTGGAGTCATTTAATTTCACAGCCACCACCATATGAAAAAAAATATTCAGTCATGTCTGAAATATAATTCTGCTATATAAATTGATTTAAAGTCTAATCACATTTTTAAGTTATATTGCGATTCAAAGTATAGTATTGTGGAGTTAAAGCGATTCAGAGTAGAAAATAAATAATCCCCCTTGCACTACAATCTATGTTGGTCACTTTTGTTTGCGAGTCACATAATCACAGTGCATGCGCTCAAACACAGTGCTGCGATTCACACTGTTCACACATGTACATGTTGTGTACAGGGTTCAAAAGCATGTGTTGTATAAAATACCAAACTTAACCAGTAAATTCAGTGCAAGTGAGAGACTGTTAAAAATCTGTTAAGTGTGCATTTGAAGATAATAAGTTAAAGAGTTGTAATGAACAGTAAATAGCAACGCATCATTTGCACGATTCCTATAACCACATCAGAGAGTGAAAGGTGTTTTCCAATTCTCAAGAGGATAAATATCTTTGTTAATGCTTTAGCCATATCTTATGTTGAGAAGATTTCAACCATTTTGCTGAACAAAAGGAGATGAAAATGGATTTCATCTACAAGAATAAGTTAGTTTAGTTATAGTCAAATATTTTTTTGAGAGGCATGTAGATACATAATAATTTCCTACAGTTCATTTTATACTCTTGAACTTTTTCCAATGCGTGTTATTGATTGCTTGGTATCATCACATACACGTTTAGACACAAGGTAAGGTTGGGCAACAGGCAAAAATAAACTCTATGTGTTTCCGCTTAAGAAATTATCTTCTTACTCTGACATCTGAATAAATACTATTACTTAACTACCCATCTTTACTGTACCTACAACCTACCATAATTGTAGCCAACACCTACACCATAATTGGGCCAATCCTTGGGGTAGTTAGTTCCAGAGGATGCTTACAACAGGGGGGCAATAGTCTCAGATGGCAGTGTGTGTCAGTATTGGCATTAGGAAGAGTACATGACGAAGGGTGGTGAGTGAGCTAGGGCGATGAGGCATCAAATTATTACTTGGGGGTTGTATAAAAACCAACAAATATATTTGTAATTAATATACATGGTATGTAGGGTAGTAGTGGATGAGCAGGAACTTACACCTAGTACATCTTACCTGTAGCCCTCCAGTGTGTGTCTTGAGTTTCACAAAATAGATTTAACTTAGTTATGTTGGGGGCATTGCACACCCGGGGGAATGTAGCTCTGCTGTATCCCAAGTCGGCTGAGAGTGAGTGGGAGTGTGACTTAATTTCGAGGCCATTAAATACTTTTCAGCAAGCTGACAGCGCGACCCCATGCTCTACTATACCAAGTTTCCTAGATTTCACCATCTTACAACACACTACCAACTCTTAATTCAATCCTCAGTTTGAGCTTCCCCTATAGCTCACTACAATATAACAATGAATAATTTGAAAACAGCTTATGCTACAGAAAAAATTACTTGGCATAAATTATAATTTGAGCAGTTCTATATTTTTCATGTAGTAAATGTTTATCTGTTATGGTTTATGAGTTGTACAAGATCCTTCCTTTACAGGCTAAAATTGAATATTTATTAATCATGCATATATCTTAATATTATTTTAATCAAAATAATGCCATTTTTTGAAAAGAAATTCTCCATTTAAAGGGTATTTTGGATGAGATATTTTCTTAAATATCTTTGTCGCATCCCTGGAAGAAAGAAAAGAAAAATGCACCCAAACACACACACAAAATATTTGAGTAGAACATAATTCCCCTACCTATCTCAGGTAAGTGGCAGAGAAAGTAGAAGTATGATTATGATGCAATGGACTGTCTGTCTTTTACTCAGGCTTATACTGACAGCCATGCCAAGGATTCTAGATGGAGTCAACTATCCAGAGCATCTTCATTTCAATGCCTCAAGTCTATTCCCCAACTTGCCTGACTACTAGAAAGAAAGTCTTTTTTTTTTTTTTTTTTTTTTTTTTAACTTTCTCTATTGCTTACGTATTTTAAGTATGCAAAGTATTGTATTCCACAAACAAGATATCATTGGAAATTCACGTTATGAGGCTCCCTGAATCCAAAAAAAATCATTTTTGGATATGTGTGTGTGTACGTGCTCCCAAACCTCCCTTTGCATGGAAAAAGTTTTGGTTTTTATTTTCTCAAAATGGCTAACAATTGTTAAAATATATCTTTAAGATATATTAACGACAAATGAAATGTATTTTTAAATTTTTTGGGAGTGGCCTGTGAAGTCTTCATCATCTTTGTATAATTGGGAAACCAGAAGAAAGACACAAAATCTTATTACACAAAAAATGTAATTCCATTAAAGCTTACAGTTTATGTCAAATAAAACTTTTCGTGGCATTAACTATTTTTGAGTTGTTCTTTGTTATTGGTTAGAATTTGCATATACTTTCGCCTTTTTCAAGTGATGAATCATTATAAGTAATAATGTAGAAGCGGTTGATAGTGAAGTATTTCAAATGAAAAAAGTGAAGAGTGTAAATGAGTTTTCCTACTCCTCGTTCATTTTCATGATAAATCATTATTTGTTTTTTTTCTCTCATGGTCATCCAAAGGGGAATGGAATTTGAAAGCTGTCATATAGTGACCCACTTTTTAACCCTAGAGAGGTGGCGCGGGGTATTTTCTGACCCCAGTCAGTTTTATTTGCAAGTTATATATAATGATTTCGGATACCTGAACCCTGCCTTTCCCTTACCTTTCGCTACATTCCTTGGCTTTTGTTTGAGGTCATTAGCATTGGATTGCAGGCCATACATTCCTAGAATATAGGCTCTTTGTGTTCTTCGGCTGAAAGGAGGGCAGAAAATACCCCACGCCACCTCTCCCATTGCCTGTTATGTGTCTTGTCTGCATATTGTTTCTGTAGTTACAGTGTGTTTTCAGCTGAATCTTAGAGAAGTTGTGGTTATAATATACATATACATATTTTTTAGTCTTAAACGTAGTGCTGTTTTTATATGTCAATATAAATTACGATGAACATCAGGAAAGGTTATTAGCCCTAATAAGGGAAGTGGAAGAAGAGGAAGCATTAGGTGGTGAATGCAGTGAAACCGAAGATGAACTTGAAATACTGAGTTCAAATAGTGAAAGTGAGCAAAGTGCAGAAGAGGAAGAACATATGAGTGATGACATTCCACTATCACAAAGAATGTGCAATATTTATGGAAAGGATCGAGTTACGGCATGGAAAATGGTTCAGCCTCCTCAAAATTCACGTACTCGCTCCCACAACATAGTGACTCACTTACCAGGTGTAAAATCTGCAGCTAAAAATGCAAAACCTCCTATAGAGGCCTGGAAGATTTCTACAACCAACAGTTATTTTAATAATCATTTATTACTCGGTATATGTAAGCAATAATTAAACAAAAGTATTAATTCGGCCCATTTACAACAATCGTTTTATTCCTGGGGTCGCAAATGACCCCGCGCCACCACTAATGTAAGACGTACATGTGCCACCTCTCTAGAGTTAAAAATCTGACTGTTGCTAGCGTGTTGTATCCTCCTCATACCTACAATGAAATGTATAAAAGTTTAATGAAAGTTTATTTCCATCAACAAGAAGTAGACAGAAGAATAAACTTTTGTAAGAATAGTTTGTAGAAAAGTGAGTTGAGTATGTCATGTGAATGCAACACATCAGATGTATATGTTATATCATTGAACCTCATAATTAGCTCTTAACTTACTCAATTAACTGATTAAGATAGCAGCGTGAAATTGTGTTTGAACACGCTGTTAAGTAGCCTGATGTAACCAGTGTATTATTAATAAAGCATGTAAATGAAATAGGGTGAATTTCCTTTGAATATTGAAATGCAGTATATGGCTTTCCATATAATTTGTGTTAATATTGCTATAAATCTATTAATGCTAGAATTCCCAATGGCGATAAATTTATCACTTCTGATTTTCAAATGCTCATATTATAGCCATTTTTGGAAGTATGTTTCTATAGTCTTGTGACTATTATGATGTTTAGCTATTCAGTATTTGTTTTTCATTTCGGACATAACTTTTTAAAATGATAGCAAATGTAACATTGGTTCCCGGAGGCGTTAATTGACTGCTTCCTTACCTGTGTTTCTTATGACATGTATTGCATAGTTAGAACTGACACACAAGGCATCCCTTTTCAATTGTGGCCTTTCTGGAAGCTCTTAGGAATATATCTCCAATGCAATTTGAAGTGGACAAATTTGATTGACAGTATGTTTACGAAAGTAAAAGTTCTGGTAATGATGTGATCTACTTTCTCAGAATAGTGTTAGCGATAATGATTTACTGGAGGTCACTCTGGATCACACACCTGATGGAGCTAGTAAGTGAGAAGCTCAATTAATTATGCAATAGTATATATAAAACAAGACATTGTGGGTTCTTTTTTTCTTCATACTCATACTGAACAAATATTTCTCATATACGCAGGTGAAGCAACTACGCCGAGTGTTTAGAGGTTATTTTGTTATCTGAGGTGCATGTGGAGGCCATTTACATTGGGAAGCCAATGTTTGAGGCAGGATGGTAGAGCTGTGGTGGGGCAGAGCACCTTGTTGATGTGGAATGCCCCACGCAGGATGTCAATTGGTAATAATGGTGAGGGGCAAAGTCCCCCAATGAAGATCAGTTGGGGCGAAGCCCACCACTGAAATACAGTTCACGGTACTCCATTTTTTTTCGATTTTCCCACTTGTTCAACCATTTTCAGGCTAGCATGCATGAAACTCATCTCAAGGAGTATAGCAAGCTTGGAGAGGATTTGGAATGGTTTGGTTAGGAAAGCTCTGAATGCACAACATTCTTTTTGGTAGTTCTCCAGAAATTTATAACTTTCAGTAAATCAAATTAAACTTTCCAGTAATTCACTATACACAAGATTTAAAGATATGTTCGATAAATATATTAGTCACATAATAAATAATTTTCTTAAGAATATCTATATATGTGTCTGTCCTTTTGTATTCCAGTCTATAAGTCATCAAAATGGCTTAGCTTCAGTTTCTTGTGAGCTATTTGCTTTCGCAAGCTTGCCTCTGATTGGTCGTTGGCCCTCTAAGCACTAATTGCTTATTAGTGGGAACCAAGTACCATCAAGGTGCTTGGTTTAAAGACTGGTTTGCCTTCTAATAAGCTTGGGTATCAACACTTTAATATTTACATTGTAAAATAGTTAAATTAAAAAAATAAATATGAAATAAGAAATCAAGATAGGAAACATTACCCTTAATAAATGAGAATTACTATTTTAAAGTTCATTTAAGAAGTATATTAGATTAGTAAGAAATATGATTGTCTTCCACTTTTTTTTTTTTTAAATAATTCAAGCATTGTAATTTTGGCTTCAACTCCCATGGAAGGGGGAGAGGAAGAGGTAAGAAAATATTGTAATCACTAAAGTTGTTAGATATGTATTTTTTGTATAACACAGATATATTTTGTACCCCATAAATTTCAGGTAGTACAGCACACAGCGCTGAAAGAAGACCAGTCCTTGGTGGCCAAAAGTATGGCCCCGATGGCACACAATTAACACACATTGCACCAACAAATTGTGCAGGTAGGATAGGCCAGCCAATAAAATGTTATTCGTGAAGCTGCTGGCCCTACAGGGAATGCAAATCTCCGTGTTCTAGAAGAATCTCCAGTCAACACATTTCAATTATCCATGAGTGAATCTATTTTGTGACTGACAAAGAAATGCACTGAAACAGAGGCATGTATTTGCTCAATGATAATTCCCCTGGACTTTGGACTTGGAAGCGTTAGAAGCATTCATAGATTTAATGTACACTCAAGGAGCATATGGTGAAAGATCTCTGTCATTGTGAGATTTGTAGAATTGTGAATGGCAGCCTCCCTTTTTCTTTCAAACAATAGCAAAAAAATCATGTGGTTTCTTCAGTTTGATATCAGAGCTATGCATCAGCAGCACAAAGAAACAGACATGTTTTGTTTGACCTCTCATATCTGGACCAAATTCATTGACAATTGCATTGCATGCTACAGACCATCTGAATTCTTGACTATGGATGAACAGTTGTTTCCATTGAAATGTCAATGCCCTTTTACTCAGTACATGAGTAACAAGCCCAATTAGAGCAGCATGAAATACTGGTTGCTTACCAGTGTTAAAGTGAGCTACATTCTAAATGGATTTCCGTACCTGGGAAAGGATGAAACTAGATCTGCAATTACCATTCTGGGAGAGCATGTTACTCTTTGTTTGTGGAACCCTTTTTAGGAAAGGGATAAAATATCACAATTGATAATTTCTTCACATCTATCAAAGTGACAAGAGAACTACAAAAGAGAAGCACAAGCATTGTTGACATCTTGAATAGAGCTGGACAGGAAGTACCTTCCCTCTGTGAAAAAGGACCAAGATATAATTCATTCATGTTATTTGCAAATCAAGTGGTATTACTCTTACATCTTAACAAGGTAAGGTCAAGAAAAACGTGATTATTCTTAGACTACGCATTCCAGTGTGGCTATAGATGAATCTTCTATTAAAACCCCTGAAACAGTCAGCTTTTACAATGACACCAAATGTGGTGTAGATGTTATAAATCAGAGACTGGAATACAGTCACAACAAGGCGCTGGCCCATTCATGTGTTGTATAACATTCTAGGCCTTGCAATGATCAACAGTCATACCTGATATAAACTGATAACTGGCTATACAATGTCTAGACCATCTTTCATAATGAAAGCTTTCGAAGAATTGGCCATACAGGAATTCAAGCCCATATTGACTACTCTCACCATCATTCATGGCTGATGATAGGGATGAAGGAACATCTAAGGCCATAAAATACAAGAAATGTCAAATAGGGTTATGCAAAATATATAGAATGTGTTTCTTGTATAAGCAAAAGCATCTGCAAGAAGTGTCATTCTAATATTTCTGAAAATGTTTCAGTGTAACAGAACAGCTTTTTGTATAGATATAACCTGTATTTTTATAACTTATGTCTTTTTTGTACAAGTAATTTGTTTTTACATAGCATAGAAAAAAAAATTGAGTTTTATTTATGGACGCTCTTTAACTGATATGGTGCTTAGCGTCCCATTTTATGTTGGGCGTTAAAGACTGGAAATTTTGCTCAGAGGCTTCTTTATTCAGGCTTGAGGTTCTTTTACGTGCCATAAATCTATGACACGGTACCACTGGCTTTACTTCCCCTCCTAAGGAAGCCGTGCTAAGGATTTTTATGCCCAAAAAAATCCATTGCCCTCCGCCAGGTTTGAACCTGCGATCTCAGGAACTAGAGACTAGCATCCGTAGCATAGAGCAAACCCAACTTGAATATAAAACATTTCTTCTTTTCAAGAAAGCATGTTTGTATACTTAAAATAAAAAATAAATAACCCCTTGTTTCGTATATATATTGTAATGAAAAGAAGCTAGAAACAGTGATGTGTATTGAATTTATTTAAAGGTGAGTCAGAATTGTTACACTAACATCACTTAAGTGAGTAAACTTAAGTGATGTTAGTGTAACAATTCCGACTCACCTTTAAATAAACCCCTTGTTTACTTAGAACCTATTGCCTGAGTTGAACTATAAAAGATGAACAAAGGAATGGATAACAAAAGTAGTGAATACATAATTGAATTACCAACAAATTATATGAATAGACAAAGGAGCTTAGCAACATAAAAGGTTAAGCATAGCAAGACATGAGCAAAAAACGCAAAATATCAGAAACCAGAAGCTCGACTTCAGCTGGATTTGAATGTGGTTCCCAGCTCAGAAGTCATATTTTTTCCTCTATCTCACTATAGTTGTGTGGTAAGTGATAAGTAAGAAATTTCAACATACTGAGTCAAAAGAGCAGTTAAGTATGTGATACTGAGCAGAAACCAAGTATGTATAAACTTCAAAAGTTAAATGCAAAATAGATTCGAACCTGGCTTGTAGTTTAAAAGTAAAGTCATCCTCTTTGTTAGATCACAATGTACTAGAAGGCAATAAGTAAGAAATTCCATAGTTTTTGGTGACAAAAATGATTAAAAATGCACAAGAAAGTAGTGGTGGTCAATTGACCGCTAATAGGTATTTTAAGTAGTGCTTAAAACTCGGGCATTGTAGCGTTAACCTAGGTTAAAACAACTTAAAACGTCATGGCATTCAGTTTAGTTATATATGCTTCTCTATGTGTATAATAGTTCATAGCATTTACAGACATAATAGTGCTTGGATTACATATTACCTTCTTACATACATTTTATATGAACATGTATCCAGATATTGACACCAAATAATGGGGACCTAGAAGGAAAATGATTTCATTGGCAACTCTTAAGCATTAACTCCCCCC
This sequence comes from Deroplatys truncata, assembly GCA_030765065.1. Classification (NCBI taxonomy): domain Eukaryota; kingdom Metazoa; phylum Arthropoda; class Insecta; order Mantodea; family Mantidae; genus Deroplatys; species Deroplatys truncata. The sequence goes on from CM060976.1 coordinate 107,973,477, forward strand.
CACACACAGCCATATTTTACATGCTACCTACATCACTTTTACTAGTGGAATATTATTATTATTATTATTATTATTATTATTATTATTATTATTATTATTATTATTATTATTATTATTAATTTTTCTTTTCAGGGAGTCCAATCATTGAAGAGCGTAGTATAGCCGACACACTTAGTTGGGTTGTACTGGGAATTCTTCTATTTTTAGTGTTCCTTAATGCAATATTGTATTATAAGCTATGGATGTTAGAAGAGTGGGCGCAGGATTCAAGTCAGAGTTTTACTGTAATGGATCTCCAGGTTCTTAGGTAAGCATATTAATGTTCTCATTTTGAAATAGCATAGCTTTTTCCCCCCACACCCTTTTTTATAATGTATTTGTTTTGGCTCTAATCTGATCTGGTGCTTATCATGCTTGCATATTTTCTAAGCAAGAAGAGAAATGTAATAGCAGCCACAGCAAAGACCTCCCACTACAGTCAAGTGATTTTGGCTGTCAAAAAAGAAAAGGCTATAATTAAATGCAAGTAATAAAAAGTTAATTATCCTTCTAAGGAAACATAAAAGCACAGATTAATAATTCTCTCTTCCTGTAAAATACTCCCTGATTCAGTGTTTTGTGGGCAGTATGAAAACTGGCCTAGGATTCAGGCTTTGCTGTCTTAAGCTATGTTATCTATAGCAACAGTAGCTATAGATTTAGCTGAGTAATCTTGAGACAGCTATAGACTTTAGTGATGCTGTTTACCTACACCAGAATGCATTGGCTGGTTTTCTAGTCCAGATGGCATGAATGCAAACCAAGATGATGATTCACCTGTTTCCAAACATCTTTAGAGGAATTCTGTTTCTTGGATAATCATGACTAAGTTATAATGCTGTTGAAGAGCAGCAGCTTATTAAAAATGGATGTTGCAGGAATCAAAGAAGAAATCACCTCCCACCGCCAAATTAAATTTTAATATTTAACTATGTTTAAAATGTAGACTTATACTAACATAACTTAACTAGTTTTTATATGTGTGGGTAAATAAGTTTCTTGCAATGATCTACCAGTAGTGCTATTTTTATCTACTTGTACTTATGTTTAGTAAGTCAAAGTATTGCATTCCATCCAAAAATTTGGTACCGAGATTTCAATGAAAATGCGTGTTTTGAAGCTTCCTGAATATGTGTGTATGTGAGAGAGAGTGAGTGAGCATAACTCATAAAACAAGAAGTTGGTTAAGTATCAGACTTAAGTTCAGTGTCCTTAAAGGTTGCAAGAAAATCCTCATATCCCAAACTACCCTTTATTAGCATTACAAACATAATATACATAGCCTGACAAAAAAAGTTAAGCACCTGGAAGAATTGGTCCACTGTTGATGCAATGTCGTACATGTGCACACCATTGGTGGGTATGTAGATGATTAGACTTGCAATGCTCTGTGACAGCTAGAATGTCCACCAGAGTGCATTAGTGTTATCATGTGACCCTGATAAGGAAGGAAGAGTGAAGGACATGGAGAATGCTGTGTACTCGTGTTAGATGACGTTACCTGCATCTGACAGAGTTTGAACGGAGCCTCATTGTGGGGCTCCATGTGGCCAGCTGGTCAAATCAGGCAGTATTCCAGGCATTCGGATGTTACAATAGCCTTGTGTTGGACTGAATGGGAATGTGAGGGCAATCAAGCTTCCCATGAAGGTTCTGTTCGGCCACGTCTAACCACCACAAGGGAGGATCACAGTATCCTGTCCCAGGCCGATTGCAACCCCTTCAGATCTGCTCCTGCCATCCAGGAACATGTAATCGACTTACTGCAATACCCCATGTCTTCCCACACCATTCGTTGGAGACTAGCAGCAGCCGGATTGCAGAATTGCCAAACCATGTGTAAGCTGCCATTAACACCATGACAGAAACAGCTACATTTGGAATGCTGCCATGCAAAGGATGGACTGCTGATGAGCGGTGTCGCATTGTGTTTACTGATGAATCCTGGTTCTGTATTACTTCGGATGACTATAGTGTGCAAATATGGCGACGACCTGGGGAGAAGTGCCATTCTGCCTATGTTTTGAAGAACACAGCAGTATCTCTGTGCCATCACACTTGGTATCATGGTGTGGGGAGCTATCGGATGTGATTTTAGGTCACAGCTGGTAGTGGTTTGGGGAACTCTTATGGCACAACGGTATGTCACAGAAATCCTGCATTCTTATGTATTACTTCTCATGTGGCATTATCCTGGTACCATCTATCAGCAGGACATGCTCATCCACACACAGAACGTGTGTCTATGAACTGCCTGCAGTACTCCCGTGGGCAGCAAGATCCCCGATTTGTCACCAATAAAACATGTGTGGGACCAGTTCGGATATCAACTCTGCCCCAGTGCCCGTATCCAGGATATTGAGGACCAATTACAACAGTTGGGCCAACTGACCTCAGGAGAGTATATGCTGGCTATATGACATCCTTCCCAACCGAATTTGTACATGCATCCAGGCCAGAGGAGGTACATCATCATACTGATGAATGGGTTAACTGCTAAGTTCTAAATTTTTTTCTAATGGTCAATCAAAGAGAACAGAATTTCAAAGCCATCACATAGCAACCTGCTTTTAAAAGATTTTAATCACTTAAGCCTACCACATTCCCCTTGTACCTGCCATGAAATGTGCAATAAAACAGTTTCTGCAAATGTTTATCGTGATTAATATGAAGCAGATAGAAGAATAAGTTTTTGTAAGAATAGTTTGTAGAAGAGTGGGTAGAAAAAGTGATGTGAATGTTACATATCAGATTTATACACATGAACTGGTTATTGTGTCGTTCATAATTTCAGAGACAAAAATTGATCCGCATCCAAAATAATAGTAGATTATGATTCAAGGGGTAAATGTAGGGTTTTATTTTGCACTCCTATGAGCAAAATAAAACCACTTTTAATATGTATGGCATATACTATTTCGTAGATAGCGCTCAAATTGGTAAAATATCAATAATATTATATTGATTCCTGAAACTAACAGAAGTCACGTTTAGAATGGGGTTCTTGAAACAAAGAAACGGCATTAAAAAAAGTGAGACGTCAGATGTTTTGGTGATTTGCTAGTGGTCATTTTTAGTGAAATTATTTTCAACATGTTTTGCTTTACACCAGCCAATGAAGCGATTAAATGCTATATCATATTTCTTTCTGGATTTTTTGAGTAAGTATTGTAGTGTTACTTTTCTGCTGCTGCTGTAATTTCACCTGGCTCTTCCATTTTAGTTTCTTCTGAATTCATAATTTCTGCCATTTATTCTTTATTTAGGTTACACTAGATAAAATAATAATGTTTTACATCAAAGAAAGCAGAAGGCTGACAATATAGTTAATAATGCAAGCATCATGAGAAATTAATCATGTAAAAAGACATAATGAAAAGTAAAACCTAATCAAACCAAGCTGAATTAATAACATATGCAAATACAAAGAGTAATTGCCATGTGATTGGACTTGAAACCAAAGTTGGTCACAATGAAGATTATCGCACTAGTGAGTAAATCACCAATAAATCAATCAAATGATTACCTTGTTCTTGAATTTTAACAGTAGGCATAAAGTGGAATCTTGGACTTCTTTGGCACTGAATGACATCTTAAAATAATGTATTGTATTGTCTAATAATGGTGCCCCAATTATAATGAATGGTCACCTGTCAATAAATTTTGAGGAATGGGGGTTCCTGTGCATCTCGAAGGCATTTCTATTCTTGGCACATTAAAGCCCATTGGGTTAACCAGTCCATGTTTGTATTACATTTCAGGCAAGTTTTGTTCTTAGGACTGATTTGTATGCTAATTCGATGGGCATAATCAATATATGGACTATAATCAGTAGGGGCTTGTGAGTGTATATTTTGGGTGTTCACAAAATTTTAGTCAGATAGCCCTGAAAATATGAAATAGAATCTGCTGCATAATAGTGTTGATTATGGTCAAATTATATAACTGCAGCCACACCCACAACAATAACAATAATGATAATAAATAATAATTAATATCTAAGAATAATAATACTGTATAAGCTGTTTGACAAAAGAAAAGTTTATATTTTGTGGATATTTGTTGTTGTATAGATAATTAAGTACAGGTTTATCAGATTAAACAGCCACGCTTTTACAGCACCTGGGTCACGGTTCATGCGGCACTTTTTCTCCATGTGGACCATCGTATGCATCAAAACAAAATAAGATGAACGGACAAGGTCAACTAGAACCATTATTATTTCACAAATATTGAATATCCTTTGTTGCTTACCTTTTCAAAGAAGATGTTGGAAATGTTCTCTTTGTGCTAGAAGACAGGCATTGCAGCATCTTAACAGATTATCATAAATATGTTGCAATTCTTCTTGGTTATTTCTTCCTCTATATTATTTTGCTTTATCATTTAAATTGTCCCACAAGTAAAAATCACATAGCATGAGGTCTGGGGATCGAGCGGGCCAAATCCCTACACTGATCACTCTGTTAACAAGGACGTCAGCAATTGCATCTGAAGAAGTGCAAGCTGTAAGGACTGCAGCACCATCTTGTTGAAATATACTGTGCTTTCACTCTTCATCTGTCAATTGAGGGAAAAACTGTTCCAAAATTGTTTGGTAGCATACAGCATTAATTATTTCTAGTTGCATTCACAGCACACCAAACACTGGCCTTAGGATCATGTAGTGGACTTTGATGTATGAGTTTTGGATTTTGAGTTGCCAATAGCAATTATTTTGAGAGTTAATTCATCCATTCATATGAAAGCACTGAATATCACAAATTGTGTATTTACGTTGCCGCCATTCCAGATTCCAGAAACCAGGTGCAAAATTGTATTCTTTTCTGCGGGTCCCTTTCCTTCAAGGCTAGCATTTCTGTTGTTTTGTAAGTCTGTAATTTGAGTAGTTTTGTCACTTTTTGTGCTGACCCATAGCTGACTCTTACTTGCTGCACTAACTTTAAGCAAGACTTTTGTGACAAACATTCTAACCGTGTACCAATATCAATCTTTTCCTCTTTTAAAATGCAACGTTTTCAATTTTTTTCCCAGTCTAACACTGATCCTGTACTTCTGAATTTCTTGATTATGAATTGTACTTCTGTTAGGTGGATCAACATCAGAAAAGCGTTCCCAAAATGATCTATGACAGATATGGAGATTTGTGTATTATAAAGTTGCAACAAATGAAAACTCTTTGTTCTGTAGTAAATTAGACCATGACTGGACTAACACACAACTGAAAACCACCAAAGAATATTATCTACTGCCTTTGTTTGTCATACGTATTGTGAGTCAGGTCACGCTATATGTGACGCAATTGTGGGAACTGGAATCTCAGCAGGTGAGTGGCGTACACCCAAGACCAGGAGCCGATAAGAGTGTGGCCGCTTAATCTGAAGGCACCGTACTGGTCTGCCATGATAAGAATGCATGCAATGGAAAGAGAAACTAAACAGTTATGGAACAACTGGGTGGAAGGACAGTCAGGTAAAGAAAACATCTCCAGTTCTGAGTTGCATTTACTGACAAGGCTGAGGCCTGCTAAATGTAGTACTGTTTTCATTGTGTGACTGTACATTCCCCTGCCAACTTTCCCTCATTTCCCTCTGATCCTTATCCTTGGTGATGTAGGCAGTGTCAACAAAAAAACTCTCCAAGTGCAGTCATAAATGGCCGACCAGTACAGTACAATTTAGCAACTGATTTATTCTGGAGGAGCTCAGTGAGCCATCTTTGTCTGATGAATATGATTACTTCTTGGATTCAAATTGTCAGAATTTAACAATAATGAGTTTCGCAGATGATACCATGATCATTGGGAAAAGTTTGGAAGCAGCAAAAGAATTAATTAAATCGGCAATACAACATTTTCAAGAAATTGGCCTCACCATCAATACATCAAAATCTGTTTGTTTATCCATTAGAATTGGAAAATATTCTCCTAAGAATATGATTATTTCTGAAGATAATGAAATTCGTTGCCAACACCCTGAAGAGAAAATTGTTACCTAGGCATTAACTTAAAAGATTAAATAATTTTTGACAGTCAAACTTTAGAAAAATTTATGTAAGAAAGCTGAAACTTCAGAAAGTTTACCCCTCTTACAAGCAGACCAGAAATTTATTATTCTAAACTCCTCTATCTCAATGACATTAATTTATCCTTTTGAAGTTATTCCAATAGATAAAATTCCACAAAAATTTTTAACTGATGCTGACAAGATCTTAAAAGTTACCTACGAATGTTCCAGACCATATGATATATACTGAAAGAAAATATAAAGGCTTCGTATATTCTGTGCCTCATGGGAACTTTGACTCCAACATATTAACATCTGCAAAGTTCTATAGTACTTCAACGACCCACTTGTTAACACCATAAGAGGTTTTGATCAAGAAACTCAAAATTGTTTATAACTCCTCAACATCACTCAAAACAACATCAGAAAGCCCTGTAAGTCATCTTCCAAATGCAGAAAAGTAAGACATCTAAGAGAAAAAAGAATTTCAACTTTGGAGCAAATTACCGCACAAAGGAAGAGGAGTTAAACTGTTCAGCGATTATACACCTGCAAATAAATGGATCTGAGATCACCATGGACTTTCTTGCTCTGAATGGTGAGATGCCATCAAAATGACTATTTGAGTTATTGCTGCACACGTTCTGGATGCTTGCCCATATGGAGAAGCACTGTGAAACTGCAGACATCACAAAATAAGAAGCTTGATTGCAGCAGGTATGAAGGAAAAAGGTTTTCAGGTCCACGAGGAGGTATATGGATTATCCAACAGTGGTAGCAGCAGGTACATTGACATCATTGCCTACAAGACATCATCTGACAGCAGCGGATTAATCATTGATGCTACTGTTCGCTTTGAATCCTACTGCCAACAGCCCGAAGAAGTAGATGCAGAAAAAATAAAAAGGCCATTTATGAACCCACTATCTCCTATTACAAAGATAAATACAACTTAAATAAGATCTCAGTCACAGGGTTGATGATAGAAGCTAGGGACAATACTGAAAAAATTACACAAGTTTTGGATAGATCATGGACTAGCTATATGCCTGCTTTATTAAATAGCAATCTTGGCTATTAGAGGATCAATTCTCATGGCCTAAATAAATGCCTGCTTTATTAAATAGCAATCATGGCTATTAGAGGATCAATTCTCATCCTCAGACATCAGTGATATTCAATATAATTTGATACAACCCTTTACAAATCCATTGAAATTATTATGTATTTATTTACTTTAACTCCATGATAAGATTGATAAATACTACTTTTATATTCTGATTTAAATTAGTCTATATTTAGATTTTCATTATTTTGATATATTCTCAATAGCTCATCTTTATTGTTGTTAACTTAAATTTGTTAATTGTATTATAGGCATACTTTGTGTGTAGGTGTGTGCGCGTGCGTGCATGTGTGTCTTCTATATATTGAAGGAAGTATTAATAAATAAATTAAGCAATTTGAGATAGGCAATGTATGACCCACAACTAAACATAATGTAGTTTAAACATTTTGGCATCAGATGCTGATAGGCCCATGTTAAAGCCAAGCTGGTTGTAAAATTGGTTTACAGTTGTGCTTCATGAACATAGAAATATTGATTTTCAGTAGCTTGTTATCAGAAATCTCCAACCATAGTGCTTTGAAAACTATCAAATCTTGAACTATTCATTTGACAGTGCAACACTGAAGAGGGATTAACTGCCTACCTTGCATTATTTAGAGGCAGCTCTTTTAACTGCTCATGTGGCCTAATGCATAATACAAAAGTGATGTTCTGCAGGTCATGCATTCAATTCTTGTGATGCAGTTATTACTTTCTCTACTACGTATAGTAAGTAGGGGAAGTATTGTATTCCACCCAAAAATTTGATACCGAGATTTCACCGGAAATACATGTTTTGAGACCCCCTGAATCCAAAAAAAGCATTTTTGGAAACATGTCCGTGTGTGTGTCTGTGTGTGTGTCTATCTGTGAACAGCATAACTCAGAAACGAACAATCAGATAAAACTTGGTATTTAGGTTCAGTATCTTCCAATGATGCGACACGAAGGTTTTCAAGAAAATCCCTCCACCCCAGAGTACCCTTTACATTGAAGATTTTTCGAAAATTTTAATTTTCTCAAAAATGGCTCTAACGATTTTGATTAAAATATCATATGTTTAAGATATTTTTATGACAAATAAAATGTATATCTTGAATTTCCTGGGAATGTCTCCAAAAGTATTCTTTATTGTGAACGACTTTTGCATAACTGGTAAACCATAAGAGATAGCCAAAATTTTACTACGCAAAAAATGTAGATCGCGTTAAAATACACAATTTGTCATATACATTTTTTTTGTTGAGTGAACCATTTTCGAGATATTGCTTGTTATTCCCTTAAATTTTTCAATACTTATTTTCTCAAATGGGAATTCGTTATTCATTTTTTTGTCTTGGATATGCAAAGAGTATTAATCTGTGGGAAAGGGAATGGTGCTGCACCTAGCAACCAGCTATTAAGAGATATGTATGTGCTTAAAGGCTACTGTATTTCCAAATTGCCCTTGTAAATATACATTCCCCTTACATCTACAAGAAAATTAGCAATAAGATAGACTCTGCAAATGTTTATCTCGATTAACATGAAGTAGATGGAGAATAAGCATTTGTATAAATAGTTTGTACAAGAGTAGAGAAAGTCATGTGAGTGTAACACATCAGATTTTTTTTATTTATTTTTAAATGAATTGCCATACTCAAGAACATGATTCTGATTGGTAAGTACAATAAACAACAATTACTACCATTTCCTTGTTTAGGCTTGCTATGGTTAACTGAAGATTGTGAAGCAACATGAACATTGCTCCTCTGAACTTGCAGATGTGTATCCTACTAACGGTGAAACAAGAAATAAGGGTTTAGCAGCTGCAGTAATTTACAGGGAAAAATATTCTGATAGATGCCAACCGCATCACTTCACTTTCCAGTCCATCAATAGGTATTTGAGAAGATGTGGAACCTTGAGGGTAATCAGATGATGTAGACAAACTCAATTTACAGTGCAATATGAGGAAAATGTTTGGCATAGAATTGCAGAGAAGCCATCTGTGTCAGCACCTGCACTATTGCATATTAGCATGTGGCAAGCCATACACAAATAACAACTTTACCCCTTCCATCCTCAAAAAGTGCAAGTCCTAAATCTGCCAAAATTTGGCCCATGTACAATTTTGTAACTGGGCTTTATGGCAGCAGCCCGAATTATTTTCATTCTGTATTGTTCACTGAGAGGCCATGTTCACCAGGGATGGACTAGTTTTAAACTCTAGAATCAGCCATGTGTGCGACTGAGATTCTTCTCCACATGCTGTTGTGGAGAAGAATCTCAAGCATATGCTTTCTGTGAAATATGGGTTAAAATTATTTCAGTGACCCACCTCTGCATCCATCTTGGTTAAATGGGCACATTAATCTTCATTTGTATCAGAACATTTTACCTGTATTTATAAAAGATGTGCCTCTACATGTTCAACATTGAATGTGGTTGCAACATGATAGAGCTTCCCGCCTTTCTCCCTGGCTGTGTGAAAACATCTGAACCAAGCTTTTCCTGCCATGAACCAAAGGGGGGGGGGGGGCAATGAAGCCTGGCTACCATGCTTTCCAGACCACAATCCTCTTTTTTTTTTTTTTTTTCCTGGAGTCACCTTAAGTTTACGGTATATGAAACATCCGTCAACTCCAAAGAGGTGTTAGTTGCTCAAATCCTGTGATGTTACTTAACATACACCAGAAATCTTAGGCTGATTGTTCCTGCACTGATGTCAACTTTGCTGTGAAATTGCTGGTTGCCACTTTGAGCAGTTCCCTAAAAAACTGGAAAAGAAAGGGGTGAAAAAAAATTTATGGATGAGTCAAACTCAAAAACAATGATCACCTCTTACTCGAAAGGTAATGCAATAACCATTGTACCAGAGAGAATACAGTCTGAAACCTCTGTACATTATTATGTGTTATCATTTCAAATGGCGATACATTTCCTATCTCAGATTACTTGTCTTAAGACACCTCCATGCTCTCTGAAAGTATTTAGATGTGGTTCATTAACATCATGTATATGGTATAAATGATCACAGCTGCTAGAAGATATAATACAAATAAACTGATAATGTAGTCCCAGTCTATTCAAACTCAGTCAGTTATCATTTAATTCTTCCATGCACAATTTTATCTCTTTTATTCTTTTTGGTGTGAACACAAATTGTCATTAAGCTGTTAAATTTTTTCAGGCATCCTCCGAAGTCCCATGACGAATGGCTTCAGCTGATGCAGCAGCAGGAAATGTTGCATAATATAGAAATGCAGAAATGGCAGAAAGTGCTACAAGCTGCTGTGCAGCTTCTAAGGGAGGTATGTTTTGCTTTAAAAGCACTTTTGAAGTGTCCAATTCCATAACTTGTCAAGTGCTTCAGAATTAGAAAAAGCTTTGCTGATACTTTTACAGAAGTAGATGATGTCCTAAATTATGTGGTATCATTTGTACAAACAACACGCTCTCTCTCTCTCCCCTTTTTTGGGGGAGAGGAGAGATATATGTGTGCATGTGTGTGTGTCTCTCTCAAACAATGGAAAAGGTGTGTATTGATGCCTTCAAGATAGCAACTCTACTCAACTTCTGTTCTGAGTGCATGTAATGAATTTTGGAAATGGCAACATTACAGGAGCTGAATCAATGTTTAAATGATATGCAGACATTTAGACATTTTTTTTACTGCTACATTTACAATGCTTAGAACCGTAATCAGTCAATCACTTACACTGTTCTGCCTAAAGGTGGATCCCATACTGCTGACTCCTCCATTTTTACATCTTCCTCTTTGCGTATGAACAATTTATCTTGATATATCCGGCATCATTTCCCATTCACATTTTCTTCCATTGCATCTCTAAATAAGCATTTTCTCTTCCAGTGCACCAACTAGTTTCTTTTCCCCTCTGCATTGCCCACTCATGCTAAGGCAGCTTCTTGACCTATTTTCTCTCCATGTTTCCATATTTCATATGCATTACCTTACTTTGTTGCATGTTCAAATTTTTATGCTATACAATGCTACACTTCATACATAGCACTTTATTAATCACCTCCTTAATTTTTCTATCAAGAGTTCACAGAAAATATGGTATATTAAAAGCTAGTTTGCTATGGTTATCCCCTGTTTAAACCCCCTCCCCAACAAAAGAAAGAGAAAAACAAATTGAACATCTGGCTAATATCTACAGCTGACCATATGGATCCAGAATATAATCATAACAAAAAATAAATATGGAAAAAGGAATATTATTTTAATAATAATAATAATAATAATAATAATAATAATAACAACAACAGAATACATAAATGAAACCACAGATTACAATGTTACTAAAAACAAAATAATGTGAAAACCAAAATAAATCGAACAATGTAAAACTTTATGCAGGTTATAAAAACTATGTTATTTTATATAAATGGCTATGAATAATACATGTAATTAAGTTCTTATTATACTTTGAACAAGAATTTTACCTAATTGTATTTTTATATATATATATATATAAATATATAATTAATTCATAAAAAAAATATATTTACCCAATGAATTTAAAATTTCTTTAAATGAAAAAGTAAAGTGCCTGATTATTCAAAAGAAACAAGAATTTTACTTAATTGTATTTATATATAATTAATTCATAAAAAATAATATTTATCCACAGTCCAATTCGATTGAAAGAAGAGTCTCAAAATGTTTAAGCATATTTTGTTAATATCTTCACTTTTAAATTTTAATCCCAGAAAGCAGATTTAGTAAATTTGAAAGCAGTCCACCTTGCACCAAAAAGAAGACCCTTCACTTCCCATGCATAATATTCAATGTTGTATCTCTCACTTAAATGAGGAATGCATGGGCTGTGAATTAAATATCTTTATTATTTACTTGGACTGAATGCTCTCCATCCTTTTCAAAGCATACAGTAGGATCCAGGATGAGACTTGGTCTGCTTTTTCTGTTGATGGCTATGATATTGCTCTTCTTGTTGATCCACCTTATGCCAAGCAATGAACCTCTTCCTATACTTCCCAATGCAGCCTCCACAATAAGCTTCACACTTCATGGCAACTGGTGTTTTTTAATAGCTCTCCTTTAGTGCAGTATCCTAAGACATACCCCAAGGGTTTCTACTTCACTGCACTGTTGGTCTGACAAAGAAGAATTATACTGCTGAAATGTTGGCAGACATCTTAATGGCATTTGTCCACTCCAAGGAGGATGTAGCATTAAGTTGCTTGGTTAATAATTATCAATCACTCATTGTTGGCAGTTCTGTAACGTGCCTTGTTCTGGAATACAGGAATGACTTGCTCTCTGTATTTTGTAGTTTTCTCCGGGTCTAGATGCAATTGGTGATTGTAGCACTCGTAATATATATAGCAATATATATATAATTGCTATTAAAGTTCTATCTGTTCCTGGGTGAGTCAATGTTTTGTGAAAAGTACATATGACCTTGGTTTCTATGTTTTTGCTATGATTATTTTCCATGATTTTTCAGTTTGTCTGTGGTGGTGTTTTGCTAGTTCGTTTTCTCTATGTTGATTTATCTTGGGTGCAGTTTCTAGAATTCTTTTAAACTCTTTGTCAGCTGTTGTAAGCTTGCTATCTCCTTTAGTTGTTTCTCAGTTCTTTTTTGTTGATCATTAATTTGATTTCATTTTGTGGTGTGATAATGTATTGGGTATCTTTTCTTCTTGTTTGATTCTTGATAGCATATCGCTGAATATATTACATTTTCCAGATAAGTGTTTTATTTGTATGTCATAGGATGTGATTTCATGTATGCACCTTGAAGTTTTGGAATTTGTGATTTTGTATTTTTGGATAAATGATAAAACTAATATTGTCTGTGTATACTATCATTTTCTGATTATATGTGTACTGTTGGAATTTCTGTACTGCAAAATAAATTGCCCGTTTCCTGCTCTGTGATACATGAATTTGATTCTACTTGTGTCGGACATCTTGATGCAGTTGCTATTACTCTCATTTTTCCTTTGTCATTCAATTGTGTCAAAATTGCTCCATATGCTTTAATGTATATGATAAATGGCACATTTTCTAAAGGCCCCTATAATAAAATTGATTTTTTTGAATAAATTTTTTATCCTTTCAAAACCTTGTTGGTGTTCCCGATTCCACTTTCATTTCACATTTTTCTTTAGTAACTCTTTTAAGGAAATTAACTCTTGAGAATAATTGTACACAAATCTGATTTCATATTGCAGCATTCCTAGGAATCTTTTCACTTGTTTTGCATTTTTACGTGATATTTCCTCTATGGTTTTTACTCTATTCTCATTCAGTTAATTTCTTCTTTCAAAATCAATATCCTAAAATTCTATTTCTTTCACTATGAAATGTGACTTGCTTAAATCTATAGTCATTCCACTTTCTTTGAAATTTAGTAATATATACTTTATTGCTCTACATGGGTGCCATAATGTTCATCATAAATAAAAAAATCAACTATATATTGTAAAGCAAAGTCTTCAGTTGTATCTCCAAATATTTTATGTATAGCACGTAACAATGCACTTGAACTAGTTCTAAAACTAAATCTGCATCTGCAAAATTGATAGCATTTCCCTTCATAGACAAAAGAAGTGTATTTCCTAGCATTTTCATCCAATTCTATCAGCCAGAATGACGAGATTAAATCCAGTTTTGAAAAATATTTTTCTTTTTGTAGTTTTGATAAGATTTCATTTACTCCTTGTCTGAAGTTGTCAGGCTGTGGTAAGAGTTTATTTTTCTAGCATCTATGGTCATTCTAAGAGATTTATCTGCTTTATTAAACCAACAAACCGGAATTTGCTATATTGATGTAGAAATCTCTATGATCTGATCTTGGAGCATTTGCTTTATAATTTAATTGGTTTGCTTCCTAATAGCATTAGGTATTGGGCATCATTTATGTGTGAACGGAGATACATCTTCTCTAACTTTGAAAGTATGTATGTATTTGTTACATTTGCGTGGCCTTGAGCTAAGTGTTTCTGTGCATTGTCAGTATTCCTTTTAATTTTGCCTTCTGCACACTAAGTTGTGTGCTTCCTCTACCTTGTGTTATATCACATCATTCACATTGGTTGAATTTAGTATAGTTTCATGTGTCACAACTGTGCTAATTTCTACTTTATTGTCTTGATCTTCGATATCACTACCTTTTTGCACAAAATCATCATCGTAATTAGCCTCGATATCCTCATATTCATTATTTATTATTACTTTTTCTGCAAAGAATTTATTCTTGTGGATATCATTACAATACATTTATTCATTTTTCACTTTCTGTTGTAGCAGTTTTACTTTGATTACAGAACTATTCTGTATTATACAGATTTCGTGCAATTGTAAATCTATGACAGCTTGCCAAGTGTACAAAAGATCGTTTCCTTAATCAATGGATGTGACAATCTCTATATTACTAAAGCTATGAATTCAAATTTTCAATTGTTGATTTTTCCTCTTAGTAATATTTTATGTTTTATGCATTTCTTTTACTGACCTATCGCTGTACTGCATGAAACATTGCTTAAAGGAAGGTAAAGTTCATTGTGGCTGTTTACAAACTCAATGAGTAGATTTTCACAAATTATTGAAGCACTAGCTCCTGAGTCTATCGAAGCATAGACTTCTTAGTTCCATAGTTTAATTAGTATCTGTGGAAGATTTACTAATTCTTTGACCACTTTGTTGTTCGCATCTGTGTTAGTGATTTCTTTTCATGTAAGGATTAGGTTATTCAGGCTTTGTTTCAATTCATTTGTCACACAACCAACCCAAGGAGCATCACTGTGTGAGTTCATGTACTCCCTATAAAATTTTACGTGATTTAGTTGACTAGCCTTACCTTTGTTTTGAGAAGTGTAGGTGTTTCTGCATTGGTGGTTTTGCATTCTCACGTTTCTTTGAGGTACATAATGATTGCATCTCCTCCTAGCCTCATAGGTATTTCTATTTGAGTCATACTGTGCTTTTCTTCCTCATTAGTATTGTCTGACTTTCTCTGATAGTTTCTTTGCCTTTCTCTTGCATTTGTCTACCCATTGTGTTTATTGTTGCGAAAGTTATTTTCTCTACAATGTGTGACTGAGTTTTGATTTTTGTTGGTGTTTCTCTCTCTCCCTCCCTCCCTCCCTCTCTCTCTCTCCCTCTCCCTCCCTCGCCTCCCTCTCTCTCTCCCCCCTTGTGTTTCACGATAGAAATTTTGGGTTTCAAATTCTGTTAGTAATTCAATCATATCAGTGAAAAAAAAATTGAGTTTAATATATGGATGCTCTTTAACTGCTATGGTTCTTAGTGTCCCATTTTATATTGGGTGTGAAAGACCGGAAAGTTTGCTCTGAAGCCTCTTTATCAGGCTTGAGATTCTTTTACCTACCATAAATCTATGACACAATACCAACGGCTTTACTTCCCTTCCAAAGGAAGTCATGCTAAGGATTTTTATGCCTGAAAAAAATTCATCGCCCTCCACCGGGTTTGAACCTGCAAACTTGGGAACTAGACCATGGAGGACAACCATATCACTGAAATCTATGGATTTGACAATTATGAGATTGTTTCTTATATTTTGTGGGTAATGCCTGATCATGTTGGTTTACAATAATTTCATATTATGACAACTACAGGTTAACTAGGCATGATTGATTTGCTATTTTGAGAAAACATTCCATCATGGCATCCCTTGTTTGGAGCCATATCTGCTTTTGGCAAGTTCTACTTTCAATTTATTGTTTCCCTGGACCCCAAAATCTACCTGTAAATAAATTCCTGAATATGTTATAGTTTCATGTGCAGCAGATGTTAATCTGAGCCATCCTAATGATGTCCTTTGAGACATTTTATAACTATGATCATTCTTAGATTGTAAGGAATTCTTTTTATTAAAATAATCTTCAATTTGTTTTAAGAAAATTTTAGGATTGTCTCCTGCCGAGTCGTCAGAAGTAGGTGGTTTGATGTTGTTTAACAAAGTGTTTGTGTAGCAAGGGTTATGTTCTGTGTGTGTGTGTGTGTGCGTGCGTGCGTGCGTGCGCGCGCGCGCGCATGCGTGCATTGTACTTATGGTTGTTTACATTTTCATGCATATGTTTGAGGTTAGAAATTCACATTCAATTTCCTTAAAATCTGAAATGTCATATGCTTCTGGTACATAATAGTTATTTTAAATGATTTTACATCTGTTCTATGAGTTTCTTGTTGGCCTGGAGTGCAATCACAATTTTGTTTATCTGATTTGTGTTGTCTTATTCTTTTTCAAGGTTTTCTCTTATTTATTTGATTTGACTACCTTATCTTGAAATTTGTATTGTATTCTTGAATACATTTATTTCCTCATTAAAATTAGTTTATTGCTCTTGTTGTGATTGCAGTCCATTCAGCAATTCTGTCACGACTTCCTCTTTAATTCCTTAGCTTGCTCAGTTACTGCAGCTACATTTTAAACTAAAACATCTATCATTTCTGGTTTATGTACATTAACCTCACTCCTGATTTTGGTTTCTATCTCTACAAATTCCTCTTTTGTTTGTGCATAAACTTGTTCTGAGTTACTTTTGCAATTTGTATTTCTTTGGCTACTTCTGCTTGATCTCTGGATATATTGCCAGTGTTTTCCTGCATTTCCTTAGCTAAGCTGCTAGAGTCTTCAATTTTATTATTCATTTCTTTTGCTAAACTGCTAGTATATCCTTCATTTCTTTAGCTAAGTTACTTGTGTTTTCTTTGCATTCCTGCGTACCAGCTTCTATTTTATATGTCAACTCTATTGATAAGTTTGCTAGTAGTTTAAAAATTTGCATTAGCATACCATCTTTTTGGTCTACTTCTGTTCCCTAAATGCTGTTTTTTATTTCTCTTTTGATTTTCCATTATACTAACCCTTCTACTATTTCTTAAAACCATATACAATTTGTAACTAAATTTAATCTTTAATGGAAAGATCTTACTTTACGAAGTATAGCTTGCAGAATTTGAAGTGATGTACATATCTGTGGTTCGATACCACATAGCCTTCTTTTTCGTTCTTCTTTCTTGGAAGGGGGGAAAGATAGGAATGCATTACTGACAGTTTTGTGACGTACCTTGTTCTGGAATACAGGAATGACTTGCTCTCTGTATTTTGTAGTTTGCTTTGTGATCTTGTCGACTCTGTAAAAATACTATTGTATTCCTACAGTTTGGTTTCTCAGGTCGATTGGTTGAGAAATGAGAAGACTTTAAAATTTCTTTAAAATTCTTTGTAAATGCCATTAGTCATGTTTTGTTTGTAGGACGTTATGATGGTCATTTTAGGGTCAATTTAATTTTTTTTAAATGGGAAGCTACATTTCGTGTTGTTTTCTCATTAGAAAATGGTTTATAAAAAAGCTGTTTATTTTGTGATGAGGAATAAGGAAACAAAATAAAAAATGTTGGTTCCCAATTACAAAATGTAACTTGACCCTCAAATGACCATCCATGGATTTATGTTGGTGTAAGAACAATTGCAAAGTGCTTTATACAAATGTTGTGTAGATTTTTATGAGGAGTGAGAAAACAACATAAAAAAGGTAGGTTCCCATTAAAAAAAATTAAATTGTACCCTAAAATGTCTATTACCACATCCTCCAAATAAAACAACTAATGGCATTTACTTTCCCCTATAATATCAAGCAATTTTTATTCAGGACATTTCTTTCTACAATGCCTTAATTTTGATAATGCCTTAATATATATATATTTAGTCAAACTTCATCAGAGAAAGTTACTCCCAGCTATTATACAGTTTCTCCTAGCTCAGTAGTATTTATTGTATTCCTATATCCCTTGGTTAGAGACTATTGATTAAGTATTTCTTTCCCTTTGTTTATTAACTTGGATTCTTTAGGGTTAATGTTTGGGGCCAATCTGTAATAAATATTATACTTTTTTTAAATTAAATATATATATATTTAGTCAAACTTCATCAGAGAAAGTTACTCCCAGCTATTATACAGTTTCTCCTAGCTCAGTAGTATTTATTGTATTCCCATATCCCTTGGTTAGAGACTCTCGATTAAGTATTTCTTTCCCTTTGTTTATTAACTTGGATTCTTTAGGGTTAATATTTGGGGCCAATCTGTAATAAATATTATACTTTTTTTAAATTTATTTAAGGTGAGTCGGAATTGTTACACTAACATCACTTAAGTTTACTCACTTTACATGTTTCGGGATCAGTCGGATTAGCTTCTGAGGATGGGAACAACTGTTTCCCGAAACATGTTTAGTGAGTAAACTTAAGTGATGTTAGTGTAACAGTTCCGACTCACCTTAAATAAATTCAATAACACATCACTGTTTCTAGCTTCTTTTCATATATCAAATATTATATTGTCTATTAATTAAGGAGCTCTCTCTCAAGATCTTTTCCAATGAGAGCTAAATCATCAGCAAAAGTAAAAACTGATATGGAGTGAAATAATTGGTACCCATATTCCAAAGTTATTTCAGGTTCAGCTATTTCCTTAATTAGGCTATCAAAAGCCAAATTAAATAATACTGGTGATAAAGGTGAACCCTGTGCAACTCCTTTACATACCTAGGTATATACCAGCACTTTTATTCAGACTCACTTTGATTTTGATAGTGTTGCCTGCATTAAATTGATAATTAAATCTCAAAAATTGGCAGATTCGTATGATTCTAAGAACGTATTACATGTTAATGTCCAATATTATCATATGCCTTACTTAAATCTAGGAATGCTACAGCACAGTTTTTTTTCACTCTGGATGCCAAGCACGGTCGATGTGTGTGGTAGTAGCTCCTCTTAGTTTTGTGTTTGTGAGAGGTATAATAAATATATATACTTGTGAGTAAGTGAGAATTTATAATGATCTACAAGAGGCAATAGTTTTTGTGCACTAAAGTATGTCTTTACTATGTGTTAAACTTTTAAAAGTTTAAATTGGGTTGTACATTATTCCTTGCATATGTGTTGCTGCCATTGTGTACTATCTTTCAAAAAAGAACGGTACACTTTTTGCAGGTCAGTAGCATTCAGGCATTCCATGAGTAGGGGGTATGAAAACTAAATCTGCCATGGTCGCCATTTTAACCTGTCACTCACTTCGAAGATTTCTATGGCTATATTAACCCAATATGATGAAATATGAACTACTACATAATCACAAAACAAGTTGCAATTCTCTTGCAGTTGATCTGTTAACTATATGGCATTGGAGAATATATACAAGAAAACGAAAAACACGTGGAATGATGATTTTACCAGAACCAACATCTATGCTGTATATAACCCACCACTAACATATGCTGTCATAGCTCAGTGGTAAAACTCACACTATTTCAAGTGTGCTGAGGATTCAAGGTTTGAAACCCAGCATATGGTCATACTTTTTATTTTAACGTTTTCACTTTGTAAGACGCAGTAACAAACAAATTTACAGTTCTCTTCTAGCTACGCTATTACTACATGATTTTGAAGAAAATTCGAGAAGATTGAATGATTATTTTAATGGAGCAGTTTGGGTACTGCTGATAATGTTGCCATAGCTCCATCATAACAAGTGACCATGTCTGTATAGACCATGTGGAACCAGATACACGCCTTAGCACGTCAGAGCAGAACATTGGGAAGAATTGCAGCACATTTCTGGGCCTATATGACAGCATCAGGTCCAGGGGAGTTAATTCAAGTGCCAGAAAGATGATGAATGCAATCTGTGTAGATATTCTCAAAAACACTTTGCTGCCATCCCTTCGTGTTAGGTTCCCAGAAC
Organism: Deroplatys truncata; assembly: GCA_030765065.1. Classification (NCBI taxonomy): domain Eukaryota; kingdom Metazoa; phylum Arthropoda; class Insecta; order Mantodea; family Mantidae; genus Deroplatys; species Deroplatys truncata. The sequence continues at coordinate 107,993,376 of CM060976.1, forward strand.
AAGAAGAATGTATTTATGCTCGACAATAGTGGTATGCATACCACAAATATTACCCAGGATTGGCTAACGAAGTGTCCGGACGACCTCCAAGATCTCCTGATCTGAACCCCATTGAACATGTATGGGCCTTCATGGTAAAGGAATGGGAAAAACATTGACCAGACAGGGTTCTGCACTGGTTGAAAACACGCAGAAAGAATAAATGATGTAATCATAACTGGGTGCGATTATACCAGGTTCTAAAACGCAAGATTTCATTTTTCTTTTCCATCCGTTGTTTCGACAAATTACTTGTTCCAGGAGAAATACATTGTCTATAAATCTGAAATGTTCCACAAATTAATTTATTTCTTCATATATGACGTGGCTTTAGCTATGAAATAGCAGTTGTTTAGTTTGCTTTATAAGTAGAATTATCCTTGGCTATCGTCTTCTTTTTTTGTTATTTCTAATAAATGGAATAACTATATTATAACTAGCAGTTGCACAGAATATACCTTTCCAGCTTTATGGATTATACTCCATCAAATTATTCACAATTATACTTGCAGCTGTAAGTTTGTCTTTTTCAAGATGAGAATTTATCAGTTTCTAGTTATTTTATATATTAGCATATTGTTGTCAGATGGATTGTATACAGCATTTAGAAGCTGGCTTCATTAAAATAATCCTTCAACCTCAAAGTTTCTTCAAAATCATGTAGTAATAGCTTAGCTAGAATAGAACTGTAAATTTGTTCGTTACTGCATCTTACAAAGTGAAAACATTGAAATAAAAAATATGACCATATGCTGGGGTTTGAACCCTGAATCATAGGCACACTTGAAATAGTACGCATTTTACCACTGAGCTACAACAGCATATGTTAGTGTGTGGGTTATATACAGTATAGATGTTAGTTCTGTTAAAATCATCATTTGCAAGAGTATTTTACTTGCATCACGTTATGGATGCCAAACTTGAAGTAGATTTTGGATCCACGTATGGATGCCAATTTGTGGGAGGTATGTTTCTAGGAGAATCCTGAATTGACAAAAATTGTACCTCTTACAAACATAATCAGTAAAAATGGGGAAATGGACTCCAGAGATCAGTGGAGAAAGTAGTAGTACCAAGAATAATTGCAGAAGTAAGAAGATCTTTGCATATTTAGCATCAAAACAGAGGAATAATTACGACAGAGAATTAAGGACCAAAAAGGAGAGATAAAACCCTACGGAATTATAGAAAAACATGAGATTGAATTAGAAAAATTAGAAAAATGAAACAATATAAGGAAATTGAAGGAGATATTTTATAGTATCCATGGAAGGCAAAATGGTGCAAGAGGAGGAGACAATGAAGAAGAAAGAAGAATGAGGGAGGAGGGAGATAAAGGTGCCAGTGTATAGTTTGTGGGGTTGCTATTGCTATGGAAAGCATCATTTTGGAGGAAGAGAGGAATGACGGTATTGTGAAGAGGGATCTGGAGCTACACTGCCAATAGAAAGGAGGATGGGAGGATGGACAGCCTTGCTGCAAGAGAGAGGGGAGAAAACAAAATGGAGTTTTTGTGTGCAAGTGTCTAGTGTAGTGGGAAAATAAAAGGGGAAGTGATAGTGTTAAGAAAAAGAAGCCTTATAAGTAAAAATAATAATAAAGGAAAAGTGAGTAAATTATAAACTGACTATAAAGGTCAGTTATTAAATAAATTTTAATAATATTAATTATAAATAATATATACTAATTCATAATCTATGTACAAGTACTAATTAAATTATGGTGCTAATTAACTTAAGCAATTTCAGCTGAATTTATAACATTAAATCTAAATATAGGTAGTGAAGATTTAGAAATAATAGAAATATAATTAATAAAATGTAGATAAACAAAATAAAACCATTACATAATACGGTTAAAGATATATACTATTTAAACTGGCACGTAAGTATACAGTGCACTCGTTTTAAGGTGAGGCTACGACTGGCTATATGCATAGCATGCTGCACTGCAGTGACCTCGGTACTTTTCTGATTCCTGATGACAACTGGCGGTGCATGACACATTCAAGGTTATCTTTATCAGCTGTGTTCATGCTATAAAGAGAGGTGACATTGTGATCTCAAAGGTGAAAGTTCATTTAAGACATCTGTGTTGTGTGTGATTTGCTTAAGAGCGTTAATGTCTTATTAGTCTACTGCAATGCCTGCTGACAAATTCACACATGAACAAGGAATTTTTATGTATGATACATACATAAAAACCGAATTGTGTAGACTTTTCAGGAGAAATTTCCTGGTATTACAGTTCCAAGTAGAGAAACTGTTAGACGTCTGGTTAATAAGTTCAGGACAACAGGATCACTAAATGCTAAACCTAAGAAGTGAATGGAGGAAAAAATTGACAAAATTGGTGCATCTATTTTTGGGGAACCGTTTTATAGGAACAATCCCCACACCATAGAGAAACTTGAGTGCAATATAAAAACAGAAATTATTTACATTATGCAAGATCAACTTATGAATGTGAATGGAAATTTCTTTCAAAGATGCCAGGAATGTCTTCATGCAGATGGACACCACTTCCAATGTAACAAGATTAGTACTCATTATGGTCAGGTGCGGCTAAAATTCAAAGTAAAATTCTTCCCTTTGAGGTCAATGTAACACTAAAATGAATTAATAGTATATAATTTGCTTATTTAAACTGAGAACGAAATCTTGCTAGATAATTATGCAACAAGGTGTAGGAATGTTTAGTTTCATGATGTGTTCAAATGCCTCATAGAACCCAGAGAAGTGCTGAGTTTGTGGTTGTGGGCAATGGAGATGAAAGGGGAAAGAAGCAAGAGAAGGGTCCTGCAGTTGCTAAAGTTTGTCTTAGTGACGGCTCATGAAGCTTGAGGAGTATCTTTTCCCTCACTCCTAAGCTGACCAGATCAGCTATTGACAGAAGTGTGAATTCAAAACTGCAAGGTGCATGGAATCTTTATGCTTATGCGTACTTTTCAGATAAAGAAAAACATTTAAAAAGCGTGTTAAATTGAAATGCATTTGTTTGTGCCATAGAAGTGCAGCATTGACTGTTACAAAAATGAACAGTTTAAAATTTATTTTGGAAACTAGCATTTCTAAACTGGAAGACAAGTGTAAGATAAAACAGTTAGGCAGGCCAAAACTTCTTCCCTCGCTAAGTCATAAGCATACCGTTAACATCAAGGAATACACATGCTTGTTTAAAACTGAAATCTAGGAAAAAAATACTTGGATTGTTGGGTATATTATCGCAAATAGATATTATATTGTTTTCCCTGCTTAAATTTTGCTAAAGGAAAAGGCTGTAGCTGGACAAAAACTGAAAGAGCAATTTAGGTTACTTGTCTCGGAAAATTAAGACACATGTGGAAACTCAGTTACATATCACTTCTTGCATTGATCTCTCTTGTGTTGAGCAAAAATGACACAAGGGAACAGCTCAGCAGTGGCTTTTATAGTAACATTGCACAATAACAAATAAGAAAAAAATAGATAAATGCTGTAAAAAATTTACTGCATTAAATTTTGCAGAGAGTTCGAGCTGATTCTGAGAACCCATGATGAACTGATAGATTCTAACAACTTTGGAGTGTTTCAAGGACTAATTAACTTCACATCAGCTCTGGATAATGCCGTTAAAGAACATTTTAAAACAGCCTCTGGGTTTGTAGGGACAATGAAGACAATTCAAAATGAATTGTTAGGCAGAATGTTATCTATGAGTTCGGGAAATCATTTTGTCTGAGATTTCTAATGTAGATTTTGTTTCAATCTTAGCTGATGAGACGACAGACATTTCTTCTAAGTGTCAGCTTATTATAAGGTATGTTCTATTAAATGGAAAGCCAGTGAAGCACTTTTGAAGTGCATTTCGTGCGTTGTGCGTGTGGGCGTGCGGCGTGCGGTTGGTGCAGCAGCAGGACATGCATCCAGCGCACACCAGTGAGTTTTCTTCGAGGTCCGCCGAAAAATCTGCATCGCCACTTCGAGATTTTCTGCGCGGTCCGCCACTTTTTGTGGGTCGGCCAGGTTCTTGAGAACGTACTTCTTCAACCAGCTCTACTGCGTCGCATTTCTTAAGGCGACCAGTGCATAAGACTACATTGACCTTCAGTGGCCTCGTTACCATCAAGAGGCCAATTCCAGGCAGCGGGTAGGCGAACAAGGCAACAGCCACCTTCCTTAAGGAACGGTAAGGCGCACTAAAAGTGTCCGGCCCTCTGTTTCGCTGCGCTATTGAGCACCACAGCTGCCTGCAGGTGAGGGTAAACGATTTTGTGTTTGTGTGCCTTTCCAACATGCCTAAAACGAAACCCAACCAATCCCTAACTGGCAAAGGCCCCAGCGGGAATGCCGGGCAAACTGCAACTGCCGCTGCCAGCACCAGCACTGGTGCAGCCAACCAGCCCTCGGGCGGCCCTGCCGCTCTGGAGGGCAAGAAAAGGGCACTTAGCCAAGAACGCGCAAGCGGTAAGGGCAAAGTGCGTTGTTTGGACCAGTCCAAGCTTTCCACCAACCAGGGCGTCTCTCGCGAAGTTTCATCTGACCGAGTAGACCAAATTTCGGAGCTCTGCTCCGACGACGGTCGAGCCAATTTAGGCTCCCAACATTCAATCCACTCCTCCATGGAGGAGGATGAGGCAAGCTCCTCTGGCCTTTCCACGGCCGGAGAGGACGACGACTTCCGTGAAGTGGTTTCACGGAAAAGGAAGCGTGCTTCCCAATTGGCTGCAGGGGGCGTGCCCTCTGGCCAATCAGGAGCGTCCGCGCAGCCTGCCGCTTCTGGGTCCGCCCAGAACGCCGGGCAGCGGAGCCACGTCCCACCAATCATCGTGGATGACTTTGCGGGGTCTGTAGGCTTCCTGAAGGAAGTCATGCCGACCCTGATCGGGTCATGCACGGTGAGGCGGAACAAAAGCCGCTTCATTTTTCAGGCCAAGCAGGTCGGGGACTATTCGACGCTGCTTAAACAGCTAGGTAGGAGGGGCATTCCCCATTTTACCTTCGGCCTGGATAAGGCCCGAGACATCCGCAGGGTTATCCGAGGATTGCCAGCGGATACTTCGGTGATTGACATCGAGGACGACCTCACCCGCCAGGGCATCACCACAAGACTGGTGAAGCAGCTCACCAGACCAGCTCCAAATGGCCAAGGCCCCACCCCCCTCCCACTATTTTTAGTAGTCGTGGAGCGGTCAGCAGACCCGGAGGCAAAGATAGATGGTGTCACCACCATCTGCTACCTTCGGGTCCACATCGAACCATCCAAGGGCTCTGGCGGTCCCCCACAGTGTTACCGGTGCCTGGGGTTTAACCACTCCAGCCACTTCTGCTTCCGCAACCTGCGCTGCTTAAGGTGCGGAGGCTCCCATCCAAGAGAGGTCTGTCCCCGAACAATCGCCGAGGTTCCCACCTGTGCTAACTGCAAGGGGGAGCATGTGGCGTGTTACGGCGGGTGCCCCACGAGGAAGGCTGTGATAGCCTCAAGGAGACCACCTGCACCAGCAGCCCCCCAAGGCAGGGGAGGCCACCCAGCACAACAGCAGCACCCGCCAGCTCCGGCTCCGCCACGGCAACAACATCAGCCTGCTTCCCGACGCTCTTATGCAGCAGCACTACAGAGCACCTCGGGTAGACCTGCGGTGTCAAGGGCCCCCACACAACCCACGTCCAGCAAGACGCAAACACCAGCTCCAGACACCCCAAAACCTCCCCGTCCTAGAAGGACAAGGAGACGTCGTCCAGCGCGAGAACCGGACTCGGAATCCGAGGCCTCGTGTGAGCGTGGTACTCCCACTCTTCCACGTAGGTCGAGGGCCGACAAGGGGACCAATGGACCGGCGCCCTTGCCCAAGCCCCCCACTCCTCTCCCGAGAAGACCCCCAACCCCTCCTCCTGCACCACAGGTTTCTGATGTGCTGGGGTGGTTGCAGCAGCTGCTGCAGAACCACGGCCAGCGCATCTGCGATCTGCTGGTCAGGTTCCTATCAACATCTGACCAAGCCGCAAAGATGGTAATTGCCATGGAGGGGCTCGCACTCCTGACCACTGTCATCCAGACGGCCCGAAATGGCGAATCGAACTAGGTCACGTACCTCGTTTCGGTTTGCGTTTTGGAACGCGTGTGGAATGGCCGATCAGGGGAATGAGCTCCAGCACTTTGCTGGCTCATATGCCTTGGACCTCATTTTAGTCGGGGAAACACATTTGAAACCCAACACCCGATTCCGTCTACCGGGCTTCAGCTGCCTTAGGACTGACCGTTTGGGCCGCCGGGGAGGTGGCACCGCGGTCCTCGTGAGGAACAGTGTTGTCCAACGCCCAATCCCTCTCCCGCCACTTCAAACCCTGGAGGCCACGGCCGTCTGTATTGATCTCGGCGGTACGGAAGTCATGGTGGTGTCTGTTTACCACCCTCCACGGAGGCTGTTCGTACTCAACGATTACCTATCCATCCTCGCCCTTCATCCTAACGTTATCATGGCTGGGGACTTCAATGCCAAACATATGCGTTGGCATTGCTGCCCCCCGTCGTGTAGACGAGGCAATGAAATTATACGCATGATAGATGCGGACCCTCAACTTAGAGCAGAGGGTCCCTGGCAACCTACACATCATCCACGAGGTCGAGGACGGGCTACTGTTATCGACTTCGCGATCATCAAGCATTTCCCCTTTCATATCTCACTCACATCAATCAACGCGCTACACTCAGACCACAATCCTGTGTTAGCCGAGGTTAACACCCAGGTTGCCAGTCACGGCGTCCCGGTTCAACACCGGGAGGTCGACTGGGAATGCGTCAAGGTTTGCCTCAACGAATCCCTTCCACCCAACCCGAGAATCGTAGACGTCCCAACCCTGGAGGCGGCTGTCTCCTCCTTCACTTCCATCGTGGTACGAACGGTCCATAACCTCACTGTCAACACCCCAGCACCCTTGCACCCTGACGTCCTTCCTCTTGAACTCCACCTGCTTATCTGCCGCTCCTGGGCGGCACGCAGACTCTACCAGCGTCACCGCACGCCACATAATCGAGTACTTCATAGGCGCCTTTGCCGGCAGGTCCGTCGCCGACTACGCGAGCACAGAGTGCAAGCGTGGAAGGAGACGATGAACCGTATGAACCTCGAAGATGGCGACGTGTGGAGGATTGCCAAACACCTCCGCAACCGCAGAGATCAATACTCCTCCCCTCTCCACGGCACCCAAGGCCTGGCTTACCTCCCCCAAGCCAAAGCAAATGTGTTTGCCGACTACCTTGAGAGGACCATGAGGCCTCGAGATGACCCCCAGGACGATGCTTTTTCCGAACGTACTCGGAGGGAGGTACGCCGATTCCTTCGACGTCCCCCCGACGATGCGGATCGATATCCCGTCATAAGACCTTCAGAAATCCAAGGCGCACTCCGGCGTCTCAACCCCAAAAGGGCACCGGGGCCTGACGGGCTTACACCCGCCATGCTACGACGCCTTCCCTTCCGGGCCGTGCTCTTTCTCACCAGGGTCTTCAATATGTGCTTCGCCCTAAGTCACTTTCCACGCGAGTGGAGAGAGGCTCGGGTTATCTGCATATTGAAGCCGGGGAAAGATCCGGTACATCCTGCCAATTACAGATCCATTAGCCTCCTCTCTGTCCTTTCAAAAGTGTTTGAAAGGACCATTCTTAACCGCTTGTCTCCCACCTTAGGGAACATTCGAGCCATCCCACCACATCAGTTCGGCTTCCGTCCTGGGCACTCGACCTCCCAGCAATTGCTGCGCGTGGTGGAAGCGGCTGCCCTGGGCTTCCAGGACAGGGCTTACACCGCCGCAGTTTCACTGGATGTCGAGAAGGCCTTCTCGACGACCTGGCATGCGGGGCTCCTCAAAAAGCTCATCCAACTGGAGCTCCCTACACACTTAATACACCTGCTACACACATATCTAAAACACTGCACTTTTGTTGTTTCGGTAGCGGGACACAAATCTACACTAAGGCCAATACGAGGCGGAGTCCCCGAAGGTTCTGTTCTATCCCCCACACTTTTTAGTGTATATGTGGCCGATCTACCCACAGAGCAGCACGTCAACATGGCACAGTACGCTGATGATGTGCTCCTGTATTGTACAAGTAAAAACCCAAACAGAGCCTTCAACCCCATTCAGAGACACCTCCGCCTCCTCCAAGAGTGGTGCAGGCGTTGGCGATTATCCATCAATCCGGCAAAAAGCCACGCCATTCTCTTCACCAAGCGCCGCTTTCCCGCAATCTTCCCCACATTCAGCTATCTCGGAAGAAGGATAGAATGGACAAATGCCATCTCCTACCTGGGGGTTAAGTTAGATAAGGGTCTAACTTTTCGGGGACACGTCGGGGACGTCGCGCGTCGGGGACATGGGGCTGCGGCTTCATTGTACCCGATGCTGAGGTCTGAGATGCCTGTCCCTTTAAAGTTACACCTTTTTCGGGCGCTGATAATCCCCTTCCTGCTTTATGCCTGCGAGATCTGGGGCATGGCCGCAGATTCCAACCTGCTGCTCCTGCAACGGGTACAGAATAGGTGCCTTCGGGCCATCTATTGTGTAAACCGCTCCTTTCCCGTGAGACTGCTTCACGAAGCCTCATCTCTTCCTTACGTGGAGGATGAAATTAGGCGCCGGGCCGCAAAATTTTACGACCAGTTGCCATACCATCAGAGCGCCCTAGTTAGGTCTCTTGGGGATTATAACCCCAGAACATGCCGCTTGAGGCATCACCGGCTTCCCCGCATGGCTTGCGGGCATATCCGGTAACAGCGGAGTAATTCCAACAGCAGCTAAAGCTGAACTCCAATACAATCCATTCAAGAGTAGCTTGGACTTCAAAATTAAAATCCCAACATGTTTATAATTACAAAATTCATACCACCAGCGGTGCACAAGGGTAGTTGCACCATGACCGGCTACCGTTGAGGAACAAACTTTGTTACCTCCTTTCTCTCCCCCTACCTAAAGAACAACCGCCATCCTGTAACCCCCATATCCCGTCACTACGTGGTAAAGCCCTACTTAGGGAAGGTACACGCCTAAGCACACCATCGGGTTGCCCTCAACCTGCCATCTGACGCACAGCACAGCATTTTTGAAAATTTTTAAATCCTTCCAATCATGACTTAATATCGTTAGCATTACATATTTTGGATGTTTTGAAACAAGTTGAAGGGTTTAATAGCAAAGTAATTTCCCAAAGCTATGACGGAGCCACATTTTTGGTGGATGTCATTCTGGTGTGCAGGTGATCATAAGGGACACTTATCCTTATGCTTATTTTGTACACTGTTATGCACAGCATTTAAATTTAATAATGTTCCAAGCAACGAGTCAAAACAGAAACATCAGGACTTTCTTCGTAAATATTGCTGAGATAGTTACCGCGTTTTTTTGCCCATTCTCTGCAGAGAATTTAAAATTCTTGATGAGATTGTTGACAGGCGACTTCCAGAGGTTCAAAAATCAGATAGAATTTCAGGTGTTGTACAGTTTGCGCAGTGCATGTAAACAAGGATGCAATTATTTAATATCTGAAGAAAACTGAATATAGAAGTTTCCAGACCTTCACAATTAACGAAGCTCGGGGATTTCGATTGAAAATGCAGTTACCCTCTTTCAGCTTCTTGTATACATAAAAGACTATTTTGCTGCCCAGAAACAAAGAAGGATGGGTTTTAAGTACAAGCATCTCTAAACCAGCACTGCATCAGCAGGTAGTACATCTCATATGCAATAATGATTAGAAATTTAGAAAGAAATTTATGGCCTAAATATTTCATTTTCATTTACAGTCATAATTTCTTTGAACCCCCAATGTCATACCCCATGAGCCGCCAATGATTATAGTGCATGTTACTATCACTCATGAGTAAGTAATGCGGGAATTACAGAATGAAAAACCCCCAATATAATAGTGTGTACAATCCATGGCCTCACCATAAAACAATCACACTGTAGATAGGGAAGTAAATGTATTACATAATTAGTAATTAAGAGTTAACTGTATAATAATATAGGTAGTATAAACATAAAAATAATAACTAATAAAGGGGACAATTTAGGAATATTAACAATGTTATATTTTAATAGTAAAGGTATTTGAATAATAAAAAAAAATATTAATCAATAACGGGGATGATTAGTAATTGAACAATTAACTAAGTAATAAATTGTTAAAGAAATTAAATATTAAGATAAAAACCAAGTATATAAACTTATAAACACCTATAGTGATAGAAATAGAATGTACTGGCTACCAGTTCAAAGTTTCAATTGGTACCAGTGAATATAGCATAGGTAGTTTTAGATCATAGACATAAAGTAACTATGCTAGCCTCTGGTTCCCAAGGTTGCAGGTTCAGTTCCGGTGGAGGGCGATGAATTTTTAATCCTTAGCATGACTTCCTTCAGAAACAAAGTAAAGCCTGTCATCCTGTGTCATAGATTTATGGCACATAAAAAAACTTCAAGCCTGATTAAAGAGGTATTTGAGCAAATTTCTGGTCTTTTGTGCCCAATATAGGATGGGACACTAAGAACTGTAGCAGTTAAAGAGCATCTATAAATAAAACTCAATTAAATTTAATTTATAAAGTAGCTGGTTACCAATTACTTTTGATTGCTGATTTATTAATTATTGCAGTAGTTGTAGTTTTTATTACGTATAAATTAAATATAAAAGGTTTTGTTATTACTACAATAAATGTTTAAAGTTTGAATGCATGTCCCATTATAATAACCTAGGTACCGGGACACAATATTCATATTTTATTTATTTATTTAGTCTCTTTTTTTTTTTTTCTTTCTTTCTAATTTTACACTCTGTAGACATCCATTAATAATCAAAAAATTGTGTGGCATTCAGGGAGAGTTGTTGAGCAGATAAATTTGCAAACTTTCGGCAGTGTTTGTCTAAGCACCTTTTCTGTGGTTCTTCTTATTACTGAAAATATAGTAATTGATCTCCAGTTTGTTTCCTTTACTTCACTACCTTTGAATAGCAAAATTGTTTGGACAGTTTTTTAAAACTTTTGGACACTTTTTAAACTTCAACATTGCATTAGCTAATAAACAGAGTGCTTTAGAGGTGTTCAGTTCCTTAATGACTCCTAAAATTATGTGATCAGGGTCTGAAGCAGTGTCCGCTTTTATGGTAGAAGTTGCAAAACTTATTTGTTCTACTTGTATTCGAATATCCTTTGTATATGGGATAAACATCATCTAATGGTGTTAAATAATTGGGCATATTAAACATATTTGAAAAATCTTCAAAAGTTTTATTCTTAGGGATTCTGCATGCTTCATAGTTTTGGCTACTTACAGTTCATACTATGCATCGCTGATTATAGTATTGGTACTGAGCAACTTCATATTGGTATTGTTTTCTATTTTGTTTATATATCCTTTCAGCTAATATACCAGGATTTTTGTATGTGTGAGAGGTAATACACTTTTCCTTTTGGACTTTATGCTTATTAAAATAACGCACTTCAGGATGTTTAGGATCTGGCAAAATATATTGGCCAAATAGTGAAATGCTGAACAGTATGCTCAAACTCAATTTTTGAAGATTTAGAAGCTTGTAACAGTGATGTGTCAAAATTTAAAATAGAGAGTTGAGGGTTGTTACACTACATCACTATGATAATCTTACTTGAACGCGTTTCGGGAGACGGCTTGTTCCCATCGTCAGCATTTTCTCTCAAACAAATGTATGCTCAAATTCTCTCATCATTGTAATCTGTGAATTTATTTTTAAAATCAACTATAACTTGAGGTTTGCTATTTAAATCTGGATGATTAATCTCTCTACTGTCATCACTGTGTATCTCTACAATACTAAAATTAGTTTCCTTTGCACTTTCTTGGCTAGCATTTCTATTCATTTCCTATTTAGGAACAATCATTTTCCAATGAATATCTTGATACACTTTACTAATGTGGAAAACTTAGCATTTAAATGATTTTCCATAGTATTGGCATTGATGATTGTATGTATTTATAGTCATATTAACAACATAATCATGGTGTGTACAGAAACTGTTTATAGCAATGGCTTGGAGGTTACTTCACTAATGGTTTTATGTTTCAATATAAAAGCTCACCAAAATGATACTAACAAAGCCTAGTGGTGTGTCCATTTGATCTTTCTCTTTCAGTAATCTTTGTATCGAATGGATGAGAAAACCATATATAAATCATAAATATTTTGCACACTTATACATTACAATGCATTCATGTGCATTCCCAAACTTATGTTACTGCTTAGGGTTCATCTCAAGTATCTGAAGCTGCCTTATCTCAAATTTGCAACCATATTATCATTGCGCTTCTTCCAATCACCATAGGGTTTTTTTTCCCCCTCTCTCTACCACCTACTTATAGTAGAAAGGAAGTATTGCATTCCTTAAAAATTGATTATTGAGATTTCATGGAAATATACGGTTTGAGGTCCTTTGAAACCAAAAAATTAAATTGTTGCTAACTTTCATCCAGCATACACCAGTATTAATGTGTGATAATTCAAAGGCATTTGAGTGCGTAAACCCCAAGATATTGCTAAAAAAATTAAATTCACATGGTATAAAAAGTGAATCATTATCCTGGTTCAACTCTTATTTAATAGATCATAAACAAAGTGTAATTCTAAATTATGATAAAAAATGTTTAAATCAAACTGGGGGAATATAAAATCAGGAGTTCCATAGGGAAGTGTTTTTAGGACCCCTCCTATACATACTGTATACAAATGATCTCCAAACAATATAATGAGTTAAATAATCATGTATGCTGGTGACACTTCCATCTTATTAATGGTGCGAACTAGTCGGATTTAATTCAAAACACAAATGAAATATTAGTGGAACTGAAAAATTGGTTCAATAATAATGGGCTAAAATTAAATATGACAAAAACTGCTTTAATTCAATTTAAAATGCATACAGAAACTAATAACACCATAAATAATGCAATTATTACTACAATAAGTCCTATATCTACAGGAAAAACCTTAAGGATATATGTAAATGAACAAATAAATGGGAAGATCACTTATAATATATTGGTAAAAGGCTAATTAGTGCCTGTTTTAATATACACTGTCTAACAAACACCACAAATTTATAAACTAGAAAGACTATATATTACAGCTATTTTCATTCCATCAGAGCATACAGCATTATATTATGGGAAGCAGCAACAGGCTGATAGAAAATATTTAAGATACAGAAAAAAATTACACACTACAACACAATAACATTCTTCGAAAATGTAGACGTTATTTATGTATTTTGACTTCTAAAATTCAAAAATGATGCTCAAAACATTGTAATGTCCGCAGGTTTTGTACAAATCACATATTTTGCAATAATAATGATATACACAAAAACACTATATGAAACTCAGAAGCAGTGCATTGCTTTCAACTGCTCAACACCTGCGCCCCTAGCAGCACACAGAACTGTCACATTGCAAATGGCGCTGCCTATCCATCACTGTGTTGTGTTTGTGCAAGGAAGTACCTGTTAGTGTACAATGTCTATCCGAGGCTGTGTAAACTCGCCTAACTGTTTTGGTTATATTTATGGTGAAGTTGTGGTGAAAAAAGACCGAAGAAACATTACTGCCTTCGTGAGAAAGGTCTACCTTGCCTATTTCAGAATGAAACTAGGTGACATCATTAATCATGGGCTCCACAGGTCATGTGTGTTGTGTGTGTAGAAGATTTATGACAGTGGGCGCCAGGAAAGAAGAAGTTGTTACGGTTTGGCATCCCTGTGGTCTGGCTGGAGCAACAGAATCATACCAATGACTCTTACTTCTGCTCTTGTAAGGTTACAGGTTTCAACAAGAAAACCAAGAAGAGTATTGAGTATCCGAACAACATTTGCTCAGCGATTCATATGGTCCAGATATACCTATTCCACAGCCTCTGCAGACATTATATATGGACGACAGTGATGATGCAGATACTGTGCAGGAGACGGATGATACTGTGGGCACAGATGAGGGCCCACTTCTGTTCACTCAGGCAGATCTAAATGATTTAGTCCGTGATCTGGAACTAACAAAGGATATAGCAGAGCTCCCAGAGGGTTAAGACTGCATGAAAGACATATGTTAGCAGCTGGTACATCCATTACATTTTATAGTTTACAGAAAAAGGAACTTGATATTCACAAAATGTTTTGCTCAAAACAACGTGTTAGCGTACTGGAGTGATGTACAAGGTTTGATGGGTCAGTTCAACATTCCATATGTGCCAGGTGACTGGAGACTGTTTATTGACTTATCTAAAAGAAGCCTGAAGGCAATTCTACTGCTTAAGGTAACATGTATGCCTCAGTACCTGTCGGCGATTCTGTGCACCTGAAGAAAACATATGACAACTTTAAGGCGCTTCTTACTACCATTCATTATGAGAATCACAACTGGATGATGCGTGGTGGTTTGAAAGTGTTGGGTATGATTCTAGAACAACTATCAGGATATACCAAGTTACCCTGTTCCATCTGTGAATAGGACAGTCGGGCTCATGACAAACATTGGGAGCAAAAACAGTGGTCCTGAAGGTTGGAATTGGTTCCAGAGGACAAAAATATCAAGTGTGACGCTCTAGTGGAAAGAGGAAGGATACTCTTGCCACCTCTGTGCATCAAATTGGGTATAATGAAGCAGTTTGTCATTGCCTAAGTGTGGCAACTGTTTCAAATATCTATGCTACAAGTTCCCCAACCTGTCAGATGCTAAGCTGAACGAGGGCATGTTCACTGGTTGGAAACTAATGCTAGATGAAGATTCCCTTCATTCAATGAATGCCGTGGAGCGAGAAGCCTGGACTGCCTTTAAGTGTGTGGTTCAAAACTTCTTGGGAAACAGTCATAGTCCAGAGTATATCAGCATAGTTGAGGACATGCTAACGAAATTCAAAATGCTGGGATGCTCAATGAGTTGGAAGTTACATTTTTTAAATTCGCACTTCGACTTTTTTCCTCCAAACTTGGGTGCTGTAAGTGAAGAACAGGGTGAAAGATTTCACCAGGATATCAAAGACATGGAACGACAATACCAGGGAACTTGGGATGTTTGGATGATGGGCAACTACTGCTGAATGCTTCACCGTAAGCACACGGATATTCCCCATAAGAGAAAAAGCAGGGGCCATGCCATGACAACTAAGAAAGCATGGAATGAATTATGTTAGTGCATGTTTTGTACCACATTCTCTGTATGCATCTGTTCACTGTGTGTATATTTCAATATGTTGTTGTTTTAAATTTGTATTCTACTTCTGCATGATTCGTGTGCCATATATATATATATATATATATATATATATATATATATATATATATATATATACACTACTTCTATATATGATATCATTATTGCAAAATATGTCATTTATGCAAAAACTATGGGTAATACAATGCTTTGAGTATTATTTTCAAATTCAGGAGGTCAGAATACGTAAAGAAAACCTACATTTTCGAAAAAAGTTTTTTTCACTATTGCATTGTGTTATTCATATTATGGCACATGTCAGTCCCAAAAACTTTTGCAGAAATGAGTTTAGAAAGCTAAACATACTTACCCTACCTTCACAATATCTCTATGAATTAGCCAAACATATTAATGAAAACTTTGTTAAATACTATAATAAAAAGAATATACATAATCATGAAACTAGAATACAAAATTGCCTAAAAGTACCTGCCCACAGACTCAGATTATTTGAAAAAAGTCCTTCTATTCCAGAGTAAAAATTTATAATAAATTGCCACAAAAATTATAGAGAAATAAAATACAAAAATGTATTTCTAACTACATTGAAGAGAGTCCTCATAGAAAAAACATGCTATTTGGTAAAAGAATATACAGATGACAAGACAGGACCATATAAACCATTTAAACATAAAATCTAGTTACAGTTCAACCAGTTAAACATACATTAATAATGTAAATATTTTTGTATGTAAGTTTGAATGTATAAATATTTTTTAACCATATTTTCTGTAATGGTTTAGCTAGACAAAATTCTGTCAAACTGATAAATCACCAGTTTACTGGGCTTTTATCCAAATTATGTGATGAATAAAGTATTTATCTGTCTGCCTTCATCCCATACCAACCCATTCCATCCATCCACCTGTGTTTATAGTGTATCTTATATTCACCCTTGCCTAATGTTGAATACCCAGTGTGTGTATGTGTGTCACCTGGGGACACTTGAGAGTAATTTTAAGATAACAAATCTGTAAAGTTACAGACGTAGTTACACACGGTTGTTGGTAGAAGTAAACTTCATCTATATTGAGCCAGTATTGCCTTGTGTGTTTGGTAGTACAAGTTATACATAGACCTGTTTGTTAACTAATGCACATTTTCAAGTGCTGGGTTGTATTGTACACATAATGCTGTGAGTGCTTCAGCCTTCAATGCTTAACATTATCTGGGAGTTCTCTTTAAATGTTGCACTGTTTACTTTTATAATACCATGTGTTTTTAATAACCTGAAAAGGTAATTTAATTTGTTTTTAGCATCCACCACATTTTTCTTGAAACTGTGAAAAGTGTTAAAAGAGGGCTCAGCTGTATTTAGCATGCATAATTTAGTGAAAATTTTTCCTTTAATAGATTATAAGTTAACCCATTTTAATGCCACTAATATAAAATATAAATTGACGGATCATTTCTTATAGACACTACTGATAATGCTTTAAAAAAGTGTATCTTTGAGCATTTACCTGTAGCTGTATTTAAGTGAAATCAAATATAGTGCAACTTTTATGTACCACAGAATTTTTCAATTTTACTCATGAAGTTAAGTTTTATTGTTAAATTTCATGTTATTGTTAAATAATCTCAAGAAGTTTATGGGTCCCTACTTATTTACATAAATGGCATAAGCTGAGCTTTATCCATTAGCCGATTGTCTCTCTTGCTGCACTCTTTTCCTCCTTTATTAAGCTCTTTTCCAATCCTGTAATATAAAAATAATCTTTGCTTCATTTTTATATGCACTTAAAATAGCATTCTTTAATCTTTGAGGAGATTTTTAAAAATGTTTTTGTTGTTACACGAGCTTTTGCTGTTAATTCCTACCAGAAATGTCTGCAATTTAATACTAATCAATAGTTCAATTTTAATTTGCAAAGGAATTTGATAATTATGTTCTTTATGTATGAGCCAGACTGAAGAATCACTGACAGAACTGCAAAGAAATATAAACCCGTTAGCAAGGAAGAAGGTGTTATCAGTACTCAAAGATTCCCTTTCTGGTCATGCTAGTGGTGGCAGTGAGTCATCCTCAGATCCAGAGCTGGAAGAGCATCAACACAAGGTACCTGATCCAGAGCGAGAGTTGTAAATATTTATAAAGTGTGTTATGTGATTATTGGTGGCATGTTATGACTCAGAAAGTATGCTAGTAAGATGAATATTAACACATATTTTAGTTGCAAGTTTGCTAGAGTAGTTCAGTACACTAGAGCCAAACATTGTTAAAATATTAAAGGTATTTCTAAAGAATTTTAGGTAGCTTTTATTAACAGAGCACTTTAAATCCAGTGTTTTCACTTTTAAGAGAGTTAGTTAAGTTACATTAACTGAGGACCTAATTTCTACAGTTACTTCATTTCTGGCTATGTTATTTGTGTAGAAAAACTTAAATGATAAAGTTAGGAGAGTATATAAAATATTTGAAACCAATTGATATACTAGTTCTTGCTTTTCCATGTCATCAGATGTGAATCAATCGAGTAGCTTTTATGCTCAAAGGAACTCTGAGGAACTCACTGGTTGATTCTGAGATTTAGCTAAACCTATTAATAGTGTTGTTCTCTTTTGTACAGGATTTAAGAGATATGACTGGGAAATAGAATGATATCAGTGAACTGTTTCTCCCTGTGCATTGGGTAGATGATTAAAACTATTATAGTGACAGGAGTGGGGATTTGAGTGCTAGAACAATGGTGGTCGTAGTTTTTCTAGCTGCCAAAGAAACTTGGATGTAAGATATTTGTAATAATTTATAGTTGATCTATATTCTCTGAACTTGTTTAAAATTTTGAAGTTCTTAGGATTATGGACCATACATTCTTAGGATTATGTCTGTTAGGACTTTAACAGAGAAAATACATGAAAAAGAAATTCCGTATGATTATTATCTTTGCAGATAACTGTATCTGCATTTTGTCATAAGGGACTTGGTAAACTGTTGTCGCTGCCATCATCATCATATTTATTTATTTATTTCATCACACTGTGCAGAATCTTCTTTTTGATTCTGAAGGATTTACCTGCATAATTATTCTTAAAATTACAAATGGAAAACATTTTCTGGCCCAGAAGCAATGATACAATAAGAAAAATAATCCAAATTATTATTAGTGAAGAGAGTAGTCAACTGTGTACTGGTAGCTCCACATAAACTTTTACTTTAACAAGGGAAGTGTCAGACCCCTCATGCAAAAACACACCCAGAAATTCCTGTCACAGAAGCGATGTATTATAAGGAGGCAATACCCAAACCATTAAATGCCATTTATTTAAAGGTGAGTCAGACTTAAGTGATGTTAGATGATGTTACAATTCCGACTCACCTTTAAATAAATTCAATACACATCACTGTTTCTAGCTTCTTTTCATTACAATATCAACATTAAATGCCAGTTTTAGCTGCAAGGTGCTTAAATCGAAGTTGGAATCCTTTAGCACCAATTCAATATGTGATACAGATGGACATTCTTGCATCAGAAGGATACTCCAATGTAGCACACAGAGTTCGAATAACTGGATGGAGCACCCTGTCCCCACCCTCCTTGTGACATAGAAACTTATTTGAGCTTCTATGTCACTGAGGTCATCCCCACTACTCACGAGACAATTAGTAAGCATTCACAACTGTCCAATAAAATAACTAAAGTATTATTTCCATGTAGTTTATATGAAAGATTTGGCATTAATTTTCAAGGGTTTGTAGTTAAAACTAGCAGCGAATGTTTTGAGTGTGGCCTCTTTATACTGCATTGCTTCTATCACAGGAATTTCAGGTTGAGTATAGGCATGAGAGGTCTGATATTTTTTGTATCTACCGCAGATTTGTAAACCACTTCAAAATGCTTAACCACATTGGTTGACAAAGCTTACAACATAATACTCTCAGAAACAATAACATCATGGCATAATACAACAGTTTTGAGGGATGCGCTACACTTTTAGAGCTTGCCACCTGCGGAAAAAAGTTGCTATAACTGCTGCAATGACTGCCACATTATAAACTTGTTGTCACATAAGAACAGTGCTTTTAGCTTAAGCAGCTTTTATTGTAAACAACTTCTTTCACAGGGAAATGTGTTCATAAGTGGCACCATATGTTCTTAAAAGCCATTGTGATTGCTATATGACTCTTGCATCTTTGAAAAATCTTTTGTAAATATCATTGCCTTTTTGGACTAAAAATTGAAAATATAATGCAAATAGTTTGCATTAAGCAGAAAGAATGGAAAACTACATCAATATGTGTCTTTATCAGTGTAAATAATCTCTGCATACCATGCTACTACTGCAGTCTAAACTGTAGCAGAAGCAATTATGTTGGTCTGAACCTGGCATAGGCTTAAGGTGATATAAAAAGCCCTATCCCACCAATATTAAATCTGCTAAATTCATGATCCATCATCTCGGAAACTACTGAAGATAAAGTTTATCAATGAATTTAATGTTTTATCATCTATTTATTTTTTTAAAAAAAATAGCCAACCACATTAACTCCAAAGTATATTCACAACAGGACTTAAAAATTGTTTTATGATCATAAAATTTAATTTAGCTGTCTTCAGTGTCTCTGAGTAAACAGGTCATTTACGCCAGAAAATGTCATTCACAGAAGAGGCTATTCAAAGAAAAAATGGAGAAAACAAGCTTGCATATACTTGCAAAGAAAGAACCACATGATTAGAGCACATAGAAGCTGTCATACTTAACAGTAGTACCAATTTGTAGACCAAAACCTCCCATATGAATGGGCTAAGGCTTAGCTTTCTACTCCAAAGTGTGTAGGGGTTGAAAGTTTGTTTGTTAAGTGATGCAGATGCAGTACCATTCTAAGAAATATATTTAAAATATGAATATTGTGTCTACAATGATAAAATGTATATCAAATTAAAGAGGTTATTCCATTTAATAGGACTGCACAAAAAACTAAAAATGTCATTTTTGGGCAATTTTTGCCATTTATTTTCCCCTTAATCAAATCATATTTCTCATTAACTCATTTAAACTTGGCCTTAGGATCCTTTAGAAACCTGGATCATGATAATAAATATCTTTCTATTTTAAAACTAAATTTGCTCTTACTCCTACAGAGTGATTATGTGTTACTGTAATGATACAGTTGCATGAATAAAGGATACTCATTAACTTGTGTATTGGAACACTGACAACTCTACAAAACTCCCTAACAAATTGATAGCACCATTGTTTTGATATGCAAGTAAACTTTGCCACCACTAAGAACATTTTCAAACAATATTCTCTTAGAAACTATTTTCATGTTTTAAATTCAAACTAATAGTTACAGTTGCGTTTGGCAAACCTTGGAACGGATATATACATACTTGACTTTTTCTATGTTACTGATACACCGAGCAAGGTCAAAAGATTTGTCACAAGTAACACAAATGAAATTTTCAGCTATGTATTTGAAAGTCAATCCTGCTTCTATCTCTTCTTAGGATTTACTTGAAAAAATCAGAAATTATTGACCAGTTAAACAAAAACTGATGCTTATTATCGTTAAAAAAATTAAATTCATATATGAAGCTCAAAATATCGCTACACATAAATTTCATATAGCCCATTCGCAGCATATGACGAGTCGTACTCCCATACATTAGTAATGATGTTTTAAATTGCATGACAAGGACAGCTCGCAAGTGTGCACTCGCCAATAAAACTACATATATCTGCATATTTAACTAACAGGGGACATTCAAAGGATCTCCATATTTCTCTAGAAAACTAATAAACAAAAAAACTAATGCTGTTTGTACCATAAGAGCAAATATGGAGGATATTATGTCGCTGGATATATCTCATAATAAGTGATACATGGTGAGTATGAATCATGTTTTATGACGAATGTGTTGTATGTGAAATAAAAGGATACCAAAGTGTTTATTTGCTATCAATGAAACGCAAAGCTGCTGACATTAGAACGGCAAGCTGAGAAGAAGCAAAGGTCAGACACCAAGAGAGGAGGAACACGAACTAAAGTATGCCTTTGAGTATCAGATGTAAATAGGAGGTATCAATTTGTGAGAGCTTTGTTTCCTGTAATGCGACATACAGCTGGAGATGTGTACATTAAAGTTTTGCAATTGACTGCTAAGAAAAGCATTGCTGTACTTTAGAACCAACATTGTTCATCAGCTGCTTCAAAATGTAACACTACCAGAGTCCAATGTTAGGGAAACCCCATTGAGACTGCAAGCTAAAACATGCATTCCTTTCCAATGCACATTCCACCCACAGACAAGAAAGAAAGAAAAATGGAACACAAAGATGTGTTATGTACTACAGTAGGACGAAAAATAGTGGAAATGCTTGGCAATGCAAAAAGTTTTGTGTCACCCTTCAATTGCAGAACTGTTTTGGGATCTACCACAGCTAACAATCATATTAGGCCATCAAATTTGGGTATTCATTGCTTCCTCTATCATGCATGCAAAATTTCAGGAAAGAAATTATATTGGTTGATTTTATATGAACTTTTAAACTTCACAGCACATTTGCACAGCTGTACAGGGATTCAAATCAGATTTTTGAGGTAGCCACTAGGGGTTTAAATAGGATAACAATGGGTTAATATTACTGGAGTAGCTATTTTGAATTAAGGAAAACAGCACAACAGAGCCAGTGGTCATATTCATAAAGTTATGCCCATGTACATTTAATGAGTTACATGTTCAAGCAATCATGATTATAAATACCATTCAGCAGTAATACTTCACATTTGTAATAAAAAAATAAATGTTAGCAGAAACTGTTAAATCAAAGCCTTCTGCTAGAAATTTCAGGGTTTCTTTCTTAAGTGTAAGCAAATGCAATGCAGTTTTGCATTTTCTGTCATGATTTCTATGAAAGAAAGAGAAATAATCAAATGGTGGCACATTGAAAATGGAAAAATGTACAACATTAATTTGGAATATAGAAACTAATCTGAATGCATGGATATTGTATACATCCTGTTTTGGCAAGCGGTGTAAAACACTTATCATCTTACACATGTATCCCTTATCTCTAAAGCACCAACTAGTTGTTACATTTAGTTTGCAGTTTTGCTTATTCAAAAACCCTATTATGGCTGCAACTTTAGGTTAGGGCTAGTTACACTTTCAGCTGATTGTGATCTTGTATAGTTTAATTTATTGCAGCATTTATTTTTGTGCAGACTTTTCATAATATAAACCTAGTATACTTTCTGAGTCTGGCCACTTCAGGGTAAGAAATCTACTGAAATAATATATTGAGACAAAAGTAGTGGTTAAATACATTCATGGAACATGCATAAGGTATTTAGATATTAAGTTCAGGCACTGCATTGTGGTTA
This sequence comes from Deroplatys truncata, assembly GCA_030765065.1. Taxonomy (NCBI): domain Eukaryota; kingdom Metazoa; phylum Arthropoda; class Insecta; order Mantodea; family Mantidae; genus Deroplatys; species Deroplatys truncata. The sequence continues at coordinate 108,016,014 of CM060976.1, forward strand.
AGTTCAAGATCAAGCTGTCATGTAAAATGCTTTTAGTTTTAAAGACTAAAACTGAAATTGCCACTGTGATTGAATGATCAGTGTTTTGCTTCTCAACCCTGGAATTTTCTTTATTTAAAATCATTCGCTATCCTCTGCAGAGTCTGAAAATATGAATATGCAAGTGAATGTGTTCTTACGGCAAAAATTAATGAACTCAAAGCTAAAAAAAAAATAAAAAAAATAAAAAAATGAAAACTGCAGTTTAATGAGCATATCATCAGTTGTTTCTCAAGACAAAGCCACAGTTATGACCATAGAGCTATAAAATGAAATTTACAAAAACATTGTAAGAATGTTTTAAATGGTTTTAATGGAAATGTATAAATAAATTCTTGTGTTTCTCAGTGATGGTGAGAATCAGCCACCAGCCCCCCTCCCCCCCCCCCAAAAAAACATTGCAATGTTAGCCCAAAATATGGGGAAAATATTATAAACAAGGCTGGGTGCAGACAAAATAAATATAGCAAAGCACTTTTGCTCAGAGCAAATGCATTCTTGCTTGTATCAAAAGCATTTTGCAATATTCTGATTTTCCTAAAAACTAAAAAATTTCTCCTTGTTAGGAAGGATGATAATGCACTATTGTGGTACACTATTTCAAGCAATCATATACGGATACAGATATGTATACAAAAATAAAGTAAAAAAATTATTTTATTAGAAGAGTGAGAAAGAAAATTATCTGCGGAATTTTATCCAGTAATAGTAATAATAGGGAGCTGATGAAAATGTTTGAGTTTCTCAAGATTGGCTTTGATATTTAGTTTTAAATGGTCTTTGGTATTTAATTTTAAATTATAAAATAAGTGAAAAAATGCCCCTCTCCCTTGGCCACCCAGAGAATCTTCATATCAGCTTTCAAATTATGAATTTTTGTGCCTATTTTCATAAAGCAAGCAATTATTTTACCAAACATGAAAATTTTAGTGTCTACATCCATACTCAAACCAAAACAAGTGATGATCACAATCAGATTCTAGAAATAAGTTATATACTGACACTAAAAGCACTGTAACTCTTAGGCGATAGGCACATGCACAGAGAATGTTACAAGAAAGATGCTTTTTGATGACTTATGTACAAAGTGAGCTTGTTTTTGCTGGATCAGTGTTGCAGCAGTCATATGAAAGCATGGTTTAGCAGCTTAAGTAAAAATTTTTTGCAAAAAACATCTTTCAATATTGGTCTGTAACCAGAAAATGTATAAATAATGCAGGGTTTAAGCTAGAAAATAAAACAATGTCGCAAAAATGCACAAATCAAAATTTACATTTGTGCAAAATATGATAACTTTATGCAAAATTCTGCTAATAGAAAATTTTATAAATTATACTATTAATGAGGGTTTTAAAAATACAACTTTTACACATATAGATCCACACATTCCATATCATATCTACATTAAACTGCCAGTATTAATTTGCATATTTTGCATTACATTATATCACAGTAGAGTACATCAGTTTTTATGCATACTCCACACACCGTGCCTTTTCAAAATCAAAGTCATTGCGAGATGGTCCTTCAGTATTAATTATCAGAAGTTTTGTAACTCTTTTTACAGAAATATGATTTCTGATTTAATATTGTTCATGCAACTAAACCCTCGCTCATAGTCAACTGTGTGTAGGGGAATAGTAGCAGCATATTCAATAATTAAATACATAAGAGGGAATTGTTCACTCATCTTATTAGCATAAATGAACTCTACCAGCTCTTTGAACTTCATTCCATTGCATCTACTGTTCAACAGCTTCTTAAACAATGCCCATTCCAGTAACAGATCATTTAAATTCATAGATGCAGCAGAATTAATTGGTGCATATATTTCTGTGATTTCTTTATTGTCATACCATCATTTCTGTAGGTTTTAGGATACAGTATATTAAATACTCCAATCTCATCTAAATTCCCTAGTCTCTCATTTAAATTTAAGAATTTGCAAATCGTGGACTTAAGAACACTTCTATGCTGCAGTGAATCTTGTATTATGTTCCTAAGAAACTCAACTCACCTTGAAATTCTGGAGGTACTTTATCGAGAAAAGAACTGCTATTTGGACCAGATTTCAATTTAAGGTTCCTCCAGTCCTTATATGCTTGAGTTCACGCAAATTTGCATTCATTCTGGATCTAAATTTTCGACTTTTAAAAAGTCAAACGCAATTTTGTATAGACATGTTTTATAAAAGACAATAGTGACAAAATTTTAGACACTTTACATTTTTAGTAAGCCAGCAGCTACTGGTCTTTTGTGTTTTTGCAGCACAGATAGCAAAGAATTCCAATTTATATATTGCGAACTGACCGTTTCTCCCAATGAGAGCCAGCGAATGGCAAAATTTTTAACAACTTTTGTTTCCTTGGCTCATTAAGTGTAAATGATCTCTCGCAGTACATCCTGTTAGCAGATACAGTGTTAAGTAATGTTGTACATTTTCCTCGTCTGCACAATTTTCACATACATGACCAGAGTTTGTTTGAGCAATGTCAATAGACCCATCTATCATAATTGAATACCACCTGACTGACTTTATTTTCAATAAAATATCATCAGTAATTATTTTACACACTGCATCCTCCATATCATGAATATTATCATAACTTCATACTTTTCATTGCCACTGAAAGTTAATGTGGCTAAAGAAAGACATCCTAAGTCTATATACAGTTGTTTTAATACTGAAAACTTTCTTTTAGCAATATTTTCCTTTGTTATTGTGTAGATGATTTTCATAGCAGCTACTACACTTTCCTCAGCATTTTTACAGAATGCAACCGAGGCTTTGACAAAATTTGCTGCCTCTAACGATTCTCGAACTGAATTCTTATTGTCTGCCGAGATTTCAGCCTTCTTAATGTATCGGTTTTGACAACACGATATCCTGAATGTAAAAGAGAAATAAAGTACGTTTAGTGGTCATGGATTTACATGTATCTAGCTTAGAACTAAAAGTAAGATTAATTGTAATATATGGAATCCAAATTATTTATTAACACAGGAATGATTTAGATCTACATTAACAAATTAATTAGCTGGACATTTATAATCACACATCTTTGAACCAAGAATTTCCCCCCCCCCTTCAGGGGAGCCTAATTTGAGTTAGATATAAAGAATGGTTTTATAATTATCATTTGCATTGCTGTCTATATTAAAACACTGTTTTAAACTGCTAAGTTCTTGCATTTGTTGTGAATGTTAATACTACAGCTTATCTGATGATGACGCCAAACAGTTCTTCTTTTTCATGTTCTCGCACAAACTACACACAAATAATGGAATTTCTCCAGAATACTGTACTTTGCGCCACTTATGTAACATCCGCTTTTTCACTAATTGTTTATTTTGTATGCCTATTGTAGTACAGTAGACCCTCATTTAACCAAATTCCAAGAGACCGAAAAATAGCTAATTCGGTTTAACAAAGTTTGAATTGATGAGGTTTTGTAAAAATAGTCCCATATTATCTGAAATGGTAAAATATGACTGTTGAGTTCACTTTCTCTCTTGTTATGCGTACCAACGAATGAGGGTGTTCCACTTCTAAGAAAAAGTAAAAATAACTGCTGTATATGGTATATCTACCATTTCTTTAATTGAGAAAGTATACTTTCAAATGCTTGCCGTAATTTTTTTTAAACAGTGCTATTTGGAACAATATTGTACTCTTTGAATTAGTAAGTCGTATAATACAACAAACAATAACCTTAAGAAACACTTTAAATATACCATTCTTTTAACACTAAGTTTTAATTGGAACACATGTTTTAGTTACAATGCTTATCCATTACACATTTTAGTTCTATAATTTGAAAAAATCCTTAATTGTTGTTTGGCGGACCGTTGGTCGTAATATTATGGCGCTCTCTGAAGATACCACATCCGGCGCAGCCTGAAATGCCATGGAGACGTTAGAAGTGGCAGCAAATCTCTCGAGAAGAGAAATTGCAGCTGCAACTTCAGCGAGGGGTCGCAGTGTCGCATCTTCATGTTCATCCTCAGAAGATGACAGTAAAGAATTATCATTCTCTTCTGCATCATCAGCAAATGACTGGTTCTTCAGCAGCACAGATGTTGTCTACCTACGTCCATTCTTCTATAATGAAGGTACAAAAGGGCACTAAACGGGTGTAAGCGTGTAGAAGAGCATTATCAGAATCCCAATTGTATCCCCATTATAAGTTCAGATGTGAACATCGGTTTCCTGTTCAGTTTCAGCGGCATTATCAGTTGTTGTCCAGGCCTTCTTAAAACAGTTAGTTATGGTGTCTGTTGTAACTTCATCACAAGCAGCAGATATGTTGCGGATAGCTTGCATTACATTCCAATGTGGAACTGTTTCTTGTAGTTCTATTGCGCTAATGGAAGCCTTAACCAGTCAGCGTCTGTAATGACACTTCTTTGAGGTGATTATTCCTTGATCCAATGGTTGTAGATGGCTCTAATATTAGGTGGTAAGAACACAACTTCTATGTTCGGAAGTTCCAGGTCATCGAACTGATGTGCCGAGCAGTGGTCCAAAGTTAGCAAAATGTTCCTCTTTCTCGCAGCCATTTGTTGTTGAATCTTCGAGAGATTTCGTCTCTCAGCTTTATTGTTATTCTCCTACTGACTTGGCAGATTGAATAGGTTGACCTTTTTAAAACAATGTGGTTTTTTGTATTTTTCAATCACTAATGGTTTGAGCTTCTCAGAACCATCTGAATTACAACACAAGACCACCGTCTGTATTTTCCTGCTAAATTTTCCTCCAACGTTATTTTCCGCCCTTTGCACATAGTGTTTTTTCAGGCATCAAGTTACAGAAAATGCTTGTTTCACCCATATTAAACACATTTCTTGGGTGATGATGAGAGAGCTTAGATTGAAATCCCCGCACCCGCTCATTGACATCTTCCTTGTTTACTCTATGTGCCTCCCCACAGACACTGACAGCACTGGTTTTATGCCTCTTCTGAAAACGTCATAGCCATCCCTCAGAAGACACAAATGCAGAAATTACTTCTTTCTTGGAGATTTCCCAGGCCTTTTTTTGAAGCATGGAGCCGGACAGTGAAAAATAAAATTGAGAAAAATTATGTAAAAAGCATAACAGAAAATATCGTAGTGTACAGCACGACATACATATTCAGTTTAAACGAAGAATAACTATGGAATATGTAATGAGGGGACCAAATTTTAATTCATAGTACGGATTATCCAAAATTCAGTTTAAGCAGTAGATTTTTCCAAATAATTCGGCAGGGACCGAGAGTTACTCTGGATTAACCGAGTTTTCGATTTATCCAATTTCGAATTAGTGAGGGTCTACTGTATTAGGATTTTTTTCTTTTGTATGTCCATTTTTAGTTTCACTGGTACTAGGACTAGTTCCCTTTTCTTCCTTAAAACAAATTTATCCATTATTTCTTAAAAAGCACACACACATACATAGTGTACATTTGACAAGAATAAGTGAATCACGCAGACCAGCTCAGAAATGAGCTCCACTAGCTGGGAGGAAAAGTGGCATACCATTTGTTTCTGTGACAGATTGTTATGGCTTGTTGAAAGGTTGTGTTTATAGCCTCTTACAAAGAAGCAGCATATCATTTGTTTCTGTCCCAGATTGTTGTCGCATTTTTGCGAATGCTGTTTTAAAAGTTTGTCGCATTTTTCGAGCTCAAGTAGCAAACAGCGACTGTAACTTAAACCCTGAAATAATATAACATATGCCTTGAATATTGATGTATGATACAGTGAATACTTGCTCTGAACAAAGGATAGAAGACATTTTTGATTTTTCTAAAAAAGATTATTCAATAGAAAATTACAGAATCAATATTGTTCAATGTTGACTGAGGCTTTTGTTAGAGCTGCTATATGATCCCCTAAGGATGTTATTCAGAATTTAATTATAATGCAGTAACAAATCTGTAGTGTGTAGCAGTAAATGGTCTTTAAACAGAACATATTGAAAGGAACATTGCAGAGTTGCTTTCAGTGTTCATTTGTTGTAAGAGTGTATTTAATCAGTGCATTTTCTCTCAAATGAATCTGAATGTTTGAGATAAAGATAAGGAAACCAGTTTTAAGTCCTCCATCTTAATAACATTTTCCACCTTAAAATTAATGTTTTTGTGATAGTTATTATTCTGATGTTATGTATATATCTTTAATTATGAGGGCATTTGTAAATATATATGTATTTATTACTTTGGCATTTAATTAAACAATAGCTTGCCCTTTTTTGTCAGGATTTTTTAAAATAATTGTAAACGGTTGCAGAGTGTGAGGACTTTAAAAGTTGTTTTAAAGTTGAATATTGAAAGTTTAATGTGTGCTACCTTCAATGTAGTAAGCAGTATTATTTCTCTCTCTTCTTCATCTTACATATTGTTTGTAATTAAAATATGACAAGCAGGATGTTGTATAAACTGAAAGCATTCAAAACTCATTAGCCTATCTGTAGTCGAGAATGTAAATGTACCAGGCCCTTGATGTGCAGGTCCATTATGTAATTGCAGTGAACATTGATTTGCCAATGATAAAGTAAGCTGCAAGTGTGACAGTAGAATGAAGGTCATAAATACCTGCATTTAGCAGATTTGTTACAGAGAATCATCATTATCCCCAAAATACAAATACATCTGTTTGAGATTTGTACCTTTAGGCAGGGTTGGAGGGGGGGGGGGGATCTTCAGGGATTTAAACAAATTTTTTAAAATTATTATTTGAAGGACTTTCTTTGTTATTGCTGTAACTAAAATTAGGTATTGTGAGGCATTGTTTAAATAGGTAATAGAAAGTTTGAATGACATTGAAACACTGTGTTAATGCTAAACATCTTCGATGCAGGTTGTCTTACGAAAGGTCTAAATAAATTTGATCATCTTTTCACTTTTCAGTAAGCAATTATTTCAGCTTTCATTGGACTTTCTTAATGAATTTCTTCAGAATATGAGCATTTAAAAGTTAAGTTGTTAATTCTCTACACGGTAGGTTATATTATTTCAGAAAGAGAAGCCTTATTTAAACATAGGTAAATTGCACACATGGATTTTAAAAGTCAAGGAAATGACTGAATAAGGAATGCCTCTATAATATTAAAATTTAAATAAAAAGAGTATAGAATGCATGTGATCTCTCTAGTCAAGTTCCAAATAGGCTGAATATTGATGTAAACTTCCTTCAAAAGGTGGCATACACTAAACTTTCAAAGCTTTACATATAGTCACCAGATAGAAGATTGCAGACAGGAAATAAGAAATGCAAAAGACGTAAAGGAATTGAGAATATATAAGTTGTGTTAAAAAAAAACAGAAAAGAAAGGAGAACTTTATATGTTTAAGTTTGTGTTACAGCACTACTTCATTTTCTGCTTTATTATTATTTTTCTGGTGACTGTTTTAGTATAAATGCGTGTTCCAAAATGTGACTAATTTCTCTCTTCATTGTGCAGGAATGTGAATTCTGTACCAGCTACAGAACTCTCTCTTGCCAAGGTGGTTAAGTGCTTGCCTTTTATTTGGATACATGATTTTTCATGTTTACTTTTTTAAATGTTGTATTTCTCAAACAAAAAGTACAATTTATATGATGCTTCCCACCATCTTTAAGCTTAGTTTGTTAAGAAAATTAATAAATGGGCACAATGGAATACAGCTTGATGGCTCTGAAATGATAGGTGTGAATTGTGTCAGTCACTTAAGCAGCTGCTTTAGTTCTGGGGTTGCTTAATCGTGTTTTTCAAGGACATTGAAACATCTGAAATCAGTAAGTTATAATTACATACAATATTTAATGATTTGTGTTATATTTTTTAAGCAAAAATGTAAGTTTAATTCTTGTGTAGGCCATAGGATTATCATATCCATGTAATATCTGCATTCATAGTAATGTTTAATTTTATTAGAAAAAGAATCCTTTATGGAGCTTCCCAAACAAGTAAAAGAGACAAAGTATTTTTCCCAATTGAATCTTGGTGCCTTTAAAATTAACCAAATAATGTGATCAATTTGGATTTGATGCCTATAAAAATATTTTATGACAATGAAAGTTCAGATAACTTGCTTAGTGTTTTTGATGTTGGGTTTGCAATGAAGACATCACGTGTGTTTAACATCATATTTAATCAGTGGGAATCTATGAAAATGATGCAGAATATTAAAAATTGCTAACTTCAAACTATAATGTTTTGTTGTGTCAATGAAAATGCCATCATGCCAGTGTTCGGAAGTACATCCTTTCATTGTATATGAAGATCTCAAAGAGCAAGTCACATTTAAAAACAATCTGATGTGTTACACTCACATGACTATCTACTCTTGTACAAACTATTTTTACAAACGCTTATTCTCCATCTACTTCATGTTAATCGAGATAAACATTTGCAGACCCTATCTTATTGCTAATTTTCTTGTAGATGTAAGGGGAATATATATTTACAAGGGCAATATAGAAATACAGTAGCCTTTAAGTACATACATATCTCTTAATAGCTGGTTGCTAGGTGCAGCACCATTCCCTTGGCCACAGATTAATACTCTTTGCATATCCAAGACAAAAAAATGAATAACGAATTCCCATTTGAGAAAATAAGTATTGAAAAATTTAAGGGAATAACAAACAATATCTCGAAAATGGTTCACTCAACAAAAAAAATGTATATGACATAAATTGTGTATTTTAACGCGATCTACATTTTTTGTGTAGTAAAATTTTGTCTATCTCTTATGGTTTACCAGTTATGCAAAAGTCGTTCACAATTAAGAATACTTTTGGAGACATTCCCAGAAAATTCAAGATATACATTTTATTTGTCATGAAAATATCTTAAACATATGATATTTTAATTAAAATCGTTAGAGCCATTTTTGAGAAAATTAAAATTTTCGAAAAATGTTCGATGTAAAGGGTAATCTGGGGTGGGGGGATTTTCTTGAAAACCTTCGTGTCGCATCTCTGGAAGATACTGAACCTAAAAACCAAGTTTGGTGTTTATCCGATTGTTCGTTTCTGAGTTATGCTGTTCACAGACAGACACACACACGGACATGTTTCCAAAAATGCTTTTTTTTTTGGATTCAGGGGGTCTCAAAACATGTTTTTCCGGTGAAATCTCGGTATCGAATTTTTGGGTGGAATACAATACTTCCCCTACTTACTATACGTAGTAGAGAAAGAAAAATATATAATCTGAGAGAATTTAATTCTTTTGCAAATAATATTAGTCATAAAATTTGTGATGATATAAGAAATACAAGTGCATCCTTTCTGGATCATTACAGAGAAGAGAGGGATGCAAAAATAGAATATGTCGGAATAAGCATTTTCTCTTAGTTTTTAATTTGAAAAATCTGATGTGATACATTCACATGATTTTCTCTACACTCTATTGTTTATTAGTGGGTATACAAACTCATAGTAAAGCTTATTTTTCTATCTACTACATTTTTATTCAAATAAACCTTTGCAGAAATAGCTACATTACACACTTTGTTAGGATACAAAGAGAACAGCAATAATCAAATGTTTAAGAACAGAATGCTATATGCTGGCCTTAAAATTCCATATTGTTTGCATGCAATCGCGAGAAACAACTGAATGTTGAAAGGACTTTAAAGAATTACCAAGAAATGAACAATTCAAACCATTAATAACAGATATCTTAGAAATGGCTTATGCCACAAAAAAATCTTATTTGAAATAAACTGTGTTTTAAAGAGATCTACATTTTTTGTGTAATATGTTTTTGTCTATCACTTAACATTTACCAGCCATACAATTATATAAAATTCTTTCCGAATGAAGAGGACTTCAAAGACTGTTCCCAGAAAATTCAAGATATACATTTTATTTGCCATGTAAATAGCTTTAATATATGATATTTTAATCAAAATCGTTAAAGCCATTTTTTAGAAAATTGAAATTTTCCAAAAATGTTCCATGTGAAGGGTAATTAGGGTGAGGGGATTTTCTGTAATATCTTTGGGTCGTATCTTTGGAAGATACTAATCTAAATACCAAGTTTGATATTTATCTGACTTTTCGTTTTTGAGTTATGCTGTTCACACACACACACATGGACCTTTTTCTAAAAAATGCTTTTTTTGACTTCAGGGGGCCTCAAAACATATATTTGTGGTGAAATCTCAACATCTCAAATTTTTTGGTGGAATACAATACTTCAGTTTATGTTTATAGTTTTGAAGTAATTTTATTGTAAAGTTAAAAACCAAAATATCTGAACATGATAACTTAAAATATTATTTGCCTGTAGTCTTATACTAAGTGTGTTTAAAAAAAAAAGTAATATTAAAGCTGGTTTGTGCACAAGTTTCTCCATTATAACAGGAGATGTTCAAGCACAATTCCATAGCATAATGAATATGAGTGCTTATCCAAATCCACACAAATATTATGGAATTGTTTGATGTTCTGCTGTACACAATTTGGCATACATGTGCAAATTGGGTGATAAATGATAAATTGGAAAAAAATGTTGCTGCCTTCAACATAAACTCAACCTTGAAAGCAACTTCAATCATTATGACACCCCTTAGTATTATCAGTCATAATGCTGCATTCCATTTGCCCTGCTTCTGTTAAATCATACACCAAGAAAAATGACAAGGTTAAAGACAGAGTTTTATCTGGGTAAATGAACCAAAAATATTATAAATGTTATGAAATTTAATATTGTGTTTCATTGTAGTAACCCTATATATTGTGATGGTTCAGATCAGTACTATTGTAACTAAAATTCCATGAAATTTTACATGTCAAATTAAGCACTCCAAAGTTTAAAAATTTGATGTTTTACATTCATATTACTTTCTCTGCCCATTTTTGTTAATCTTTTATATAACTTCTACAAACTATTCTTATGAAGGCTTATTTTTCTATCTATTTCATGTTAATTGCAGAAGTAGTGTCATTACACATTTTGTTGTTCATACAAGGGGGATAGTACCAAATCAATAGTCAGATGTTTAAAAGCGAGAGGCTATATGTTGACCGAAATTGCAATACTCTTTCCATATTGTTAGAAACAATTGAATAGCAATAACACTTTTAAAAAACAAAAATTACTAAGCGCTGAAAAATTCAAACCAATGATAATGTATATCTCCAAATGGCTGATGCCATAAGAAAGATTGTTCGAAATTAATTGTTAATTTTAAACAGATCTACATCTTTTGTGTAGTACATTTTGTCTATCTCTGAACACTTATCAGTTATACAAAAATTATGCAAAACTCCTCCTGAATGAAGAGGACTTTACAGGCTATTCTCAGCAAACTCAAGATATGCATTTTATTTGTCATGTAAATTTATTAAATATATGGTATTTTAATCAGAATTGTTACAAAACATTTTATAAAAAAATTTAAAATGTTGAAAATTTTTCCATGTAAAGGGTAATTTGAGTTGAAGGGATTTTCTTGAAAAATCTTCATGTTGTATCTTTGGAAGATACTAAACTTAAATACAATTTTGGTATGTTGTTCACATTTTTTTTCTAATTTTTTTTTTTTTTATTCAAGTGCCCTCAAAGTAATATACTTTTTGGTGAAATCTTGATATCAAATTTTTAGATGGAATGCATTGCTTCTCTACCTACTAGGCACATGGTAAAGAAAGTAAAAATGTATTACCTTAGAGATTTACAGTTTTTCAATATTACCTATATTTGATTCCTCACTGGTCAACTCTTTTACAGTCATCACACTTGATTACATTTGCAACTTATTTATCTTTTGCCATTCTCACATTTTATTGCATTCTCAAACATTACGTTTCGCAACTCATATTCATTTTCATTTATCAGGCATCTGTACAGAGAGAGAGAATGAAAATGTGAGTGGGGTAGACATTGTGAACCATTGGTAAGTGGGACATAACATAGTGAACAAGGAACAGTGTTGTTCCTGTGACACGCTTGTCATCATTAGGCTTCATGAATGAACTACTACATTAAGAGTGAAGTAGTTAATAGGAATGAGTTTGTTCAATCCATAATTACTGACACCTTTAAGTCTCCATGATGCTTTTTCATACTGAAAACGTATAAGGAAAGCTAGTCACATTAGCATTGCTCTTAACCATCAATCTGTGTATTCAATTTTTAGCACTTGTTTGCCATGACATATTTTATTGATCCATTGTCACATTATTTAAATGCTGTGCATATTATTGTTACAATGGAGAATAATACTTGCAGATGTGTTTCACTTAAACAATTGAATAACAGAATATTTTTATTACATGTAAACAGTAGAATGTAACAGAGGTATTTTGCTACAGCACTTGATTATACTGTAGCAGAAAGTGCCAGTATTAAAACAGTAACTGTTTTAGTACATATTCCAGTGTGTACATATTGTTAATGATGCATTGTTAATATACAGTATTTTGAAAAATCAATGAAAATGTGCAAAAAATACAGAAATGTTTTATGCTATGTTCCATACCCAGTTTACTGTTTGAAACAGCTAAGTACTAAATTCAGTGTTCTTAAAAAAAAGTTGTGAGTGCTTTATAAGTGTGATTTGTCTTATTAATAGATAAAGTGTGAACAGAGAAAATAAGTTTACCATGAGCATTATGTGACTTAGGGCCAGTTTCACCAATAGCGATAATTTTTCATCTTATTTAGTTTATGTAATCTCAGTTATACATCTTTATTGCTGGAACATAGAGCACATTTCACCATGAGTTTGCAGACCCAGGTAAAGAAATCATAGCTTTGGTTTATGCATGTTATACAATCCAGCAATTTCTCATACATAACAAGCGAGAATCACTGTCCACAGCTTCCATTGGTGCCTTTTTCTGTGCATGCCCAAGATCAAAACTGCATTTGATTGAAGCACAGACAAACATATTCTGCTTCTGAAGCTCTGCAGTTTGCAAACCACTGTACTCTCGTTAGAATAAAATGACATGTTTGGGTCTAAAATTTAAGCCTATCACATGCGAATAATTGATGCACTTAATTGCACGGTCCCACAGAGGTTTCATGACAGTGATATAAATATGTAGGCTGTACAAAGGAAGAGAGGGGGTGTAAGCCAAAAGTTCACTTATATTTTTATTGTGCCATAAAATGTGTCGAGAATGAAACAATGTACAAACACTTGTGGCCTGTAAAGAGCAGTGGAACATGTACCAGGAATGACAGTAGATGATGCAGTGGAGAAATAGAGATTAGGTGTGCTGATGCAAAAATGATAATTATTAATCCTGCAGTACACAAATCTTTAATTTATTTTTGAAATTTCTATTCTTTAACTTTTTACATATTGGATAGGAATTCCAATTCTTGCTCCTTTTGTTCTAAAATAGAGTACAATATTTTTAGTTTCATGTTTATAGGCCCCTATAAGTTTTATAGTCATATCGGGAGCATTGATGCGAGAAGCAACTCATTGACTGTAGGTTATTTAACATTAGGTTTTAATAATTTCTATCTTGAAACTTTCTTACATTCCACCCATATGCATAACTTCAGGCTCTGAGGAGGTTAGGGAGAAATTTAAATTAAAAAACAAGTTTCCCTACCCCAGCCAGGATTCGAACCTGTGACTTCAAGATTGTGAAGCCAAAAATGGTGGACTATGCATCCGACTATGGAGACAGACCAAAACAAGCAGTCTGTATGCTGTAGACTAAACGACGACACAAAATCTACTTTATAATACAGGTAGGTATATTGAAATAATAAGTCCTTCGCTCTCTGATCTATCATGGTCAGCTTCTATTTCTCTCGTACTGCACACCTTCATATCCATTGTTCTCCATAGCCAAATGCATTACTCGTGGCACCATCTCTCTTTTTGCTTCACTAACTCCAATATCAATCTGTAAATGGTGCAAAATGGCTGGTAAAGCCTTAACCAGGCTTATAAGCCACGGCAGCCATTATGCTGGTTGATGAAACAGTTTTTTCGCTAAATCGCAGTTTTAACACCGTTTTCCCGAGTTAAATAAGATTACCGTTGTTGATGAAATTGGCCCTAGAATAACAATAGCTTTTTTAGAGAATTTAGTGAACATTAGTTGTTTCTTATTCTCTCTTCTAGAAAGAAGGAACTGAATAAGAAACTATTTTAAAGCAACTTGTGAAAGCATCAAGTGGTGAATGCATTATGTTGAAGATACAGTAGTTTTAAACATTCATAATAATGCTGATAAATGAGGCAGTTGTAGCTCAGGAAGATAATACATTTTGGACCAAGCACTCACAAACTTTTGGGGATATTAATGATCTGATTTAGATGGCAATAGTATTGCAGTGCTTACTTAGATAAGCATGCATTCATAATTGAAAACTTGTTGCTTCAGATTACATATATTGAGTGTATAGCACACATTAAAACGTATTTGGCAACATACCATAGAATATACTACTGTGCTTACATTTTTAATTTAAACACCAGAAATTGCTGCAGTTATCAGATAAAATGCTGTAAGCCCTTCAACACCTAAAGGTCAGTTCACATTAAAAATCAAGCATTAACTTAATGATGTTGAAATATAACATAAAATTAACACAGCTCGAGTCTTCACAGCGAAAAATGGAAATTTAAGCAGTAAAGAATTGCAGGAATCAAACAGCTGAGTTACCATGGCAACCTGCAAAAAGACAGCACTAAACATTGTAATAAGAATGGTTATTTGCATACATCAAAATGGACAGGAACTAGCTACCCTTACAATTCATTTCCCTGGAAGTCCAAGTCCAAATGGCAGCTTTTATAGATATATCAATCTTTCTCAGTCTATGATGTGACCTTATACAATGACATAATCCCCAAGTGATGAGGTGTGTAGAGAAACTGAAGGTAAATTCACTCTCTGATTGACTTGTTTCTTCTGACTTCCATGTAAACTTGAAAGCATGAAAGCTTGTGGCTTCCAAGCTTCTTTGTTTGTGTGTAATGGACTGAATTAGTCATTTTAATGTTAATGTGATGCATTGTAAATGAATCCATTGTATTGCACCAGCCTTTTTTGTTTATGCATAATTTTCATTGTGAATGACCCTTCATGCAGGGTCATATTCACATATAAATGAACTTGTGCAGGCCCACCCAAAACAGAACGATGTACAGCCACAGCTGAAATTTTTAATGCTTTATCTTTATTCAGTTACTAAAACTTGTTTTGTTTGTAACTGTGTTCAGAAAATAGTTGAACTAGTGTCATTGTTAGCAGTGATGCTATGTACTTATCCACAACATAATACCTTGCAAGGCACTGAACCATTGCAAGTCAACAATTTTCACTATTGTATGATAACCATGCTCATTAGTTTTACCTTGTGACATGGTTTTGATCCTGTTGGGCTTGTTGTGTAGAGCTTGGGCAGCTGCAGATAATTTTTTTCTCCAATGAAACTCCTTAGATTTTCACATATAGAGTCTTCATTACTAAAACTATTAAATTTTGCACTTTTTAACAATGATCTATTAGTCATTTAACTGTTTTGACCTGATATTCGTTGCATGCTATATTGTACATCATCATAGGATAAAGTAAATAAGACACCAAGTTATTCTCTGATGATGTTTGAAGTAGGTATTTTGGTGCGTAATAAATTACGTAAATTGTTTAATCTGCCCTGCAATTAGGAAGCCAACTTGTAGTAGTTGTTTTCTTCTACTGTTGAAGTTTTTTACTGTTGTTGTTAGCCACATGCTTGGAAGCCAATTTGAAGATGATTTTACTGCTGTTGTTGTGTAATATATATTTACGTAAACTTGAAGAATTGTTTTATGTAATAATAGTTGCTTTGGGCGTCGGTTTGTATTTGATGCTTACGTAATATTACTTGTGTTTAAATTTTGCCTCAGCTGCGTTAGCCTTACTTTAGAGTCATGTATCTTGGGCAGGGCGCGGTATGACAATTGTTGTAGACATCACAGAATTAAACTTTTAAATTTCACTTCCTTATTTTATTCTTGCACATATTTATAAACCACTACACTTTTTAAAGAACTGTGAGAAACTTTTATACATTCACTTAGCACGGATATCTGTTTTTACTATTCACCCGTAGATAACACATTTTTTCATCTATACTCTACCAAATCTCGCCAGCAACTGAGTAACCTCAACGGTCAAAACCTATAAGCTTCGGTATTGCAAGTCTCTAATTCGCTAATTCTAATCCAATAAAATATCTGCATTTAATTTAAAACTTTTCTTTGCTGTTGATTGGCTAATTTAAAACTGTTACAGAATTTACATCATCGTCGCTGTAATCATGACCAGTATATTTAAAACTCTAAACACATATTGCCACAATTACCTCATTATTACTCATTGTTAGCAACCAAAAACTTATTATTCTCACAGTTCTTGCATTATTGGAGTATGTAATGTATTCACATAACATTATTAAAATATGTTTACAATAAAAATAAACATTTGCAATGACTGTTACATACAATTAAAATAATTATTACATACTTATTGTTTCAAGGCAGGCTGTTATTGAATTTACTTATAAGATACAATTGAAATTATTCAGGTATTAAAATACTGCCTCATGTTCACCACATTTTTCGGGCATAAAAATCCTTAGCATGGCTTCCTTCAGAAGGGAAGTAAAGCCAGTGGCTCCGTGTCGTAAATTTACGGCATGTAAAAGAACCTCAAACCTAATAGAGGTCTTTGAGCAAAATTTTTAATCTTTTACGTCCAACATAGAATGGGATACTAAGGACCATAGTAGTTAAAGAATATACATAAATATAAATCAATTTAATTTAATTATGCCTATTTCAGTGCATCTTATTTTCCTTATAGCCATTTCGTTGCACTTAGAGCAGGGCAAAGAAAGACAACCTTTAAGGCAAATGAAGATAAGCAATATTGAGATACTGATATTTTAAAATTGCACATTCAAACTCAAAGTCAGGCTTGATCTTCCAAATTCACCAAGAGAGTACAGAGAAGAATTGCCTTAAAACTGCACAGGGCAACAGATTTTTGTAAATACGAGGGTGGATCAAAAAGTAATGCACAATAATTTTTTCTGCCTTGGTATTGCAACTGGAATGTTGCAATTTCACACAAATATAGTTTTGAAGTTTTCACTACAGAGGGTATTTTTTGTTTCATGTGCAGCTCTAGTGAGAGAAGCATGAACTACGCAACAAAGATGGCGCGCATGTTACTGTCGTCCACATGTGAAGAGCAGAGAAGTGTGGTTCGATATTTGTGGGCCAAAGGGCATAAACTGAGTGATATTCACAGGGACTGCATGACGTATATGGGGATGATTGTATGGACCGTAGCAATGTCTCCAGGTGGTGTGCATTCTTCCTAGAGGGCCGTGTGAACCTTAGTGATTCGCCACACTCCAGGAGGCCCCGGTAACAGCTGCAACCCTGCAGAATGGCAGGGGCATTAAGGTGGCAATTTTGAACGAACAGCTTGTGCAACTGCGAACCTTATCGCAACAGTTCAACATTTCCTATGGTGCAGTGTATGATATTGTTCATGACACGTTGAAATACCGTAAAGTTAGTGCTCACTGGGTGCCTAAGAATTGACAACTACAAGGGTCAGCAAATGACGACGAGCTTGGATCACCTAACGCAGTACACCGCAGAAGGGCATGAGTTTCTGAAAGGAATCATCACTGGTGATGAGTCGTGGGCATACCACTACACGCCCAAAACTAAGCAGGCAAGTATGGAATGGAAACATGCTGATTCCCCAGTGAAGAAAAAATTCAAAGGGACTCATTTTTCTAGGAAAGTGCTTGTGACGGTGTTCTGGGATATGCATGGTGTTGTGTTGGTGGACTTTGCTGAACACAGGACCACTGTGAATGTTGCAGCCTACATGAAAACTTTGGTGAAGTTGTGTTGTGCCCTTCGTGACAAACGCCATAACATGAATGCTGACAATGTCAAAATTCTTCATGACAATGCTCGCCCCCATGTTGCTGCTGCTGTTTGTCAGAAAATCACCAAATTTGGTTGGGAGATGCTCCAGCATTCACCATACAGTCCAGATCTTGCACCGTCGGACTTTCATCTGTTTGGTCCTTGAAGAAATTCCTGGCCGGCCAACACTTTGCGACAGATGCGGAAGTGAAATCAGAGTCCACAGATGGATGTACTCCAAGAAAACAGACTTCTACGAACAGGGCATATTGAAACTGGTATTACAATGGGAGAAATGTGCTGAGAAACTTGGTGAATGTGTTGAAAAGTAGGTAAAAGGTGTAAGTTCATTTGTGATTTTTTTTGTTTTAACTATTAAACTTTTTTTTGTAAAAACATGTGCGTTACTTTTCGATCCGCCCTCGTATAAGCATATGTTTCATGGTATCATGAATGCAGATATGCAGGATAGCCACAGTTTTAACCACAGATGACACCTTGCTCTTGTATACTTTAATAACAATTAAGAACTTTTCAGAAAGTATCCATAATATATTACACTTACAGGGATCCCAGCGACCTGGAAAGTCAGGGAGGTATTTAAAAACTTTGTTTGTGCCAGAGAAAGTCAGGGAAATTGGTTCAAAGTTATCACTTGTCTGGTAATTCATATTGATGAAAACCTGCATGTTGAGGAAGATTACATTGTTTGCTTCTTAAACTCTCTTCCCAATCCTTTAAGTGATGAGTTTCAAATTAAATGCAGAGAAACTGATATATACGAGGGTAATCCCAAAAGTAAGGTCTCCAATTTTTATTAAAATACAAAGAAACTTTCATTGACAACAAATGGTACATAGTTTTGAAGCTTTAACATTTGTCTATTTTTCCATATAATCGCCATTTTGGTCAATGCATTTTTGTAGACACTGGCAGTTTTTGTATGCCCATGTCATACCAGCTTGCCGCCATGCTCTTGAAAAAGTGATGGACCTCATTTTTCACTTCATCGTCGTCACCGAAGCGCCTTCCAGCCAAGTGTTCTTTCAACTTGGGAAACAAGTGGTAGTCACTGGGTGCTAAGTCAGAACTATAGGGTGGATGGGTGATGGTTTCCCATCCAAACTGTTGCAGAAGATTCATGGTTTGACGGGCGGTGTGGGGGCGAGTATTGTCATGGAGAAGGCTTATGCCCTTGCTCAACATTCCTCTTCTACGGTTCTGAATTGTGCGTCTGAGTTTTTTTAATGTCTGACAATACCTGTCGGCATTTATTGTTGTCCCAGGATCCATAAAGTCGACCAACAATATCCCCTTTCGATCCCAAAACACAGTTGCCATGACTTTACCGGCAGACTGTGTTCTCTTGAATTTTTGCTGCTTGAGTGAACCGGAATGCCGCCACTCACGTGATTGTTGTTTGGTCACAGGTGAAAGCCCAGGTTTCATCACCCATGACTATTGAATCCAAAAGGTTGTCCTTTTCATCTGCATAGCGTTGAAGAAATTGGCGGGAAGTTTCAGCGCGTTGCCTTTTGTGATCTTCTGTTAGCATTCTTGTAAACCATCTTGCGCACACCTTCCGAAATTTCAACTCTTCAATCAAAGTCCAATGAATAGTGCTTCGAGAAATCTCAGAAACAACAATGCAGAGCTCTTCGAGAGTGATCCGCCGATCTTGAAGCACAATTTGTTCAACCTTTGCGATTGTTTTGTCAGAAATGGACCGTCTCCCGCTTCTTTCCTCGTCATGAATTTCTGTGCAACCATTTGCAAATTCTCTACACCACTTGCGGACATTTTTGACATCCATACAAGACTCTCCATACACTTCCATCAACTGCCGATGAATTTTGACAGGTTTAACCCCTTTTGCACTCAAAAAGCAAATAGCTGCATGAACTTCGCACCTAGTGGTAGTGGCTAACGGGAGCTCCATTATAACTGGCTGCCAAGCAAAGACTGAGGGCACTAAGGGATGTGCGGTGGTTTCTGAAGACAGTGGAGAGAGGAAGGAAAAAAGTAGAATGGCCAACATCCACACAAACAGTTTCCCTGCGATCCCAGCGCTTTGGAGGCCTTACTTTTGGGATTACCCTCGTGCATGACACAGATATTACAGAGATAAGACTGTTCATCTTTTTGTGACTGCAGTTTCGGATGGATTTACTCCAAACTTTGTTGCAATTGGCTGCCTCTTCATATTTTTTAGAGTTGGAAGGGGCTGTTGGCCAAAAAAACAAATTTCAGCAATCTGCGGCTGGATTCATCACTTAATCTAGGAATTGTAGAGTACGTGATGTACCGGACAGTCAATCTGAAGCCTACTGTAAAGTGTGCAGAAAGAAGTTCAACACAGCAACATGGGATGCCAGGCATTACATTCTATTGCAAATGGACCAAGACATACTCATCTTCAAGAATCAAGACAATCACTGACATTTTTTATCAAACCTATTATACTTCAACAGAAAGAAGAATTGTGGAAATTGGACATAGATCTTTTGCTAATGCTGCTGTCAAACTTAGTGCTAGTTCAACAGAAATGCTAAAGCCTGTTGCAAAGATAGTGGAAAGCCTGTACATTCTACTGTCTCGTATTTAAGTAGCCAAAGCAGAAATTCTAAGGGCATTAAAAGCTGTTGCTAGTGAATATATAAGGAGTTATGTGCTATATTTAAACTTAAAGTTCCCAGATAGTGCAATTGCAGTGCCTTTGGTGAAAATAAGTGTTCCTATGTGATTAATGATGGGTATTGCACCACATTCGTGTAAGTTATTAAACAACTTAAATGCTTGTGAGGATTATGTAGTTTGTTTTGATGAGTCACTAAATTAACACAAAGAGTATAAATGGATCTCATCATGAGATGTTTTGATATCAACTCTCAAAAAAATTGTTAGATATTGTTCCTAGATATTGGAACAGTGTCATGCCACTGCCCAATATCTGCTGCAGAAATTCAATCATGGACTACATCGTCTTCCAAGAAAAAGCGTATTGCAGGTCTCAATGAATGGGTCTAATGTGAACTTTAGCTTTCTCAGAAAGCTTCAAGTGGAAGTGGAGACAGAAAATCCTGAGGAAAATTGTTATTGTACCTGGATGTTTGGTTTGCGTGTAATCATTGGAGCTTTCAAAATAGGTTTAATGACTTTTAATTCGGAGCTTAAATCATTCCTGCATAAGATTATTTATTCAAAGACACTCCAGCTCATCAGGCCCAGTTCACTGCTGTGACTGGCAGTAAAGTGTTCCCACTGAAATATTGTACAGTGCAATGGCTTAAAAATATTGGTTTTCTGTAGTGAGCCTTAGAAGCATTTGACCATTTCAAGGTATATGTTGCAAGTGATAAGTTGCCAGAAAGTAAATCTTGTTAAAATATAAATGAAGGAATCCAATACTCTTTAATAAAATGCAAACTACCATTCTATAAATCAATTTCTTTGGAATGTGAGCCATTTCCAATGACAATTTCAAAGTAGTAAACTGCTTGCTTCTTTTTTGTACTGCCATTTGAATGAAGTTTTAAGAAGTTTAATGAATCGCTATGGCAATTATCACTTATATTAATGGTGTGATTTTGTTTGATCTACAGAAACCAACAAACTTAATTGAAGTAGCTAAGCTCTCTGTCGGATTTAGTACACATTAGGCACTTAAACAAAAGTGGCAGAAAAAGAGATTCTTGGTTTTAAACTTGAATATCAGAAAATGTTAGTGGCAATTGTGAAGAAACTCTTGGACAAGAGTGTTTTAAAGTATAAAATAGTGAAAGTGCTTATGAGTGTTAGCCTAGATATAATATATCAGCAACCAAATCTTGGTCGGACATGAATTGAATGTGTGTTAGAAACATTGCCTGAAGCTAATAGAATAACTGAAAATCTAGTTAATAGGGTTAAAGCACAATACATTTATGTGCGTTTTGAAACAAAGGAAACTTTGGAAACTAAATTCAAAGAATATATCTCAGCATCTGGTGATAATATGTTTAGAGGTTTTCCTCGCTGGGATTTTGATAGAAAGCAAAAAATATTCTGAATTAAGGCAAATAATAAAACTTTATCTTAAACTGTCTCATGGAAATGCTGCAGTGGAGGGTGGCTTTTCTATAGATCAATTTTGGTACAAAATATACATGAAGAGTCAGTTATTGCACAAAGGCAAAGTATGACACCATTTTGTATTATACAGGTGTCAGATTATACTAATTAACTAGAGAATGTTACTATCAGTGAGAAGTGCTCATGAGAAATATCAGGACTTCTTGGGGAAGAAATGCCAAATGGCCAGAGAAGAGGACAGAAGAAAAGTTGAGAGACGATGAATAAGTGACTAAATAAAAGAAAATGGTAAAAATAGTCAGTCAAATGTATGTGGAGTTCAGCATTAAAGAAAGTGTTTGCCAACTTGAAAGAAGAAGGGATGATAAGTAATTTTATTATGTATTGTGCCTGCAGTTTTTAAACATTATTACCAACAGTGGGTGTTCATTAGTGATTTTAAAAGTAACAGGAGTAGTTTCATTATTTATGTATAAATAATGTCTATTAAACTCGGGGCAGAATTTGTCACTACTAATTATTTTTTATACTTTTGCAATAAAATTATAAATTTTAGTTGTTTTATTATTTGACATTTTATTCTTATTCTACGCACTTCACTGTCCAACATACTGCATTTTCATTTCCAGTATTGATCTAGTATTAAATATTGTTTAAAGGTGCTTTTGGACAGTTAATAGTTGTGAAGGAGGCTGTTAAAAAGTGCAAATACAAAATTGTGGTCAGGGAAGTTAGGTTCACATTTTTTGCTGGAAACCCTGACTTAGGTAGGAACTAGAGTTGCCCTTCCAAACCAAATATGCATAGTTCTGCTTCTTCTTTAACTGATTACCCTCCTCTTTGTAGCACTTGCACCCCTAAGGACTTACAAGTCGATGCTTGGATCAGTAACCTGTCGAGGAGCAAGCAAACTCTAGATCATAGCATATCCAGGATGGGTGATCAGCCGAATGCCAGGTACGGCAGTGAAGAAGAAGGAAATGAAATGTAGTGATGAAAGAGATGATAGGAAAATTCACAGATCAAATTACCCAACTTAGCATTTACCTAGCGACCGAGGAAAATTGCAAAAAAAACATTTAGTCAGATTGGTCGGCCCCCGAGATTTGAACCAAGACCTCCCAAATCTGGGCCACAGATGTTACTGCCTGAGCCATTCCACTTGGTCAAAAATACATACACCATAATAAAATGTATAGTGCAGGAATAATATTTTTGCCTCACTGTTGTGCCATGTTTAAATCTGGTTGGATCAAGCTGCATTACTGCAGCATTTACTCAGGATTTTCCCCTAATCATTAGTAAAGATATTAGGTAGCTTATGTGCTTTAGTTCTCCAAGCTCATCTGTGTATTCATTTCATGCATTGTCTGATACAACTTGTCTGCTAAATGTAAACAAAGAAAAGAGTTTTAATCATGTCTAGCCAGGTCTTAACTACCGTAGGAAGTGCCTTGATGAAGAAGCTCCCCTTGTAGGTCTGGTGACTCACATTGAAAGACATCATGCCAGAAAAGTGTGAATTTCAAGATCAACTTGGTAGTTCTCAATTTAATTCTTCAACGCTTCAGTTGTAGAATGTAGAATTACAGTTAAAACAAAGAAATCCATATACAGCCACCAATGAATAAAAAAAGTGTTTCATTCACATGACTTTCTCTATGTATCACTTATTTTTATAATAAAATAAAACTTCATGCTAATAAATAAACCTCTGTCTACTTCATCCTAACCAACCTTTGCAGAAATAGTTTCATTACGTATTTCGTTGTAGGCACAAGGGGGATAGAAGAAACCAAATTGATAATCTGATGTGTAAAAGCAGGACACTATATGTTGGCTTTTTCCATGACATCGTGAGAAATATTTGAATAGCAACAGAACTTTAAAATAATTGAAAACCTCAAAACAATATTAACAGAGCTCTTAGAAATGACTGATGCCACAAAGAAAGTTATTTGAACTAAATTATGTGTTCTAAAGGGATCTAATTCTTTTGTGTAGCATGTTTTTTTGTTTTTTTTTATATCTCTTTCATATCTCTCCATTATACAAAATTCCTTACAAATGTAAAGGGGTAAGGTCACAGACTGTTTACAGAAAATTCAAGGTATACATTTTGTCACGCAAATATCTTGTAAATGGGTATATCGTATTTTAATCAAAAACATAGTCATTTTTTTTTAAAAAAGAATAAAAAATATCAAATTTTTCCATGTAAAAGGTAGATTGGTGTAGGGGATATTCCTGAAAATCTCTGTGTTCCATCTTTGGAAGATACTCAGTTTAAATACCAAGTTTGATATTTATCTGAATTTTTGTTTTTGAATTATACTGTTTACAGGCACATGCATGCACAGTTTTTTTTTAAAAAAAAAAGTTTTAGTAGTATTCTTCAGGAGGCCTCAAAATATTTATTTCTAGTGAAATCTCAGTATTGAGTTTTTGGGTGGAATGCAATACTTCTGCTACCTACTCGGTATATGGTAAAGAAAGTAATGTCGGTGGATACTTCAAAAGTTGGACTTAAAACTAATGACATATAGCAGGGTTAAGGTCTTGCAAGTCATTTGAATTCCCAGTGCCTCTCACTTTCTAACTGGCTGTTCATGTAAGTTTGTGTCCTGCTAGGTGTAATGCATGATGCATATTTGAAGAAGGAAGGTATTCTTGCCACCTTTGCTGAGCCATTCCACCTGGTCAAAAATACACCATAATAAAATTTATAGTACAGTAATAATATTTTTGCCTCACTGTGGTGCCATGTTTAAATCCTGGTCGGATCAATTTCACTGGTGAGTTTGCTGTAGCTTGTATTTACAATCAATATTGTGATGGAAATAAACTTTGTTTGGATACTTTGCCATCCTAATGGGAATTTTCTTGGCACCAGAAAGCATGCTGTTTGCCAGCAGATTTAGAGATTCATAGCCCCTTAAATTCAAGCACATAGATTTCTCAGGCAAATTATATATAAAATAACCACACACCTTCATCATAGATGATGTTGAAATGATGTCCTTGAGCTGCCACACATCTCACCCGTTTAAGAAAAGTGCATTAACACACATTAATTCTTCAAGACTATGGAAATAATGATTAAATTAAGATTAAATGCAGATCAACATAGTGATCATTAACATTATCCAAGACCCAATTGTAGAATTAACTCTAGTTACATTGCATGGTTGCAGTTCTAAACTACAATTATCTAATAGGATTTTAATTTTAAAAGTTCATTGGCATTGCAAAGCTGAGGTTTGCAAAATTCCCAAATCCTGTGCAAGCTTTCTCAGAGTTCCGACCCCCCCCCCTACTTTGTTCTAACTTTTCTCCGACATCATCAAGCTTTCCTCTGATAGAACACATTGTTTCACTTTGGGTTTCTTATCAAGAATAGATGCTGTTTCCCTAAATCTATTCACAAGATTATGAACTGTTTCTCTAAGAGGTGCAAAAATAGGAGGGAATCTCTCTATAAATTGCTGTCTCACTTCTCTGCAAGAGTTTTTTGTCATATATGAAGATTCTGTGTGCTAAAATATACAGACTTTTTGGCATTATAACTCTCTATAAACACTTCGCCCTCAACTGATTATGTCGTCCTCCGTGGACTAGTGGTACTGTGCTAGCCTCTAGTTCCCAAGGTCGCGGGTTCAAACCCGGCGGAGGGCGATGGATTTTTTCGGGCGTAAAAATCGTTAGCACGGCTTCCTTCGGAAGGGAAGTAAAGCCGGTGGTCCCGTGTCGTAGATTTACGGCACGTAAAAGAACCTCAAGCCTGATAAAGAGGCCTCTGAGCAAAATTACCGGTGTTTCACGCCCAATATAGAATGGGACGCTAAGAACCATAGTAGTTAAAGAGCGTCCATAAATAAGACTCAATTTAATTTCAACTGATTAGCTGGCACATGGAGACTAGTGAAGTGAAGGGGCAACAGAACCAGTTATATACAGCACAGTTTTGCAGTTCCCCATAATACAACATATTTCCCAAATGAAGGTTCTTTATGTAAGATTACTCATCACAGCAGTAAAATGTTAATATTAACAATAGAATGAACCAGATATTCACAAAGTCAGCTGTAGCACACTGACACAACTGCCATGAGTTACACTAAAAGTACAATTACTGTTTAAGCAAGAAAAGCCATGGAATGAATAGCGTAGGAAAAAAATTTAAATTTTCAAAAACAAGAAACTCCTACGGAACGTTACTACCTTTGCTCGCCCACCAGACAACTTTTACACGTGAAAGAGATTAGATGCTGCCAGCAGAAATCATCACACGAAACAGTACTGGCCAGCAGTCTGCTTCTGCAGAAGATTTCAAGTAAATTAATAAGTAATCTGAGCTTCTAAACATTTGTCATCCATAGTTGCCATTTAGGACACATCGCTGTTTTGAACTTTTCTGCTTTGATTAATAACCATCTCTAGTCACCTTATATATATTTATGTCCCACCAGTATAATTTTTAATACAAGGTTTGCTAACTAGGCAGTATTTATATAGAAATATATATCTAAGGGAGTAAATAGTAAACTAGTAAATTCCTGACATGTTGGAAGTCAGAAAGTGTAAAAGAACTGTAGTAGTTTACCAGCATCCTGCATCACAGCAGAATTTCCTTCGTTAAGCGAACTTGTGCAATTTAGAGGTTCATCTACTAGCCTAGGTCCATTCGTCTAAAGGCTTTTACACAAAGTATAAGTATATACTCAGAACGTATGTTCCAGAGGAAGTATATTCTTGGATCAAAAAAAAAGATTGCCTTAAGTTGATCCCCTCCCCTTTTTTTAAGTCAACATTTGTTAATGTAAGCTCATGCAGATCTCAAATACCCTGTGCACTGGAAAGCTGTGCTTTCTAGATAAGAGGCAGATGACACCAACCATAAATGCAGTTTATATGATAAAAAGTAGATGCTCTACATAACTGCAGAATTTTTAATCTCATGTATATTGAATTACTGTTTTTTTTCAGTCTGCTTATGAGTGAGAAACCTGTACTCTTGTAAGTTTACAGAATGATTCATATGAAACAAGTGGTTTTTAAAATCTTCAAATCTTCCTGTTTGTTTGATAGAAGCTAGAACAGTGTAGTTTCTTTTTAAATCTGTAGTATCTCTGTGTTGAGATACACAATGCAATCAATCTATGCTGCAGATAGGGTTTAGTCATTATCCACCATTTTTGCCAGACGAGAGGTGTAATGCTTGCCATCCTTGCACAAAAAAGATCCTGTTTTTCCAATTTTTTGAACTGGTGGGTATTGAATCTGTCTTTTAAGGAATGCACCTGAATATTTTCCTTGTAATGCTCTTTTTGTTGCAACAATGAGCTTGATTAACAGAAATTATTTATTAGAAACGTATGCTCAGGTAATAATTTATGTCATTTTGATAAATAAACAATAATTAGTGAAACAATAGTAATAACTTACACCAGGCATCCTATCAAACTTCCAACTCTCCCATGTCATTTGAAGAAAATGTAAAACATACAAAGTTTTGTAATTTTAAAAAAAGACATCCACTTTGTATGAATCACTCTGTACATGCACATAAACAGGTATTAACCTACTATTTAAGAGATTTCACCCTTGTATTTATATTGAAAGAAAAATAGTGTGTTCACAAAGTGTGTTTGTATAACTCTGTCTGCAGTTAAGCATAGCTGATGCCATCTATGGGTCACTGATATCCTCAAATTTTAATGTGTGTTACATGCCACAATTTAGATGTCCATTATTATTTTTTTTAAGAGATGTGTGTATATATATTACTGTTTTCACTGTATATCACACAGTTATTACTTCTTGTTTTTGTATTTCCAGTTATGTTCCCATTAGCACACACATGCAGACTGTAAAATCTCCAAGAAGTAGGACTTCTAATGTAGCTGGTTTTACAAAAGGGAATTTTCTCAGAATGTACTCTGAAAGTAACTAAAGAAAAGTATAAACTGTTAACAGTAAACTTTGGTTTGCAAAAGTAAGTGCTGAGTATTAATTTGTTTTTGTAAATACCCTGAGTTATCCATTAGACATTTAAGGTGGCATTTAGTTTCAAAACCATCTTTATGCATTTAATATGATTATTCAAATGACCAGCAGGAAATAATCCATATCCAAAGAAATGCAGAAGCCTGGAATGCATTACATCACTAGTTCTCCATGGAAAGTAAAATCAGATGACTGAAAAATTCAATGCCTTAGCCGGGATTTGAACCACGGATCTCCCCATCTCCGTCCGGTTGCTCTAACCACTAAGCTACCATGGCAACATGCCGGTACAACATTAAATTCTCCAACTGATTCTCATTTTTCCTGGTAAACCATAAGGAGATTTCAAATTGTATTGAGATGACATACCCCAATGCCGGTATGAATTTTTCAGTCATCTGATTTTACCTTTCCAACCTTGTCCAACATAGGGCTTGTGTGGAAGAACAATTAATTCCATCAATTGACCTAATAGTGGTCGAAACTATAAAGCCCAGGACTTAAAGTACTTACAAAGTTGTAAGTCGCCATTGGGGTATGTCATCTCAATACAATTTGGGATCTCCTTGTGGTTTACTGGGAAAAAAATGCAAATCAGTTGGAGAATTTAATGTCGTACCGACATGTTTGCCATGGTAGCACAGTGGTTAGAGCAACTGGACAGAGACTGGGAGATCCTTGGTTCAAATCCTGGCTATGGCATTGAGTTTTTCAGTCACCTGATTCTACCTTTCCAACCCTGTCCAACACATGGCTTGTGTGGAAGAACAATTAATTCCACTAGCACTCCATATTAGATAAGCTGTCATGTGCCTGAATGAATTAACATTGCTCATTATGACAGCAATTCATGTCACAATGTATACAAGAATAGTTGCTTAATACCAATATGCAAATACTATATTTTGCTGAAAAGTAACAATGTCCCTATTCTAAGTCTGAAGTTCAAAATCACTGCTATTTGGATTTCATTGATATAAGCTAGTAATTTTCTTTGTATCCTTACATATGCATGCCTTACATACGACCATTTATATTTTTCTTACTTTTTTAGAAAGTAGTTTTGAAAAGCGGAGAGCATCTTATATATCAGTATTTAGCTTTTTTATTTCAATTTCTGAAAATCTATTTGCTCTGAGTTATGAAATTTCCTTCTTGCTTTTCTATGGTGTGCCTAAGCATAGTGTGTAGTGTAGTGGATATCCATACAATCAACAGTTACAGCAGTCAACTTCCCAGCAGTTTAAAAAATTGTTGGTGAGTTATGGCTCAAAAATGATATCAGAATGAAAAAAGCCTTACTGTTGTTGGAATACTGTAAGGGCTGATAATTGGTTAAATCACTTGTAAAAGTGTGACATTAGTATGCAATACACGGTACAAAATATATGTTGTATGAGGACTCAAATTCTAATTTATAAGAAGTTTTAAATTACACTTCATGTTTCTTTGGAGATGAATTTTTAGGGTGTGATGAAGGCAACTAAAAGGTGTGCCTGTTCTTTCCCTGATAGACTAAATATTCATTGAAAGTAGACCCACATATTACTTGAACATAGTAAATTCTTTCTCATATATTACGCATGTGTCTAATATTCAGAGCTTGACAATGAAGTCAAATAGTCCTCTTGCTTTCCAATATTTGGAGATGAGGTTCTTGAATAGTATAAGTGTCTCACAAATTGTTAAGTGATCTCTGTTCATTTCTATGAACACTATATTTAAATGAAGGAAGTTTATCTCCTTAAAATCATATTCCAAACAAGAGTCTACTCTACACACAAAGATGTTTATATAATTGGGCTGGAAGTAAAATTCAGTGCCTCATTTGCAATACTTTGTTTACTTTAGCACTATACATTTGAGTACCTATATAGGAAATTATATTTTTCTGTTATAAGGCAGGAGGACTTGTCTATAGAACACTGTAGAGCTACTCCAGAGAAAAAAACAATGAAAGAAAGAAAAAAAAAAAAAACTGATATACTGCATTCCCATGACTTTATTTACCAATAACAAATCCACATATATTCATTATACTATTCATATAAATAGTGATTCTTTTATCCTCCCTACATTACTATATATGTTTACCTACATATTGTTTCAAAATACTTCAGCAGCATTCAAATGAAATGGAAGGGTTAGTTAGCGTTCAAATGTTTATTTGTGGTAACAAGTCTTGTGAATGGAAAGAATAGGCAAGGAAAAAGAAGAGCAAAAATCTTACTTTCAAGCATGTCCAATAGGCAAAGTTTAGGAAAGATCTAAACTTGCAACATGAGTACTTAAAAAATCTGATGTGTTACACTCACATGACTTTCTCTACTCTTGTACAATCTAATTTTACAAACGCCTATTCTCCATATGCTTCATGTTAATCGAGATATCGAGATGTCAATCTTATTGGTAATTTTCTTGTAGATGCAAGGGAAATATGCTAGCTTTTAAGCGATATTCAAATATTTTAACGCTGGTTGCTATGTGGCGCATTCAATTCTCTTTGCATGTCCAGGACATAAAAAAAATGAATAACGCATTTGAGAAAAAGTATAAGTATTGGAAAATTTAAGGAAATAACAAGCAATATCTCGAAAACGGTTCACTCAACAAAAGAAATGTATATGACATAAGTTGTGTATTTTAACGCGATCTACATTTTTTGTGTAGCAAAATTTTGTCTATCTCTTATGGTTTACCAGTTATGCAAAAGTCGTTCACAATGAAGAATACTTTTGGAGACATTCCCAGAAAATTCGAGATATACATTTCATTTCTCATGACATTATCTTAAACATATGATATTTTCATCAAAATCGTTAGAGCCATTTTTGAGAAAATTAAAATTTTCGAAAAATCTTCCATGTAAAGGGTAGTCTGGGGTGGGGGGATTTTCTTGAAAACCTTCGTGTCGCATCTCTGGAAGATACTGAACCTAAATACCAAGTTTGGTGCTTATCCGATTGTTCGTTTTTGAGTTATGCTGTTCACAGACACACACACACACAGACACACACACACACAGACACACACACAGACACACACACGGACATGTTTCTAAAAATGCTTTTTTTGGATTCAGGAGGTCTCAAAACGTGTATTTCCGGTGAAATCTCGGTATCGAATTTTTGGGTGGAATGCAATACTTCCCCTACTTACTATACGTAGTAGAGAAAGTAAAAAAGGCTAATGCTGCAAAAGCTTTTAACATAAATTATGCATTTTAATGAACTCTTATTTTTTTACAAGTTTTTGTTTATCTGTACAGATCTCCTTGTTATACAAAATTCAATCAAATAAAAGGAAGTTCACAGGGTATTAACCGAAAATTTAAGATATGCATTTTATTTCTCATCTCACTATATTAAACATGTGTTATTTTAATCAAAATCATTTGAGCCATTTTTTAGAGAATAAAAAATAACAAAAAAATATTCCACATAAAGGGTTAATATACATGGGAGGATTTTCTTCAAAATTTTCAATGTCACATCCATGGAAGATGAACTTAAATACCAAGTCTAGTATTTAAATGACTTTTCATTTTTAGTTATGTAATTCACAAACATACACGCCAACTTGTTTTGTAAAAATGCTTCTTTTGGGTTTAAGGGATTCCAATATATGCATTTCTGGTGGAATTTCAATATCAAATTTTTGGGTTAAATACAATATTTCCTCTTACCTGCTATAGGTAGGAGGTAGAGAAAATAAAACTATTACATTCACATAATTTTTTCCAGCCTATTATCGTTTAAATCTCTTTCAAAAGGTTATTTTTCTATTTCATGTCAATCAAGATCTGCAAAAATAGTTTTTATTACACATTTTGTTATAGGTTAAAGGGGATATTGGAGACTGAAGCGAGCAAATCTTTAAGGCAGGTAGCTATATGCTGGCTTTGAAATTCCATTCTCTTCCTATGAGATCTCAAGAAACAACTGAATGGTGAAAATCTTTTAAAAAATGACAGAGCATTGAAAAATTAAAGCAATAAAACTGAGGGTTTCTCAAAAATGGTTGATGCCACAAAAACTAGTATTTCAATTAAAAAGTGTGGTTTAAAGAGATCTACACTCTGTCCATTAAGAGATAAAAATAGTCAGAAAAAAAACCAATGAGTTTTGACAGCAGTGTTTGTGTTCTTTGCAATTTGAGTACTAAGCATAGCTCAGTTCATTGAATTTCTTATTAGAATAGTTTGTACAACATGCACAACTGGGACTTTCTGGCAGCTGAGAGGGACGGCTCAATGAGTGACACTCGATATGAAAATAATATCGTAGAACAAAAAAGTGTTATGAAACATAAGTGCAGAGATTGCTGTGAAGTGGTGAAAAGACAATGTTGAACGTGTTTAACAAGGTCTGTTAGAAATATCCAGAACTTGCTATCAAAGAAGTGATGAAATTAACATCCGAATTTACCCATGTGTCAGTTTCAAGCATTTACGGTGTGCAAAAAGAAAAGTTCACAGCTGGTTAAGTTGCGACTCCTGTCAAGAAGAGGCCATGCACCAGGCAAGTGCTAGATATAGTGCGTGATGATTTTGTGAGGCCAGTAATATGCCAAAGTTCACCAATTCTTTGTTAATAAACCTTAAACCAAGTTTAATTGAATCTTGATTCACTGGATACACTAAAACTTCACTCACTTGAAATTAATCGAATATGTTTCAAAAGCACCACTTGCTTTCATCTTCAGCTTTGATGAAAGCAAGCAGTGCTTTTGAAATGTGTTCGATTAATTTCAAG
This sequence comes from Deroplatys truncata, assembly GCA_030765065.1. Classification (NCBI taxonomy): domain Eukaryota; kingdom Metazoa; phylum Arthropoda; class Insecta; order Mantodea; family Mantidae; genus Deroplatys; species Deroplatys truncata. The sequence continues at coordinate 108,048,775 of CM060976.1, forward strand.
TGAGTGAAGTTTTAGTGTATCCACTGACTCAAGATTCAATTCAATTATTGTTTCACTTCACTGTCTGTAACTTCTGAATAACACTTCACTTAGTGTTTTTAACAGTTAACTATGATCCTAACCTTCCAGATTTAAAACGAACTTCCCTCCACAAGCTGCTGCTGGAAATTGGTTTGGAGTTTTTGAGCAGAAAAGGAGTGTTATTGTGGACAGAGATGACATTTATGGTGGAGAGATTTTCTCCACAAAATATAAGAACTCCATAAAACACACTTGTACTGCTACTTAGACAAGACCTGGGTTTGTTAGGGTCACAGAACAAAGCATGGGCTAACACCACTGTAAAATCAAAGAAGTAGCCATTTCAGCCGGGTTTAAAAATACTATGGGGAGGGTTAATTGTCCGTGGTCTAGGAATACCATGCTAGCCTTTAGTTCCCAAGGTTGCAGTTCAAACCCGGCAGAGGGCGATGGATTTTTTTCGACATAAAAGTCCTTATAATGACTTCCTTCGGAAGGGAAGTAAAGACGGTGGTCCTGTGTCGTAGAGTTGCAGCAGTAAAAGAGCCTCAAGCTTGATAATGAGGCCTCTGAGCAAAATGTTTGGTCTTTCACGCCCAAAATAGAATGGAAAGCTAAAAACCATAGTACTGAAAGAGCATCCATAAATAAAACTTATTTAATTTGGAGGGGTGAACACCTTGTTAATTTCTAACTTCAATGAAAGTTCTTACCATGCAATATTTTGGTAATGTAACTTTATTTTTAATCCAGTACACAATCACAAAACCAGCTGTCAAAACTAAACATTTTTCATGCCAATAACGAAGTTCGTTTGTTTTTCAACGCCAGCAATATAACAGGTTTAATTCCTGACATTCTCCCACAACAAATGCTATGTTACAATTTTAATATGAATTAAAATTGTAATTGAATTACAATTATAGAAATTGACAAGACCCTTCACTAGTCTACCACTCCGAGTATATCTTTGCAGCATCAGGTCTTCTTGCCCCACATGTTCCTTTGAGGTATCATCCACATGTTTTGTCTCTCTAGATGGTGGCACAGAACACTAATGGTATCAAACGCTGAACAGAAGGCATGACAACTCCCCTCTTCTACCAAAGCCTCACAACACGTACTCGTCCATCTTTACCAGGTAACACATCTTCATCACCCATTGGCCATTCCAGTTTATTTAAATTGTCCATCTCGAGCACAACATCTCCCTTGTTATGTTGTTTCCGCTTAAGCAATAATTGTCCTAGGTACTCCTTCTGAAATCTCTGAGGAAGGGCATCTCTTAATTCCAAGCGATAGAATGCTCTCTTCCTTAGTTGACTTCCATCTGTCGCTTCCAGATCGGGCAACCTACTTCATGGGCCTTCTGCAGTAACATCGACAGTGTGATAGACCTTAGATCATGAGGATTTTCCAATTTTGCAACCAGGGGACGACTATTTATAATTGTAATTGATTCACATTTACACAGTGTGACAGACGTTAGATCACGAGGATTTTGCATTTCTGCAGTCCCTCTAGTTCCCGAGGTCGCGGGTTCAAACCCGGCGGAGGGCGATGGATTTTTTTCGGGCATAAAAATCCTTAGCATGCCTTCCTTAGCCAATGGTCCCATGTAGATTTAAGGCACGTAAAAGAACCTCAAACCTAATAAAGAGGCCTCTGAGCAAAATTACCGGTCTTCCACGCCCAACATAGAATGGGATGCTAAGGACTATAGCAGTTAAAGAGCGTCTATAAATAAAAAAATTGTGCAGTCAGGGGCGACTTGATAATTATAATCGATTCACATTTACAAGACAGTCATTAGTTCAAGTGTCAGGGAAGATCTTCCAAGAACTTACAAATAGATGTTTCATAAGTCCGATTAGCCTCTTCCACCAGCCATCCTACCATGACACTTTGGGAGGGTTGAACTTCCATGTAATTCTCTGGATACCACAATAACTCTCTTCGCTGTCAGTTGAGTTTAGCTATAATGTTACTCGTGCCTCCTAAATTTGTTCCATTATCACAATAAATCGTCAAAGGCCTTTCTCTGCTTTATATAAATCATCTTAAGCCTTGAATAAGTGAGAGTGTTGATAATGAAGCGAGCAGTTCCAAATGTACTGCTCGATAGACTGCGCAAATGTACAAGCAAACCCATATCTGATTATCTCGCACGAACAATGGATCAGCCAAATCAATGCCAACTTCAAACACCTTGGTATCTCTCACACGATCACTAGACAGTGGTGGTGTAGGAACCTTCGGTCGCACTTTCTTGTGCAAATTACACATTTATGTGCAGCTGACCTCACTACTCTTCTCCCATTTAAGATCCAGAACCTTTCTCTGATAAGGCCCATCAAAGTCTGTGGGGCTATGCCGAACATGGATATCATACCTGGGGGCATAAATACGGTTAGAACTTAACGTGGAAAAATACAGTTTATAAACCATATTAGCTCAAATCTTGAATGAAAAATGAAGTACATGGTTTCCAGAATTACTTACAACACTTAGGTTTCAAATTGTCCCCCTCGAGCCCTTATACAGTCCCTTGCTCTTCCTGGTCATTCATAAATGCTGGAACGAGTAGCCTCCAAAGTAACTGTCTTCGCTTATTTCAGTCGTCCTCCGTGGTGTAGTGGTTAGCATACTAGCTTCTAGTTCCCGAGGTCCCAGGTTCAAACCCAGCGGAAAGCGATGGATTTTTTTCGGGCGTAAAAATCCTTAGCATGGCTTCCTTCGGAAGGGAAGTAAAGCAGGTGGTCCCGTGTCGCAGATTTGGACACGTAAAAGAATCTCAAGCCTAATAAAGAGGCTTCTGAGCAAAATTACCGGTCTTTCACGCCCGGTATAGAATGGGACGCTAAAGACCACAGTAGTTAAAGAGCGCCCATAAATGAATGAAAAAAAATTGCTTATTTCACTATAGCAGGTTTCAAACCATCAACATTGTGATGTCTAATGCTAGTCACGCTTCTCCGAAGTTCATTTCATAGACCATAATCCAGGGGATTAAAATCAGGACTCGCAGGCCATTCTTCGTGTGAAATGAAGTCAGGAACATTGTCGCGCAACCAACTCTGAATGGCGTTCGCTCGATGTTCAGGTGCCGAGCCCATTGAAATGTCCCATTCTGTGTTAAGCTGCTGAACAATTGTGTCTAGTAATGTTTCTTTTTTACACTTTTACTGACGTTGACACCTTTTTCACAAAATGTATAGGTGTTACACCATTGTAGTTTACTCCCCACCATGCCATAACAGACGGTGGATGATGGGCTGTCTGGATTCGGGGAGTGACTTCTTAAGCCATAGTTGCATTTTTGGCATAAACCCAATCCCGATCATTTTGCCGGTTAAAGCACTCTTCCACGTCAAATAGCTTCTCATCGGTGAAAGGAGTTGTCTTGTGTTGACCCTTAACGTAACGCTTTAATAATGTTTTTAATTTCTACATCTTTTTCTTCAATTCAGAAGTGAGAACGCGTCCAGTCTATCTATGATATGTGTTCGCTCACAGGTCATCCCTGAGGACTCGTTTCATGCTGTGTTTAGAAACTTTCAATTCACGGACAAGGATTTTTTTGCTTTCGTACAGGATTTCGACGCAGTCTGGTCACCGCTGCTCTAATGAGCCCTAGTGCCCTAACTGCCTTTGGACGGCCACTTTTTGGCCTGTCAGCAGTAGTACGAGTTTCATTGTATCGTCTGATGGCACCATAAACAAACATAATACTTATGCCAAGCCTTTTCAAGGTGTTGAAAAACTGTCCTGGAGCCACTCCTACGTCTGTAGAGCAATAACAGTTATTCGATTTTCTCTTTCACCCCACTCCATAATTGCAACACACACTAGTAGTATTAGTCCCGGATGAGCCAATTGGATTAACGATAATCCTGCCGCTAGGGGCGCTAGTGTCGCTGCGTGCGACGGCGGCAAGTTTGAAAAGCGCCATGAGCGGAAGGATTATCGTTATTGCAATTGGCTCATCCGGGACTGTTTTCTTTATTTATAATTTGAATACAGTACATTGGATAAAGATATGAATACATAGTTTAGATTAACATGATGTATTATTTGCTTAACATATGAATACATAGTTTGAGAATAACATAATGGATTATTTGATTACAGGAAATTAACATATGAATACAATAAATGAACAATATAAGAAATATTAGGAGAAAAAAAAGCACATTAAAATTCATAGTTTGTTGAGGCACTAGGACACACAGATTTCGCGCACAACAATGATTTTAAAGTACGTGGTGCACTTATGTCCTCGTCATCGCTGCTGCTGCTATCGACGGTAAATTGGTGGATAGGTTTGGTGATGCAGGTGACGAGCAGGTGAGAAACTTTCGTTGACGAACTCGGTGAAGGTTGGTATATAGATGGGGATGGTAAATTCGTTGTAATGGCTGGTTGAGAAGCATCCTGTGGATGTGACTTTGTTGGTTAGAGCAGGAATGTTGCTGTTGCCGAGGTATATGATGCATAGTGCGTCTTGTTGATGCTGGTGCACTTTGGTAGGTACGCATTTGACGTGGACGGCGTGAGCCCCTTGGCCGTCGAGTGTGATGGTGACAACTCTGCTGCTGCGGAAATAGGAGTTGGAGATGCAGAGGATACGGATAGGTGAAGCTGCGTTGAGAATGAGTTGTAGGGTAAGATTGTTCCCCACGGGGACGGGATAGGTTTCGTCGGACATTATTTAGGGTTATATGGGGAGAACGTGACGATGTGACGTTTGAAACCGCTGCGTAGTTTTTCCTCGCCTGCGTATATGATGCAGAATGAGGTAGAGTTGAGTTTGTTGATGAGTTCTGGAGAGGCTTTTCAAATCTTGTTGGTAGGAAAACTTCTGTGTCGTTGTCGAGTTTGGCGACGAGCTTTGTACCGTGAACGGTGTCGATTGTTTTGACGCCGACGACACGATATGGTACGTGCTGTTGAAGCGTAGATACGCTGAGAGTGTCGGCGCTGCGGGAAAGTTCTTCTAGCTCTTTAAGGGCGTCCTGTGACATGACGGCACAGATGGCAGTTTTTGATAAACGGGGGAGGACCGTCTATATGAGTGGTTTGATGAGGAAGGTTGTAGTGTTGTTTACACCTGCGATAAGGTGCGCAAACTACCTGTGCGTCTTTGGGAAGTTGGTTCCACACTAGGTCGACGTCGCTTGGGGGATAACGTTCGAAGATGTATATGCCGTTCTGCAGCAGCACTTGGCGTTCCCTGGGCAGTAGCAGGTGGATTCTTCGTCCGTTATCGAGATACCGAAAGAGCACGATGAAGCAGTTCATGTGGTGTTTCTAGCGGAGTACCTTCGAAGGAATTGTTGAATTTGCTTGTTGAGTTGATCGAGGTCTTCGTAGAAACCAGTTGACACTGCGCGCACAGGCGGGTGAGACGGTGCCTAAGTTCGCAGCTGCACGTTTGGTGAAAGCAAAACGAGCAGTGGAAGTCTTTACACGTCGTTCCTGGCATTCCCCCACGGCTGGCTAGCACCGAATGAAGGGGAAAAGAATGCGCGTGCATAAATATAACCCAACTGCCGGAAGCAGGAAATCACTGGTGGGGGGAAAAGTTCGTTGGAGATTTACCACATCAGGGGGAAGCACTGGTGGGGGAAACGTTCGTTGGAGAATTACCACATCAGGGGGAAGCACTGGTGGGGGAAACGTTCGTTGGAGGTTGACTACATCCGCCGGAAGCGCTTAGCGATTATTGCACAACATCCGCAGGAAAAACACTGTCCGTTGATTTAACGGTTTTCCTCTTGGAGGAGAACTCTGTTTTGAACGGTTTCGTTGGAGATTTACCACATCAGGGGGAAGCACTGGTGGGGGAAAAGTTCGTTGGAGAATTACCACATCAGGGGGAAGCACTGGTGGGGGAAACGTTCGTTGGAGGTTCACTACATCCGCCGGAAGCGCTTAGCGATTATTGCCCAACATCCGCAGGAAAAACACTGTCCGTTGATTTAACGGTTTTCCTCTTGGAGGAGAACTCTGTTTTGAACGGTGCTGAACATGCAAACGCCGTGAATGTGATCGGGTATGATATAGGGTGATTCGCGGCCCAAATGCGCCGCTAAGCACGTGCCGTAGCACATGGGGTTTTCGTTTAACATTTGCTGCATTTTGTCTGTGGAAATGTATTGCTGTTCGTAGAAAACGATGTATAAACCTCTTGCGGGCACAAATTGGAACCACTGATGTTGTGCGTCTTCTTTATCTGCTTTGAAATGGATATCGTTGAAGTACATGTTAGATAGCACAAAATGAATTTTGGTTTCGCAGCTGTGAACTCTGGCGGAGACGGATTTTCCGCCGTAGGTGCTGTCGACAAAGCGAAGTGCATAAGGTGTATTTTTATGGGGGCGACCGTCCACCTCGTAGTTTTTAAACACCTTACTGTCATGGTAGTACACCGACAGGTAATTTCTGTAACCCATGATGCGGGAGCGAAGAGTGCGAGATGATTGGGTGAGGTGCGGTTGGAACGCTGGTAGAAATACATGCGCACTAAGGACTATTTTGTGAGATGCGCAGTGCGAAATGGGTGTTGAGGAAATGATGAACCTCAAGGAATGTTCTAAAATTGGCGCACCGTATGTACTTGGTGAACTGCGTGAAATTCATGTTATGTAAGGGAACGTTGGAGGCATGGTTGTGAAGCATGTACTTGTGGTATGCCATGATTTGATTTTGCACGTCCGTCTCTTCCTTCTTTTTGTGATACATGATGTCGGTAATGATGCGCTGCAGGGCATGCAACACGTGCCATTCTTGTTGGTTGAGCGTAACGGATGCGCCTTGCGGGTCTTTGAAAACGAGCTTTAGATTTCCGAACACAAACTTAAACATGATGGTGACGCTGTCGCTGAATTGAAATTCCTGTAGACGTCCCTGTGGGTCATTCAAGCGTTTGTGAATGATGGGGATGGCTTCGACGAGTTTGTGCCACTGCGAGGAACTCATGACGACTGCGTTGTGCTGTCCACATTTGGCAATGGTGACGACGAGATGGTGCGGCGGCTGGGGGGAGAATCCCACACTGACGAATTTAGTTTGTTGCGGGTTGAGGAAGTAGATATCCGCCAGAGGACCCACAACTGCACTGTGTTGGAACTGTGCTGGCGGAGCAGGGCTGTCGGGATGTTGTTGGAGGTCGAAGATGGGTAGTTTCCTTTTTTCCCCGGGTTTCGAGGTGGTCGGGGTTTGACATCCGGTTATACTGGAACACACAAAACAATAATAATAATAATGTGAGGGATAGAGAGATAAACGGGATAGAAAAAAGCAAGCTAATACATAGGTGCGGACCTACCTGGTCGGCGTGCTGCATGGCAGCATGACTGTATCCGCGTGCTGCATGGTACACTCTGAATGAGGCGAGCGGCACCGTGACGTTGCTTTTTATATGCGCAGGAGCGTCTTCTGAAAGCACGTGCAAGAGGATGGATTAGGTTAGATGTGATGAATAGTGACACACACACACACGTACTCACCTTCAAGGGTTGACAAGTTTGCTGAGCGTCAGAGCACTTTGCGCGGCATGCGTCTTTGTACGTTTTGCGAATGACATCATTATGCGCGTGATTGCTGACGTGAAATTTTGAGAAGAATTTATGCTTAGGTAAGCCGGAGCAGCGGTGGGTGAGGTAGGCGATGACGTAATGACCGCAAGTGGTGCTGTAGAAACCTTGCAGCCTTCTGGCGTTGGTGGACCAACGCGTCCCGCAGACCGAATTTAAGAACCGGAGAAAATGGGGCGAAAGCGGTCCTATGCCGTAACTGTCAAAATATTCTCCATACGAGTTTTTGTCCACAAAGATGCAAACCCAGTGTTGCCCGGATTTGGTGCTGGGGTCGGTGTTAGCCACTAGCGCCAAGGGAGGCGTTCGAATGCCGTGAAGTACGGGTAGTTTATCGCAGGGGTAGACGCCTAAAAAGTGAGAGCGCGTAGAGGGTCATGTCGATAGAAACCGTTGAATTTGAAAGGTGTTCATGATACCAAAATGGATCGGTTGGCGTCGATTTCGACCGTGCGATGTATTTCCGCTAGCAGCAGAAGTATGACCGGTTCTGTCAATTTATCGGCAAAACCGATGCTTATAGAGACGGTTCCGTGGCGCTGACCCGAGATGTGAGACTCGTTAGCGCTCATGTCTGCAGTGAGATCGAAAACCATTATCGTATACCCTTGCGGGTAGGTTTCTCTGGAGATGGAGTGTCCCTCGTCCTTGAAATGAATGCCTAGGCCGTCCTGCAGGGTTTGAAAGCATTGCAAATAGTGTCCCTTTGTAAAATCGGGTTGCAGAGGTTGGGAGGGAACGGGTTGCCCGTTCACGTAGAGCTGAAAGAAGTTCATTTTAAAATGTTTCAAGTTGTACGGATTTGAGTTAAAATGGCCGGAATAGGCCTTGTCGGTGACCATGGCTACTACCACTCTCCTGGGAACTTGCCCTACGCACACGTCGCTAAACGTCATTGCCCTGGACTCCTTGGGGATGCTGAGAGCGTGAAAGCTGACGTGCTTGAGATGGTACTTTGCGTTGCCCTTTGCGAGCACGGCCTGGTGCGCGAGCTTTATGGTCGGCGAGGGCCGCACCGATTTTAAGCGCAGCGTGGCAGACACGATGTCGGCGTACCCCTTAAAGGTATCTACGTCGGAAAACAGATAAAACTGGGGAGAGGCGGGAGTGAGCTTGACGGTCATGCTAACGTTGTTCAAAAGCAGCTTATCCTGTCTAAAAAGAGCGTTGGACAGAGGACCGATGAGCTGTACGACGTTGCTCCCTTTGGTAAACCCCTGACGCCACTGAAAACCCGCATTGGCGATAAAAGTGTCCATGATGCCTGCCGTGTCATTTCTCCAGAGGGTGGATTCTAGTTTGGTGTTCATGGCATCTTCGGAGTAATTGAGAAGCGTCTCGAGGTAGGTTCTATAGGGGTAACCGGCTTGCGGCATGGAGACGATGACGTTATTGAGGGTTACCTCCACCTGTTGAAACAGGGAATTTAAGGCGTTGTTGACCAGAGTGGCGTTAGCGTCAGCGTTTAAGGTCTCTCCTTTGTCATCTACAATGCGCACCATGAGTTCGAGTACGACGTAGGTCAAGTCTAGGTAATCGTCCGCATTTCCGGAATAATGAAAGGTGATGGGGGCATTTTTCATTAAAGTGTTTTGAGGGTTTAGGTATAGGAACCGTGACTCCTCGATGCTCATCTGAACCGGCACCTCTGTAAAGAGGTCCAGTTCGGAACTCATGTGGACGGCCGCGTCTGCCATTACGAAAATACGTCTTGCACCTTACGCCTACGGCGTTTCAGCTTCGACTGCTTGCTCTTTTTGGATTTGCTCGGTTTTATTCTCTTGAGGCGCCTGGCGCCGGAACCGAGCATGGCATCGAGCTTTTCGTCGGCTTTTCGCTTTAAATTGTATCCGGACTCCTTGAGCCTCCGTTGGAGCGCTTCCTTTGGCGCTGCTCCCGCGACAGTCACATCGGACAGAACGTGAGCGCCCGCCTTTAAGGCCTCCTTTCCGACTGCTTTTGCTCCGCTCTTTAAAAACGGTAGCAACCTTCTGAAGAGTCCTCCGAGGGCTGAAAAGAGACCGCTGCCTCTTTGGTAGCGCTTGCCCCTGTAGAGAATGAAATCGCGATCGTCGAACGCGCCGCCGGCCTGATTAAGGTAGTACCGCGTCACGGCGTGCACGTCCATTACGCCTGTTTCGGACGAAAAGCGAGAACTATAGTAGAGGAAAATCCGTCGGCGAATGGCAAGAGATCGCCGTAACCGTTCCTTAAATCTATGTTGACCGTTTTGAAGTCTTGCTGAATCAAGGGTACCCAATTTAGGGGAAAAAAACGTCTTTTCGTCGCTCATGTAAGTGTTGTTGCTTCTTTCGTATTCCACGGCCGCGCTCTCTATGACTTGGGCGAAGGTGTCGCCCACGACTTGCGGGGTCACTAGATTACAATAGATGAACATTTCGAAAGGAAACCCCATATAAGGATCTACGGGATGTTTAGCAGCTTTTTCGAGAATGACGTTGACGTAGGGCTCGAAACCCAACATTTTTGCCATAGCGGGCGTTAAGAGCAAACTGTGGATGCGGTGTAGAGGTCCCGCAGGGTCCTCCGATTTTGAAACGTCTGGTTTGGGTCTGACGGGACGAGCCGCCGCGGGTTTCTGCTGCCCCGAAGCCGGGGGCTTCGGTTTCGGCTTGGGTCGAATCGTTGGGTGGGGCGCATCGTTCAGAGCTTCGTATTCGCCGACCGCGTACGGTACGACCGTGCGCGCGACATTTTCCACAAACCCGTCGAACGGAATGTCGGGTAGTGGTTCGGGATGGGCGACGGCGGCATTCACACCCACCGTCTTCTTGCGCTCGTCGAAGAGGAAGAAGTTTTCCACGTGCAAGTGTTCGAGTAGAACGGCGTTGACGAGGTTCACCAAGTCTTTGGGATTGTGCACGATGCCTTGCGGCATTTCCAGGCTGAATTTGGAATACGTGGGGAGGAGCGTCATGGTGTACTTGGTGCCCACCAGACGGGCATCGTCTCGCGAAAGGTTATAAAATTTCACCGGATACCTGACCTTTCTCAGGGCGACCTCCCATTCTCCCTGCAGAACGATTCTCTCGGGCAAGATGTTAGAAAATCTGGCCGTGGTGTTGTCGGTAAGGTGTTCCATGGAAGCGTTGCTCACGAGAGTGATGGAGAAGGGCTTGGTCTTAATCATGTCGAATCGATAGTCGAAGCCAGAACCCACGAGTTAAACTTTGACGGATACCCCTTCCACTTTACCAAGACCTGCTTGTTGCGCCCTCGGCCCTTGGTCTGTAAAACGCGTTCGATCTTAAACGTCCGAGGTAGCGCGACCTTTTGTAGCTCCTCGGTGTAAAATATGCCGGCTATGACTTCTCCGGCCAGATCCTTCAACTTATATACCACTGGCCGACCGCGCACCACCTCGGCTATCCGAAATATTTCGTCCGTCCAATTCTGCTCGTACCCCTTGTCGAATTTCATTTTTTCTTTAGAGATGCGCGCGTGATCGCCCACGGAAAATCTGGGTTTCCCTGCGCGAAGTAGGGTCCTATTTCCGTAGAGATTGCGGTACACTCGTAAAATGTTAGATTCGTTCACGTCCTTCGGAGCCATTTTTATGGACCTGTGATGCGAGCTATTGTACGACTCGAGTAAGGCCGGAAGGACCTCCAGGTATCTGTAACTGTTTTTGTGCGTGAAATACCTCCACATCTTGGTTTTTAAGGTGCGGTTGAAGCGCTCCACGACGCTGGCTCTAACGTTATTTTTGGTTGTGTAATGTTTCACGTCGTGTTTCTTCAGAAAGTCGCGAAAAGTCTTGTTGGTAAACTCGGTTCCCTTGTCCGTTTGGAGGACCCTGGGGACCCGTTGGGAGCATATGGAGCAAAACGCTTGCGCAACCTCGGTACCCAGCTTCGATTTCAGAGGTACGGCCCAAGCATATTTGGAAAATACGTCGATAACGGTCAGAATGTACACGTAAGGTTTGTTATGTTCCCTCACGCTGTTCATGACGTTTAGATCGGCCTCCCAAAGATCGTCCATATTCGTCACGTGATAATATCTGGTGGGGAACCGCTTTCTGGCCGGTTTCTGCAGAGTGTAACTGTCCTGGGTTTGAAGGAAGGACTCGATGTTCGCCTTAGACGCACCCGTGGCCTTTCGAAGGGGCTTGACCGTACCCAAACCGGCATAGTGTTCCGGTTTGGCATAGTATCGCCTTAGCGCCTTCCATTCCTTCATGCTTTACTTGTACAGGGGTTGCCAGACGCGTTTGCGAAAATGGTACGACGCGGAAGGCGATTTCGATTTCTTTTTCGGAGTGGCAGGGTTTGCCCTCTTCTTTTTGCGAGGCGAGAGGAGGTTGACCTTCATGGTTCGGGGTTCGACCTCCTGCTTCACCGGCACGCGTTCGTACACGTCTTCGTAATCGTCGTCGTCGCCGAGGAAGGCCTTTCTGACTTGTGCCACGAGATCGAGGTAGTTGTCCAACTTATATTTTACGAGCCGCCACTTTTCGTCGGCAGAGAGCATTGCGCTCTGCAGGTTCTGAATTTCTTTAGCCAATCTGGATATGGTGCGGTCTATAGCGTGAAGCTTATCGACGGTCTTCGGTTGCGGTGCAACGAGGATCTGCTTGCCGTACTTCATCCTGTTAATTTCGACACTAGCATGCCGCCAAGCGAAGCCAAGACATGTAGGAGAAATGCCGGCAAAAAAACCTCCTTTTTGAACCACGATGCTCTTCTTCTTCTTCAGAGGAACCCGTTTATCCGTCAACTTCCTCCAAGAAGCCTTGTGCTTCTTTAGGCGACACAAGCACTTTGCGGGAAGTTGCACGTGACCTCTGCACACGTTGAGCATACATTCGCTAATGGCCTTGATCAGATCGCCATCGGCATTTTTTAACAACTTTTTGCGCAGAGGGGCCTTCGCCTTGGCCAGAGCCGTCAAATTACCGTGCTGTCTCGCTATGCGAGGACTGCTCAGCGTCGCAAGCCTTAACCTACCTCTAGCCATGCTTGCGCGATAATGACGTTCGCTGCCAAAGCGGTACTTTTTATTTAAAATCAATGGCCTCAGTTGGGTAAGACCCTGCCGTGATAATATAGAACGAAACGAACCCGAGTCCTCTCGGCGGTCTCAGTTGGGTGCGAAATAAGAGAGGTTTTCCCCCGGCAGCACGCCGGTTCGATACCTGTATCGGGCGGGCGTGTACTGAGTGCAGTCCAACACGAGATACCCGTGAGGGCGTTCGGTGGCCTTCTCGAAGACCTCCAAGAGAAACCTAGAGTTCCTGGGTTCGATCTGCTGGCACAGTCTCTCGATCTGCATCTTGTCCCGGGTGTTCTTAAGACCACGACGTAGTTTGCATTCAGAGAGATGTTGCGATATTTCTGACCCTGCGGAAACACGTTCTACAGGATGTAGACGATGCCGAAGTGCTTGTGATGGGAGTCTCTGGTGAAAAAATTGGACACGTCCTTCCCGCCCCCCTCCAGCATCAGATCGTCGAGGACGACGAGGTCGTTCTCGCTCACCGAAGCAAGTTCGGGTATGCCCGCGTGGATCTCGCAACGCAGAGCGGAGGGTTCGAGTCTCGGCGTATACTCCGGCGGGTGGCACCACAGCACCCTCCTGGGGCGCACGTCGAACATCCGGTGCGCGTGGCGTAACAGGTTTTTCACGAAGGTCGACTTGCCGCAGCGCGACGGCCCCGCCACGAGCCTCGTGCTGGGAAACTCGAATCGCCCCAGGTCCCGGGGACCGGGCATCTCTCCTCAGGGGCGCCCGGTTCGAAATGACTTTGGCACGGCTCTAGACGTCTCATTTATGCGTTCCTCTTGAACCCGTAGGGATAGGAATCGTGCTCGCCGGCGAGAACGCGCTTGTTGACCACCATCCTAAACGTCTTCGAGCTGGGTTCAGTGACGACCGTCCAAGGCGGTTTCCGCGAAATCTGCGTGCCCGCCAGCTTCACCGCACGGTCGTTGTCCCTCAGCACCACGTCGCGAATCACCTCGGCGTTATCCAGCTCCAGGTTGCCCGAATTAAGCGTGATCCCCTTCACCTTGCACACCGAGAAGGTCTTGCCCGTCTCGGGGCAAACGATCTCCATGCAGTAGCTCTTGGGCCCAGAAGCTGTTGAGCATCAGCTTGGCCAGCTCCCGCCTGCCGGGGTTGGTGGCGACGGCCTGCTCGAAGAATTGCTCCACGTACTGCTGCTTTGCGGCAGGGTCTTCGCAATCCGAGGGCCAGCCGGAGGCTTCGGTCTTGATCTTCAAGAACTGATTCACGTAGTCCCCGAAGAGACCCTTGGCTCCGGTGGTCGGTTCGTGCCGCACCACGTCGTACTCCCAGATCTCGTGGACCCGGAGGAGGCGGTACCCCTCCTCCAGGGCGACCTTCATCTCGTCGATCACCCAGGTACCCGACAACGCCCTCTCGCGCTCTCCGTGGTGGCACTCGTCTTGGTTCTCCGCCTCCGCACAAGCGCGGCATAGCGGGAACATGAGCTTGCCGCCGATGCGCGCCGGTAGCACCGGGTGGTACAGGTGTTGCGGCGGTAGAACCTCGCACTTCACCAACCCGCCCCCCACGTCTTCCAAGCGCGGGAATCGATCCACGTGGATCTTGGGGTGGCCCGCAGGGTAGGGTTTCCTCTTGTTCACGTACGGGTACAGGCTGCATACGTCGTAGTAGTAGATCTTGCTATCCCCCTTCGCCTCGCAGTACGTCTTGGTGCAGTTGGTGCGACCTCCGTAGAAGGCGTCTCTGGGGTTCAGGGGTTCGGGTACCGGAAAGTCCCTTGCGTGGCGCGCGAGGTCCTGGTTGGCCTTCATCGCGGCGTTGAACTCGCACTCCCACATTTCCACCACGGCGTAGCCGGCGGCCTTGATCTTGGCCGTGACCTCGGTGCTCTCTAACCTGGAGGTCATGGTTTCGTGTCCCGAGTTATATATCGCCGCATGGCGATTGTGAAAGCACCTCCTGCAGCCGTGGTAAAAGCAGCCGTGGAAAAAGTACGCGGTTTTTTCAGCCTCTCTGTACCCGTCCACCTTGTGCCCCACGATTTTAACTTCGCGTCCTCGCATGGCGTGCTGGATGACGATGCGGTTTTGCATCTCTAGCCAAGTTAGCCATATGCATGCGGCGCGAGACTGCCGGTCCGCTAGTCGATACCCGCCCGCTGGCAAGAGGGCAATTTTTTTAAGCGGCATGAAGCGCTTTCTATACACGCACATACACGCCTGCGCGATGGTGACGCATTCTCTGAACGGGTCTATTCCGTTCTCGTCCAAGAATTCCCTTCTGAATTTGGAAACTCCCTGACTGAGTAGAAATACGTCCATCTTGCAATACGCCACCATTTCCGCCCTCATGTCGAAGACATACCCGGAGGACGCCTTTTCTTCGTGCCACTGCTCGAAGGCTTTCCGACCCTCCGCCGACATGCCCTCCGGACAGTAATGCCTTTGTCGGTAAGCGAACCCACGTACTGCTCGTTTTCCTTCGTGTTAAACAGGTACGGGAAATAGCCTTTGCATTGCTTCAATCCGAAGGTCTTGGAAAAGCGGGAGAGTGGCATGGGTATGAAGTTGAGCGAGTCTAGAAATGTGACGTCACCGTACCTCATCCTGTAGATCTTGCTCCCGTTCATGATGAGCTCCGGCACCCAGTCTAAGTGCACCACCATGTTCTTTAATAAAAACTACCCGTCGTAAGCTCTGAGGTTATGCGCCACGACGTAGACGTCCCAGGCTTCGAACCTCGCCTGCGCGATGTGTTCGAAAAGCTGCTTCACGGGCTCGTCCATAAACACCTATTCTTTGCAACCGCATTCGGTACAGTATGCCGTCTTGTGGCGTTCGTCAATGCAGAGCGGGCAGGCTTGGTACAACACGCACAAGTTAGGTACATGCTCGTATGTGT
Source organism: Deroplatys truncata (assembly GCA_030765065.1). Classification (NCBI taxonomy): domain Eukaryota; kingdom Metazoa; phylum Arthropoda; class Insecta; order Mantodea; family Mantidae; genus Deroplatys; species Deroplatys truncata. Next base: position 108,064,287 of record CM060976.1, read on the forward strand.
CCTTTTTGCCGGTATATGGAATGTTTTGCGTGCATTCAAAGTCGATAAACATAAACAGGTACCGGTTTCTTTTGTTCTTTGTGGCATACGGCTGAATATAGCACATGTGGCTAGAATGATTGCAGTACTTTTCCCCGCACTCGTGCGCGGTCTTTCTGTGCCTCGCATTCACGAGCTTATTGCAAGACGTGCACACCTTTTCTACATCGCACACCGACAGCGCCTTTGGGTAAAAAACGCCTTTCTTTGCGTGGTTTGCAAAGCATGTCGGTCCCTTAGAATCTCTGTTGCACTCGGCGCAGCGTATGTAGGCGTCAAATCGCGCATCGCACTGCTGATGGCATTTAGCACACCTGGCGTCGCACCTATGGAATTCTTTTTTGTGTGCCGAGGGATGATGACACTGGCGGCAATACCATTTGCATTTAAAGCACTTGTGAGGGTTCACTCTAGCATTAAAGTGCCCGGCGTGGAGCATGACGTCGATGTATTTATCGCATTTCTTATCCGACGCGTACAGCACGTGCTTCCCCGTATGATCGCCAAACACCGTCACAGCGTAGCCCTTTAACGCAGCGTCAAAGTGTCTGACGTCATCTATCGTACAGCTGTCGTGGCCTTGACCGATGCTCGCACACAAGGCTACAGCCTTCGATTTTTGCAGATAGTCGGAGCGCGTCATCGTTTTATAGTTGACGTCGCGATCCACTTTGGCTTTAACTACAACAATGGCTCTTGCTAAACACAAGTTGTCTTTGTTGGCTATTTCGACAATGCCTTTATTGTCCCTACAGGCATCGCAAGGTTGGTGGCACGAACCCGAGACCTCCTTGGTCCACATAAACGTTACATGAAGAGGTCCGCTTAGCAAGAATTGTTGGTTACTTTGCATTACTTTTTCGATGCTTCGAACAATGACATCCGTATTCAATTGCTCTACACGCCTCACGCTCATATTGAAGGCTTTAGACGCCTCCTTTTCGTCTGTTATGGATATGCCTAAATATCCGGGTTCGTTTTCTAACAGGTTCTCTTTCGCAAAGTTTAGAATATCGTTAAACAAATGCGATACCCATTGCTCCGGGTTAACATCTCTGGGGACCGGGTTTACGGTAATTTGCGACTCTGTAAAGCCGGAAAAAAGCCTTGGCGGCGTTCTCTGCTTGTGCCCTATAATTTCGAACGTAGGCTGCAAGGTGTCATCGCGACTTCCCCCGGGTTGCGGCTCCAATCGGCCGAATGCACCGATCGCTCTTTACCTGCAAAGTGCTGCTGCTATTTTGTTTTTATTTTAAACTATTTTTCTCGTCTTTAACACTCTGGGAACAACTGCTGCGGCGTATGTTCTGCTATCACTAGGGCGATGGTCAATACCGATCGATGAAGACACCTGCACATGTGCGCGTATTGCTCTAAAACTTATACCACGTCAAATAACACGACTTTATAGCAAAATCAACTATCGCTCCCGTTTCTCACTACGACCGGCTGCGCTTGGCACTGGGTTTTTATAAGTTCGCTTATCGCAACCGCAGTTTCAGCATGCGCGTCGAGTTAAATGCCTCATTAAAAATCCTGACGCCTTATTTCGCCACAACTTGCCAAGTTGTAATCGCAGTCATTTCCGGTGCACTTCCGGTCACACCATCCATCCATCCACCGCTGCACTTTTCCCTACCATCGACCATAAAACCGCATTTAAAAGATTTTCTCGCTGATGAGCATCCGTTCGCACGGCCATTTTTTTTAAAGTTATCGTGCAGTTTGCAACTCTTTAAACGCGGCTGCTTTATCAGCAGCCGTTCTCACGGTCTTTTCAAGTTATCGCGCAGTTTGCAGTTCTTTAACCACGGCTGCCATATTGTAACACACATCGACTGCTTCATCAGCACACGGTCATTCACGTACTGCTGCTTCCGCTGCACATGAGAATCGTTCTTTTTACTGTTTTCTCCGATACTAAAGTGAGCAGAACTATAACGCTTGCTACATGTTGTTAATAGTGGTTGAGCTTGCACTCCCACTAGGGCTTTTCGCGGAAGGTTAAGTATTTCCGCACGGCTATGTAATTTATTAAGTGCGTGTGCAGTTAAAAACAGTGCCCCGCCACAACTTCAACATCAGTGTCAAATATTTAAAACTATCAGTGTCGTGTGTAGTGATTTTGTGTTGTGCTGTGCATAAAATCTGAGAAAAATCACGCACAAACTTTCGACGCGAGCAACAAGTGGATGTGTGCCCTTGTTGCACGCATTGCAATAAACTCAAATATGGCCGCCAACCGCACCATCACTAACGACATCGTAGTACAAAAGACTAACGCGAGCAGAACTATAACGCTTGCTACATGTTGCTAATAGTGGTTGAGCTTGCACCCCCCACTAGCGCTTTTCGCTGAAAGTTAAGTATTTCCGCACGGCTATGTGTTTTATTAAGTGCGTGTGGAGTTAAAAACAGTGCCCCGCCACAACTTCAACATCAGTGTCAAATATTTAAAACTATCAGTGGCGTGTGTAGTAATTTTGTGATGTGCGGTGCATAAAATCTGAGAAAAATCACGCACAAACTTTCGACACGAGCAACAAGTGGCTGTGTGCCCTTGTTGCACGCATTGCAATAAACTGTCGAATATGGCCGTCAACCGCACCCTGTCGAATATGGCCGCCGAGCGCACCATCAGCAACAGCATGGTAGGTGGAAAAAGCCTGTCCTTCTCCTTGTATTTTCATAGTTGTCATACATACAAATAGAAACTTCCATTTTCGCAATCCATTTTATAAAATTAATGCAAAAAACCTATGCCAAAAACGTATTGCCATGAAAAACAAATAAACAATACCTCTAAACGAAATGCGTTGAAAAGGAATATGAACATAAAATAAGCCGACAAGCTATGACAGCTGTGACGGTGTTTGGCGATCATACGGGGAAAGCACGTGCTGTACGCGTCGTGCAAACTGCACGATAGCATGAAAACTGACCGTGTGAACGGATGCTGACGAAGTAGTCGGTTGACCACAGCGCGAACCAGCTTCCCGGTGTGCCAACTTTCAACATGCATTGCCCTAACAAACAACGTGCAATTTGTGCCTTATCAAGCGGTATCGCTACTATTAAATGTGAGTGTGTTTTTGTGTGTGTGCCTATTTAATTTTTATTTTCTGTTGCACTGCACACTTTTGTGTTAAAATATATATGCATTTTCAATTTTGTCATTGTGTGGATTTTGTGCGAACCAACTTCCCAGTGTGCCAACTTTCAACATGCATTGCCCTAACAAAAAACGTGCAATTTGTGCCTTATCAAGCGGTATCGCTACTATTAAATGTGTGTGTGCCTATTTAATGTTTATTTTCTTTTGCACTGCACACTTTTGTGTTAAAATATATATACATTTTCAATTTTGTCATTGTGTGGATTTTGTTTGTTAAATTTTTTATACGCTACTATTATAGTGTGTGTGCCTATTTAATTTTTATTTTCTTTTGCACTGCACACTTTTGTGTTAAAATATATATACATTTTCAATTTTGTCATTATGTGGATTTTGTGCGAACCAACTTCCCAGTGTGCCAACTTTCAACATGCATTGCCCCAACAAACAACGTGCAATTTGTACCTTATCAAGCGGTATCGCTACTATTAAATGTGTGTGTTTGTGCCTATTTAATTTTTATTTTCTTTTGCACTGCACACTTTTGTGTTAAAATATATATACATTTTCAATTTTGTCATTGTGTGGATTTTGTTTGTTAAATTTTTTTATACCCTACTATTATAGTGTGTGTGTGCCTATTTAATATTTTAAAAGCCCGAAAAATGGAAAGAGTTTGTGAGCGAATGTATGTGTGTGTGAATATGTGTGTGCGAGTATGTGCCTAGTATCCGTGCGCCGCCAAGGGAAAACTTCATCATTTGCCTACCGGGCAGGGACAACCACGAAAAACCTGAAAAACCTCGAAAATTAGAAAGGGCTTCGTCAACCACTACAGCAAACGCCTACCAACCAGGGAAAACCTATGAAAAAGCAGCAAGAGCTTGCATTTGTCTACCAACCAGAGAAAACCCCGAAAAACTAGTTATTTAAAAAAAAAAGAAAAAGAAAAAAAAGACGGATAATATAAGCATGGCAACTGTAGTGGTTTACGGCAAACGCGCGCGCCGCGCAATGCGTCACGCCGGGCAATATTTTTCAAGTTATCGCGCAGTTTGCAGCTCTTTAATCGCAGCGGGCATATCGTGACGCACATCGACTGCTGATTACCACTCTTGCGTCTGCCATATTGACCACTAACCTCAAATCCCCTCGTTCTTCACTTCTTGTCTCCGCCATTTTGTTTAGTTCCCATTTTTGCCACCGCTCCTCACATCTCCGAACCAGATTGCCGGCAAGAACAGATCTCGTTCATTCGCATCTCGACGGTTCACTCGACAGTAGCTACTGTGAACACCTACGTCGTACACTTTTTGACCGCTTTCGACCGGCTATGAAAACCCTGCTCCTACGTACGCTAGCGACCATTACGATGGTCCAGTACCAGGTTTTTGGTATAGTTAAATTACGTCTGTGCAAAGGGCGTCTATACCGCTTTAAAAAACCTAGGTATATCAGTGCGTAGTGATGTTGGCTGATCTTAAAGCTGGTTAATTATTTTCAAAAACAGTTTGCTTTTATTTTTTCGCGTCGCGTGAAGCTGCTGCGCTTTTGGTGACGCATCAACACCAGTAAGAGGTAAGTACCACACGCATAATTATTTTTCGAGCCTGCTTGGCGTAGGAATATATCCTTTCGTGTTTTGGTACTGTAACCTCAAATCTCCTTACCCTCCTCTTGCGTCCGCCATCTTGTTTAGTTCTCACCGCATCTCCTTGTCGCCAACCCTCCGCCATTTTTAGTTCCCACTATTTTAACCTCAAAATCTGCTCTTCTAAGCTCTTGCTTCCGCCATCTTCTTTTAGTTCCCATTCTCACCACCGCGTCTCCTTGCCCCCACCTCTTGCGACCGCCATGTTGACCACTAACCTCGAAATTTCCTCGTCCTTAGACCTCTTGTCACCGCCATCTTGTTTAGCTCCCATTTTCGCCACCGCGTCTCATATCGCCCCATCTCTCTATCCACTCAAGAAAACTATCATCCAACGTTCAAAAATTGCTGATGAGTTCTGCAGAGGCTTTTGCAAATCTTGTTGGTAGGAAAACTTACCTTTCCCATCACCTCCAACATACCCCACTCCCACATCTTTTTCTTTCCACCAATCATAATCTGTCTTATTCTTACCAATGAACAACTTTTAGTTGTTCGTTTCTACCAATAACATCACTTCTTATCCCCACCAATCACAACTCACACGTCACTTTCTGTTATACTTTTCATCCCTCGTTCGCCATCTTTTCCCTCTTTCAGTCCCGACCTCCGCACAGACAACACCTCGCCGCTCCGCTCCTCTCCATCACGTGTCCTCCATACTCTTTTATCTTCCTTCCTTCATCTTCCACCCGAATTAACGAACCAATCACATTTCGTCTTATTTTTACCAATCAAAACCCTCCACGTCACTTCCTGTTTTTCCTTCATCTTTCCCTAATCCTCAATTCTATCTCCTCGTCACCATCTGTTGCGTTCGACAGCTTTCGCATGTTGACCCTAACCTCAAACCTCTTCGTCCCTCCACTTCTTGCCTCCGCCATCTTGTTTAGTTCCCATTTTCACCACCACGCCACCGCCATCTTGGTTTAAGTTCTCCACGTTTACCTCATACTTTTAACCTCAACTTCATGCCTCCGCCATCTTATTTAGTTCCCATTTTTACCACCGCGCCTCACATCTCCTCGTCCCACCCTTGCCTCCGCCATCTTGGATTTGGTTCCCCTTCTTACGTCCTGTTTTTACCTAAAAATCTTAACCTCAAATCTCCTTGCCCACCACCTCTTGCGACCGCCATGTTCACCACTAACCTCGAAATCTCCTCGTCCTTACACTTTTTTGTCTTCGTCATCTTGTTTAGTTCCCATTTTCGCCACCGCGCCTCACATCTCCTCGTCCACACCATTGCCTTCGCCATCTTGGATTTTGTTCCCATGCTTACGCCCTGTTTTAACCTAAAAATCTTAACCTCAAATCTCCTTACCCTCCTCTTGCGTCCGCCATCTTGTTTAGTTCTCACGTTGCCCACCGCATCTCCTTGTCGCCGACCCTCAGCTATATTTAGTTCCCACTATTTTAACCTCAAAATCTGCTCTTCTAAGCTCTTGCTACCGCCATCTTCTTTTAGTTCCCATTCTCACCACCGCGTCTCTTTGCCCCCACCTCTTGCGACCGCCATGTTGACCACTAACCTCGAAATTTCCTCGTCCTTAGACCTCTTGTCTCAACCATCTTGTTTAGTTCCCATTTTCGCCACCGCATCTCATATCGCCCCATCTCTATCACTCAAGAAAACCACCATCCAACGTTCAAAAATTGCTGATGAGTTCTGGAGAGGCTTTTGCAAATCTTGTTGCTAGGAAAACTTACCTTTCCCATCACCTCCAACATACCCCACTCCCACACCTTTTTCTTTCCACCAATCATAATCTCTCTTATTCTTACCAATCAACAACTTTCATTTGTTCCTTTCCACCAATAACATCACTTCTTATTCCCACCAATCACAACTTCACACGTCACTTTCTGTTATACTTTTTATCCCTCGTTCGCCATCTTTTCCCTCTTTCATTCCCGACCTCCGCACACACAACACCTCGCCACCCCGCTCCTCTCCATCACGTGTCCTCCATACTCTTTTATCTTCCTTCCTTCATCTTCCACCCGAATTAACGAAACAATCACATTTCGCCTTATTTTTACCAATCAAAACACTCCACGTCACTTCCTGTTTTTCCTTCATCTTTCCCTAATCCTCAATTCTTATAGCTCGTCCCGGATGAACCAATTGCAATAACGATAATCCTTCGCTCATGGCGCTTTTCAAACTTACCGCCGTCGATCGCAGCGACACTAGCGCCCCTAGCGGCAGGATTGTCGTTAATCCAATTGGCTCATCCGGGACTAATACTACTCACACTAGCACCGGCAGTTGGAAGACTGAATGCAAGAAGCACCGGCCTTCATTCACGTGCTTGCCATTTCACTTGCCTGTGCAACTCTCAGCACAGGGGACTTGCAAATTTGGGTAACCTCATTTACGCTCATACTAGGCATATCAATCGCTGAAGAACACAGTGATCTGCAGGTAAGACAGCAGGTTGGCGAAACTCCTATCTGATTATTATGCTTCCGCGCAAAATGGCATGGTCATCCATGAGTTTTACAAGTCAATTTTTGATCCTTAGCTCCCCAAAACTTTGATTTTGGATATAAGTTAATCAGAGTTATTTCACTGTCTTCCAACTCATTACAGATCAGTTCCTCAGGGCTCCTTATTTTATATTTACAAACCGAAACAAAGCATCTATCGGCCTGTATTACGATCTCCGGTTAAGGTTTGGGGTAAGATTTACCTGAGAGTTACGTACTGCGAATGTATTACAATCTTTGGTTAAGGGCTACCCGGGAGTTATTTTTGGAGGTAAACTAACCACCATAAGCCAGCCAATGAGTTTCATTATTTTTTCAAATCGCGAGAAATACTTGTATGAGCGTGATTTTTCTGTGACCAAGAGAGCGGCGGTCTTTTTTTTATAACATAATTTCATCTTCAGGTTTTTTTTTTGCTATCGCCTGTAGTCCATTTTTATTTGGGAAGGTACGGCCAAGATGGTTCCTCCCACCATCTCGAAGCTAGAAGTTCCCTTGTACCCCTCGAGTATCCACACTAATACCGTCGTTGAATCTGTCCACAAGTAAACTGATTACGTATCGAATTCTTTCTTCACAGATGACATCAGTTGAACACAAGTAGTAGCTCCCATTAGCTCAAGTCGAGGAATGGTGGTCGTAATGACGGAACCACACTGAATTAGGTTTAAATAAGCTGCACTTGAACTCCTGTGTTCGTCTGTGTGTACAGAAATTCCTATGCGGCATATGCATTTTACATGCATCGGAGGTGTGCAGGCTGCGTTCTACATATATTTCTGGGAGTCTCTTTGGGATTTCCATGATATGTAATTCTTTAAGTTCAAAAATGCACTTTTCAGACTTTTTTAAATTTCATCTTGTGCCTGCATTTTCCAAGAAACTTTGATCATTTGCTGGAGCTGGGCAACAACATAACAGGTACACAAAATTCAATCGGATCGTAAATCCTATGGATAGCATACAGTATTACTCTCTTGGTTATCTTCTGCGATAACTTCATCAGGCTTTTTACAGTTCAAACTTAAAGCGCCTTTCTTGCGGTTCCATATTATTCCAAGGACGGGCGACATTTTGTCATCTTAAAGCGTTAGATCAGTGCTCTCCCAAACTCTAAGCTCAAATTTAGCGCAAAAGCTCCTTTAGTAATCCTGATAAACACTTCCAGCTCATTCTTATTTGATATTTTTGCCACACAGTTATCGACATAAAAGCTTACCTATAGCTGTCGAATAGTTTTGGCAGTTACATCATTCCCGTTTTTGAGCAATTAGCAAGATTTGATCTAGATTATCCTCAACCCCAACTTCCAATAAAAACGGACTTGATGTTACTCCAAAAACTTTTTGTGACTCTTAGGTTTTCACTTCCTCCTCCTCCTATGGGAATCTCAAAAAACTTCGATCCTCTGGTGCTATCGAAATTTGCAGGAAAGCCTTGCAAATGTCAGCAGGAACACCGATTGTCTTTCGAAACTCCAAGAAGAGGAGAGGAGCAAGTTGGATTAGATTAGGCGCAGTTATTAAGGAAAGGGAAGCTCTTCTTGCGAAAGCATCAAATAGCGATAGCACAAGTGTTGTTACAGAATCCTTGATCACTAGTCGATGGGGAAGCTAGTAATCACAAATATCAGTCTTGGCACCCGGAATTTTTTCTATTATCCCTTCGTCTAACTATTCTTTAAACTTTATTATCTCTTCTGAGTATCTGCTCTTTTCTAGTTTTCTTGTTAACTTCAAGGCGTCTTTCCGCCATTCGCAAGCTGAATCCTGTCACTCCTTAAGTCACGACAGTCAAACTTCATATCTACCGTTTTCCTTTATTTTCTCAATTTCAAGAAAGTGGGATATCGCTTCTTCCAATTGAAGTATCTTCTTCTCTTTGATAAGATCATCTATTCCCAGTACATCTAGTTCCCATGGGTTTCTAAATTTCTGTATATTCAGCAGAATAGGTGTTTGTTCACTCGTGCCACGCTGGTCTGCCACAAATATGGTCCACCCCAAAATGGTCCGAAATGCTGTCAGGTCTCACACCATACTAGATTCTCTAGAGAATTTATCCAAGAAAAGCTGTACATATAAGGATCTCAATTTCCATATCCTTTCCTACATCTAGGTGAGACAGGCCAAAGTTAACTACTTGCTACGCTGTAAGACGAGGGACATGATTACAAATAGCAGGTTTGACCAAGAGCAGTCAATTTACTTGACTAGAAATATTGACATTCTGAAGAACAAATTCATATACACGATGTTCCATGCTTATTCAGTTCGACTACCGACCACAGCATATGTAACCTTCCGAACCATCTTAAGCTTCAGTTTCCTTATCAATTTTTTTATGTAAGAATTTTGCGATGCCGAGTCAAGAACATGCACAAGCCTTTCCGGTACATTTTCTCATTTGGTCCTTGCCGTTTGCTCACTCCAGCTTTCTAGTCGTCTGCAGTGGAACGTCGTCGCTGACACCTACTCCAGCGACCATTACCCCTGCATTGTTTCTCTTCTGTCACACCACGTACAGCATTCCAGAGTACCTACCTAGATATTCACAAAAGCCGACTGGAGCTTGTATTCCAGCCTCGTGCATTTTGACGACCAGCCCTTCGCCGACATTAACCACCTAGTGCAGCACCTTACGTCTACGATTTTCTCTGCCGCCGAACTCGCAATTCCCCGTTCATCCTCTCAACCTCGGCGACTGCCTGTTCCGTGGTGGAACGAGGATTGTCGGGACGCCGTTCGTGCCCGTAGAACTGCACTTAGGGTGTTTCGGCGACACCCTACACTTGATAATTTGGTGTCTTTTATACAATCGCGCGCCAGGGCTCGTCGCATTATTCAGGATAGCAAGAAGGCGTCGTGGACTCGTTTTGTCGAGTCTTTTAATCGCTTTACTCCTTCATCTGTTTGGGATAAACTTCGTCGCTTCTCAGGTAAATTGTCGCATTGTACTGTTTCTGGCCTTCAGGTTTCCAATGCCACCATAGTGGATCCGGCTGCCATCGCTAACACTCTGGGTGCTGCCTTTGAGGCGGTTTCCAGTTCAGACCATTATTCCGCCGGCTTTCGCTCTATCAAAGACCGGCTGGATTCCGCAACCTATAATTTTCGGTCTGATAATACGGAATATTATAATGCCCTTTTTACAAGCTGGAGCACGCTCTTCATTGCTCTAGGCACTCCGCTCCTGGGCCGGATGGTATTCATGTTCTGCTGTTAAAGAACCTCTGAGCCGACAGTACGCGCTTTCTCTTACGGGTCTATAATCGTATTTGGCAGGGCGGCCTTTTTCCTTCCGTTTGGCGCGAGGCCACCATTGTCCCTATATTTAAGTCTGGTAAGGATCGCCAACTACCTTCCAGCTACAGCCCTATCTCCCTCACCATTCGCGTTTGCAAGGTGATGGAGCGCATGATCAACGGGCGGTTGACATGGTGGCTTGAGTCTCAGAAACTTCTGGCGAACGCTCAATGTGGATTTCGTCGCCATCGCTCTACCGTCGACCATCTGGTGTCTTTCGACGCATATTATGAACGGATTTCTGAGAAAGTGTCAAACAGTGGCTGTATTTTTTGACCTGGAGAAAGCTTATGACACTTGTTGGGGGGCGGCATTTTACGTACACTCCATGCATGGAATTTCCGCGGTCGTCTTCCCAAATTTCTTCGGGAGTTTATGGCAGACCGCGTCTTTCGTGTACGTGTGGGCTTGGTTTTATCTAGTTTTATTCAAGAGAACGGAGTACCGCAGGGCTCTGTACTCAGTGTCACACTTTTTGCGATTGCTATGAACCCCATTGTTGTTTGTATTCGACCTGGCATTTCATCGTCCCTTTTTGTTGACGATTTTGCCATTTATTGCAGTTCACGGCGGACCTGTCTACTCAAACGCCGTCTCCAGAGCTGTATCGACCGTCTCTACGCCTGGAGTAACGCCAACGGCTTTAATTTCTCTGCCAAAAACCCGTCTGTATCAATTTCTGGCGCCGGAAGGCTTTCCCTCCGCCCTCTCTCCATCTTGGGCCAGGGATGCTTCTGTTTGCAGACGAGGCGAAATTTTTTGGTTTTTTTTTTTTTGATAGGAAGTTGTGTTGGACTTCGCACATTTCCTTTTTAAAAGCAAAGTGTGACCGTTCTCTTAATCTTTTGCGTGTTTTAAGTGGCACATCCTGGGGAGCTGATCGGACCGTCCTTCGCCTTTATCGCTCTTTGGTCCGATCCAAGCTTGATTACAGGTGCATTGTTTATTCGTCGGCACGTCCATCTGTGTTACGTCGATTGAATGCCATTCACCATCGTGGCATAAGAGTCACTACGGGGACCTTTCCAACCAGCCCTGTTACCAGTTTGTATGCTGAAGCTGCAGAGCCTCCGCTGTCCTTCCGGCGTGAGATGCTTTTGTGCAGTTATGCCTGTCGACTCTCACAAGCTTGCCTGACCACCCGTCCCTCGCGATATTTTTTGAGGATTCGCTTGATCGCCAATATATAGTTAGCTCCTCTGCATTGCTTCCTCAAGGGGTTCGATTTCGACTGCTACTTCGGCATTTGGACGTTACGCCAGCGCCGGCCCTTCCACGGGGGGAAACGCGTTTTCCTCCATGGTCGCGCGCTGAGGTCCACTGTCACCTTGGGTTAACGTCGATGCCGAAAAATGAGACCCCTGCTTCCGTCCTTAGATCCGCTTTTTTAGAACTACAGGCGCAGTTCGGGGACTATCATTTTATATATACCGATGGGTCTAAGACTGATGTTGGAGTAGGATGTGCCTTTGTGTTTGGTGCACAGAGTTTTACTTTTCGTTTACCTGGACAATGTTCGTTTTATACCGCCGAACATTTTAGTATATATCAATGTGTTTTATACATTCAGCGGCACGTCTTACGGCGCTGTGTTTGTACAAACTCTCTGAGTGCCCTTCAGAGTATTCACGCGCTGTATAGTAACCACCCGCTCGTACAGCGCATCCATGACCTGCTCCACTCGCTTGGTGCTTCTGGCATCAGCGTCTCCTTCGTGTGGATTCCAGGTCATGTGGGCATCTCAGGTAACGAGTCTGCCGACGCCGCTGCGAAATCGGCCATTTTATCACCCAGATGTTTTACCTGTGTTGTTCCTTCCGCAGATTTTTTGTTATTTTACGTTACCGTATCCTCTCGCGCTGGCGCGATGAGTGGGTGGCTCTTAGGGGGAACAAGTTGCGGGAGGTTAAACCTCTTCCGTTGTTTTGGGGTACCTCTTCTCGTCGGGAAGAGGTACTTTTAGCTCGTTTATGAATCGGACATTGTCTTTTTAGCCATAGATACCTACTCAGTGGTGAACCCGCACCACTCTGTGAGCGCCCTTAACGGTGCATCACATTTTAGCAGTGTCAAGTTTTAGCTCCGTTGCGCGTTCGTGTTGGTCTGCCTGTTGGCATAGCCAACGTTTTGGCAGACGACGCGCGTGCTGTAGAATGTCTTTTACGTCTTATCAGTGACATTGGCTTTAGCCGACGCATTTGATGCGCTGAGCGTCTTTTGCCTGTGAGTGATTTTATATTATCTTTTTAATGGGGCATCTCCTCCCCAATGGACATCTGGCGCTCGTGTCCCTCGCATTCTACAGTTCTTGACACGTTTTACTCTTTTATTGACCATGCTTTTAGTGTGTTCGTTTCTTAAATTTGGTGTTTTTGTTTTTTACCTTTGGACATCGCGGGTTTGTGTCCCGTTTTTTAATTATGCGGTTTTTTATTGGAGTTTTATTTTTGGACTGTAACTTTTATACTTTGTAAGGGCGCTGATGACCTTAGCTGTTTAGCGCTCTTAAACCGCATCTCATCATCATCCGGTGGAGGAGTTTTTAGTGGGTATGCCGACTATTGGTGAGTCCCACACTCTCACTCCCGACTCCCATCGGGGCTGGGGTCAGTGATTAAATAATTTTCTCCTCCACTCGAATAAAAAGTGCTCTTGTGGGAATCGTTATGGTGAAGAAAACACGCCGCCGTGCGCCCGCCGTCGAAGAAATGTCAACTGCTACACCCACATCGGCCGTAGCGGCAACTGCTGAGCCAGTGAAGTGTGTGATAGCCGCCGCGATTGCAGGAACAAACTCCATGACACCATCAGTGCAACGCTGGAATTTTAGCTGTGGATACTAATTCCACCTCTCCACCGGCAACTGCTGCAACATTTGTAGCGAACACGCTGATAACAATAGCTAACTTATTCAGCACAGCTGCACCGGACTCTAAGGAAACCCCTCAGAGAGCCGTCACACCGCCATTAGCTGCACAGCCTGACAAAGCTGATATCCGGGCGCACCTGCATTCAAATTCAACATCGAATCAACCCAGTACCACACTTCACCTTAACTCGGAGCCGTCAACGCAGTCTACTCAACTTAGATCTACACAATTAGTCCGCATGTCAACTCATCACACACTGCAACCAACACCGACCTCCAGTTCTTCACCGCCGCCGTCTACACCTATCACACGATGCAGTGTTGTGATATTTGGAGTTCCCCGGGACCTACCAACCCGATACATCTTCACCGCAGCTCAACTCAGATGGCCTTCAGCAACGATAGCCGCCAGTAGTTTGTCGTTTCGGGGAACTACAACTCTCGTACGACTGGCACTGGCAGATCCGTCTGACCTTGTGACGGCATTAAGTTCCGGCCTCCCCTTACTAGGAAAGGTTTTCCGGGTTGAGGCAAGTCGGAAGGAGAACCATAAGCCTTGTCGTCGATGCTGCGCTTTTGACCACAGCTCAACACACTGCACATCACCGCCGAAGTGTCATTACTGCGGATCGCCGGATCTTACCATAGAGTGCAGACACCACAACCTATGCCGACGCCGCCGGTATTGCGCCACCTGCGATGGCTTTGGCCATTTCACTTGGCAGGTGCAATGCCCTAGATATCCTCTTCGCAGCCGGCAGATACAACATAACGCAACATCCTTCTCTGCACCGGCCTCTGTTACAGATGGATCCACCTTAGGCGCACCAACAACCACCAATGAACATCCACATCCACATCAAGGCCGTCAGCTACTCTTACTACGTCAACTGCACCAACACACCAAAGAACCACCACTGCACTACCAACTCCAGTCGACCGAGCAATAATCGATTCTTCTGCACCCGGCGCTGAACGCCGGATTCGCGCCGATATACAGGATCTACATTCACTAGTGCAACAACTACAACAACGCATCACCCACATGAAAGAAGCAATAGCCAGCACTATCACCACAGTAAACTCTTTCATCGCAGCAAACCTCAACAAACAACCACCTACTACGGACAGATCAGCAACTACAAATTTCCAGACGACAGCTATCACACTGAAGCTCTTCTCCCTGGAGGACTCAATTGAACACTTACACCAGTCTCACCTTCAACATCACAACGAAATCCGTACCCAACTCAACCAACTCCGACAGCTCGAAGGCCACGTTCTCTTACGTACCTTCTTCGAACACCTGCTAACGCCTTCAACTACAAGCACAGCACGCCGCGGGAAATCTTAAAACTCAAATACATGCAATCTCCAACCAACCGCATATCACTCTCATCATTTCCTTCCTAATACCTAATTTCACCCGAGGGCAGTCAGGGTTCGCCATGGCTGTCTCCGTGTCCTCACCTAACGGTGACAGCATGCTGCATCAAGTATAACCGACTGAAATTTCGGAGGTGCAAAGCGTAACTCCCCTAGGTCCATAATACCACTTCTCAACGTAATACACATTACACGCATCCTACCACCTGTATCCAACTTTATTGGTCCTTCTTTTCGGCGAAATAAGCCAACTCTTTATCCCTACCAACTCTAATTCTGTCTCCCCTTGATATATTTAAGTTTTGTTTACTTCTCCTTTCGGCTTATAGACAAATGTTGGATGTTGTGTGTAACGATTTTGTGAGGTCAACAATCCGCTGTTTCACCAGTTCTTTGCTAATAATGACCCCCTCCCACCTTAAACAAAGTGCTGTTGGTGGTTAACTCCAATCCTGACCAAACCGCTGCTGGAAATTGGTTTTGAGTTTGTGAGTAGTATGAAGAGCGTTACTGTGGATATAAATGTTATTATTTTATGGCGGAGATATATTCTCTGTAAAATAAACGAACTTAGAAAAACATGTAAGTCGTACTATTTGAAGTGTTTGGGATCAAACGTGATGAGGAAAGAACAAACAATTTGGGAATTGGAGGGTATTATTGATGTGGTGTAAAAATAGTGATAAATCTGATGAATCGAGCGAAACGAGACGTCCAATCTGGAGGGTATCGAACCGATGTCCAGCTCCAATTAATGGAATGCGATCACGTTAAGTAGCAATTCATTTCCCCAAGTGAGCTACATGCTATTTAGAGATACGACCAAAGAAATGTGCCTTGTGGCCGTGATAATATGTTTACGTCTACTTCATTCAACGTGCTATAAACTTGATTTCACTATAAATGCAAGATCGTTGCAGAGTTCATCGTTGTACAACTTCTTTACCTCGGGAACTGAAGCAGCTTTGTCTTCTGTTAAGAGCATCACTCACATATCTTGCTCCAATTGTTGCTTTAATATACGGCTACAGATATCCAGGTTCTCCATCTGGTGAGAACTGGCTGTGGAGATAAAGCGAGCTCTGGTGCCACGTCCTTAAAATCCCGCATTCGTCGGGAGGGTGATTTTAGGAAGACCTTCTTGGTGTTAAAGAACCAAGAGGATACAAACTTCTTGAATATCTTTGGCTAGACACGTGATAGAGCATTTTCGGGAACAGAACTTTCAAGGCTTTGGCTGCCTCTTTCATGCAAGGTACCTCTCTGTGACAAAAAGCAGGACATCATTATGCCGTATTACATGAGGCCAGAGCAGCATTGTCGTCCTCCGCGGACTAGTGGTACAGTGCTAGCCTCTAGTTCTTAAAGTCCTGGGTTCAAATCCGGCGGAGGGCGATGGATTTTTTTCGGGCGTAAAAATCCTTAGCATGGCTCCCTTCGGAAGGGAAGTAAAGCCGGTGGTCGTAGATTTACGGCACATAAAAGAACCTTAAGCCTGATAAAGAGGCCTCTGAGCAAAAATGTCCGGTCTTTCACGCCCAATATAGAATGGAACGCGAAGAATCATAGTAGTTAAAGAGTCCATAAATAAAACTCAATTTAATTTAATTCCAGAGCAGCATTAAGGAAATTGAAAACAATTGTGCCACTGTGGAACTATTTTCTCTCTCCAACTCTAGTTGTCAAAAGAAATACTACAGGGTCACATTGCATTGCTTCCAGTTCCGATAACTTTGGTCATGTTACGTCCCACTGCACCAGTTCTTTTATCAATGGTAAGCCAGTTTCTTTTCCGCAACTCCATTTCGAATATTCTGCAGGGCCTCTTCAAAGTAGATATTCTTAGTGTGGATTCTGACGGAATCTCTTCTTTAGTGTACTTCTGCAGAAACGTCCTGAGGGATTGGTATTGCAGTTTCCATAATGGAATTCCGGAGTCCAAGAAAGTTTTGCTCAGAACCAAAGCAAATTGAGGCCTACTGCATGTTACAACTACTGTTGATATTAAAGTGGTCTTTGGCTCGGCCATTTTAAAAACCCTACACTTGTATTTTGCTGTCGCAAAATGTTGAGTTATAAAGTTTTTTTCATGATTAATAGTTTTTTCAGACTTTGCGAAATAGTTATATTCCATCAGTAGAAAGTGCGTCTGAACCGAATTCGCGAATTAAGCTGTGTAATTTAGTACTCTACGATAAACTTAATTTCGGTATGATAAATAAATCACAAATACTGGAGTTGCCTTAACAAGTTAAACAGCAGACTAACAGGTTATTTGTATAATTATTTTACCTGTGAAGAGATCCAATTTTCCTCTCTTAAGTTAAAAAAAAAACTGCACCGTCAGCGTCACGTGAGGAAGAATAGCTCATGGGGACTCATCTTCTTCCCTCTTCCTATCGTTCATAATGTCCGGCCGACCCTGTATTTATTTCTTGGGTTCTGTATTTGAATAACTAATTGAATCATTTGAGAAGGTAAATTTTCGACTGTCTGAAAACAAATAAATGCATTTATAGGGAACAAACTGAGCGAGATATCTTAGGCGGTACCAGATTCGATCCCCGGTGACCATCCACTAAGACCCACTGTTTCTTTCACGCCCCCCCCCACATTTCCTTCCATTCATTTCATTGATCCTTCATCCCATTTGGTCTATTTCAGAGCTGAAAATGTTAGCGATTGTGTTTCGGTGCAGCGTGGCAGTGAAAAGGGATACCCTGTGAAGTTTCTCCGTCCTTCGGCTGGTTGCCCGGGTATAAGGACCGCCCTCTGGGGGTAGGGTCTCCGGTCTGCCAGGGCATCCATCTATGGAAACTGTAGGGACCCTGTCATTGCTGTGCCGTCACTCTTGGTTCCGGCCACCCGCTGTCTCCCTTTACCTCCCGGGGTACCTGTACAATATCTGGATTCACTGGATCGGTGCAAAATCCCCTACGCTTCACAACCCTATCGGGAATACGATGCTCAAATATATCTGTGACGTGAATGTGTCCTTTCATCGTGCAACTTTTTTTTAACTTGCATATGTTGAAATTCTTTATGCACTTTTTAAAATGTACAACTAATCACAGAAAAATGCCATAATTAAAATGGGCAGAAAAGGCAGAGCCCTGCCATCTCTAAAATTAAAGAAACAAGTTTTTCTCTGTTCAACTCTTATCCACCCAAATAGAAAAGGGGTTTTGCCTAACTTCAGGGTCCTAATCATGATCTCATACTGTTCAACAGGTTTAGCCACGCACTTAACGCCTCCAGCTCTTATTGTCAATACTTGTCTCTCCACATCTCTGCCATGGTCAGGGGAGTTCGTAGGCAACTCCCTGCCACACCGCTTCTCCAAGTCGACCAGGAATTCTGGCCCCCAGCTACCACAATTCGCAACCAACGGGGACCGATACAGCTGAAGTTTATGTACAGGGACGAATACTCGGCTGACCATGTTTGTTAAAACCCTGCAGATAGAGACGAGCCGGAGTGTCCGCCCTGTTGCCAGTATAGTCATACGGCTGACTGCCGCTCCAGCGATACGAGGTTCCACTATTGTGGTACACCTAGCCTGACCGCTGATTACTCTCGATGCAACTTGCAGCCCGACGCAGTTACTGCACCACCTGCCTTTACGCAGGCCAGGCGCAGTGCTCTCGCTCTCCTGGACGATGACAGTCACCGTCACCTCTGCAGTTTCCAGTTCAGAGCAAAACATCCAACACAAAGACCTCTACACCATCAATGCAAAACACCTCACCAGCTCAACCGGAGATCCTCCAGAAGTTGACCTCAAAGCCAAGATACTTCACCTCTCAGAAAGGGTTGCAGCCTTGGATGAGGCACTTTCTGAGCACAACACTCCAAGAACTTCAACCCACAAGAGAAACCTCCAGCCAACAGCTAAACAGGATAATAGCACGTAACGATTTCAACGCTATCATATGAAAGATTTCCATCACACTATAAAGATTTGCTCAAGAACAACCAGCCACAGAGCCACCGGATGCACCACCTAGAGGCCGTGCTCGGCAGCCAAGGAACTCCTAGAAGCCCGCTCACTGGATTCATCATGGTGGTAAGCTGGGCTTTGCCTAGCTTGCCTTCCTTTGCATCATTCCTTCCCTCATTACAACACCCTGAATTCCCATAGGCGCAGGTAGGGCCTTGGTTATGCTTGCATCCTGGTACCTTGTCTATCACCTGCCTTAGGTCCTCCAGGACTAGTAAATGTATACTTTCGAACAATATGCAGGTGGAAGTGGTACTGCCTCATCAGCATTGAATTAGTTTTCCTTCCGGTGGAGGATCTTTTAGTGGGTATGCCAGCTATTGACAAGTCCCTCAGTCTCAACTCTCATTGGGGCTGAGGTAGTGATTAAAAAAAAAAAAAACTTATTGCATACATCTTATTTTTCATGTGATTATCAGATTCAGGTAAAGTTTTGTAATTGGATGTTGCAAAATCAAGAGTAATTGACTAATGCTTAATATTCTTAACTTCTCTGGGAAAGCATGGATTCATTTGTATGGCTGTTTCACAACAAAATAACAAATATTGGAGCACAGAGAAACCCGATTTTATACAACATTCCCTTCCATTATGCAAAAATATGTGTTGTGGTAAATCCATACAATGATTGGACCTATACCTTAAAAAAAGCAGATATACAGAAATATTTACACATTTTTTGAACAGCTGACAAACACTGAATATCAGTCTGGATTTTTACAACATTTTGCTACTGTCCATCATGCGTAAAACTGATGAGTCACTAAACTTAATTCAGGAATTTGTTTTAAAAGATAGGGTAATTAACAGGATTAGGATTTATAGGTGTGCACCTTTTTTTGTAGGGTAAATTAAAGCTGTGCGGAAAGATATGTGTGAAATTTTGTTTCTAGTTGCAAAAAGAGGCATTTTTTCCTCGCACCTTTTTCCCTTTTTTGGGACCTTTACCACTTTTCCCCCAATCATGCCTATAATCCCCTTTTTTCTTTAAAGTTTCACTCCAATTTATTCTCTAACTTTCAATTAACATCTCCTCAGCTTGCTGTGTACGTGCAAATAGTAAGCCTACCTCTTTCAGTAAACACTGTGTGGGAATTGAAAGCACACCTGCAACAATGGAAAATAATTGTGTGTTCGAAGAAAACCTCTTTCTCTCGCTTTACCGCTATAAAGTAGCCCACAATAATGCAGTTGACAATGAGTGATTCTATCTACTAGAATCAGTAGCCTGCTGTTCGTGAATGTGAATTTGTTACTGTGAGAGACGTCATCTGTTTGCATGGAGACGAAGGCTGGGTACGCAGAGACGGCAGTAACCTCACCCGCACAGTTCCGAAAATTATTAAGACTGGGTTCTGCTCGAAACTACTAGAAATCACTGAGACTGAAGTTCCAACATGAATGAGAACATTCTAGTAGTAATTGTCGCAGTGTTATATGAGAATGTGGACAGCAAATGGGCACAAGAGTGAGTTGTGTAACAGTCGCATTGTGTTAGCAAGTAAACTAGTGTTAGCTCTCCAAACGAGTGTACTAGTACTAGATTTTACCATGCCAAATTGTCCAGTGCTCAAGTTATTGTTCTGGCTGAGATATTCAAATAAAATTTCATAGACACTGATGGAACTGTTATGTGATATACTATTTGTGATTCAGGAATTTTGTTAGATGAAAAACACCAGTGAGATC
Source organism: Deroplatys truncata (assembly GCA_030765065.1). Classification (NCBI taxonomy): domain Eukaryota; kingdom Metazoa; phylum Arthropoda; class Insecta; order Mantodea; family Mantidae; genus Deroplatys; species Deroplatys truncata. The sequence goes on from CM060976.1 coordinate 108,084,834, forward strand.
GCATCAAACAACACATTTCCAGCTCTAAGCATCAAATGAACAAGACTCTTCAAGCAAACAAATCACGGCAACCTCTATTACGAAATGCGTTTCAACAGAGTTCTTCAAAAAGCCAAAAATGAAGGAATTAAACATTGATTTGTCCGCAGCTCTTACACAAGCAGGAACTCCACCCAATAAGGTGAACCATCCAGCCTTCAAGGGATTTCTTGAAAAATACACAAAGATGTCAATGCCGATGAGAGTACTTTAAGAAAAAGCTACATGGAGCCTGTTTACAAACAAACCATAGAAAGAATCAAGGAGAAAGTGTCTGATTGCGATGTGGGAATTATTGTGGATGAAACCATAGACTCAATGGAACGATATGTTTTGAACATTTTAGTTATTCCCTTAACAGGGGAGAAAATTAAGCCCATGTTGTTAAAAATGTTTGAGCTGCAGAAATCCAATGCCAGTACAGTAATGCAATCCATTAGGACTTCTGCCAAAAACTCTGGCCTACTGGTATCGAGTTTGAAAAACTTCTTGTGGTTACGGACCAGGCTCCATACATGGTTTCAGCTGTTAATCAATTGACACCTTTATTTCCTAACTTGAAGCATGTGACATGATTGGCTCATGCCCTTCACTGGCTTTGTGAATCCATAAGGAATGAATACGACATCGCAAATCAATTCATCTCTGCCCTGAAGAAGATTCTACTAAAAGCTCCAAGCCGTGTTGTTTACTACAAAGAAATCAATGGCCTGTCCCTTCCAAATTTCCTGGTCATTACTTGCTGGGGCTCTTGGATTGAGTGTGCTGCTAAGTTGTGTGAGAATTTTGACAAAATTAAAGAGTTTGTGCTTTCTTTGGATCCATCCAATGCAGGTGCAATTTCCAAGGCACAGCAACTTCTGTTACCGGAGAAAATACATAATTGCAGACAGAACTATATTGTGTCCATAGTTACAGTATCTGCCTGCAGCTATTAAACGATTGGAGGAACAAGATCTGGAAAAGGAAAAATAATGGGATATTTTTACTTGTGAGGGAGCAGTTAGATGGCTTTGCCAAAGACAAACTTGAATCTAGTCTTCAGAAGAATCCAGACAGTGAGGAATTCACCACATCTGTAGAGTTGCCATTCAGAGGAATACAAGGATTGCCACTGGTTTCTGTGGATGTTGAAAGAAGCTTTAGCATCTACAAAGACATTCTATCTCCTAATAGAAACAGACTTACTTTTAAAAATGTGGAGATGCTTAATGTCTTGAAGTACAACAGCTTCAGGTTTTTTCCTTCTTTTGACGAGTGATAACTGTAACTTGTTTGTAGTTCAATAAATTACGATCAAGGAAAGAGAAATCATTGAATTAGTCAAGGGAATGCTTAAGCTTATTTTTCTATCTACTACATTTTAATCCAAATAAATTGTTGCAGAAATAGCTACATTACACATTTCGTTATAGATACAAAGGGAACAGCAGCAGTCAAATATTTTAAGAACAAAGCGCTATATGCTGGCCTTAAAATGTCATACTGTTTCCATGCTTTGCGAGAAACGAATGTTGAAAGGACTTCAAAAAGAATGGCTAAGGAATGAGCAGTGAGCCTTTAAGGGGAGGCATCAGTGAAAATTGCTAAAATCCATAGTTTTGGTCATAATGATGTGAAATTTTGTGTGTATTTGTGCCAAAGGGTATCTAGTAGATACACTAAATTTCACGTTTCCATCTAAGATAGTTTTGCAAAAAAAAAATTATTTGCTTTTTTTTGCCACAGTTTGTGTAGTATAACAAATGCTCCATGCATAACATTATTAGTTGTAAATAAACTAAACTCTGGCTATATGTTTCTTTTGATTATGTCTACAAAACTTTGTATTCTTTTTAAGATGTGTCAAATAGTTTTGGAGAAAAAAATTATTCAATACATAGATTACCCTTTTTTTCCAAATTATTAATAATTTTCAAAATAAAAATCTGATGTGCTACACTCACATGACTTTCTCTACTCTTGTACAAACTATTTTTACAAATGTTTATTCTCCATATGCTTCATGTTAATCGAGAGGTCAATCTTATTGCTAATTTTCTTGTAGATGCAAGGGGAATATGGTAGGTTATAAGCGTTAGTCAAATCTTTTAAGCGTTGGTTGCCATTTTTGAGAAAATTAAAATTTTCGAAAAATGCATCAACCATTTTGCTATTTACATCAAAAAGTGCTCATTGGTAACTCTAGGACTAGTGTATGTATCCACATAGCTTTTATGACAAGAAGAGGATTGTACAATTACTTTACTGGCAAATCCTTTTGTACCACTAAATTTTGCTTCTAAACCTTGCAATCCACAATCTGTGCATGTTAAACTGCTAAATATTTTACTTCAAACTTCACTGAGCATAAGTACATAATCTGAATTTGGTAGTTCCACATTCATTCCATTTCATCATCCCTGAAGAAATGTTGAAATTTTTACCACTTGAACTTGCTTCTTCAAGATCTACTGTAGGCCTAACTTTGTTTGTTTCCCCCCCTCAGATTTGCCATCTAGACATATTTTATCTTGTTGCAAGAGATTTCTTTGTCTTCTCTTACTAGGCCTAACAATTTTGTCATAATGTTATACCAATTAATAACAAGAAATTTATGGAAAGTTAGTCCACCTAACGTACAATTTTAACAACCTTATAGTAGATTCTAACAGTGAAAAGAAAATTAGGTGCTTGCATGTTTACAAACAACAAACCAGATTTTCTTTACAATAATACACTTATTTGATATTCCCTGCCTTATTTTCTACTATATTATACCTATTCTTATTCTAAATTGTACTTATCTATTTGAAGATCACTATAAAAAAGACTTCTGTGTTGTACAAGATGTATATCATGTCTAAATTTTTCAAAAACATGAGCACATGTTCACTCACTGACAATAAACAAACGAACTGAAGCCATGTTTTTCCAGGGCGAATGTTTGCACAAAATCCCAGATGTCTCTGCTATCATTTACCAGCACTGAATGTGACCGCCTGATTTAAACTTCAAAATTGTACGCGAGTTTGCTGCAACGGGGTAATGAGTGCATTTCAGAAGCCATGCCCACCCGCACATGGGCATTTAAATCATGACATAACGGCCTTTTAAATGATGATACAGCGTAAACTACAATAGATTCTGAAAGTACAAAGTATAAACACAATTTTAAGGCAAAAAAAAAAAAAATTGGATTTTTCATCATTTTTGCCCAAATTTCACTGATGCCTCCCCTTAATAATGGACATCTCAGAAACAGCTTATTCCACAAAAAGCTCATTTTAAATAAATTCTGTGTTTTAAAGACATCTAGATTTCTTTTGTCTTATCACTTAACATTTACCAGTTATACGAAGGCAGATTGGTCAGTAGCTTTTTAAATAAAATAATTTTTTCCAAAACATCAATTTTATTACTGAACATAGTCTCTTTTCAATTCAATACACGTCCAATGTTTTTCCAATTTTTTTTTTACCCTTCCAAAAATATGAGATTGCTTCTGCCATGATGTGTTCACTGCACATGAATTTCTTCCCAGCGAGCCAATTTTTCAGGTTTGCAAAGGAAGAAGTTGCTCGGAGCCAAATCTGGAGAATATGGTCAGTGAGGTAGCAGTTTGTAGCCTAATTCCACGAATTTTGCAATGGCAATGATTGACAATTTTCGAAAAATGTTCCATGTAAAGGGTAGTTTGGGATACAGGGAATTTGTTAAAAATCATGTCGCACCTTTGGAAGATACTGAACGAAATACCAAGTTTGATATCCCACTTTTCGGTTTTGAGTTATGGTGTTTACAGACACATGCCTGGACACGCTTCCAAAAATGCTTTATTTGGATTCAGGGTGCCTCAAAACATGTATTTCCGGCAAAATCTTGCCATCAAATTTTTGGGTGGAATATAATACTTCCCCTATTTAATAGACATTGTAGAGAAAGTAATAAGGCTTATGCAACAAAACAGGCGTGAAATTCACTCAATTTTGAATATTGAACCCTCCAGTGTGAATAAAAATTTTCTGAAAAGACACCAGAAATATGCAGATAGAGGACTTTTTCAGCTTCATGATAAGGTAACTGCTTTATCATCATTGTTACTGTAAATATGAGAACATGAGGCAGTTGCAGGGACATTGTAACTGTTATAGTGGGAGCCCAAGTTGCGGTGGATTGGTGCACAGTGTGAAGGAAAAGCACCATACTTTATCTGCTTATGTGAGGACAGATTGAAAATACAGAACGGTAACTATTTACTTTTATTTTTGAAATCCGTTCTTTTGAATCTATACTTCAGATTTGCATTGAACTCATTAATGTTATTACTGGCGCAAAACTTCTGGAATCGTGACCTTGATTGCCACCCCAGCTGCCGAGCCTAGGAATGGTTTATGTTTAGCTTAATCAACAAAAGCGATATGATACCTTTGCTTACTCACAGTGCGTAACACATACAGTCTGCATAGAAAGTGTCCGCATCTTGTAATTTCAAAGAGATCAGTACGTAAATAGTGCTTATTTTATATTTGTGATATTTATAACCATGGCTCCTACGTTTTCAAAGTTAAATGGTAAGGTATTACGTATTCACAGCAGGGAAATAATTGCAAATGTCCTCAACTTCATGAAGCAAGAAGCAGAGATGAAGGAAGAAAATATATGTTTACCCGAGTTCCACAAAAGCCTTAAGAGAGTGAAAGAAAGAGTAGCCAAAGCAACTGTTGTTTCACTGAGTTCCGTTTCCAGATTTCTCGAAGACAAGAAAAACCATATGGATGAAAGAGTACCATTTGACACACCTGTGAAGAAACATAAGGTCCCTAAACGTATTACAGAAATGGACAATTTGGACAAATGCATCATTCGGTGCACGATTCACAATTTCTATGCGGAAGAAAAAACTGTGCCAACAATAAGCAGATTGCTCACCAATCTGAAAGATGTCATAAATGTTCAAGGTGGTACTACAAGTCTCAATTCCCGGCTATGGTACTGAATTTTGCAGTCTGGTACTAACTTTCCAAATGACTATAATTTTATATGTACTTATATCAGCATAAATTTTCAAGATGCTGCTACAAATCTCAGAAAAATTATAAAAGATTTAGGGTTTAAGTGGAAGAAAACGAAACCAAATAAAGTTCTAATAGAAAAGCACGACATACGATCTCAGCTGGAAGAGTACCTTACTCAGAGGTACAAATTAGAGGTTCAAACTATAGTGTATGAAGATGAGTCGTACATACACAGCAGTCATACATCTAAAAGTTGAAGCGACGATAGCGAATTAGGTTTTCAGGCACCTGTTGCCAAAGGGCAAATACTTATTATCGTTCATGCGGTTCGTTCCAAATGCCCTTCTTTTACAAGTCGCAACAAAAAACAGGAGATTTTCATCAACAAATGAATACAGAAAATTACATAAATGGATCAACACCATGTTGATACCTAATATGCCTGCTGGGTCTATTCTAGTTATCGACAATGCTTCACAATGTGGTAACACTCAAATTGACAAACAACCTACCTCAAATTCCTTGAAAGAAGAAATAAAAACCTGGTGGCTTAGGCATAATATAACTTTTGATGAAAGCATGAGTAAAACAAATATAACTTAGTTAAAGCCAAGAAATCCCTTCAGAAGTCATAACGCATCATACTTGGCCAGATATTAATACATCGCCATAATGTACTTAGACTACCACCGTATCACCCAGATCTAAACCCGATCAAATTAATCTGGGCTGATGTCAAAAACTGGGTGGCCTGCAGAAATATCACTTTTAAACTAAAAGATGTGGAGCAGTTATGTCGCCAGCGATTTGCAGAAATTGGAAGGCCAGAATGGGAAAATGTATATTGACATGTTGAATAAATTGAGAATCATTATTTCAAAAAATACGGAATTGCAGAAAATCAATTAGAAAAAATTCTCATCCAGGATAATGGTGCAGAAAGTAACAGCGGCAATGACGTGAGTGATTCCGCGGAAGAGGAAGGGCTGTCAGGTGTGGAAGAACTGGAGGCAGATGGTTGACAGTGTTTTTATATTAAGGGCATTTTACAGCGGTGGATTTAAATATACTGTATATAACTATAAGTTTATCGTGTAGTGCAGTGCATAACCGGTGTGCGAATATTTGACAATGACTGTCCCACGCACTCCTGCAGCATGCAGACGACCAGTCACCTCTTTATCTGGTATGTAACTCGCTTCATAGCTGTCATTAAGATTTTCACGTGTCTAGAACTGTTGCGCCAGTTATAACACTGTTATGGCTTTTTAGCAGGGTTGTTAAGAAATATGAAGACAGAATCTGCATTAATTTTAGAATTTTCAGCTGCAAAACATGTTTTCACGAATTCACTAGAGCAGTTTTTACAGGAAATTTAATATAATGATGCTCAGGTTCTATCTTCATTTTATTATAATGAAGACTTCTCAGATTTTAGAAATATATTTTTGAAAACATTTACAGAGTTCAATTACTTATCATCTGGTTTATTAAACACAAGTGTGTAACCACATTTCCCACAGTAATGCCTATCTTCCATTGCAGCCATAAACACTCCAGCTCCACATTGTTCAGATGGGCACTCTCGCCTAAGACGATGGATCTTTCCATTTTCATCAACCTAAAAAGAGAATGCAGCAATTTTTAAGGCATAAATTGGCATTTAACTGTATAAATGATAACCTCAACACACAATATCTGGCCCAAGCACAGCATTAAAAAGTATAATGCTAGTCTCAAAATCCATTTGACTAATTTGAAACTTTTCCAATACATCTTCCAAATAGTCAACATTTAAAATGCTTGGTTTTCAACCAAATGTCCCAATCTCATAATACTATCATTTATAAGTGTTAAGGCTATATGGTCAGTTTACGATATTTAGCCTTCGAAAGTGGCCATGACAAAACACACGATTCTTTCTGGAAAAACAATGGGGAAATTGACCCAATTGCTGGTTGGAGAATGACAATGCAAATGCAAGCTTTTACACTAATGTTTTAAGATGTCAGCCAAGACAATAAAATTCTTTTCCATGATTGACTTCAGTATATTACAGAACATGGCTGGACCTTAGTGAGAGTGAAAGTTCTCATTGATCAAATGTGTCTTCCTCGCCCCCCTGTAACTGGTTCATAGTCATCCTTCATGATCTAGTGGTACCATGCTAGCCTCTAATTCCTGAGGTCGTGGGTTCAAACCAGGCAAAGGGCAATGGTTTTTTGGGCGTAAAAATTCTTAGCATGGCTTTCTTCAGAAAGGATGTAAAGCTGGTGGTCCCGTCTTGTATATTTAAGGCATATAAAAGAACCTCAAAACCACATAAAGAGGCCTCTGAGCAAAATTTCCCTTCTTTCACACCCAATATAGAATTGGATGCTAAGAACCATAGTAGTTACCATGTTTTGCCAAAAAGCAAATGGACAAGACGATGGTAAGCATTATATCTGAATTGCCAGTACCACCAAATTTTTAAAAGAAAACAGATTCAGTTTGTAACCTGAGCTTTCAGTTTTCACTGTCACTGCTTAATGAGAAAATGCAATGCTCCTTTTTCTGTACCTCCTCAAATGTGTTTAAAGAATATTTCTCCACACATTTAAGTGAGGTGAATTTTTTTACCAATCAGCAGCCTGGTTGAACCTAAGGGATACCACATGAAATTGTGTCTGCCCATAGGCAGTTCTCTTGGATGCACTCATTACTCTTCTTTCCCAATTTGGACGTAATGTAAAATGAGGAGGTATATAGACTTCTGACATGAAACTACAATATGGATGAAAACCTGTTTTGTTTGAAATTTATTTCTGCAAAAAAGGTATTGATAGCACACGTCTAATTTAGGTTTTCAAAAAACATCCATTAATAATGCCAAGTAGCCTGTAAATCTGTGTTACATCCGACCACTGTGTTACAATCCTGCTTTTAGATCCTAATTTGACTTTTGAAGTCAGATCTTTATGCTTACATACGTTTGTTACAGTAAGTATGAGATACTAAATCTGCAGTAAGAAACTGGGAGGAAAAAAACACCTGGTTGGCTATCACTCACAAGTTGCACTCTGGAAAACGTGTCTTTTGTACAGCAATAGTTTTTGGAACTACACAACGCTGTCTCTACACTAATACCTGCAGCTTCACTGCTTCCAACATCCTCAACACCAGCTTCAAATCCAGAACATCCAAATCACTGTCACGTAATCAAAAGTTCAATGTTTTCTGACATTATTTCAGAAGCTCCAATACTTCTTACATGAACTAATTTAGAAGCTATACCACTAGTTCAAGCCAAGATTTGAACTGGGAATAACAAGTTTGTAATTTCTACTGAAGAGAATCTTGCCTCATTCAATGTTTAGCTGAAGCATAAATATTTTCAAATACACAAAAGCCATGTGGTGCCTAGATCAGATTCTAGTATCAAGTTGCATATCCGTTTATCTCAGCAGCAATTAATGCATGGCTGACCTGGGAAAAACAATTGTGATATGCAGATGCAATATATTTAGTTCAAATCTTGTCTAAAGCCATAAACATGTATATTATATATAAACACACTCTCTTTACACAGAAATAATGTAAAGTATGCATGAGTGAGTGGTTTACATAATAGCAAAAAACACTTTTCTCCCCCTACAAAATTCATTACGTGCTGCATTAGTATTAGATCAACTACACTGAGAGCTTGAAAAGGAAAATTGACTTGCCACTAATAGTTTGCTTGCAATGCAAAACAAGTGCTGATTCATGGTAATGTCCGGGAAGAAAAACTAAACTCTTTTAGCTTTGTAAATCTGAATTTAAGACACACTTTTTTTGGGGGGGGGGCATTGTGTAAATAAATACAGTATTACTACTTGTCTAATGAAATAGTGCAGTTTTCAGGCGACGTCAGTGGCATACCATGGCTAGGTTTACGCAGCAGAGGTAACAGCTGAACAAGAGTACACTACAGGCTACACACCAGGAATATACGACCTGTCTGTTATGTTTCTGCACGAGCTTCCTCTGCCTCCTGTCTGCACTTATTCCTCAGACAAGTAGTATGTGCTGTAGTTGTGTATACACATTTAACATCCTTTAATTAACTTGTTTCATTAAAAAATAAAACACTAAGCCAAATATAAAGGTTTGTTCAAATTGCAGGCCAATTTTAAATACCTGCTTTATTTATTGGATATCTGTGAACAACCAGTGGAGGGTAATGAGTTACACTTGTATAGCATGCCTCCATGCACTCAAAAGTTGAGAAATAATCAAATATCCTTTTGAAATTCCTGTGTAAAGAATTCCTACACTTGACTAACAATTTCACATCCACATTCTTTCCCATAACTTTTACCTTATAGTATTTGAGCACAGCAAGCTTGACCTTCTTCTTCTTGTGCTTAATTTTCTTTGGAGTAGAGTAGTTCTTCTTCTTGCGCTTCTTAGCACCACCCCTTAAGCGAAGCACCAGGTGCAATGTGGATTCCTTCTGGATATTGTAATCAGAAAGCGTTCGGCCATCTTCAAGTTGCTTCCCAGCAAAAATCAGACGCTGTTGATCAGGAGGAATACCTAAAATAAAAGACGCTCTGCAGTGCTTACAAACTGCCTAAAAAATGTATATTTGTTTCCCCTGAATGTTTAATATACTAACCAATTGGTACAAAGGGTGAGTGCAAAAGGCTGCCCAAGTTAAATTTTCTTTTGCAAGACAAGAGAAAACGCCAGTGAAACATTTTCATCAAGTTTATTTCATATTGAATCTTAAATGGATGCAACTTTCTCAACAATTCAAAATAACATTTACCTTCCTTATCCTGAATCTTGGCCTTCACATTTTCAATGGTATCAGAAGCCTCGACCTCTAGGGTGATGGTCTTCCCCGTTAAAGTTTTAACAAAAATCTGCATTGTGACCCCTCAACAATGCCTGAAAAAAAAGAAGTATATTTTCTAAACAATTGTGCTCGAGTAAAGATCTGATACTTCATACATTGAATTCATGCATCACTGTTTATGTAGAGTGCGTGCACATTAGCTATTCACAATTTTGACAGTACTTCAATATTAATCTACAAATCAATGCATAATCATAGTTACTATTCTTACATGAACAGGAGCCCAACCGATTGAAGATTTTACCTGCACATTGCAGACGAGCACACAGAGTAAAACAGCCAATTCAAAAGCTGGACAAACTAAAGGTAAGCTCCTGTGGTTGTTCAAAGTTTGAGAGTAACCTTGAGCTACATAAACACAGTAGGCTTGGAGGCCTTTAAAAAAAGCATGCAATACTTCCGCGAGTAATGAGCTCTTACTTCCTTAGTCTTAACTAAAAGAGTAAATTGCTCCTGCAGAACCTACTTCCTTAGTATAGACTTCTTTAGTAAACGTTATTTCTGAAGAAATTTACTCCAACATGGTGCAAGCTGCCCCTAGGGCACTGCAAAATAATTGTTACATGGATTTGTCATACTTTTGTAGGAGCAAAAGTAGCACTTGAGAAAATCAGAAACACAACTCTTAAGGTGGTTTTTTTTTTTTTGTTTTTAAGTATACATCTCCCATGACAATGAGGAAAATTTATGTTCCAAAATCTGTGATGTAGAGAGGTCATTTTCTGCTTACAAAAATATTTTGATTGATAAGTGCAGGAACCTCACAAAAAAAAGTATATATATAATTAGATACCCTGTCCTAGCTAGGTGTAACCTCACATTTCTATCAAAATTATTTATCATCATTACTATTATTTTACAAATATAAGTGTTACATATCATTATGTGACAGAATTTATTTCCTGGTTTATTTGTGAATACGAGTATATGTAAGAACTATGTGATACAAAATGGAAAATTGCTACTTATGCCATTTTTGGAGCAACATTTTTACAAAGATTAACAAAACTTAACTCCAGGAAGACAGCAATGTGTAATTCAATGAAAACCGAAGTGTATGTTTTTTTTAAAAATACATTGAGCATGATTGTATACTTTTAGTTGTATTTTAGAGTTTAATTAATATTTTTTATAAAATTACCTTCTACTCAGAGCCGTATAACACGTTCATTCAGGAAGGGCTAAATATTGTGTTATGTTTATTATTTGTGTGTCTATTTCATTATTCCTTTCTTGTATTAAATAATACATAATTAGTTTGAGTAATAATCTAATAAAACAGCTTCAGTTCTATAAAATTCACTTTCACATTTTCCGAATTATATATTATTTTGAAAACATAACTGAAGTTGTACAGTACATATGCACACTCAGTAAAACAAAGTGGCGGTCTCTCAAGCAGTTAAATTTTTTTCAAAGGTTCACAACCATCAATTTGTGTGTGCTACTTTGACTAACTCTATAATACAAGACACCATTTTGGGCTATCTCCACCATGCTAGGCATGGATCAGTGGTTAAGCTACTTAACTTCTATATAAGCAGCTGGAGTTTGATTCTCTGCATCAATGGTGTTGGATGTTATGTTCATGGAACCAAACCCCACACATTCGGTTTTCATGATAGCACACCCATTGATAGTGCAGAACTGTATGACATAGACCAAGCCTTTTTGTATGTGCGTGATCGAAAATTGGGAGACTGTCTTATTGAGTGATTCCCTTAGTGCACTTCAGAGCCCTCGTAAGCTGTACAACTACCACCGCATTATTCAGGGATTTCAAGATGCCCTCCATGTTTTATATGCTTCTGGCAATTAATGTGGGGTGTGCATGGATACCTGGTCATATTGGCTTGCCGGGGAATGAACTTGCGGATTTGGCAGCTAAGGCAGCAATCACAGAATCCAGTGTTGTGGTTATCTCGGGGTAATGTCGGAAGACTTTAGGATGGTGCTGTTGTGAGGAGTGGTTAGCTCTCCGAAGAAATAAGCTTAAGAGTAGTGAATGACATTCCGATAAACTGGTAACTTCCTCTTGTGCATCTAGTCGTGAGGAGGTGATTTTGGCTCGATTGCATATTGGCTACTGGAATTTTATGCATGGTTATCTTTTTAAGGGTGACCCTGCTCCTATTTGTCCGCTTTGTAGCGAAGGTCTGTCGGTCCATCATGTGTATTACTCTAGTACATCTTTGGGACTCTCTGCAATTGCTGGCCAGTCTTGCAGAGGTCTTAACGGATGATAAGATTTTTAATTTTGTGTCAAAGATAAATTTCCGAATGCAGATTTAGTCATGTTCAATTTGAGTGTTCCACGGTTTAGTTTTATATATTCATATTTATTTCTAACTTTTCTATGGTTTTTATATTAATCTTTATCTCTGGTCTTTGCCATATTTTGTACTGATCTTTTTTTGTGACCTTTTTCATGATCTAGCAGTCAAGTGCCCTTAAATACAAATCATCATCAATGTGTAGTGAATTATCTTTTATTTCCTGCAACTCGTTTTACTGTAATATGCTTGTGTTACTTCATTTTACTTATAAATACAATAATGGTGAAATTTGTAGTATAAAATTAAATTGACTGGAGTATGAAACCTCCTCTTGACTGATAAGTTAATATGATAGTCGCCATCTACTGATATGATGGACTACTAAATCAATGCCACATACTTAAGAAATGTTATATTTTTACCCATGCATTTAGAATGAAAGGAATCTCCCAAAAAAGAACTACAAATCAATAGTGTACTTAGTTACAAATATTCAATGCTGAAAAACAATGTAGCATGCCTGATTGAAATTTTGTATGTGAATTATTTTATTGGAAGATTTTTGTGATTATAGTTGTGTTCCCCACTAACTACACAATATATGCAGTCGTGTGAACAAAGTCTGGCTGTCCCGAATACTTGCAGAAGTAACCGATTCAATTTCAGACACCAGCCAGTTTTAAATTGACCAAGTGTACTCCCAATGGTTTATCAACAGTGGTGTATATATATATTAAATACATTAGTAACAAAGTTTGTACAGGTCATTTAACACATCCAAAAATAACTGCCTAATTGGTTGATTCAGCACCATGTAGATGTCATCTTTGAAGTAGACAGTGCTATACAAAATAATACTTGTTCTGTTCATAGAAACATCTGGCCAGAACATAGACAAAAAATACATTAGTAACAAAGTTTGTACAGGTCATTTAACACATCCAAAAATAACTGCCAAATTGGTTGATTCAGCACCATGTAGATGTCATCTTTGAAGTAGACAGTGCTATACAAAATAATACTTGTTCTGTTCATAGAAACATCTGGCCAGAACATCGACAAAATAGGTATCGCTTTTATTTTTTTTTTAAAATAAAGAAAGTTTAAGGTTGTTGCACCTCATCACTAAAATGTTCTAGGTATACCTCTTTTACTTTCCTATCACACAGAATGACTTTTCAAAAGTAATGGTAACTTTAAAAATGTTTTAGTGGATTTAAACCCAGTGAAAACATTGGAAAGGAAATTCCTGAGAAAACCGAAAACCTGGGATTTTATAATTATATATGTCACTAATTATTGCTTTAGGTTCATTTATGTTCAATATGCACTTCTGATTAGGACATTATTAAACACTATTGTGGTTTTGCAACCTCAGAGTTCTCCTTATAATAAATAAACTTCCTGCCTGTGTACTGCAATGCATTCATTCACCACTGGTATTAAGTTGTTAAAAGATTAAGGCTTGATCAGAGGGATAACTGCAGGAAGATACCCACTAGCCAACATGATGAGGATGACAAGTGGTAAAGGTAGGTCATGTTGCTCATCGCTGCTAGAGACAAATGTGCTTACCTCATAATGCCTAATACAAATTCACATAAAGCAAAGAATAAAGCTAGTAATAGGAAGTGAGAAATTTGATTATGTGAGTTATAACTGACAATAAGTGCTCCACCTCTCGTTTTAATTGCAGGATTTTTTTTTTATGAAAGCTTGAAAATTTGGTTTAAGATTTTAACTTATTTTCTTTAAGGCCTCTAAAACAAATATCTTAGCCATTTTTAGGCTAAAAATGTCAAGACTTTATCAATAATATACTGCAGCTTACGAAGATTTATTCTAATGTAATTATATTACCACATGCTTAAACTAGGTGAATTGCAACTATTTCAGCTTTAGTTAAAAATTAATAATTTCAGCATTTATTACAGTATTATCCCCATGTACTGTACTGCTCCACCTAGTTAGCACTACTATTTTCATACCCAGGATAGTTGAAAATATTAATACCATGTGTTTCATTTACAGCCGGGCCATAGATCATATGTATGCATAGTTGGCATTCACTGCAGTAACCTAGGTATTTTTCCACAGCGCACTAGTAGTGAATGGTCCACTCAAGGCAACTTTTATCGGCTGTGTTACACTGTGCCAGTTCTTGCCTTCTGTTTGAGCTGTAAAGACTGGAGTTTGTTCATTGTGCATCTCAAAGAGTGAAAGTTTATTCAAGACATTTGTGGTGTGTGAATTACCATTAGATTAATTAGTACACTGAAATCCCTGACAAAAAATACATGCTTGAAAGAGTTTTTATGTACAATACATACGTAAAAATTATTTCATGTAGACAATTCAGGACAAATGTTCTGGTATTCCAGTTGCAGGTAGAAAAACTGCTACATTTTGGTTAATTAATAAGTTTAGAAGCACAAGATCGCTAAACATAAGAATAGAAATTATGAAAATCACACAGAACTTGTGCAATACTCTTCATTGTGGCCAAATTTGGTATCCAGTCCAATCAAATAGTAATTACCCTTTGCATTTGCACATGATTAACTCTGCTTCATTTGATTAGGTTTTACTTTCTATTATACATTTTTACATGATTAATTTCTGTTGCTTGCCTTTCATGATACAAATCATACTTCAATTTGTCGCAGAGTTAACGTATGAGTTATATTGTCAGCCTTCTGCTTTCTTTGATATAAAATGTTATTCTTTCATCTAGTGTAACCTAAATAAAGATTAAAAGGCGGAAATTATGAATTCAGAAGAAACTGAAATGGAACAGCCAGGTGAAATTACAGAAGCAGCAGAAAGAATAACACTAAGTACTTACCCAAAAAATCCAGAAGGCAATAAGACATAGCATTTATTGCCTCATTGGCTGGTGTAAGGCAAAACATGTTGAAAATAAACTGAAGATGACTGCTAGCAAATCAACAAAACATTGTACACCATTTTTTATAATTTCTCGTTTCAAGAAATACATTCTAAATGTGATGTTAGTTTTCAGGAATCAATATATTACAATATTATTGATATTTTACAAATTTGAATGCTATCTAAAAATAGTATATGCACACTCTGTCAAAGTGGTTTTATTTTGTTCATAGGATTGCAAAACAAAGACCATATCCCAAACATTCCTACTCTCAAAATAAAACTATACTTTTACCCCTTCCATCATAATCCACTATTACAAAGCACTCATTACTAGTCCCTTGGTAGAATTTAATAGCAATTACAAATGCAAATTTAGATCTTTAACTGAAACCTTTTGATACGTCTTTTTAGACATCCAGGACTATTCTGCAACACTTTGTTAAGGCTTAACAAATTGTTAAAACAGCTAATCAATTGTTACCCACTATTCTATAACTTTGTAATGAAACAAAATTTTGTTAAGAATAAAGATTTGGTTGCTGCACGCAACAAACCCTGAGAACCTCTTGCTAAAGCATTTGTTACGCAACAGATTCGCAAAGATGTTTTAATGCTGCTGTAAGAGGAAAAGCACTTACCAAATGTTTATTTGTTGTAGCGTAAAATATAAATGCTAAGGATTACGCTTGCATATGCAATGTTTCATGTAATAGCTTTGGTAAATGATGCTCTCAACTAACTTTTAAGAGACAAAGTTTAATAGAAAAATAAATGTGTAATCGTTTATTGTAATAAAAAGTAACAGTTACTGATTTAAGAATTTTAGCTTCAAATAGTGATTCATGTTGTGTTGATTTGCATGGTTCACAAATATATTTGCTTCATTTTTAGGGTGAAATTAGGAACTGAGTGAACTTTTGAGAACGGTAGGATATTATAGCAACATGCTTTCGTTCACAGAATCAGTTTAATTAAAAGCAAAAAACCAAAAAAAATTAAGTAATTGTGGACTGATAAATTAGTGAAACTTGCACCAAAACAATATGAAACTGCAATTATGTACTGTTAATTCTTTTGCCTGCCTTTCCTAACGCAAAATTAAACTCATTTTAGAGATCCACTACAACAGCTATTCAGCAACTGAGTAAGTTTTCCCAATAACAAAATTTAATTCTTTGGGGTCACAAGAAGGTGTAAATCTTCCCACTGTAGGCAATGAGTGCAAATTTTAAAAATCCACATATACATTTTTTGTGCAAAATTTTCACAGCATGATTCCTTTCTATCTAGACAACATAAAGTAACAAAAACACTTGGTAGTCAGTATTCTGGCAGTGGGCAAACAAAATGCCACCACAGGGCACACAAATTTTCGATTAGTCACTCCAGTTGGCAAAACAACCCATTAATTAATAAATACTGCAATAACAAACAAGATATGGAATGTCAAATAACAGCAGATTTGTTAAGCTTATGTAGCCACCTTCTTAACATAACTATTACTTCACAATGTGATGGCTCTTTTTCATTGCCAAAATGAAATATTCCATTAAGTGCAATAATGATAGTAACAATGAAATTAATTTTTAAGAGCTGGTCATTTTAATTTCTGAATTTCCCATAGATTAAAACGAGTATACTTGTGATATGCTTAACCATTTACAAGCAGAATCCTGGACATTGAAGCACTAAGAAATGAACAGCAACACTAAATGCTAGAACCATTGTTTGTGTGTTTGTAGCTGTGTGAAACACCCTGAGCAATGCTCAATACATAAAGCTGCACCACAATCTTTACACATGTATCTTGATTCCCTCCGTGTCTTCTTCCCTCTGGCATCATGCACGCTGCTGCACATCCTTGTTGGATTCTGCTTCTTCTCGGTGGGAGGAATCGCAGATGGAAAATGACGCCCAACAAGTTGCGTTGGAGTTGCTTTTGATGAACTTCAGTGAAAACTCCTCCTGATGTTTGGTAATGAGTTGCTGAGCAACAGCCATGTGGAAGTCTAGGGCATTGTGCTTTCCTCCATGTTTTTTGAACAGCACAAAGGCATTCCATACTGCTAATTCCACAAGATGAAAAAACATCTTATAGTACTTTCTGCCACCTCTTGAATGGCAATGGATTGTTTGCAATGTGCTGATCTACTTTATCCATACCTCCCATTGTATCATAAGCAAATACAGCCACTAGTTTTACAATATTTTTGTTTCTTATTTTCCATGTATGCATTTCTGCATTGTGGATAGTGGACAACGTGCAGATGTCTTTCTTGTCTTTCCATTTCAGTGCCCTTTCTTTAGCTTTTTGGTCTGAAAAGAAGGGAGCATTTCTTTTATTGTTGGTCGCTAAGTGCCATACACATCTTTTCTTTTTGTTAGCAGGTCAGCAATCTGGGGAGAACTAAAATAGTTATCTATAGTCAAGCAGTATCCCATGTTTAGCAAGGGTTTCATTAGCATCATAACAAGTTTTCAGGACATTGGCAGATCTTTGTATTCTTCTTCAAATTTAGTGCCCTTGCCTATGTAAATAATCAGGGACCACCTAACACATCCAGTGACTGACTCACACAACATGAATGTTTTGATGCCATATCTAGCTCTCTTGGGTGGCAGATATTGTATCCATCCCAGTCGTCCTTTATATAAATCATGCTTTCACCTATAGTCACTTCTCTTTTGGGAACACAGATACTTTAGGTTGCATTGTCAGAAAAATGAAAATTCTTCTTCAAATTTACAAATCTCTTCAATAGTAGAATCTCTCGAAAAATTGGTGTGGCTAATGTAGCTCTTTTTGTCCATTACATCTGATATGTGGGTTTTTAAACAATGCTTTGCAACACATGGCAATAAATATGTACATTTCATCAATTGCTGTTTCTTTGTTATGTTCGCATAGTTGTTGGTCTATAACCAAAATTTGCATGAATTCGTCATCAATGAATAATTTTCTAAAATAGTGCACGACATACTCAATACAGGGTTGAAAATTAATTTCAGGTTTACCTGTAAAAGAAAAATGTGATGGCGCAGGTGGCAGTGGCCTAGAAGGATCTATTTTGCACCACACTCTGGCACTCACAATATCATTCTCAGATAAAACTGATTCATCACTTTCTTCTCCACTAAATTCAATATTTAATTCTCCTTCACTCTCCATTTTCATAAATAACACATAAGAAACTGCAAGAACAGATTGTAACAGAGACCTCTAGTATGAATAAAATACACAGAAAAATACAAGCCTTTAGCAACTAGCTGATTCAAAGACACCTGTTGGCAGAAATATACATTCAAAATATCAGATCACAGTGAAATCTAGACTACCAAAACACAGGAAGAGAACGAGCAAATTTGGCCTTTTAAAAGGTATGCTGGTTGGAAATAATAAACCTGAGTATGCCCAGCATTTTATTTTGTCAAAATAAAACACAAATATGATCAGGCTTTTATGTTAAGAGGTTAACATAGAAGTTACAAAATAGACCTAATTGTCTTCTGCATCATTTATGTATAAAAAAGAGCACTTTGCAAACCTTTTTGAAGCAACATTTAATACCCATTCTTACCACAAACAGCACCACAGTGGACCATAGTAGTTAAAGAGCGTCCATAAATAAAAAAACAGGCAGTGGACACATCACTGGAATTAAATAATTGCAAAAGGAAACGTTCCAGGTCGTAAGTTCAGGGTACCTCCCTGGCATTTGCCAGTTATGACCCGAGTATAATGAGGGAAAAAAACCTGTCAGACGACAGTGCTAACAGGATTTTAACTGCAGACTCCAGTTCATTAGCCGATGTTTGGACTGCAAAACTAACCAAAGGAACAAATGATAGCTATTAATATTCAATATACTCATGCCAACAGGCAACCCTTGCCCCCACCCATATACTTTGTGTGATTTTTTAATTAGCCTGCTTCTATATTTCAGCTTACCTCAAAACCCTAAACATCCAAAAGGTTTTCCACTGTATAAAAACATTAGAATTGCTCAAGATGTAGGAAAGGAATGTGAATGCAGTGATTAAATAAAACATGATCCAATATGTTGCACTTATATCAAACATTGTGTTTTATTGTTTCAAATTAGATAGTGTGAAAAGTGATTTAAACAAGCAACACTGCATTGATACAACCATCATTCTCAGGGTTGTTTGTTACTTGGGCATACTTGCCCCAGACCACTTTACCCGCCTGTGTTACAAGTCCTAGTTCACTTATATTCACTTCAATGATGGTACCCTTAGTTATTACACCAAGAGATGTGTACATTGGAGAGCTGGGATTCTTCTTAACTCCTATTATAGGCAGGCAGAATGTTGCCTTCAATTCAGGATGTGTAACATGTGCCTTTTTAAACCTCAGAGCCATTGGTCTAATGAATCTCTCAAATTTTGGTGGCTTGCGAGTGAATCCTTCACCAACAAAGGTCACCTTAGTTACCATTCTCTTCCAAGCCTTCCTACGAGACTTTCCAGTTTTTAAAACCCTGAAGACTTCAGCATCAGCTTGTGCTTTCACTTTAGGGATAGGTACATCCCATTTGCCAGCCTTTTCCTTCCTCTTCTGCTTAATCATATTGGAAAGAACTTTTGCTCTACTCTGAACATCACGATCTAGAAGATACACAGGCACTGCACCCTCAGCAACTTTCTCGCTGTTCTTCTTTGTTTGCTTCTCCTCATGCATCTTTATCTTCTTTTTCATCTGAATCTTTTCTGCATGACGCTGCTTGTTGAACATCTTGGCCTTTAATCCGCGAAGCTTCTTGGCTTTCTCAGCACGTTTATGAGGCTCACGAGCCTCTCTCTTCCGTTTGCGTTCATGATAGTCCAGACGGTAGCCATACAGCTTCCGGTGGCGCTCAATATATTCGTTCTGTGGCATGTTGTTCCTTTATCTGCAAATAATTAAATTTATATAAATTCAAAGTATATAGCACATGGCACAGCAGTTTAAAATTACTAAAATACATGCCTAATTACATTTATAATACACCTAACTAGTTTTACACATTCAGATTTGGGTATCAAAACCAATGAAGAATATTTTTTAAACAGATATCAGCTACTCTCTCGTTTGCCTCACCAAAGGAATTGTGAATAACTATCAAAATTATCTACCTTCAATTACCAAATGGCGAGAAAAATTTTGAGTGCGCTGGTTTTCCACCCTACCAAATGCCCCATTTTAGAGTTTCTTACTCTAAGCATTGAGTAACACATAGAACTTGTGCATAAAAACTGGAAATGGTATTTCCCTCAGCTACTGTCCTGCACAACGTGATGCCTATCAATGAGTTAAACACTAGAATTTCAAGTGAAACAATAGAATCTTTTAAAGGTTCTATTTCCAAGAGAATACTCATAGTATATGTTTGTAAAAAATTGGGCAATATTCCTAACGTTCTAGTTCAGGGTACATTAAGAGCAGTGTACTTCTGCAAAATGCTGTGAATTGCAAATGTGACTTTCATGCATTGAAGGTGTGAAATGAAGCAATGGAGAAATCACATTCCTAGAACACTACCTCAAAAAGCTCAATTTTGAGATAATTGCATTTCAAAGTTTTGTTTCATGATATTAACAGAATATTCAGGAATAATGGTTCCACATATACCTTAGTAATGAAAGAAAATTTAAGTAATGAAATTGCATATACCACAGAGTTGAAGAGAATGTGAACACACTTAAGGTCTATAACCAAGGCCAGGTTATTTTGGTGTTTATTTTTAAAACATTTAGGGTGGCATGCACCATCCTGGAGTAAGCTCTATATTCGTAGTAAACTACTATTCCAGACAACACTTGACGACTTCCATGTGAGAATAAACTACTTCCAAAGAATTTTACTCCTTTCAGATACTCCCAGATTAAATTATCGTAGAAGTAAATGTTGGACAGCGCCATCATGTAGTATGTTATTACGGAATTAAATAGAGCACAAATATAGGTTAGAATTTACTCTGGCGACCTGGATGAACTAACCCGTCGATTGAACTAGAATACCGTATCGTATTTGGAGGAAGATATTTTTGACGCATTCATGGATTACTTAGATAACATTGATGATATCGATGAAGAACACAGCGATTACTTAGGTTACATTGATGATCTCGACGAAGAAAGAAAAACAAAAAACAAACAAACAAAAAAACACAATGGAAATGCGATAGTGCTATGCGAGAACCATACAATACTTATTCAGAGAGAGAGAGAGAAAGTTCAATGAACATTTCGGTATTCGGAAAGAATCTTATACACGCCTTTTGAACCTGTTTGGAGAACATTTCCACAAAACTCAAGACACAAATTCAGCTCTATAATCCAAATTGCAATTATTGTTGTGCGTCCTATAAGTGTTTCATACCGGAATATTTCCGAAGCTTGAGCTGGCATTACAATGAATTTAACGTAATGTGACAGTCTTACACTGTATAAATGGAAATATTTAGAACTGACTTAACGCCATGGCATCAAACTTTTCCTTCCCGTTACTTCAAGTTTGATTTCACATGGTAATTAGAACCAATCAGTACTAGCTCGAAGTAATAAAAGAATTATGAATCAAGAATCATTCCCATTACGAGAAGTGCATACAAATTATACCTTTAGTTTACCAGAATTTTCATGTCACGTTAAGTAAAGTTCATCGTAATCCCAGTATTACAAGCGAGCTTATAAATAAACGTTCACCACGCATCTACTGGCTGTGTATTTCACTGCGTTGTTAGAGCGCTTTTGACGTTAAGAGCAAGGTACCTACACATATAAATATACACGAGTGTTAAGAAAATAAAAGGCAATTCTTCTTCACTTTCACAGATTTCCCACACATTGTGTGTGGAATTGACTGCACGCATGTTACTATTTTGTACCCATCCGTGAATATGGTGAACTTTTCCGAAATCAGAAAGAGTATTTCTCTATCAACACGCAAGTAATCTGCAGTGCAAAATGAAGATTAGAAAAATTGTTTCCAGAATTTTAAGCTGCTCTTCAGTACGTTTCCCGTCGCTGGAATTATTAAACTCATCAATCACAACTTTCCAGCATCTTTATAACACGTTTTGGCTTTTTTGCATTACTTGGGTCTTCATTGAAAATGTTAATAAAAGTAACCTCCTGTAATCAGAAACATAAAAAATCTGATGTGTTACACTCACATGACTTTCTCTACTCTTGTACAAATTATTTTTACAAACGCTTATTCTCCATCTACTTCATGTTAATCCAGATAAACATTTGCAGACTCTATCTTATTGCTAATTTTCTTGTAGATGTAAGGGGAATATATATTTACAACGGCAATATACAAATACAGTAGCCTTTAAGCATATACATATCTCTTAATAGCTGGTTGCCACAGATTAATACTCTTTGCATATCCAAGACAAAAAATGAATAACGAATTCCCATTTGAGAAAGTAAGTATTGAAAAATTTAAGGGAATAACAAGCAATATCTCGAAAATGGTTCACTCAACAAAAAAAAAATATATGACATAAATGGTGTATTGTAACGCGATCTACATTTTTTGTGTAGTAAAATTTTGTCTCTCTCTTATGGTTTACCAGTTAAGCAAAAGTCGTTCACAATGAAGAATACTTTTGGAGACATTCCCAGAAAATTCAAGATATACGTTTTATTTGTCATGAAAATATCTTAAACATATGATGTTTTAATCAAAATCGTTAGCCATTTTTGAGAAAATTAAAATTTTCGAAAAATCTTCCATGTAAAGGGTAATCTGGGGTGGGGGGATTTTCTTGAAAACCTTTGTGTCGCATCTCTGGAAGATACTGAACCTAAATAGCAAGTTTGATGTTTATCCAACTGTTCGTTGCTGAGTTATGCTGTTCACATACAGAGACACACACACACGGACATGTTTCCAAAAATGCTTTTTTTGGATTCAGGGGGTCCCAAAACATGTATTTCCGGTGAAATCTCGGTATCGAATTTTTGGGTGGAATACAATACTTCCTCTACTTACTATACGTAGTAGAGAAAGTAAAAAAATTAATAAACATAAAATAAAAATGTAATTAGGAACGCACCTTGCAAGCGTTGGGGGGTATCTCACTGGCTTTGAAGACCAACGTAAACACACGTATTTTTACATTCATATTGTTTAAATAGATTTTCTTTATTTCTACCAACACACATTTATCTCTTTTGCTGACGTTTCTCCCATTTTCCTATCGCACATAACCTTGTTCATGATTGCATCAAGTAAATCGCGCAAACAAAACAATACCTTCGGGAGTAATAAGCTCTTACTTCCGTAGTCTTAACTAAAAGAGTAAATTGTAATTGAGCTCTCCAACGTTACTTTCGGGGTAAATTGTTCCCGTAGTAACCTTTATTCGTAGTGGGGACTTCTTTAGTAAACGTTACTTCCGAAGCAATTTACTCCAACATGGTGCACGCCACCCTTAGTGAAAAACATATAAAATATTGTATTTATAGTTAAATTATCATAGAAATTTCCTGAAAATTTTGTGGCAATGTTTAATGTTACAGGTGATGGCTCTTATTGTTTCAACTGCAGCGTAAAGTTTATTAAATTTGGCTGGAGAAAAGCTTGCAGTATTGTTGATCACATGCACTGCTCTTGGAGCATTTCCGTCATTTTATTTCTGTCATTAGTTTCCATGCCATCATTTCACTGCAGAAATTACTTCAAGACAAAGGTATTTCTACTAGAATGTTCCAAAAGCTCAGGAAAACCCTGTCCGCTATCATGGATGGTCCTGTAGGTTACAACTAGTTCAAATTTTGGGTTTGACACACCTGAAATTCTGTAAAGGAATTCTCATTTCTTTACAGCCAACATCTTCAAAACGAATAGAATTTTTTTAAAAATCTGATGTGTTGCTCTCGCATAACTTTCTCTACTTTTGTACAAACTATTTTTGCAAATGCTTGTTCTCCATCCACTGCATGTTAATCAAGATAAACATTTGCAGAAACTATCTTATTGCTAATTTTCTTGTAGGTGCAAGAGGAATATGGTAGGCTTTTAAGTGATAGTCAAATCTTTCAAGAGCTGGTTCCTATGTGGAGCATTCCATTCTCTTTGCAGGTCGAGGACATACAAAAAGTGAGTAACAAATTTCCATTTGAGAAAAAGTATTGGAAAATTCAAACAAATAACAATATCTCAAATGGTTCGCTTGGCAAAAAAAGTATGTGACAAATTGTGTGTTTTAACGAGCTCTACATTTTTTGTATAGTAAAATTTTGTCTTTCTTTTACAGTTTCCTAGTTATGCGACAGTCATTCACGATGAAGAGGACTTTTGAGGACATTACCAGAAAATTCAAGATATACATTTCATTTGCCATGATAATATCTTAAACATATGATATTTTAATCAAAATTGTTAAGAGCCATTTTTGAGAAAATAAAAATGTTCCATTAAAGGGTAGTCTGGCGTGGGGAGATTTTCGGAAAATCTTTGTGTCGCATCCTTGGAAGATACCAAACTCAAATACAAAGTTTGATATTTATCAGACTTTTCGTTTTTGTTATGCTGTTCACACACACACACACACACACACACACACACACACACACACACACACACATATTTCCAAAAATGCTTTATTTGGATTCAGGGCACCTCAAAACATGCAATTCCAGTGAAATCTCAGTATAGAATTTTTAGGTGGAATACAACACTTCCTAGGAGAGAAAGTTAAAATGACATTTTATTCATTTTTATTTTAAAAATAAAGATTTTTGCAGGAATGATCAATTTTCACAAAAATTCGTAACACAATTATAGACATAAATCGTGCATGTACTTCCTACTGCATCTCTGTTACATTTTGCAAATGGCCCTGCTTACAACCCATGCACCCTCCCATTTTAAATCACTTTCCTATACACAAAATTCATCGCTAAATGCTAACAAAGTACTCCTTTTTGTTAATACTGTACAATCTGCGAAAATAGTGATATGTGAAACAAAATTTATATACACACACGAACCTTAACCTAGCCTCATGGAAATATGAAACCAGTGTACCCTGTTGATTTACTGTGGCTCACTGCAGTGTAACGGCTTCTGCTCACCTCATTCTCGGTTTTTCCCCTCAGATATTGGTGGCTCTTCTATATGAACAGCACAGCCACAAAGTGCTGCTACCAGCAATTATGAAAGGTAGACTTGGAAATAAAGTCTATATTTGGAATTGCAACATTACATATCTTATGCAGCTTCTGAGTGAAGCCAGTTTTCCCATTTTCGGTAGAGACCGTTCCACAAACCGAAAATGAATGTAACTCAAAACAGCCGTTGCAGTGTTGTTCTAGGGATGCAAAATATGTACTAAAATTACAAATAAATTATTGATATTAGAAGTATAAAGATACAAACAGAATTACAAATTGCTGCAGCCTAGTCTGTTATCCATGTCAACGCATTGGGGCTTCATTTCCTGAATAATCCTTTCTGATGTCAGTCAAGATGGTTGCAAAACACTTAAAAAATCAAAATCTAATAATCAACAGTGCAACTTATGAATATCTAGTCCCTGAGAGAAAGTGAGAGTGTGTGTGAAGTTAGGTTCTGCACTGCTAAATACATATCATTGGACATCTGAATTTACTGATAAGCATTCTGAATAAACTTGGAAATATTAAATTCCACCTACCAGAAGCTTAGCTCACATTTTTTGGATGGAGAGCTGGCAAGATAGACAAGGTATAGAACAATGGGGCAAAAGGGATGCCTAACTCCTCCATTACTCCTTTTATTGATCCACATATTCCATTACATTGTGTAATACTACTTGTTTGGTTTGCTTTTCTAAGCTATTGATCTTTGTAAAATAGCTTAATCTTCAAATATTAATAATTATATAAGTAAACATTAACAATTACATTAGTTTATACTGTTCAATTATGCTTTTCTTAGATCTATTTTCTATTAAAATGCAGTCAGTTAAGACACTATTTTTGGCTTTAATACTTACAGAAGCTTTTTTGCTAGGATAACCCAAAAGTATTTAAACTGGGTAAAGAAAAAATGAAATAATTTTATTTTTGGAACCTGTTTTTTGGCAATAGGGCACTTAGCTGTAGGACTTAATGGTTCACTCGACAAAAAAAATGTATATGACAAATTGTGTATTTTAACGCAATCTACATTTTTTGTGTAGTAAAATGTTGTCTATCTCTTATGGTTTACCAATTATGCAAAAGTCGAGTCTGCTGCAATGGTGTATATTGTGTAAAACTGCACTTATTAGTCATAAATTTTACCTCCACAAGAGGAAAATAAAATGTAAGGATATGCAGTCATTTTATAGAATATTTTGTTGTAGCATGGCTGCTAGATTAACTTAAGCATCGTCGGCAGCATTACAATAAATTGCGTTTACAAAGTGGACATATTCTTCATTTAGTGCAAATTCATGCTCCAAACACAGTCTACTACACTGCAGTGTTTTCCATTACGTAACTACCATGTTACTTACTCATGAGTGCTAGTAGCATATATGAGTAATAATCTTGTTGTAAGTGATACCCATCTGCATCTGCACGAAAACACTCTTGACATCAGATCGTCAGATGAAATTGCATTGCTTTAATGAATCAAGAAGGATCATTTGTCTGCACTGCTTCTAATATGTGCAATAAGTTATCGCCTTTGGACATTATTCCGCATGCGGGAAGGAGCTACAACATTTTAAGAAACTTACGGAATCTGGGTTTTTTGATATGTAGTATGCTGACTTCTTAAATTATGTACGAGTTGTTTCTTTATCCAAAATATTTGGCCCTTCTTGGCAACCACTTAGTGATGGCAGGCATCTCTTCTTATGAACTTTTGGCTCAACTTCCCTATCTGCTCTGGTACTTTATGTGCCAATGTTTGAGTTTTAGAGGCATAGATCCTACGGCTAAGGCCTTCGCAGTTACAAAGGCCTCAACTGCTACACTCTTCTTCTTCTAAAAAACATCCCTCGGCTACGTTTTGCGGTTTAGGGCCCTCAACGTTGGGTTACGCTCAGTTTTCCAGAGCACATAGGTAAGTTTACCCAAACTTTTAATTTGGGGAATGTGTTGCAGCATCAATTTACACTAAAAGGCGATTTTGTTCCATATCCGCCAATAGGCCCGCAATCGCCAAGCGTTGTTCTCCGTGGTATAGTGGTTGTTCCCAAGGTTATGGGTTGAAATTTTTAGACAAAAAAATCCTTAGCATGGCTTCCTTTGGAAGGGAAGTAAAGCCGGTGGCCCCATGTCATAGAGTTACGTTAATGTGTGTTTTAAACAGCATTCATAAATAAAACTCAATTTAATTTATTGCTAAGCTTAGGTTTACTGAATTTTGTCCCTAAAATGTAATTAAAAATGCAGATTAGACAAGAATTTTCATGCTTAACTTAAAAAACAAATGTCAATTATGTTGGACTTACAAAAAAAAAAATATTGCATCACATACTGGATAGGTGTTAGCAGTGTATTTCGAATTTCCCTTTGCAAAAACATCACAGCGGTCAGATTTTACAAAATATCTAAAATCATCTTTGCCTATTAACACCAATATCAGTGATAAGGGACAAAATTTCTTAAAAACACATTTGCAAGATAAAAGTCAATAAGCCAAATATTCCTCAATGTGCCTAAATATACTACCACCATTTTATCTCTGGCTCTGATATTTAGCGTGACCAAGAGAGGTAGTGTTGCCAATTCCTACCCCTACTGTGAACACGTGTGTATACCTGTGCCATTTCTTCATACATGCAAACAATGAAATAGTTGCCTATGTTAGAGTATTTTAAGTATGGAGATAGGATTTACAGGAAACTTAAATAAGGGTAATGCAGTAAATCACATGCGCACAGAAAACAAATTTCACCTGGACTAAAGCAAACAGCTACTGACGACACATACTTCACTTATAAGAGAATCGGCAACACAGGCAAACTGCAGTGGACGCACACGGAGAGGGAGCCTGTAATTGATCCTAGCAAACAACTTCCACCCTTTGCTGTGCGAGTCAACCCAGCACTGCAATCCTTGCCGGAATCTTTATTCTTTTCTTTCGTGTTGTGTTTTATGTTCAGCAAAGCTCTAAGCAACAACATATTTATTACAGACTTACAAGAAATGAAATTACAGTCCCGATTTATCTGTTGAAGCGAATCAGAATAGTTTCCTTTAGTATAGAAATTCAGTGCTAGTATTGCTAAAGATGGCCATTCTGATATATATATATACCTACCTCTTTTTTTACCTTCATGAAACATCAGGGCCGGAGATACAGCGGCGTAGATATAGCTTTTTTTAAATGCCCTAGAGTTTTTAAACTGACTGTACCCCATCACTTTTTCAGGTATGTAAACAAAACCCAATCATAGGTTTTGGCTTTGCTGCATTACTTCGGTGTTCATTGAAAACAATAAAAACTAAAGGAAAATGAATAAATTACTTTAGGTATGGGTTTAAGGAGCAGCTATAGATGGTGCCCACCTGCCCGCCCATTTTACGTGTTTGTCTTTGTGTTCAATGTGACTGAGCTTTCTCACAATGGAGCCAAATGGACAAAAATACCTCGTTACTGTTTAGACTATACTTATCCATTTTCTCAGGTAGGTAAACAAAAATTCGGCAAATCTGCTCTTAGTTCTCTTCCTGGAAAATGGTTATAAAAGCAATAGGAATGTGAATAAATTACCTTAAGAGTGCGTTTAGAAGCGGATGTGATCTCTTCAATAACTGGTGCTCACCTGCCTGCCCCTTTTAGGTGTTTTACTTTTATAGGCAATTTGTGTTATGAACACAACAAAGCCATTTTTTCCTTAAATCACATGTAAAGTGGGAACTGTCAACCTAAATGAAACTGTGAAATCCGCTAAATATGCGATGTGTTGTTACTAGAATTTCCTCTTCTTTGTTTAGTGTTGCCGCTGACAAAAATGCAACACATTCATAGTAAGAAAGACTATGCACCAAAATTGTAATTCTTGTATTCTTTTAGTGAAAGTTTGTTATATTAATATGTTATTTCCATTAAATAAAGAAGTTCCTTTACTGTAGCAGTAGCAGATAGTTAATGCAAGCTAACATTAAAAAAAACCTAACCTAAGGCTAACTTTCCGTGAATTCAGAAACGTAAGCTTATATATATATAAAAAAACTAAACCTAACTACCCGTGAATCAGATACCTAAGCTTAGGAACGCACGCTCGCTTCACCCACATGCTTTGATGTAACCAATGGAAACTAATTAAAACAAGGTTATATATATATAAAACTAACCTAACCTCCCGTGAATCAGAAATCTAAGCTTATATAAAAAAACATCTTATGTGTTACACTCACATGACTTTCTCTACTCTTGCACAAACTATCTTTACAAACGCTTATTCTCCATCTACTTCATGTTAATCCATATAAACATTTGCAGACTCTATCTTATTGCTAATTTTCTTGTAGATGTAAGGGGAATATATATTTACAACGGCAATATAGAAATACAGTAGCCTTTAAGCATATACATATCTCTTAATAGCTGATTGCCACAGATTAATACTCTTTGCATATCCAAGACAAAAAATGAATAACGAATTCCCATTTGAGAAAATAAGTATTGAAAAATTTAAGGGAATAACAAGCAATATCTCAAAAATGGTTCACTCAACAAAAAAAAATGTATATGACATAAATTGTGTATTTTAACACGATCTACATTTTTTGTGTAGTAAAATTTTGTCTATCTCTTATGGTTTACCAGTTATGTAAAAGTCGTTCACAATGAAGAATACTTTTGGAGACATTCCCAGAAAATTCAAGATATACATTTTATTTGTCATGAAAATATCTTAAACATATATTTTAATCAAAATCGTTAGAGCCATTTTTGAGAAAATTAAACTTTTCGAAAAATCTTCCATGTAACGGGTAATCTGGGGTGGGGGGATTTTCTTCAAAACCTTTGTGTCGCATTTCTGGAAGATACTGAACCTAAATACCAAGTTTGGTGTTTATCCGACTGTTCGTTTCTGAGTTATGCTGTTCACAGACAGACACACACACGG
Source organism: Deroplatys truncata (assembly GCA_030765065.1). Lineage (NCBI taxonomy): Eukaryota > Metazoa > Arthropoda > Insecta > Mantodea > Mantidae > Deroplatys > Deroplatys truncata. The sequence goes on from CM060976.1 coordinate 108,114,997, forward strand.
ACATGTTTCCAAAAATGTTTTTTTTGGATTCAGGGTGTCTCAAAACATGTATTTCCGGTGAAATCTCGGTATCAAATTTTTGGGTGGAATACAATACTTCCCCTACTTACTGTACGTAGTAGAGAAAGTAAAAAAAAAAATAGGAAGTAAACATAACCTAAACTTATATATAAAAAAGGGGTAAATCGCCTTACTTCTGCTCGCATTAGCGTCTGAAGTGATGTCTTAGATGTCCAAAAGATGTCACTGTATGTCATTCTCTGGCTTTAATGCAATGCTGGCAACATATGAATAAGCAATGTTGCCAAAGGCAGAGATATATCCCCAAATTTCTCGCTTTGGGGTTCTTTTATATATAAGCTGTTTCTGAATTCATGCGTTAGCCATTTCTTTTGGGAAACATGTCCATCTGTGAACAGCATAACTCTGAAACGAAGTCGGATAAACACCAAACTTGGTATTTAGGTTCAGTATCTTTCAGAGATGCGACATGAAGGTTTTCAAGGAAATCCTTCCACCCCAGATTACCCTTTACATGGAACATTTTTCAAGATGTTGATTAAAATATCATATATTTAAGATACAAATAAAATGTATATCTTGAATTCTCTGGGAATGTCTCCAAAAGTATTCTTCATTGTGAACGACTTTTGCATAGCTGGTAAACCATAAGAGATAGACAAAATTTTACTACACAAAAAATGTAGATCACGTTAAAATATGCAATCTATGTCATACATTTTTTGTTATTGAGTGAACCATTTTTGAGATATTGCTTGTTATTCCCTTAAATTTCCCAAATACTTATACTGTTTCTCAAATTTGTTATTCATTTTTTTTTGTCCTGGTAATGCAAAGAGAATGGAATACGCCACATAGCAACCAGCTCTTAAACACTTAAAATCCTACCAATTCCGCTTGTATCTAACAAAATTGGCAATAAGATTCACATCCCGATATCTTGATTAACGTGAAGCATATGGAGAATAAGTGTTTGTAAAAATACAAGAGTAGAGAAAGTCATGTGAGCGTAACACATCAGATTTTTTATATAAGCTTAGGTTTCTGAATTCACGCAAGGTTAGTCTTAGGTTAGGTTTTTATATATATATGAAGTTAGGTTAACTATCTCCAGTGTTATGGTAAAGAAACTTCTTTATTAAAACATTAATATAGGTAACACTGGGTTTCCTGTAACATTTAATATCAAACTTTCACATCTAAACACATTTACACTTCTGGCGGATAGTCTTTCGTTCTTTTAGCAGATGGTGCAGCCTGTCTTTTTTCTTATAGGTACATTTGAATAAGTATTCAGCTAGATAGCCTGCAAAATGTTTCTTTCTTCGTCCGAAAATGGGAATTGAATACTTGCAGTCTTTCCACTTGGACTCGATAGTGTTGGTATGGATTGGGAGCGCCTGCCTTGCCAGTCTTCGTGTATTAATCCCATAGATTTGTCCGCTAGCGCAGCTGCTGGCGAATTCCACGGAGTGGTTTACTCGAAGGTCTCGGAAGCCTACGTCTTGGAATGTATCATGATTTTCAGCAGTCTGATATTATTGTTGTTCCGGGTAAAATCCAGTCTTGGATTATACGCAATAATGTTTCCTTATACCTGCTTTCCACTGGAACAAGGAAGAAGTTGGTCTTCATTTGTTGTTGGACACCTCCGAACACCCATTGGCCTTCGCTGTGATGCCCACGGTTGTATTTTCTACGTCCGAACTTGGATTCATCGATTTCAACCACTGTTCCGATTCCTCCAATTCGCCTGCGGTTTTGTAGGACCCAATTCACACAGATTTCTCGGCAATAGCTAGACCAGTTTACTACGGTATGCGAGTTTACATCCATCTCGCACATTATTGTGCTAGTTCTGGGATTATCTAGTATGCACCACATTATACAAAAATGCATTATTTGTTGTGGAGAGAGATGTGAGTCACCAATAAAACTACCTTTTCTAGCACTTAGTACCTCCTTGGATGACCATTTTGGCATATGAAAAACATCTGTCTTCCTTCCCTCCATTTTAATGGAAGAATTTCGTCGCATACTTCGCAGATACATACTTCGTTGATAATTCCATGCTGCACCAGGAATTCCTGCAGTAACCGCAAGTTTTCAAAACCTGTATACTCTTTCAGCACTTTCTTTAAGCTATTCTCACATCCTGTGCTCACCATTTTCTTTTCTTTGAGCACAGCTGGCTCTCAATGTGTGGCGCTCTTTTTAAGCGGCTATAACATATGAATAAGAAGAAGAAATACCAACACATCCCTTACTTAGCAGATTCACAGATTCTTACTTCAGTTGGCACTTCCGAATGAGCATCAGTACTACCGTGAAGATGGCCATGTTTTCTCTATTTACTTTACCAATTCCCCCATTTCAGTAAGGCACAAAAAACTCTCCTTCTAGCGGGCGACTAATGCACAACCGATCACATCTACTACTACATTCACTCATAAGGTAATTTATTTCATTATTTCTCACTTAATTATACCTTATATAGGTGGGCAAAAGTATGACAATTTTACCAAAAAAAGTAAACCTAACCTAAACTCTCGTGAATCAGAAACCTAAACTTAGGGAACGCAACTGCTACACTCCTCTCCTTCTAAACAACATCCCTCAGCTACGCTTTGAGGCTGAGGGCCCTCAATCTCTCGGCTACACCTTGAGGCTGAGTATCTTACAAGCTTTGGCGGCATTAGTTATTCATATGTTGCCAGCATTGCCTTAGAGCTAGCATATGATATAGAGTGACATATGTTGAACATATAACACACCGTTTTCCTCGCTCAGGAAGAGAACCAAGAGCAGATTGTCCAAAAAACCCAGTTATAGCTTTTAAACCCCATTGCTATTTTAGACCCTTAATTATCTAATTATTTTTATAAACTTTATAAGGTTCTTACCTGAAAAGGTGCTATCTTCTCTCTCGCATAGCTTCTTTCAAATCTGCTTGCTTACCCGGCAGCTGCAAAAACTACCCTTAAAACACTTTGACCACCCAAATCTGAATGGTATCCATATTTAATAAGAGCGAAACTTTAATGTAATAAACAAAATTCTGTTATTCGATCCGCTGTGCCTTTAACACGTTGCAATTTGCCATGTGTTAGCGCTCCTCGAAATACGCGTTTTTTTTTCTTTAATAAGAGTATGGATGTTAACGTATACAAAATAAGCTTCTATTTCTTATTTGCAATACGATCTAAACGCACTTAAATATAAGTCACCTGTTTATCACAACAATTAACTCATATTTTCCACTCACCTCTTAATAGACCATTACAAAGCTGAAAAAGAACGTAATCCGGAGGCGGAAGTGAAAGACAGTAAACCTCTCACAGAGCACCAAAGTAAACCTCTGACTCAAAATATGTAATACAAGAAAATAATTTCGTATGAATAACAAATATTTGAAAAAAATTAACGATCAAGGAAATGATAATTTTTAAAATATTGTAAACATTACTGTCCTCAGTATTTATTTTCTACTGATTTACTTGCGGAATAATATTTTAGGCTGCCATCTCTAGGCAGGCTTCTAAAACCTTACCTTACAGAGACACCTGCTGTTTCTTGGGAAAATTAATTAGAGTTGCAATAATTGCATCAGTGAGTGAGCCACAGACACAGGCAACAGACAGTGTTGCCAATTTAGTTGTGTTACAACTAAATCTAGTTTTTTTAATGACTGCCTAGTTGGAAAATTAATCTTTTAGTTCCTAGTGAGAAATCTAGTTCTTTTAAAAAATCATCAGATTGAAATCTGGCTTTTTTTAAATCATATGGTTGCATGTACTTATTACGTTTTTAAAAGCGATTTATAGTTACCACTTTATTCCGATGTATGAAATTAAAATTAAATTGAGTTTTATTTATGGATGCTCTTTAACTACTATGGTTCTTAGCGTCCCATTCCATATGGATTGCATCATGGTAATATGAGCTTGTTGCCTTGCTGTGATTATTCATCCTGTTTCTCGTAATAATAAGCGTTATGCTGGCTACGTGTTTATGTTTACTGTTTATAACCTGTACACTTGAGACAGCAAATATACTTGGAAGATCCCTCAAGTCTACTTTCTTCACAGTAGCTGCCTGTAACAATGATATCGGTTTTCGCGGTAATCTAAGCAGGCGGCATGCTATTTTGTAAATTTTATTTATAACTAGTCGTTAGTTGCTGCTGTTTATATTGGCAGTTGCAATCAACTCTGCTTATGTGACATATTATTGTCGTATTTCAGTTCCCGACGTGTTTCATTATTAGGTGCGTATGCTTCTGTCGCAGTGACAAAATTGTGTAGTTTTTCGATTAACACTAAACACGGACAAAGTAAGATCACAATATACTCAAAAGTTTCGAGAAGAGTGGTTGAAAAATAAAGAATTTGTAGAATTGTTATCTCGGGCTGTAGGTGATAATACAAAAGCATTCTGCAAAGTGTGTCTTTGTAGCATAAGAGCTCGGTTAACAGACTTAGAAAATCCTGCGGAAACAAAAAGGCACAAATATGCAGCTTCTGCGTTTTCCTCCCTCAGACAGAAACACATAAGTTTCAAACCAGTGGTGGATTCCTTAGAACGCAACAGTGCCGAAGCATCACTTGCTCTTTTCGTCTCCGCACATTGTGCGAAATGTGTAGAAACACATTCAGAGATAGCGTAGCTGCGAGTCAGATTAAGTTACATCGCACGAAGTGCAGTGCTGTTATTAAGAATGTTCTTGGACCGTATTTGCAAATGTGACTTGAGAAGTGATATTGGTGATTCGATGTAAAGTATCTTAGTGGGCGAATCAACTGACATTAGCGTCACCACAGAACACCAAAGTCACTAAGCTTCTAGCAATAGCTATTGTGTATCGCAGTAAAACATCTGACAGGATTGTTTCAACGTATCTTGAACTCGTCGAACTTGAAAGATGTGATGCTGTGTCTATTGCGTCTGGAATTAAAGAGGCCTTGAAAGAATTTCATTTAGATTTGCATAAATTGTGAGGCATCGGAACAGACAATGCTAGTATGATGGGGATTAATAATGGAGTATATCAAATACTTAAAAGGGAGGTTCCACACTTTATACTTATAAGGTGTGTGTTGCATTCTATTCAACTGGCAACCTCTGCAGCAACTGCAGAATCTCTTCCAAGAAATTTATATTTTCTAGTTAGAGAAACTTACAATGGGTTTTCTCGGTCTTCTATGAGGCAACTCTTTTACTGCCAATTTTTTTCCATTCTAAATGATAGGGATGAACTACTAAAAATCCCCCTGGCTTGTGGCACGAGGTGGTTATTCAGCCTGCAGTATGTAGAATAATTGATCAATGGTTAGAATTAAGGGCTCATTTTGAAAGTGTTAGGCTCAGTGAAAAATGTTACTTAGGTGAAATGATCTACTCTACGTTCAGTGATGAGCTCAATTTAGCATATTTGTTGTTTTTGAAACCTATTCTGTCTGATCTTCAAATAGTCAACAAAAGTAAATGATGTAGATCCGTGCAAACTATTAGATGATCTGGTAGTTCTTCAATCTCTTTTTAAAGTAATCGTCATTTCCAACTAACCAGTGCTGAGAAAATTCTTTGATGGTATTTCGAGAAACATCTAGATCCAAAGCCGTATATAGGTTATTTGTTTGAAAGTTAATCTTCAGAAATTATAAATAAAATAACAGAACAAGAAGACAAAACTGTTAGAGAAAGGTGTGTAAAATTTGTTTCTTTGCTCATCAAACAGCTACAGCAGAGATTGCCTGATAACATTGAAATAATGAGGAAACTGTCTCTTTTTGCTGTTTCAAAGGCTCTTGTTGTAAAAGAACCGTTAATTCCCTCATTAGAATCATCACAATTAGATAGCGAAACATTCGCGAAAGTAGAATTGTAGTGGCACAAGTTGATTATTATACAATGGAAGAATGTCAATAATTCCATCAATTTTTGGTGTGAAGTATTCAAACATCGTGATGCTAGTGGTGAAAATCCTTTCAAACTTGCAGACTTTGCTTTATCTAAGCTGTTGTTTCCTTGGTCAAATGCCGAAGTTGAAAGGATACTGAGCCAATTAAATCTGATGAAAACGAAAACAAGGAATCGAATGCGTACAAAAATGGTGAATGTTATACTGGAAATTCGTGCAGGTCTTCACAGAAACAACAACAATTGCAACAATTATGAACTTCCTGAAACCGTTCTAAAAAAATAGGGATAGTGGAAGCAAATAAATCTAGAACATCAACATCTACTGCATCTTCACCATCCACTGTAATTTCAACTTCCACAATTTGTCTTTTCCAGGATGAGGACGATGACATCATTGGTTATGATCTTGATGTTCTCAATTTTTGGGTAAGAGATATTATTTTATGTCTTTTAATTCAATGCAATGGCCTGTGACTTATTATTTTAAGGTGTAGAATTAATAATAGAAATCTAGTTCTTTTGAGGTCATTTCTAGTCTTTTTTACGCTAAATTTGGTTGGAAAAATATTTTACTGTTGGCAACACTGGCTACAGAACACACAATATTGGTATTGTGTGAGGTGCATGTATAATTCCTACCCCAGTGAAAAACAAATGAAAATCGTCCAGGGTGAAATGTCAAAAGGGTTATGACTTATGAGTACAAAATGACGAAACAGCGTTAAATAACGTATAAGGTGCTATGTGAATTTTTTGTTGCATTTCAGGTTTTGAACGTTGAGGTTCAATAGTGCACAGGATTTCTTCGTAAATGGCTATGAGTAAAGGTTAGAATGAAAATAGGAAAACAAATTCTTAGGTGCTTAAATCTAAGATAAATTATATATAGAAGTGGACGTCCATAGAAGTATTTATTTTCAGAAATTCGCAAAATCTGTTCTCTTTTTTTTTCAGGGGTTTTAGTGCCTTCGAGAAAATCGAAATGAAAAATGACGGCAAAAGCACAAATGAAACCAGGTCCCCTTCTCAATCGCTACAAACATTTCTTTTTGGGACTTTTCGTAATATTGTTAACGTCTATAGCAATAATTGTAGTGGTTCATTACTTACCTACAGGAGTGTACGAAAGAGGAGAAAAGGTCTATCAGTATATATCTTTAGATAATCTTGACAGGGTACCAGAAATAACTATAAAGTCCGATTCACCTTTGTCAGATGGGAGAAATCCTCACTGTAGCTATTATGACTGCTTTAATGTTTACAAATGTGGGCATAAAGGAACTGATAAAATACAGATTTATGTATATCCGTTGAAGAAATACGTAGATGAAAGGGGCATACCTATTGGAAGTCAGATTTCAAAAGAGTTCTATTTCATTCTGCAAACAATTTTGGAAAGCAAGTATTACACTCCAAATCCAGAAGAAGCATGCATATTTGTTCCATCAATAGATACACTGAATCAGAATCGTTTCCGAACAATGGAGACCTCACAGGCATTAGCATCTCTACCTTAGTAAGTATTCACTGGGTTTAATCATTATAGTAAATATCATATGGAAACAATAGTGTTTGATTATGTAAGTCTTGCAGCTTTTTTCAAGTAAAAAGTGAATAAAATTCTGTATAGATTGTGAAAATTATGATGGGCTAATCTGCTCTTCTTGTATCTCTGTTGAAAATGCTTATAAAAGCGAAAGGAAAGCAAATAAATTACCTTAGGAGTGAGTTTAGAAGTGGATGTGATCTCTTCAATATCTTGTGTCCACCTGCCCACCTGTTTTAGGTGTTTTACTTTTATAGGCAAATCGTTATGAACAAAACAAACATAGGCATGTTTTTGCTAAAGCACATGCAAAGTGGGAACTGCCAACCTAAATGAAAATGTGAAATCCCCTAAAAATGCGATGCGCTGTTGTTACTACTACTTCTTCTTCTTCGTTTGTTTCTGCTGAAAAAAATGCAATGCATTCATAGTAAGAAAGACTATCCATCAAAAGCCTAACCTAAGGCTAACCTTCCATGAATTCAGAAACGTAAGCTTATATAAAAAAAACTAAACCTAACCTAACCTCCCATGAACCAGAAACCTAAGCTTATTAACGCACGCTCGCTTTGCTTGCGTGCTTTGATGTAACCACTGGTAATTAAAACAAGTTCCTAAGCTTAGGAACGCACGCGAGCAAAATATAACACAGCATTTTCATAGCTGTGGAGGATACAGAAAGAGCAGAATGCCGTTATGATGTTTTAGAAGGGCAATGAAGAAATACATTGTTATTACTCTTTAATAGAAAATAACTTTACTTTCTTCTTTTGCATAAAAGTAATTTAACATCGATTCTCCTTATCAATTTTCTATTTTGTAAAGTTTAGTCCTCCTTTGGCATTGAACTGTGATAATGCAGAATTTCTTTCTATAAGTGAAAAAGCACCAGTTTTCTATAAGTATGGCAAAATAGCTCCTACTTAAAACTTCATACTTTAGCTATTGAGCAATCAAATATATTTCCTATGAAATTATTTATTTATTATAAAGCCATTTTCTCTCCACTTATGCATTTAGGCTACAGTGCTTTGAAAATAACATTATCAAGGTTCTACCCTATCATTTGTATCTTTCCTATAAGAACCTCCTTAGTGGCAAATATGAAATTCCATGTTCTAAACTGCTAATGATGTGAGAAGAACAGTTTTAATGAATGGTTGTGTAAAATGGAGTTAATGGGGATAAAATTACTTATTGCTTTGAAGAAAGGCTTCCATATTATTGACTCTTGTTGTTGATCTGGGTTAAACAATTGCTTTTGTTAGATGTGCATGCGCACGTGTGAGTGAGTGAGTGAGTGAGTGCATAACTCAAAAACAAAAAGATAAATACCAAACTTGGTATTTAGTTCCAGCACCTTCCAAATATGCGACACAAACATTTTTAAGAAAATCTACCCATGCCAGACTACCCTTTACATGGAAATTTGGCTAATCTTGTCTTATAGTATGCCCGTAGAAAATGCTTATAAAATCAAAAGGAAAGCGAATAAATTACCTTAGGAGTGAGTTTAGAACATGATGTGGTCTCTTCTATATCTGGTGCCCACCCATTTTAGGTGGTTTATTTATGTAGGCAAATCACATCAGGAACACAACAAACGTAGCCGTTTTTCCGATAAATCACATGCAAAGTGGGTACTGCCAAAATAAATAAAAAGTGATATGCACTAAATATGCGATGTGCTGTTGTTTCTGCGAACGTGAATGATTCAAGTTTTAGACACGCAGATCCCTTGGCTATGCCCTGTCGTCGCTTTGCAGTTGAGGCCTATGTTAAAGTAAATAAATTATAAGAACTCTCCTTAGATTAGAGTACTTTATTGTGCATATCATAGGTTCTGCATGAATGCACACAAAGTAGTATTTTTCAAACGATTAGGAAATACTCATAATTTCACAGACAGATGCATTATGTGTGAAAAATTTGGTGATATTTTCCATTGTTTAATAAAGTGTGAAATGGTTAAAAGATGAAAGGATGATATACAAAATAATTTAACCAAAGATATAGCAGTAATTAAAATTATAGAGACATTTTTATAAAAGATAAGAGATAAGTGGCCTAAAATGGATATAGTGGAAGGTGTAGAGGTATTATAGTACCTTTATTCCATGCATTTAACCAGTATGGGAGAACTAAGAGACACTGGAATTTCTATGTCTTTGATGCAGTAATTTGTATCACAAATTACTTAAATGTAAATAATGATTGTAATATGAATATGCATTTTTATGTGACATTGATTTCAGATGTTTATTGATTGTAAATATTGTTGGGAAGTAAATTTATAATGCCTTACTGAAACTGTCAATAATAGCGCGCAATAATGCAGAGAGGGGGGTGAGCTGTTTATCATTATTGGAAACGAGGAAGTTACGTAATGTTGGCGCGTTTTTCGGTAGAAACTTCTGGAATATTTTCTCCCTAAAGCATATGTACTCATAATTTTCATTGGATATTAAAATAGACGCTAATGTTGGTGCGTTTTATTAGCCAATAGTAGTTCAGTTATAATCTTTAGGCGTATCTGGATGTGGGTGTATAAAAAGCCAAGTCAGAGGTAGATCACGGGCAGTTCATCGAAAATCTCAATACATTACACGTCGCCTTCAGTCGCTCAGTTCATCAAAATTCTTTGTGCACTACACGTCGTCTTCAGTTCGTCAAAATATTTGTATGAGATACGTCGGCTATAGATTCACAAGTTACGAAAATCTAAAGTATTATAAAGTTAATTATACACAAAGTTGAAGTACGTGAATTAAGAGTGATTAGTAATGAAGTTATTATAACAGTTTCAGTTTGGCGAGTGTTAAGATCAATGTATAAATGTGATAGTTAACGTGTTTGACAATAAATGTGTAAAACAAATTTCTTCATCAGTGTTATATTTGGATAAAAGATTCCTTTCCGTTTACACACTCTGATTCAAGAGACATGTTCGACTGAGAAATAATAGCTAGCCGGAGGACAGTAAACAAAACTTATAATTCTTTCAAACACTAATACTACCACAAATTGCTAACACTAGATGGAGCTACAAACCGAACAAATGAATGACGTCACAAGATGGCAACACGTGATGTAAACAAACATACACAAACATTTGTAAGTAATACCGTCACAAATTGGCTACCACAACGTGGGGCTACAATAATGTTAAATAAATACAACATTAATACCGCATCATCTTTTATGTACTGTAGTATTCAGCGAAGGAAATAAATCTTATGTTATATTCTTATATACTACATTTTTTATTTTGCAGTTGGAAGGATGGTGAAAACCACCTAATATTTAATATGGTTCCTGGGGCAGTGCCAGATTACAGTACAGTTGTGGAGCTTGCATTAGGGCATGCTCTAGTAGCAGGTGCTGGATTCTCCTCTTGGACATACAGAGCAGGGTTTGACGTATCTCTCCCAGTTTACAGCCCAGTTGTGATGCAGCTCTCTCCCGAATCACGTCAAAAGAACTCAAGGTAAAGTATAACAACCTGAAATGGTTGTAATACTGGAGACAATGAAAGAGTGCCATTGGAATTTGAGAGCCCAGCTTCATGCTGTAACACACGGTGTACCTTCATGGTGATTTAGAGGGTCCTGGGAGCATACAGGCTAATTACAAATGGACAGAAATTTGGATTTCGCATTCTTCCCTAGAGGCTTAAATGGCTCAGGATATATTGGTTGCTCCCTTCACTAACTATGTAACAAAAATAGCTGCTTCACTCATAGAGTAAAACATAAAAGGAGCTTCCATAGTATGATGGGGGTACTATTTCTAGAAGTGCTCTTTATGATATTGGACTATTTCTGAGGAATTTTTATGCTTATGCTTCTTCTTCAGATCATCCTCTTTGAAGACTTACACCCCCAAGGACTTAGGCGCTTTACACTACCAAAATAAAAGTAAAACTTAAAGAGTGTAGTTGTGTTGCTCAACTTTTTTCCTCTTCTCTTCTGAAGCTGCTTTACAGTGTGAAGTATTGTATAGACCTTTATAACACAGTATTATTATAAATTATTGTTAGCTGTGGCTCCCATTATTTAAAGAAGTGAACATTTAAGATTTAAATTCTGTATACCTAGATTTGAGGGAAAATAAAGTACCCTAGAGCCCTGTATTTCGAGGTTCCATGTAATTCGAGCTGGTCTTAAGAAAATTAAAATTTTACATAAAACTTGAGTAAAATCCCATTTTAATAAGTTGTCCGCGTGTATGTTTTATGCACTTCCAAATGTGTTACAAAGTGTTGTATGTATGTACATATATAACTGTGTGTTACTTAATGTTTTAATTCATACATTACAATGAGTGGTAGGAGTAAGAGAAAATCTGTGCCATTGAATGTGAAACTGGAGGCTTTGAAAAGACTAGGCAGAGGAGAAACATTAAAAAAACTTGCTGCTGAGTATGGAGTTAGTGAAGTGACAGTTGGAGATTGACATAGAAACAGAGTCAAAATTGAGAAGTTTTCATCTAACAAGCGTTCTATTTCGTCATTTGAATGGAAGTCAATGAAGAAATCTGGGTATGAAAAAATGAGTGAAACGTTCATTTGGTTTACTCAACAAAGACAAAAAGGAAATCCAATTTCAGGCCTGTTCTGCAAGAAAAAGCTGTACTTTTTAGGAATGAGTCAAAGAAAGGTAAGGACAATTTTACTGCAAGTTCAGGATGGTTGGATAGGTAGAAGAAGCGATACAGCATAAGGCAGCTTGAAATTTGCGGTGAAAAACTTTCTGCAGATTCTCAAGCTGTTGCACAATTTTGTGAGAAATTAAGAAAAATTATACAAGAAGAAAATCTTATTCCTCATCAACTGTATAGTTGTGATGAAACAGGACTAAATTATAAAATGTTTGCATCTAAACCTTTAGCCTCAAAAGAAGAAAAGGATGGCCTGGGCTACATAAAATGTAAAGAGAAGTTAACAGTTCTTGCTGCATCGAATGCAAGTGAAGACCACTGAAGCTACTGGTAGTAGCAAAGTCGGCTAAGCCTAGAGCTTTAAAAAATATCACTGCTTCTGCACAGCCTGTTACATATGTCCAAAAATCTTCTTGGATGGGCAAAAATATTTTTAAGTGGTTTTTCGAAGATTTTGTTCCAGAGACCAAAAGATACCTAAAGAAAAAATGCTTGCCTTCCAAAGCAATCTTAATGCTTGACAACACTGGTTCACACCCTGATAAGGAAGAATTACAATGTGACAGTATTTGCGGATTGTTCTTACCCCCTAACGTGACAAGTTTAATACAGTCCACAGACCAAGGCATTTTACAATGCTTGAAAAAAAAAGTATTGTCATCGTTTGCTTCAGACGTTTCTACAAACAACAGAAGGTGAAGGAACCATCAAAGAATTTCTAAAAAAAAAAAAAAAAAAAAACTACAATAAAAGACGTAGTTTACTCGATAGCTGATTCATGGTCTGAAATAAAGGCGGAGACACTAAAAAAGTTTTGGAACCAGATTTTACAGAATGAAATGGATGCCAACAGTAAAGACGAAGATGATCTACCATTGGCAGAACTGATGAAAAAGCTTGCTGGATGTGAAAATGTGAATGCGAGTGAGGTTTCAGAATGGATGAACAGTTTGAAGTGACTGATCTTGCAGTTGTTGAAATGGTTAGTGAGCCCACTGAAGACAGTGGTGATGAGGAATTGCCTGAAATTGTACCAGTGGTCACTCACACCAAGGGTTTGGCAATGCTAGATGTGGCATTGTGTTATATCAAGCAGCAAGCGGAAGGTAGTCCAACTGTCACCATGCTTCTTAGAAGATGGCGCAACATTGCTGCTAGAAAACAAGGTTCTATTTTAAAACAAAGGACTTTGGACAATTTCTTTAAAATGTAACTTATATTTTTGCAGCTTGGACATATGTGCCCATACATGCACATGTATGTACTAGTTTTTTTTTTACTTTCTCTACTACGTATAGTAAGTAGGGGAAGTATTGTATTCCACCCAAAAATTCGATACCGAGATTTCACCGGAAATATATGTTTTGAGACACCCTGAATCCAAAAACAGCATTTTTGGAAACATGTCCGTGTGTGTGTCTGTCTGTGAACAGCATAGCTCAGAAACGAAGTCGGATAAACACCAAACTTGGTATTTAGGTTCAATATCTTCCAGAGATGCGACACGAAGGTTTTCAAGAAAATCCCCACACCCCAGATTACACTTTACATGGAAGATTTTTCGAAAAGTTTAATTTTCTCAAAAATGGCTCTAACGATTTTGATTAAAATATCATATGTTTAAGATATTTTCATGACAAATAAAATGTATATCTTGAATTTTCTGGGAATGTCTCCAAAAGTATTCTTCATTGTGAACGACTTTTGCATAACTGGTAAACCATAAGAGATAGACAAAATGTTACTACACAAAAAATGTAGATCACGTTAAAATACACAATTTATGTCATATACATTTTTTTTGTTGAGTGAACCATTTTCGAGATATTGCTTATTATTTCCTTAAATTTTTCAACACTTATTTTCTCAAATGGGAATTCGTTATTCATTTTTTTGTCTTGGATATGCAAAGAGTATAAATCTGTGGGAAAGGGAATGGTGCTGCACCTAGCAACCAGCTATTAAGAGATATGTATGTGCTTAAAGGCTACTGTATTTCTATATTGCCCTTGTAAATATATATTCCCCTTACATCTATAAGAAAATTAGCAATAAGATAGAGTCTGCAAATGTTTATCTGGATTCTGGATTAACATGAAGTAGATGGAGAATAAGCATTTGTAAAAATAGTTTGTACAAGAGTAGAGAAAGTCATGTGAGTGTAGCACATCAGATTTTTTTTTTTTTTTAACCATCATTGTGCTCATTAAACATTTATTCATGATTTACCCATTGATTTAGTAATATTTCCGTATAATCCAAGTTCTTTGTAATTCAAGGTAGCTCAGCCCCAATTAGCTCGAATTATCAAGGCTCTACTGTAATCAGTGAGTAAAATATCAGATATACACCCGTGTAGAAATTTATTTTTCTCTAAAAGTAAGGATACACTATAAAACAAAAGTGACAAAAGATTTTTACACTTCTGCCTTCAAATGTGATATTTGATGTATTGTTCTAAAAGTGAGCCTCTGGCTCTTTAGGAACCTTTGCAGTCTAAATGTATAAATAAAGAAAGTTTATTCTGCAGATGAGGTATTTTATTGTGTATTGAACCCATCATATACATTATAAGGGGTAGTATGCTTTATTCACCATTTGAAATTATTTACAATTTCATGCATATGTCAGTACAGTAAGTTACTAGCACACATAAAACTTTAAAATGAAAATACTATTCAGTACATATGTAACAAGATCTGAAGATTAAATACATAAAAAAATGAGAAAGCCCACCTCTGTGGTGTGGGGGCTAGCTTGTCTACCTCACAATCAAGAGGTTCCAAGTTCAAAACTTGGTAAGGGTGAGTTATCCGGATAAGGTGTTTTCTGGGATTTTCCCTTATCCTGAGAAGATGTTAGATTACTCTAAGCTCTTAAAGACGCTGGGTTCATTTTAACACAATTTCACCAATTTCATTCATTCATTGTCTAATATGACTCACCAGGTTAAAGGATGTTAATTTCAAGCAAACAAACAAAAAGATAGACAGGTTATA
This sequence comes from Deroplatys truncata, assembly GCA_030765065.1. Taxonomy (NCBI): domain Eukaryota; kingdom Metazoa; phylum Arthropoda; class Insecta; order Mantodea; family Mantidae; genus Deroplatys; species Deroplatys truncata. The sequence goes on from CM060976.1 coordinate 108,130,144, forward strand.
GGCACTATAGTTGAAGTTTATAATTTGAAATGATTGTTAATTCAAAGATTTTTCTTGATTCCTTAAATTTTGTATTAAAGCTGTGTAAAAAATTCACATGTAATTCAAATGTCCTGCTGTTTAATTTGAAATTTTTGGTCCGAATACCAGTCAAAAATTAGTCTAAACTTGGAAATTTAAGATGTTAAACTTTGTCTTTATGTGTTTCTGTAAAAATTACCACATTCCTAGTACATGCCATTACTGTAATGTTGGTTTTAACCACTGCTGACCTTCCCCAACCCACATCTGCTATTGTATAACATGTGTCTTTAGTTCTCACCTGAACTTATTTCTCTTTATTGTGTTAAAAATCAGTGTCACTATGTCTTAAATTAGTAAACTGAGTGTTCAGTGCGAGACTTAAGCTTCTGCAGAAAAAGTCACCATCATTCGAGAAGTCGAATAAGATTTGAAGAAAAATCAGAAATTACGAGCAAGCCATACCACCAAGCATTTGTCAATGTATCTGAAGAATGAGAATATTTTAAGAAGTGCCTTGAGTGAAAATTGAAAGAGTTGAAAAACCTTGGGACAGCCAGAAAATCTTGATGTGTTCAAATGGTTTAAGCAAATAATATGAGGCAGAAATATTCTTTAATCAGTTCCTTAGTTTACTCGGAAGCTGACAAATTTTCTGAGTTCAAGGTCAGCACTGGCTGGTTAGATGGCTTTAAAGAAAGAAATGGCATGTGTTTTAGGTCTGTGTGTCATGAAAGTGCAAGATGTGAATCAAGATGCAGCAAATTCTTTGAAAGAGAATGCAAATGATTAAAGAAATGCTTGCGAGAGACATTTCAAAGTTGATGATAAAGGTTTATTCATTAAATGTACACAAGACATAATTTTGGTTTTCAAGATAGAACATCAGCGGGGGAAAGAACAGTAGAGAGTCGCATTACTGGTAGGGGTAAAAAGGTACCTCTCATGATAGGAATATCTGCAAACCCAAAATGTTTTAAAAAATCTCAAATTGAAACCAATTAAGCATAGAGGAAATAAAAAAGCCATTTTTTAAGATTGTTTATTAAAACTAGACAATAAGTACTTAGAAAAAAATTCTCAACAACAACACTACTTATTTTATTTTTCTTATGCTAAATGTCAGGACTATCTTTTTCTGCCAAACATGACTTCAGCAGTGCAACTGATGGACCAGGCTACCATTAACAATATCCAACATTTTTATACACATTTTGTAGGGTACTTTAGTCAGACTTTTCATTGGACAAAAAACAGTATTCAAAGATATATGTCATTAATGCAGCATGAATATGTCACACTGCTTGATCTCAAGTGATAGACAAAATGATAGCCAATTGTTTCTGAAATGCAATGTTTATCAAGAAAATTGAGCATGCGGAGCCTTTAGATGAAGACAAAGTTCCTCCACTAGATGCTTGGGAGGATAGTACAAGTGTTATTTTATCGGTACATCAAGGGACAAACAAATGTAAGCAAAATTGTTTTCCAGTCACTGAACATGCTTGAAGAATCTGCAAATTTTAATGGACTAAATTCAACAAAACAATCCAATATTTCAAACGTCTTTATAAAATTGTAATTCAGATATTGTAGGGATATAATGTATGATCACTGTACTCTGCTTATGTTCTATGGGGTACAATTTTCTGTAATGTAAATATAAATACTGTGCTACACATAACATTTTGTTCAAATACACATGTTTTAAAATGATAGGCTTCATTATAAATGCACATTGAAAATAAGTTTTAAATGTATCTACCTATCTAATCCAAAATTTTTAAATAATTCAAAATTTTCCCCCGGTTCCTCTGAATTATCAAAGTTTGACTGTATATAAAGCATATATTTATTTATTTAATTAACTTAAAATTTCCCCAACCCTATTTTACATAAAGTTATAAAGCATATATGAATTATATAAATACAATTTAACTACAAAATTGTGTATCAAAGTTTATTAAATCATATTCCCTATACATATATTCATTGATGGCTTAGAAGACATGGATGATAGGTTGTTTAATACAAAGCATATGGATTATTATGAACTATACAAGATCAAAGTGTACTATTTACTGCAGATTATACATAAAGTACAATATAAATAGAGGCCCGGATTTCTGGTATTAACGATAACCGCGAAATTTTCAAGTGACACGTTTAATGTTACCAAAATCACATATTTGTAAGAGATAAAGTACTTTTTTTTTTTTAAATTGAAGCCATGAAATATCACGAAATGTTTTTACTTTATGAAACCTACTGTAAAACCTGAAATGTAGCAAAATGTTACGGATAATTGTTGATTTGTGTGTTCTGTGGTTAAGGCAGCCTTCAAAAAGCTAGGAAGGTGAAGCACCAGTATATAACCTTTCTGAAACATAAACATGCTAAAGAAGCAAAGAAGCTTACTAATTCCTGTGTTAACTGAGTGGGTTCATGGATAAAATCTGTTTTCTGTGTGTTGGATAATAATTCCAACAATCTCCTCGAGTACCTCAAGCAACTGACTGACTCTAATCTGGCAGTCAGCTACTTTAAAGAGTTTTCAAATGATGACAGAAACAGCATTTTTTTTTTGAGGCTGCTTTAGTGAAAGAGTATTGTTGCACTATTTCTGAGATTTCTCAATTTTTGGAGGGGTGTTAATATCCTACAGTGCACAAGCTTGTGTCAAGAGTGAATGCTCCGATTGGTGAACTGCAGCTCATAAAAAACAAGGTTTTGGAGAGGAAACATCCTTAATCCTGTGTAAGTTGAAGGGTGAATCCAAGCAGAGATGCTCGAGTGATGAAATTAGCCAAATGCAGCATCGAAAAGCTGAGAAGCTGCTGGCAGAAGATACTGCAGGAAAAATCTTTCGCTCAACTGCCCAGCTTTTTCAATCTAATTTATTGGTAGTACCAGTATCCAATGAGCTCATGTGACATGTGAGTCAGATTCCACTTCTGAAGTGCCTCTCTGAAGATGCATTTCTGAAAGGACACCTAGCATTAAGCAAAGACACTTGATGTGAAGCAGGACGTAGAATTTGAATTACTGAAAGGGCTGATGCAGAAATATCCTGATTTTTCAAGCCTCTGCTGGAAGGCAGTATGGTTTCCAAATACAAATGTGGATAGCGAGACAGGCTATTCAGCATATGCTAACTTATTGTCAGACAGGCGAACAAATTTACTCCTAGAAAATGTAAAAACAGTATTGGTTTGTACTTTGGTGACACTTTCAGCTAAATTTTATTGTACTTGTTATTCATTTTTATGTGATTTTTTTGTTAAAGAATTGTAATTATTATTTCAATAGAAAAGCAATACTTATTCCACTTGAGTTGTCATTCGTTGATTTTTTATTTCATTGCTCTAAGTATTTTATTTTACCACATATGCTGGTCTGTAAATATAAATATGAATAATGTACCAAAACAATGAATATGCCTTTCATAAACCACATATTCATAGATTGAATAGAAGACATGTTACAGTAGGAATGATCAAATTTTACTTTTAAATATGTTTAGTTTATTGATCTGTTGGATAGAGATTAGTAATCTATTGAATAGTTTTGTTACTGCATTAATTACATTACTTTTATAATTATCAGTTCTACAATACTGTATATGAGGTCACGTTTATTTCTTGTATAATAGCCATGGTATTCATTATTTTTCCTAAATGCCCCAAGTGGTATGTGATGAAACATACAATATCCAAAATAAATGTGCATGCAGCTGAGAGGGAGTGTATTGTTGCGTTTGAAGATTCCCAATTCCTGGCTTCATCCATTATTCTCGGAACTTTTTTCTGGATTTTAAATACAGGTCACTTTCACTTCCGCTGTCCCAGAATATAATACAATATTTCAGCAATGACTGAAAATTGGCAACATATATATTTCTTCGTGCCTGGTTACTGACAATGTTTTTCAGAGAATGTATCATATAAAAAGTAGAACTAAGTTTGGGTGTCAAAGCTTTAATGTGTGTATTCAATTTTGAAACTACTGTAATATGTATTCCTAAGAATTTTGTTTCTTCTAATATAACTGATTTCATTTCAGTGGTAGGGTGGTGCAAAGAAAATTTATTTTTCCAGAGCCACCCATAATGGAGGAGGTAAATATTCAAATGTCAGGATTCCAAGGGTTTCGGGGACTGGGAATTCAGGATGAATACTAATTGCCTTCTTCAAAGATCAGGATGTAGTACACCTCATCAAAACATGCATAAAAAAGTGGGAAGAATACCCTACCTTACTATCTTTTCCAAATTTCAAATGAGGAAAGTATTATTTCCATGACTAATGCTGCATTGGTTTAAGCTCAGACTATAACTCCTGCTGTCCTCATTCAAACATTCCACACTTCCAAATTGCTCTTAACATACATGCACACACATATATATTGACTTGAGGACAAACTAGCTAAGACTGATGTACAGGGTATGGAAAAACAATGTGCAGAAAATTGTACAGTGGAAAGGCAGTACCAAGCATTTTGAGGTTAGGAGCATAAGGTCAGTATAACATAAGTGCTGCATGAACATAATTGAAATCTGACGTATAAAGTATCTTCATTTGCCAGTAAAACTGAAATGTAACTCAAACAACAAATGTGTATGTACTGCCTGAACTAATGAGGACTGGTACACAGTGAGAAACTAACCATTACATGCATGTATTTTACTGAACGAGATGAGTGTTGTGTATTACCATTCCATCCAGTAGGTTCATAACACAGATGCAGCATTGAACATTAGATATGCCTAGCGGCAGTGTACAGTGTTTTGTACAGTATGCACTGTTCAAAAGTGCATTTTGTTTATTACAAACAGATTTCACAATCGGGTATTATGAAATGACAGATTTAATGCTGATGCTTGTATCGCAGTAAACAAGCTTCTGCGACTCCTTGTTCTTATCTTCAAAATGCTTATTTTGGTGCTGCCTTTTTACTGTACAATCTTCTGTTTTTCCATACACACTGTATGGCTATATATTGTGATATGCACTTTAGTATGTGGAGAGAGCAGAAATCGTCCTCTTTCCTCTACTAGGTTATCCACAGTGTCACCGTCCATATCTGCATACATATTCTTGAATGAATAAAGCCAAGAGTTTCAGTCTCCAAACAAAGATATACGTTCCACACATTCAAATTGTTGGTATTATCTTGTCATTTAACTCCAGTTTGTGTGCTTTGAATCAGAATAATTATTACCCTACTTGATTTCTGAATATAAATACTTATATCTCCATAACTAATCACAATAACATGGAAACTCTTATACTGAATTTCATTGCTGCAGTGTCCTCTATTATATTCTGGTCTTTGAAGACAGCTTTTTGCATTCTCCTACATACTCTACTAAAGTAACATAATAACATCAAACAATGGGTTGAGCTTTTGACTTTTCAGGATGTCCCAATTTGATTCTTGTTGGGGTAGGGAAATTTTCCTGTAACTAGAATCATTCACTACCCTCCACATATTCCAAAGGTAGGAGTGAATATATTTTATACTAAAAATTAATAAAACCAATGTTAAAAACTTGCTGCTCAATGAGTTATACATAACATTATGGGTTCTTTCTCAAGTAAAAGCTCCTGATATGACCACAGAAGCTAAAGGGAGCATTACAAATGAAAGAATTAAATAAATGTGATGTGCTGCATTCACATTACTTTAACTATTTTTCTACAAACTATTCATACAAAAACTTATTCCTATTCACTTCTTGTCATTCAACATATATACTTTCTATATTAATAAAAATCTAGTGGCAACACACTCTAACTTCACTCTTTCAAGATAATTACCTTGTACGCGTTTCAAAGACAACTTGTCTTCATCATCAGCTAAGAGCCACTAGCGAGTCTGTCAGTTCTGGTGTAGAGGTCGCCATTGGGCTTCCTGACGTTGACATCATTTTCGGCTTGATGTATTTAAAGATGAGATCGTTTTTGGAGGGAAATTGAAATGCATTAGCTGGCTTTTGTTTTTTTGTATGAGGAGTTTTTCCCATATCGTCAATTCTATTGGATTTTGGATCAACTTAATTAAATTTATTACATTATGGATGTTATGGTTTGTATTCCAGAAAATATGCGATGGCAGATTTTTCAGTTATTTTTTTTTTTCCTTTCTTTTCTTTCTTTGTCTTATAGTTCTAAACTGTTCTTTCAGTCTCTCCCCTATGTTTCTCTTTGTTTTGCCTATATATTTAAGTTTGCAATCACTACAATTTATCTGGTAAATGCCTGGCATTTTAGTTCTAGGAATTTTATCTTTTGTGTTTGTCCTTAATATGTTATTTAAAATATGTCTATTTATGGGTGCTAGTTGATGTTCCACTGCTTGAATATCTTTTGGAATTTTTTGTGTGTCCAAGGATGAAATGTGAACTTTTTAAAGCCATTGTCTTCTGTTATTTTTTGTAGTGTGGTAATTTCCTTTCTTTCTTTATCTTTTTTACATTTTTGGATTTTCTTGTATACTAATTCTTTTTCAAAGCCGTTTTTGTAGGCTATTTCTATAATATTTTGGAGCTCTTTCTTATATTCCTTATCTTTCAAAGGTATGTTTACCAATCTAAAGACCAAACTGTTGAAAATTGCATGTTTATGTTTGAAAAAGAATTAGTATACAAGAAAATCCAAAAAAGTAAAAAAGATAAAGAAAGAAAGGAAATTACCACACTACAAAAAATAACAGAAGACAATGGTTTTAAAAAGTTCACATTTCATCCTTGGACACACAAAAATTCCAAAAGATATTCAAGCAGTGGAACATCAAACTAGCATCCATCAATAAACATAGTTTAAATAACATATTAAGGACAAACACAAAAGATAAAATTCCTAGAACTAAAATGCCAGGCATTTACCAGATAAATTGTAGTGATTGCAAACTTAAATATATAGGCAAAACAAAAAGGAACATAGGGGTGAGACTGAAAGAACATTTTAGAAATATAAGACAAAAAGAAACTGGAAAATCTGCCATCGCATATCATATCTGGAATACAAACCATAACATCCATAATGAAATAAATTTAATTAAGTTGATCCAAAATCCAATAGAATTGACGATATGGGAAAAACTCCTCATACAAAAAAAACAAAAGCCAGCTAATGAATTTCAATCTCCCTCTGGGAAAGGATCTCATCTTTAAATACATCAAGCCGAAAATGTCAACGTCAGGAAGCCCAACAGCGACTTCTTCACCAGAACCGACAGACTCGTTAGTGGCTCTTAGCTGATAATGAAGACAAGTTGTCTTCGAAACGCGTACAAGGTAATTATCTTGAAAGAGTGAAGTTAGAGTTTGTTGTCACTAGATTTTTATTAATATTTTATCTACTTCACTGTGTTTCCCATCAAGTGTTATGTTAAAATATATACTTTCATTACACATTTCGTTGTAAGTATAAGAAGAATACAATAGGCTAAAGCGAGTTAGATTTTTAAAAAGTATGTTACTTTGAACTTCTACGCTTTTGCATGACCAACACAAAAAAAAAAAAAACTTGCCACTTGAAAAAAGCATAAGTATTTAAAAATTCAAACCAATAACAAAGAATATCTTGGAAATCATTAATGCCACATAAAGTTATAAAGAATAAAGAGGTCTTTCTCGGTTATTCCCAGAAAATTCAAGATAAATGTATTTGTCATGCACATATCTTAAACATATGGTATTTTGATTAAAGTCATTGCAGCCATTTTTTATAAAATCCAAAATAGCAAAGAAAAATTTCATGTAAAGGGTAGTTTGAGGTGGGGTGATTTTCTTGAAACTCTCCATGTTGCATCCTTGGAAGATGCTGAATTTAAATACTTGGTTTAGTATTTAATCAATTTTTACTTTCTCTACTACGTACTGTAAGTAGCGGAAGTATTGTATTCTACCCAAAAATTCGATACTGAGATTTCACTGGAAATACATGTTTTGAGACCCCCTGAATCCCAAAAAAGCATTTTTGGAAACATGTCCATGTGTGTGTGACTGTGAACAGCATAACTCAGAAACAAACAGTCGGATAAACACCAAACTTAGTATTTAGTTTCAGTATCTTCCAGAGATGCGACACGGAGGTTTTCAAGAAAATCCCCCCACCCCAGACTACCCTTTACATAGAACATTTTTCGAAAATTTTAATTTTCTCAAAAATGGCTCTTAACGATTTTTATTAAAATATTATATGTTTAAGATATTTTCATGACAAATGAAATGTATATCTTGAATTTTCTTGGAATGTCTCCAAAAGTATTCTTCATTGTGAACGACTTTTGCATAACTGGTAAACCATAAGAGATAGACAAAATTTTACTACACAAAAAATGTAGATCACGTTAAAATACACAATTTATGTCATATACATTTTTTTTGTTGAGTGAACCATTTTGGAGATATTGCTTGTTATTCCCTTAAATTTTTCAATACTTATACTTTTTCTCAAATTCGTTATTCATTTTTTTTTTTTTTTTTTGTCCTGGTAATGCAAAGAGAATGGAATACTCCACTTAGCAACCAGCTCTTAAAATATTTGACTATAGCTTAAAGCCTACCAATTCCCCTTGCATCCAAGAAAATTAGCAATAAGATTAACATCTCAATATCTCGATTAACATGAAGCATATGGAGAATAAGCGTTTGTAAAAATAGTTTGTACAAGATTGGAGAAAGTCATGTGAGTGTAACACATCAGATTTTTTTTTATTTTTGAGTTATGCTCCACATGCACACACACCCACCCCACACCACACATAGCCTTTTCTCTAATTTTTTTTTATACAGGGAGCCTCAAAATGTGCATATCTGGTTAAATCTCGATATTGAATTTTTGGTTGGAAAGCAATACTTCTATTCTTACTTTAGTTAAGCCCTAAAGAAAGTAAAAATATACAATAACATCAAAACAGTAGATAATTCCCTTTACCACAAAGTATCAGCTTTTCTCTCATATACCTATTACTATGTTCTTGCTACTGTACAAGTTATCGGGACCTTGTCACATATTTAGGACAGGATCTGTTCGTCATGACTTTGTCATTTGGTCTGTAATATATACAAATAGACCATGGTGTGAAAAAGGGTAGTTTATTATTTTCCATATTTCATTAGTACTGCTATGTGGTAAATGGATTGTGCAGTATATTTTTATGTGAACTAACAATTAATGTTTGAATTTTCATGTTGAAGGTATTGTCACTTTTTATTTTTAGAACATTTATATGAATCACTGCCATGCTTTAATACCTTCTGAGTATCCTTTTGTGTACTAATTCACCTGAGCTTCACTATTTGCAGTTACAATGCTGTTAACATGTGGCAATTTAGGAAACCTAAAGTTAGCATCACAGCTTGACTTTTGTGTCACTTTTTCACTAAGGTGTACTCTCCAACATTTACAGGCCATGGTTAGTGATCTCAAGTCAGATAAATCTGCATCCAGAATATATGAGGGATCTCCAGTACCTTGCCAAAGACCATCCTGATTTGTTACTTTTAGAGGCTTGTACAGGAGATCTGCAAGGTAATTACACTATGAGATGTCATGGAAGGGACATACATCAGTATCCACAGGTGCTACAGAGGGGCAAGTTCTGCCTAGTTGTGAGGGGAGCACGTTTGGGCCAGCCAGCATTGCTTGAGGCAATGGCTGCAGGTTGTATTCCTGTTGCGTGTGCTGACACTTTAGTGATGCCTTTTCAGGACATTATTGACTGGAAACGGTAAGTAAGATGGTAGTTTTAAAGTTACATAATGCATTAATAAGTTCAAAACTACTGTAGTGCAAGTTTTCCAACTCCTAAGTTGTGAGCACTAGTCTATCTCAACTTCATATGCACGAGTCTGGCAACTTTGAAGTTTAGGCATTTTCTTGGCTGCTTGCACAACAGAAACAGTAGAACCAATTGCATAACCAAACTAAAACAATGTAGGATTGTACAGCGATCAGTAGTCATGACATCGCTTACCAGCAGTTAGACTTGTAATATCTCAAAGACAGATAATATGGCAAATCATGATAATCTAAGGATTACACTGCTCCTTTAAAGAATATTAACTAAAGTTTATAAATTTCAAAATAATATTTTTTACGTGATGTTTAGAGTTGGTGTTTTAACAAACAGCAGCAGTGCAAATTTATAAATTTCACTGAATAGTAAACAAGAAGAACAAGAATACATGGTTTTTCATCACTGAATAACTATGTGTTATCTGATTCATACATACTCCCTGGCAAGCCTGCAATATGAAATCTGAGATACATTTAGCAAAACCACAAAGGGTTGGATTGCTAGGATTAGTTTAAGCAAATTTTGAAAATCTCATTCAAATTCCCAACACATTTACGATTTTAAAATACATCCAAATGCTCCATTTATAAATTATCTCTAGTTGTAAAATGCATAAAAATCTTTTTAAAAAAGTTTAATTTTTGAAAAAAGTAATTATGGTAATGGGTAATTTAAATTATAGAGAATAGTTTACGGAAATAAGCTCATTTACTCAGTTAAAATGATATTTTATTGTCTTTAAAATTGTAGAGTTTATAAATGTTGATAGGGTTGGAAAATGAAGAAAACTTGCACTATAGTGTTTAACAGTTTAACATGTTTTTACAAGCAAACGGAGTAAGCCAAACATCTTGCTGTGCCGTCACTCCTGGTTCTTGCCACCCAGTATCTTCCTTTGCCTCATTCCTCCCTCCCAGGGGTGTCCCCTCATGGGGCATCGCTACAATATCATCATTCCTGGATCGGTGTCAAATCCCCTCTACCTCGCAATCTGATCCAAAGCTGGTCATCACTTTTAAGTTAAAAAAAATAAGACTTATTTATATTTACTTAAGGTGAGTCGGAATTAGTTACCCTAGCATCACCTTTAAGTTTACTCACTTAACATGTTTCTGGAAACAGTTCGTTCCCATCCTCAGAAGGTGTCTGACTGGCCTGTGATGGTGTTTCCATTGTGATGATTTGTCTATTGTGGTGGTGAAATGCACTTCCAGAGGGAACTTCGTGGTGACAAATCAAAATTCATTAGCTGTGGATTGTGTTTTCAAATGATCTTCCATGTGTCCAATTCTGTTGTATATTTGACCGGTTTGATTAATGTAATGTTCAGCTTGATGTGGTTGGTCATCCAGAAGTGGTGTGAGACTGCAGATTTGTCCATTTTTTTTTTTTTTTTTTCTTATTTTATGCATCTCATATGCTCCTTTAGCCAAGTTTCCAGGTTTCTTTTTGTCTTGCCTATATATTACCTTATTGCAATCAGAACAGTTGATTTTGTAGATTCCAGCTTTTTTGTTTTGTACTATGGGGACTTTTAACCTATTGCAAAGTAATTTCTCTATGTTAAATTTGTTCTTGGGGCTAGGTTGATGTTATGTTTCATGAAAATCTTCTTAAATTTGTAATATGTTCTTGGATGATATGTGAGTTTCTTGAACTTTAACTGTTTTTCTTCCTGGATGAGATTTGTTTTGTCTTTGATGTGTTTCTGTAGTTTGAATTTTGCAATTTTCTTGTTGATTGTTATTTTGTTGAACCCATTGTTTTCAGCTGTGTTTACAATGTGTTGATATTATGGTTGATGTTCTTGTTTATACAGGAAAGTGTATACCAGTCTGTGTTAAGCTGTTTAGTACTGCATGTTTATGTGTTATTGGATTGAAGCTTCTTTATTTAATTATCTGAATGTGGAAGTTTCCCATATTTGCCAAAGGTTAGGGTTTTTTATTCCCGGATAATTTTTAGGTCCAAGAAAGTAGCATGCCTTCTTTTTCCACTTCCATTGTGAATTTTATTGATTGGTTTTGTAAGTTGAGTAAGCTTATGGAGTCTTGTACGAACCTGTTAGGGACTACAGTGAAGATGTTGTCGACATATCTGTGCCAAACTTTAATAATGTATGAGAAGGCAGTTGTGTGTTTCCAAGTAACTCCTAAATAAATCTGCCAAGAAAGGTGAAAGTGGGTTACCCATGGTTAGACCTGTTGGTTATTGGTAGAACTTGTTGAAAATAAAACAGCTTTGTGTGATGCATACGTTGGTGAGTTGTAGGAAGTCTTCTATTTCATCTTCAGGGGTAGTAGTCTGTTGGAGCCATTTCTTTAACTGAAGTAGGAGTTGATGCAGTTGTTAATGCAGTAACATCAAAAGAAAGGTCTGCCTTCTGTAAAAGTAAAAATCAAATCAAATTTAAAAATAAATGAAAATGATTAAATTATTCTAAAGCAAAGTGAAGCTGTGAATTATTAACTTCAAATAGATTTTATTTGTAGAGTTATTTCATATTACTAGCTATTTATTGTCTTGTCCTTGGGAGAATAAAGAACTTTTCTCAGTACAGAAACCACTTTAAAAAAGATTTATGAACAATATTTGAAAGTATTTGTATTAATTTTTAGGGCAGTTATATTTATACCAGAGGATGACCTGAGTAATTTAATGGAAATCCTGACAAGCATATCAGATGATCGTATTACAGAACTTCGAAGACAAGGTAGCTGGTTATATGATGAATATCTCTCTACTATTAAGGCAATTACCTTGACTACCCTGGATATTCTCAACGACCGTGTGTTTTCGCAAAATGCTAGAGCATACCAAGAATGGAACATGCCACCAAATTCTGTAAGTAACATTGAATGTATATGAGTGCAAGAAAGCAATTGATGCAAAACTGTGATTGTATTTAAGGCAATGTATCAGTGATATATGATGAAAATTAATGAAATCAAAATATATATTATGTTGTATGTATCACAATATACAAAACCTTCATTGGGGAACAGTAAATGTAGATCCAGAGTGACCAGAGTATCACATAAACAAAAGTTCAATGTGAAGACACAAGTGACGCTATATATCGGACATAATCGTGCTTCTTAGTACTAAAATATTACAGTATTATTTGTGTTTTGGAGTTTATACTCGTATATACACATTTTAATTTTAAACCTCATTTTCCTCAAAACTTTTTCCAGAATTTTTTAGTATTTAAAATATTCCATGTATTGCACTTTTTAACATTTCGTGAATTTTAAACACAGCTTTAACCTTTGTGTATTAAAGAATTAATTTATTTATCTGAGTACTAAGTAATTGTGAGGCATTACCCTTTTTGCTGAAATCAGCCCTGGCCACTTATTTAGTTAAGACAGCTATACTACATTTATCACACAAAGACTGCATATCATCTGATTCATATATACATGTACAAGCACACATAATATATTAATTATGGCTCCCTCTTTTTACTGACCATTTCCATTTGTGTTTTGCTTTGAATAGGTATTGGCATATGTTCTTACAATTTTTGTCAAAAATATACTTTAAAGCAGTTGTTCTGTTCATTATAAGCCATTTTTTTATCCAAACTTTCCGTTCTCCATAACTTAGTGTCAGTTTCTTTAGATTCAAACACTACATGTTCCACATTTTCTTTTCCCCTATTCAAAGAACATTCACCTATTTCTTTGCGCTTTTATATTAAATAATAAATTTTCAAATATTTTAACATTAGTATTATAAATAAATGGTATTTATACAGTAGAATCCTGTTAGTACATTTTTGCAGGGATGCAAGGATCTGGATGTCGTAGATGGGAAAACATGTTAACGAAAATACAAAATCTGCAATTTAAGAACATAATTATATAATAAAATCAAATAATACATCTTACCTCCCACAGATGTGAAATATGGGCACTGTTTACACTGATTTAAATACATATCTATGGTTGATTACTTTGTTGGTTTTAATGCCAAAATTTTACTATCCATCTTGTTTAGTAAAGTTATTAACATCGTTATCCAACTTCAAAACTACACAGATATCGCTTCACTATGTCCTTTGCATCCATCACTTCTGACACTTTAGGAATTGGCTCATCACTTTAATCTCCCACTGATGCTGCTTCTTTCATTTGTTCAAGTATTTCATCTATCATAGCTGTTTCACACGCTGTAATTTCATTGTCAGTGTTTATATATGTTTCAAAAGATATGCTGGTGCCGTCTGCTATTTGGCACCATTCTTCACTCTTGGAAAACTCATCTTTCAGTGTAATGTCATTACCAAGCACCAGCAAAAGCCAGCTTTATTAAAGCAGTTCCTAATGGCATCTTGCGCCACAGAATCCCAGGCAGTCCTAATGAAATGCATGGCATCTAAGGCAGTAATTTTTCTTGTGGAATTCAGTGCAGCCAACCTCCTCTGTACCAGCCTCTTCTGATATGTTTACTTCATGCACCGAATTATGCCTTGATCTAAAGGTTGTAGCTTACTCATGCAGTTTGCTGGGAGCAAAATTATCTTTATGTTTCTTAAATTTGAAACAGTTGGTGAATGAACGGTATGCTGATCAATGAAGAGTGCAATTTTCCTGTTCTTATGCCCAGTCTTGCGTCCCATGCTTGTAAGAAATTTTCAAATACCACAGAAGTTATCTAGGCTTTTGGTTGGAAGTGTGCTTATATGGAAAAGATTGCACATTCTTGAAGCATCGTGGACTGCGTACTTTTCCAATACCAGCAGTACAAATTTCTCCATTCCATTTTCGTTACAGCACCAAAAAACTGTAATCCTCTCCTTGTTAAGTTTCCCGCTGTGACACTTAGTGCCCTTAAGATACAGGGTTTTGTCTGGGAAAAGATGGAAAAATGGTCCCGTTTCATCTGCATTATAAACATTGTCAGGGCTATAGTCTTTCAAAATTGATGGGAGTGTTGTATGCAACATCTGTAAACCATGTCATGCCGATTCTTGAATATTTGAATCCAGTCATTGGACGCTTTGAAATCATCCAGTCCCATCTTCCATGCTAAATGTGTCGCCTGAACTCGAACCACAGTACCTCTATTGGCACATTTGAAGCTCTTGCTTGTGTAAACCACTTTAGTAGAACATCTAATTCTGTAAATTGGCCAGGGTGATTACATTTTCTTTTAGCATTTTTCCCTTCTTCAAAAGCAGTTTCAATCAGTTTACGTTTGCCAACAATTGTGTTTCTAAGGTTGACAGAGAGATGTTTAACACCCATGCTATATCCACACATTTCATATTTGAATTGTGGTCTGCTACTTCAAGAATTTTCAGTTTTTCACTGTTGGTTATTTGCCACACTTTCTTTTTCTTTTTCTCCATTGCAAACAAAAAGTTAAAATACAATCTATGTATGTTTGGTCAACACTCAACAGTAGAAACTATCATCAACGTTTACCACACCAAGCTAAAGCATTCTCTATACTGCCCACACAAATCGCATCACACAAATATGTGCATACATACATACATGCATATCATTGGCTGCTGTTGTTCACCCTGACTGGACTGACAAATTGACCAAAGTAGCAAATGAGGATATAAAACTTTGAACGTAGTAAGCGCCTACCCCCACGGACCGACCACAGATTGGCCAAAATAGTGAATGAGGACGTCAAACTTCGAACATAATAAGTGGGTGTGAGAAAACGCACTAAACAAACATTATTTATTACATTTGGTGCCAGAACTTTTATAATTCAATATCATACATGTGAAAACTTGTTAATGAGGAACGTGCTAACAAGAATCCACTGTATTTATATTTTTAATATTTTGACACTTCAACATGTCAGGAATCTATTTTCTTTTTTTCTCTTTAAAACATTATTGTGCATATAGTGTTGTTCTTTTTTTTAATGAATTGCAACCTGCTGAAATGATGTGGATTTTATACAGTTTAGCAAAATGTACCATAGTGAAACATAGAAGATACAAGTAAACTAAGGTTACATAATTTTATGACATTTGTAATAATATGCAAATGCTCTGGGCAAAATGGTTGCTCAGCAATATGTTCATTGGTACTGGATCCTGAAAGCACCATGCAGTTTGCACCTTTGGTTCTGTACACTAAAAGTTAACCAGTAGAGTTGACAAGGACTGGTTCATAATTACGACATGCATTATAAGAGGTGCAGTTGTAACCCAGAAATTTCTGGAGCGTAATGTATAGACTGAATCCCAGAGTAAAAGACAAATAATTTTCATGCAAAGCTAAAAGAGGTATGGAATATTGCTTATAACTTTAGTTTTTTTAAAAAATTAAATGCTATGTTTGTTGGATGTACATCACTGAATATTTTGCATTTAATTTCTAATATTATGCATAGAGTTGCCAGGTGTCCTGTATTATACAAGATTTCCCATATTTGAAGGCCTGAAGTGCTGTCCTGTCCCATTTTAAAAGTATACGGACACTGTTTTTCCCATATTTAAAAAGCTCACTTCTGCCAAGGTTAAAGTTTTCTATTTACCAATCCTATTTTTCAGTTCATTATTCTTCATCAGTTAGGGATTCTGCTAAATAAACCGCTGGTGTTGGCCGCCAGCGAGACATGATTGCATCTACTTTATGTAAATGCAGCAATGAGCGAATGCTGCATACTTTCATTTCCAAACGCTTTTAGCATTTTATCTTTTTAAGGTGCTGGATATCATAGAAGACAGCAATGAAACTGCATCGGCAATTTTTGAAAACATGAAACAATGTGTTGAGAAATTAAATCTTTCTGTAGAAAACTTAGTGGCTTTATTCAGCAGATAATGCAAATGTAAATTTTGATGTAAACAATAGTGTTTATAAAAGGTTTGAAGATAAAAATAGTGCTGTAGCGAAAGCAAATTGCAGTGCTCATCTTTTACATAATACCTGTTAATAAGCAAGTGATGTGTTAGATGTGGACATTGAAACAGTTATTTTAAAGACTTATAGCCATTTTTCTTCTTTGGCAAAGAGAAGAACGCAGTTGATATCTTTTTTTGAATTTGTAGACTGTGAGCTTTCTGAAGGTTTTAGACATGTTTCTACAAGGTGGATGTCTTTAGGCAAAGCTGTAGACAGGCTTTAACAAAACTGGAATGGAATAACCAGTTATTTAAAAAATTTATCGGATTCAGATTGCCCCAAATTTCTGCAGCAATACTTTCAGGCAAATGCAAACAACTGCGATAAAGAAATCCTATTAAAACTTTATCTGTCTTTTTTTTAGTAAAGTCTCTAAAGGCTTTAATGAAGCAATACTTGAGCTTGAAAAAAATGAACTTACCATTGTTGAAATTTATGATACAATGTGAAAACTAAGGTCCAAGTTAATTTGTGGGAAAGGTGATAATTTTTTTGGTGGGGAAGTTTAGTTATTAATAAATCAACTCCTTCCAAACCTTCAGAATAAACTGAAATCTAACTTAGAGCTTTTACAATGCTGCAATAAATTATTTGGAAAAAGTTTACTTCAGTGATAATATTTTTAAGAGACTAGAGGCTTTACACTTGATAGATGTTATATTTTCTGGTTTTGAAGAAATGATTAATTCTTTGAAATTTACTGAAATTTGGATAGCTTTTATGAAGAATTTTTTTCTCATAAGACTGAATTGCATGATGCTGGAGCTAAATACACCATAGTGACACTGGTAATGGTCAGAGTTGTAATGTGAACTCAAAATGAGTGAATTTTTTTTCTTTAAAGTTAATTTAGATGCAGTTCCAAATATATAATGTTGGTATCTTATGTCTTAAGTAGCCTGGATCGAATACATTAGTTGAAATAATTTTTTCAGTTCTTAAACATAAATGGAATAAGATTAAAAACAGAAGCATCATTAACAGTGAAGTATTCTTCATGACGATAGATTAAGTCACACTTTTCACAAGAAGTTGTGTCTAGTGCATAATTCTGTAAGGTTAATGATATCATCCATTTCTGTGGAGTCTATTGTAGTCTGATTCAACCATTTTCTGAGTATTGTAGGAATTTTTTCTATGGGAATACTAGTGAAAAGTGCTTTGACGTCAAACAATACCATTGCAGCTTTTGGGATGTTGTAGTTCTGAATTATGCACTAGACACAACTTCTTCACATTTAATAATAAATTCTACAAACAATCAAAAGGATTAGCAATGGGAAGTCCACTGTCCACCTTTCTGGCAGAACTATATATGAGCCACCTTGAAGTCCTCATTGTGAAAGCTTTCCCTCACATATACAAATTTTGGCAGAGGTATGTTGTTATTTTTCCCATCATACCCCAGAAAGTAACAGAAGATGTCTTGAAATTGTGAACCTGCAAGATAACAGCATTAAATTCACAATTGAAATTGAAGAGAACAACACCTTACCCTTCCTGGACCTCATTATAACTAGAGATCAAAATGATTTTAAATTTGGTGTACATAGGAAACCTACACATGTGGACAATTATATAAAGAAAATTGGTTGCAACCCAACTTCACACCAACTAGCCGCCTTTAAAAGTTTGATCCACTGGTTACATAGCGTCCCCTTGAACAAAGAAGAATTTTTAAAAGAACAACAACAACAACGTATAGAAAAAATAGCAGTAGCTAATGGATTCAACTCGGATCTCATAAACAGCGTGATAAACAAGAAGAAGAAACTCATGGCAATTTCACATTCCACCACTCTAACACCTCTCTCAAACACAAATTGGAAACACAAGAAATTCACATACCACTTTTGGGCCTTCAGAAAATTTGAACAAAGCTTCAACAAATTGAACATAAGACTAGCTCTGCAATACAAATTCAGCTTGAAGAACTTGCTAAACACACCTCTCAAAAATACCATCCCAAACACATTAAAATCCGGAATTTACCAGATTAATTGTGATGAATGTGAGAAATACTACATAGGAAAAACAAAAAGAAACTTGGAAACCAGATTTAAGGAACACCAAAGGAACATAAAACTAAAACAAATAGAGAAATCTGCTGTAACACACCATTTTTGGACAGAAAACCATAACATTGGCCAAAGTATAAAATTGTTATGATACGGTAATTTGTATCACAAATTACTTAAATGTAATTAATGATTGTAATATGAATATGTATTTTTATGTGACATTGACTTCCGAGGTTTATTAATTGTAATTATTATTGGTAAATAATAATATACGGCTTTACTGAAACTGTCAATAATAACGCAATAATGCAGCGATGGGGTGAGTTGTTTATCATTACCGGGAACCAGGAAGTTACGTAATGTTTCGCGCCTTTTCGGTAGAAGCTTCTAGAATATTTCCTAAAGCATATGTGTTCGTGGTTTTCATTGGATATTCAAATAGACGCTAATGTTGGCGCGTTTTATTAGCCAATAGTAGTTCATTTATAATCTTTAGGCATGTCGAGGAGTGGGAGTATATAAGCCAGGTCCAAGGTAGTTCGCCCCGCAGTTCAACAAAATTCTCAATACCTTACACGTCGGTCGCCCAGTTCATCAAAATTTCTAGCACGCTGTCTTCAGTTCGTCATAAGTTACGCGCAGCAGAATTACGAGAATCTAAAGTATTATACAGTTAAATATACACAAAGTTGAAGTATGTGAGTTAAAAGTGATAAGTAAGAAGTTATTACAAACAGTTTCAGTTTGGCGAGTATCTATATCAATATGTAAAACGTGTTAGTGAACGTGTTCGACAATAAAAGTTATAAAACCAATTTCTTCATCAGTATCATTTCTGGATAAAAAATTCCTTTCCGATTCACAACCTGCAAGAGATACATGTCTACCAAGATAATATAATAGCTAGCCGGAGGACATTTAAAATAAATTATTTCAAAACTGATACAAATTGCTACGCCAGATGGAGCTACGAACCAAACCAACGAATGACGTCACAAGATGGCTTCAACACACGTGATGTAAACAAACATTTGTAAGACTCTCATCGTAAATTGCCGCATCAACGTGGGGCTTAAAACAACATTAATACCGTTACAAATTGACTCCCAAACGTGGAGCTACAATTAATGTTAAACACATGTAACAATAATTACCGCATCAAATTGGTACCCAGAACGTGGGGCAAGATGACCAGGAAAGGAACAAGAATAACCAGGAAGTAGCAGAATTAACCAGGAAAGTAGCAGAATTAACCAGCATGTGGAATGAATGGAGCAGTGAAATGATCTACAAGACGCAGTTTGGACATCGTAATTCCGAGATTACAAGGCAACAAGGAATTCAACTACAAAACATCGAGACAACGTAGATTCATCATAATACAACGCAGAAGCGACATACAAATCTAGGAGAATGGGGCAGGAAGCTGGACATCAAAGTAACAGCAACAGACAGCATAACAAAAGGTCAGAGTATAGTAATTTTTTTTAGAAAACGAAAACAATGGCTACTAGTAATATTGAAGAAACAATGATGGAAGGAGATAGTGTAACAGTTAGCTGTAAGTCAATACAGGTTACAAAAAAAAGCTCAAACAATGTAGTTTTTGAGGGAGGAAATATTAGTGCAGAAAGTCAGAATAGAATAGCAGGAAATATTAATCTTGATGCTAGTATAATGATGGAAGTGCTAAATATGTATAGAGAAATGTGGAAAGAATTGAGGGAAGATATTATTAAGAGTGTAGAACAAAAAGTAGATCAGAGTTTTGAGGAATTGAGAGAAGATATAAAAAAAGATCATAGGAAATCAATTGAAAATATTGGTAGGAGTAATGAGGTATTAGAGCAAAAAGTAGATCAAAGCAGTGAAGAAATTGAAAAGAAAGTTATGAAGCTAGATAGTAGTATGCCAGAAATGAGAGATGAAAATGAGGAAGTAATAGCAAGTGAGATAGGAGAAGTTTCAAAGAAAATGTCAGATATGAGCAGGGAAATAGGTAGCAAAGAATGTGAGGTTAATACTAAAAATGAACATGTTGATTTAGAATGTACAGAGTCAGATAGTAAAATGAGTAGTATTTCAAGTGAGATAAGAGAGATAAAAGAGGTTAAGAATGTAGATGTGAATCAAGCGCAAGTTAATTTCAGAGGGGAGATATCAGAAATACAGAAGGAGATAGTAATGCAAAGAAATAAATTGTACCAAGATATTCAAAATGAAAACTCCAGTCCAGTACAGTTTAGTACAGATTTGTCAGAGTATTCTCAGATTAAAGAGATAGTAAAAGAATTGAAAATGAAAGTTGTTGAAAGATGTGTTGTTCAAGAAACTGTAGATTGTTTTCAAATATTATCAGGGAACGAAATGTCATATGAATACAAGAGGTTATTCATGAACAAAAATTTGAAGGTTAGGATACGGCTACGAGTAATGTTTAGCCACACACAATTTGATCCAGGAGGGTAAATAACAATGAGATGTAAAGTAAATGCTGGATAGTTAAAGATGACTTGCAGAGAAATGTATTGGAACGTAAGAGGGTTAACTAAATATATATATGTCATGAGAAAAGAGAAATAAATTATAAAAAAAAAAAAAAATTTTAGTAGGTGTAACAGTATTTGAAATTAAGAATGCAAAGATTGAAACTTAATATGATATTAAATTAAAAGTACGTAAATACAATTCCAAAAGTATTGTTAAAATAATAATAAATTCAGAAAAAAAAAAAAATAAATAAATACTTATGTAGCAAACAGAAAATGTGAAACAGTACTTAGATTTAAGAGATGTAAATATATGTAGAGGGTAAATATTTTGGTAAATATGTGTAATAATTACAAAAATCTTAAATGTATAAATTTTTGTCAATAACTTAAGAAAGTAAACAATTTGGTAACATTAATTAAATAATTCAGGGTACAGTATTTGCTATCAAAAATTTGTGATGTCAGATTAATATCTAAATTAATTAAACCAGAGCCAGTAAGTAGTGGCGAGATAAAACATATGTCGTGTGTTAAATGCGTATGAAGTGTTAAGTGAAAGTGATAGCGTGTGTTCCAAGATTTAGGAGACTAAAAACACAATTATAAAATTTCCAAACAAGTTATAAATATTTATAATTATGTTTCTAGTGGGGCATATGATACGGTAATTTGTATCACAAATTACTTAAATGTAATTAATGATTGTAATATGAATATGTATTTTTATGTGACATTGACTTCCGAGGTTTATTAATTGTAATTATTATTGGTAAATAATAATATACGGCTTTACTGAAACTGTCAATAATAACGCAATAATGCAGCGATGGGGTGAGTTGTTTATCATTACCGGGAACCAGGAAGTTACGTAATGTTTCGCGCCTTTTCGGTAGAAGCTTCTAGAATATTTCCTAAAGCATATGTGTTCGTGGTTTTCATTGGATATTCAAATAGACGCTAATGTTGGCGCGTTTTATTAGCCAATAGTAGTTCATTTATAATCTTTAGGCATGTCGAGGAGTGGGAGTATATAAGCCAGGTCCAAGGTAGTTCGCCCCGCAGTTCAACAAAATTCTCAATACCTTACACGTCGGTCGCCCAGTTCATCAAAATTTCTAGCACGCTGTCTTCAGTTTGTCATAAGTTACGCGCAGCAGAATTACGAGAATCTAAAGTATTATACAGTTAAATATACACAAAGTTGAAGTACGTGAGTTAAAAGTGATAAGTAAGAAGTTATTACAAACAGTTTCAGTTTGGCGAGTATCTATATCAATATGTAAAACGTGTTAGTGAACGTGTTCGACAATAAAAGTTATAAAACCAATTTCTTCATCAGTATCATTTCTGGATAAAAGATTCCTTTCCGATTCACAACCTGCAAGAGATACATGTCTACCAAGATAATATAATAGCTAGCCGGAGGACATTTAAAATAAATTATTTCAAAACTGATACAAATTGCTACGCCAGATGGAGCTACGAACCAAACCAACGAATGACGTCACAAGATGGCTTCAACACACGTGATGTAAACAAACATTTGTAAGACTCTCATCGTAAATTGCCGCATCAACGTGGGGCTTAAAACAACATTAATACCGTATTGTAATGAAAAGAAGCTAGAAACAGTGATGTGTATTGAATTTATTTAAAGGTGAGTCGGAATTGTAACACTAACATCACTTAAGTTTACTCACTTAACATGTTTCGGGAAACCGTTGTTCCCATCATCAGAAGGTTAACTCGTCGACTGGCCCGTGTTGTTGGTGTTTCCGTTTTTTGGACTGGATCCTGTGGTGGCATCTTGTGGCGGAGAAATGTACTTCCAGAGAGGATTTGGTGGCGGCAAATCAAAATTCATTAGATGTGTGTTGTGTTTTAGAATGGTGATCTTCTCCCATGCATCTAATTCGGCTGCAAATTTGGCTGGTTTGACTAATGTAATATTGGGTTTGATGTTGTGGTTAGTGATCCAAAAATGGTGTGAAACTGCAGATTTGTCCATTTGTTTGTATTTAATACATCTCATGTGCTCCTTTAGCCTAGTTTCTAAGTTTCTTTTTGTCTTACCAATGTATACTTTATTGCAATCTGAACAATTGATTTTATAGATTCCAGCTTTTTTGTCTTGTGGAATGGGGTCTTTTAACTTGTTACAAAGTAATTTCTCTATGTTAAATTTGTTCTGTGGAGCTAGGCTGATGTTATGTTTCATGAAAATCTTCTTAAATTTGTGAAATGTTCTTGGGTGGTATGTGAATTTCTTGAACTTTAGTTCTTTATCTTGCTGGCTGAGATTAGTTGTGTTTCTGATGTGCATCTGTCGTTTGAATTTTGCAATTTTTTTGTCAATAGTTGCTTTGTTGTACCCATTATGTATTGCTGTGTCTACTATATGCTGGTATTCTAACTGGTATTCTTTTTTATTTAAGGGGGTATATACCAGTCTATGTGTTAGGCTGTTTAGTACTGCATGTTTGTGTGTGGTTGGATTGAAACTCTTATTTTTTATGTAATTAGTAGAGTGTGTTGGCTTCCTGTATATGCCAAAGGTTAGGTTCTTTTGTTCTCTGATGATTTTTAGGTCTAAAAATGGTAGCATGCCGTCTTTTTCTATTTCTATGGTGAATTTTATTGATTGGTTCTGTAGGTTTAGTAAGGCTAAGGAGTCTTGTATGAACCTATTAGGGACAACAGCGAAGATGTCGTCAACATATCTGTGCCAAACTTTAAACATGTATGGAAAGGAAGTTGTTATGTGTATTTCTAAGTAGCTCATAAATAAATCTGCCAAGAAGGGTGAAAGTGGGTTGCCCATGGTTAGACCAGTTGGTTGTTGATAGAACTTCTTATTGAAACTAAAACAATTTTGTCCAATGCATAAATTGGTAAGTTGTATGAGGTCTTCTATTTCTTCTTCAAGTAGGTTAGTCTGCTGTAGCCATTTCTTTAATTGACGCAGGAGTTGATCTGTAGGGACACTTGGAAATAGTGCAGTGACATCAAAGGAAACTAATCTGTCTTCTGGTTCGAGTTCCAGGGATTTTATCTTCTGTATTAAATCTTCTGAATTCATTATGTTTTTGCTGTTGAATTTTGGTAGTGAAGAGAATCTCTGTACTAACCATTTTGCCAGTTTGTAGGTAGGAGAATCAATATTGCTGACGATTGGTCTCATCTTATTACCCGGTTTGTGTATTTTTGGTAGAGCATACATTCTTGGTAAAATGGGGTGGTCTGGTTTTAATCTAGATTTATCAATGTCTGTTATAGTTTTGCTTTCCTGGATGGTTTGATTGAAGGCTTTTAAATGTGATTTTAATGGGTCTTCTTGAATTTGTATGTAATTTTCTTGTTGCAGCATATTTTCTACTCTGGTAATATAATCATCTTTTTGAAGTACAACTAGTTTATTTCCCTTGTCAGCTTTTGTGTATACTACTGGTTTTGATTTTAATGTTTTGATCACATGTTTGGTTGGGAAATTGTTATGTTTATCTGCTTGTATTTCTTGGAGAACTATTTCACATTCTTTTTTTATAGTGGTTTTACTATTTTCATTTAGGTTGTAAGTAGCAATCTCAATGTCTGCGACTATTTCATCGGTTGTTT
Source organism: Deroplatys truncata (assembly GCA_030765065.1). Lineage (NCBI taxonomy): Eukaryota > Metazoa > Arthropoda > Insecta > Mantodea > Mantidae > Deroplatys > Deroplatys truncata. Next base: position 108,154,984 of record CM060976.1, read on the forward strand.
TTGTGTAGCCAACACATGTTTTTAGGCCAAGGTTTAATACCGATAATTCTGCTTTGGTGAAAGTTTCATTTGAAAGATTAATTACGTCAGAGTATGGCGTCGTTTTTTCATTTTTTAGGTTAGGTTTATATGAATGTTGCTTCCGGCGTAGTAGGTCTAGTTTTTTCTTTAATTTCAGCGTTTTTGTTTTCATCCTGTAGCTAAGAATAGTGAGGAATTTTGATTGCATGTTTTGCCAAAGTGGATAGCCGAGTGTGTCCGTTAATTTAAGGTGAAGAGCATATAATTCCAGTTCCAATTTTTGTAATTTTGCGTAGTGGTTGTTTCTCTCAATTATTATTACTTTTTTATCGGCTGATGTTTGGTGTTTGCTGTTTTTGTCGTATTTTACAATTCTCCTTACAAACTTTGGTGTGACTTTGTTTTGTATGCATAGGTTTAAAAAACGGATGTCCGCAAATGTGTTTTTTCTTTTTTCTTCAATTTTTTGGTATCTTTTGATGTCACTTTTTATTCCACTGAAATCTGTATTGAAATTTAGGGTTTCTAATCTTACCTTGTTTTCTGCCATGACTTGTATCTTTTTTAACGTGGTGGCCAATTATAACTTTTGCTTCTTGTGACTTGTTGGTCTTATTGATATTGTAATGAAAAGAAGCTAGAAACAGTGATGTGTATTGAATTTATTTAAAGGTGAGTCGGAATTGTAACACTAACATCACTTAAGTTTACTCACTTAACATGTTTCGGGAAACCGTTGTTCCCATCATCAGAAGGTTAACTCGTCGACTGGCCCGTGTTGTTGGTGTTTCCGTTTTTTGGACTGGATCCTGTGGTGGCATCTTGTGGCGGAGAAATGTACTTCCAGAGAGGATTTGGTGGCGGCAAATCAAAATTCATTAGATGTGTGTTGTGTTTTAGAATGGTGATCTTCTCCCATGCATCTAATTCGGCTGCAAATTTGGCTGGTTTGACTAATGTAATATTGGGTTTGATGTTGTGGTTAGTGATCCAAAAATGGTGTGAAACTGCAGATTTGTCCATTTGTTTGTATTTAATACATCTCATGTGCTCCTTTAGCCTAGTTTCTAAGTTTCTTTTTGTCTTACCAATGTATACTTTATTGCAATCTGAACAATTGATTTTATAGATTCCAGCTTTTTTGTCTTGTGGAATGGGGTCTTTTAACTTGTTACAAAGTAATTTCTCTATGTTAAATTTGTTCTGTGGACCTAGGCTGATGTTATGTTTCATGAAAATCTTCTTAAATTTGTGAAATGTTCTTGGGTGGTATGTGAATTTCTTGAACTTTATTTCTTTATCTTGCTGGCTGAGATTAGTTGTGTTTCTGATGTGCATCTGTCGTTTGAATTTTGCAATTTTTTTGTCAATAGTTGCTTTGTTGTACCCATTATGTATTGCTGTGTCTACTATATGCTGGTATTCTAACTGGTATTCTTTTTTATTTAAGGGGGTATATACCAGTCTATGTGTTAGGCTGTTTAGTACTGCATGTTTGTGTGTGGTTGGATTGAAACTCTTATTTTTTATGTAATTAGTAGAGTGTGTTGGCTTCCTGTATATGCCAAAGGTTAGGTTCTTTTGTTCTCTGATGATTTTTAGGTCTAAAAATGGTAGCATGCCTTCTTTTTCTATTTCTATGGTGAATTTTATTGATTGGTTCTGTAGGTTTAGTAAGGCTAAGGAGTCTTGTATGAACCTATTAGGGACAACAGCGAAGATGTCGTCAACATATCTGTGCCAAACTTTAAACATGTATGGAAAGGAAGTTGTTATGTGTATTTCTAAGTAGCTCATAAATAAATCTGCCAAGAAGGGTGAAAGTGGGTTGCCCATGGTTAGACCAGTTGGTTGTTGATAGAACTTCTTATTGAAACTAAAACAATTTTGTCCAATGCATAAATTGGTAAGTTGTATGAGGTCTTCTATTTCTTCTTCAAGTAGGTTAGTCTGCTGTAGCCATTTCTTTAATTGACGCAGGAGTTGATCTGTAGGGACACTTGGAAATAGTGCAGTGACATCAAAGGAAACTAATCTGTCTTCTGGTTCGAGTTCCAGGGATTTTATCTTCTGTATTAAATCTTCTGAATTCATTATGTTTTTGCTGTTGAATTTTGGTAGTGAAGAGAATCTCTGTACTAACCATTTTGCCAGTTTGTAGGTAGGAGAATCAATATTGCTGACGATTGGTCTCATCTTATTACCCGGTTTGTGTATTTTTGGTAGAGCATACATTCTTGGTAAAATGGGGTGGTCTGGTTTTAATCTAGATTTATCAATGTCTGTTATAGTTTTGCTTTCCTGGATGGTTTGATTGAAGGCTTTTAAATGTGATTTTAATGGGTCTTCTTGAATTTGTATGTAATTTTCTTGTTGCAGCATATTTTCTACTCTGGTAATATAATCATCTTTTTGAAGTACAACTAGTTTATTTCCCTTGTCAGCTTTTGTGTATACTACTGGTTTTGATTTTAATGTTTTGATCACATGTTTGGTTGGGAAATTGTTATGTTTATCTGCTTGTATTTCTTGGAGAACTATTTCACATTCTTTTTTTATAGTGGTTTTACTATTTTCATTTAGGTTGTAAGTAGCAATCTCAATGTCTGCGACTATTTCATCGGTTGTTTTTGTGTAGCCAACACATGTTTTTAGGCCAAGGTTTAATACCGATAATTCTGCTTTGGTGAAAGTTTCATTTGAAAGATTAATTACGTCAGAGTATGGCGTCGTTTTTTCATTTTTTAGGTTAGGTTTATATGAATGTTGCTTCCGGCGTAGTAGGTCTAGTTTTTTCTTTAATTTCAGCGTTTTTGTTTTCATCCTGTAGCTAAGAATAGTGAGGAATTTTGATTGCATGTTTTGCCAAAGTGGATAGCCGAGTGTGTCCGTTAATTTAAGGTGAAGAGCATATAATTCCAGTTCCAATTTTTGTAATTTTGCGTAGTGGTTGTTTCTCTCAATTATTATTACTTTTTTATCGGCTGATGTTTGGTGTTTGCTGTTTTTGTCGTATTTTACAATTCTCCTTACAAACTTTGGTGTGACTTTGTTTTGTATGCATAGGTTTAAAAAACGGATGTCCGCAAATGTGTTTTTTCTTTTTTCTTCAATTTTTTGGTATCTTTTGATGTCACTTTTTATTCCACTGAAATCTGTATTGAAATTTAGGGTTTTCTAATCTTACCTTGTTTTCTGCCATGACTTGTATCTTTTTTAACGTGGTGGCCAATTATAACTTTTGCTTCTTGTGACTTGTTGGTCTTATTGATATTGTAATGAAAAGAAGCTAGAAACAGTGATGTGTATTGAATTTATTTAAAGGTGAGTCGGAATTGTAACACTAACATCACTTAAGTTTACTCACTTAACATGTTTCGGGAAACCGTTGTTCCCATCATCAGAAGGTTAACTCGTCGACTGGCCCGTGTTGTTGGTGTTTCCGTTTTTTGGACTGGATCCTGTGGTGGCATCTTGTGGCGGAGAAATGTACTTCCAGAGAGGATTTGGTGGCGGCAAATCAAAATTCATTAGATGTGTGTTGTGTTTTAGAATGGTGATCTTCTCCCATGCATCTAATTCGGCTGCAAATTTGGCTGGTTTGACTAATGTAATATTGGGTTTGATGTTGTGGTTAGTGATCCAAAAATGGTGTGAAACTGCAGATTTGTCCATTTGTTTGTATTTAATACATCTCATGTGCTCCTTTAGCCTAGTTTCTAAGTTTCTTTTTGTCTTACCAATGTATACTTTATTGCAATCTGAACAATTGATTTTATAGATTCCAGCTTTTTTGTCTTGTGGAATGGGGTCTTTTAACTTGTTACAAAGTAATTTCTCTATGTTAAATTTGTTCTGTGGACCTAGGCTGATGTTATGTTTCATGAAAATCTTCTTAAATTTGTGAAATGTTCTTGGGTGGTATGTGAATTTCTTGAACTTTAGTTCTTTATCTTGCTGGCTGAGATTAGTTGTGTTTCTGATGTGCATCTGTCGTTTGAATTTTGCAATTTTTTTGTCAATAGTTGCTTTGTTGTACCCATTATGTATTGCTGTGTCTACTATATGCTGGTATTCTAACTGGTATTCTTTTTTATTTAAGGGGGTATATACCAGTCTATGTGTTAGGCTGTTTAGTACTGCATGTTTGTGTGTGGTTGGATTGAAACTCTTATTTTTTATGTAATTAGTAGAGTGTGTTGGCTTCCTGTATATGCCAAAGGTTAGGTTCTTTTGTTCTCTGATGATTTTTAGGTCTAAAAATGGTAGCATGCCTTCTTTTTCTATTTCTATGGTGAATTTTATTGATTGGTTCTGTAGGTTTAGTAAGGCTAAGGAGTCTTGTATGAACCTATTAGGGACAACAGCGAAGATGTCGTCAACATATCTGTGCCAAACTTTAAACATGTATGGAAAGGAAGTTGTTATGTGTATTTCTAAGTAGCTCATAAATAAATCTGCCAAGAAGGGTGAAAGTGGGTTGCCCATGGTTAGACCAGTTGGTTGTTGATAGAACTTCTTATTGAAACTAAAACAATTTTGTCCAATGCATAAATTGGTAAGTTGTATGAGGTCTTCTATTTCTTCTTCAAGTAGGTTAGTCTGCTGTAGCCATTTCTTTAATTGACGCAGGAGTTGATCTGTAGGGACACTTGGAAATAGTGCAGTGACATCAAAGGAAACTAATCTGTCTTCTGGTTCGAGTTCCAGGGATTTTATCTTCTGTATTAAATCTTCTGAATTCATTATGTTTTTGCTGTTGAATTTTGGTAGTGAAGAGAATCTCTGTACTAACCATTTTGCCAGTTTGTAGGTAGGAGAATCAATATTGCTGACGATTGGTCTCATCTTATTACCCGGTTTGTGTATTTTTGGTAGAGCATACATTCTTGGTAAAATGGGGTGGTCTGGTTTTAATCTAGATTTATCAATGTCTGTTATAGTTTTGCTTTCCTGGATGGTTTGATTGAAGGCTTTTAAATGTGATTTTAATGGGTCTTCTTGAATTTGTATGTAATTTTCTTGTTGCAGCATATTTTCTACTCTGGTAATATAATCATCTTTTTGAAGTACAACTAGTTTATTTCCCTTGTCAGCTTTTGTGTATACTACTGGTTTTGATTTTAATGTTTTGATCACATGTTTGGTTGGGAAATTGTTATGTTTATCTGCTTGTATTTCTTGGAGAACTATTTCACATTCTTTTTTTATAGTGGTTTTACTATTTTCATTTAGGTTGTAAGTAGCAATCTCAATGTCTGCGACTATTTCATCGGTTGTTTTTGTGTAGCCAACACATGTTTTTAGGCCAAGGTTTAATACCGATAATTCTGCTTTGGTGAAAGTTTCATTTGAAAGATTAATTACGTCAGAGTATGGCGTCGTTTTTTCATTTTTTAGGTTAGGTTTATATGAATGTTGCTTCCGGCGTAGTAGGTCTAGTTTTTTCTTTAATTTCAGCGTTTTTGTTTTCATCCTGTAGCTAAGAATAGTGAGGAATTTTGATTGCATGTTTTGCCAAAGTGGATAGCCGAGTGTGTCCGTTAATTTAAGGTGAAGAGCATATAATTCCAGTTCCAATTTTTGTAATTTTGCGTAGTGGTTGTTTCTCTCAATTATTATTACTTTTTTATCGGCTGATGTTTGGTGTTTGCTGTTTTTGTCGTATTTTACAATTCTCCTTGCAAACTTTGGTGTGACTTTGTTTTGTATGCATAGGTTTAAAAAACGGATGTCCGCAAATGTGTTTTTTCTTTTTTCTTCAATTTTTTGGTATCTTTTGATGTCACTTTTTATTCCACTGAAATCTGTATTGAAATTTAGGGTTTCTAATCTTACCTTGTTTTCTGCCATGACTTGTATCTTTTTTAACGTGGTGGCCAATTATAACTTTTGCTTCTTGTGACTTGTTGGTCTTATTGATATTGTAATGAAAAGAAGCTAGAAACAGTGATGTGTATTGAATTTATTTAAAGGTGAGTCGGAATTGTAACACTAACATCACTTAAGTTTACTCACTTAACATGTTTCGGGAAACCGTTGTTCCCATCATCAGAAGGTTAACTCGTCGACTGGCCCGTGTTGTTGGTGTTTCCGTTTTTTGGACTGGATCCTGTGGTGGCATCTTGTGGCGGAGAAATGTACTTCCAGAGAGGATTTGGTGGCGGCAAATCAAAATTCATTAGATGTGTGTTGTGTTTTAGAATGGTGATCTCCCATGCATCTAATTCGGCTGCAAATTTGGCTGGTTTGACTAATGTAATATTGGGTTTGATGTTGTGGTTAGTGATCCAAAAATGGTGTGAAACTGCAGATTTGTCCATTTGTTTGTATTTAATACATCTCATGTGCTCCTTTAGCCTAGTTTCTAAGTTTCTTTTTGTCTTACCAAAGTATACTTTATTGCAATCTGAACAATTGATTTTATAGATTCCAGCTTTTTTGTCTTGTGGAATGGGGTCTTTTAACTTGTTACAAAGTAATTTCTCTATGTTAAATTTGTTCTGTGGAGCTAGGCTGATGTTATGTTTCATGAAAATCTTCTTAAATTTGTGAAATGTTCTTGGGTGGTATGTGACCTACTACGCTGGAAGCAACATTCATATAAACCTAACCTAAAAAATGAAAAAACGACGCCATACTCTGACGTAATTAATCTTTCAAATGAAACTTTCACCAAAGCAGAATTATCGGTATTAAACCTTGGCCTAAAAACATGTGTTGGCTACACAAAAACAACCGATGAAATAGTCGCAGACATTGAGATTGCTACTTACAACCTAAATGAAAATAGTAAAACCACTATAAAAAAAGAATGTGAAATAGTTCTCCAAGAAATACAAGCAGATAAACATAACAATTTCCCAACCAAACATGTGATCAAAACATTAAAATCAAAACCAGTAGTATACACAAAAGCTGACAAGGGAAATAAACTAGTTGTACTTCAAAAAGATGATTATATTACCAGAGTAGAAAATATGCTGCAACAAGAAAATTACATACAAATTCAAGAAGACCCATTAAAATCACATTTAAAAGCCTTCAATCAAACCATCCAGGAAAGCAAAACTATAACAGACATTGATAAATCTAGATTAAAACCAGACCACCCCATTTTACCAAGAATGTATGCTCTACCAAAAATACACAAACCGGGTAATAAGATGAGACCAATCGTCAGCAATATTGATTCTCCTACCTACAAACTGGCAAAATGGTTAGTACAGAGATTCTCTTCACTACCAAAATTCAACAGCAAAAACATAATGAATTCAGAAGATTTAATACAGAAGATAAAATCCCTGGAACTCGAACCAGAAGACAGATTAGTTTCCTTTGATGTCACTGCACTATTTCCAAGTGTCCCTACAGATCAACTCCTGCGTCAATTAAAGAAATGGCTACAGCAGACTAACCTACTTGAAGAAGAAATAGAAGACCTCATACAACTTACCAATTTATGCATTGGACAAAATTGTTTTAGTTTCAATAAGAAGTTCTATCAACAACCAACTGGTCTAACCATGGGCAACCCACTTTCACCCTTCTTGGCAGATTTATTTATGAGCTACTTAGAAATACACATAACAACTTCCTTTCCATACATGTTTAAAGTTTGGCACAGATATGTTGACGACATCTTCGCTGTTGTCCCTAATAGGTTCATACAAGACTCCTTAGCCTTACTAAACCTACAGAACCAATCAATAAAATTCACCATAGAAATAGAAAAAGAAGGCATGCTACCATTTTTAGACCTAAAAATCATCAGAGAACAAAAGAACCTAACCTTTGGCATATACAGGAAGCCAACACACTCTACTAATTACATAAAAAATAAGAGTTTCAATCCAACCACACACAAACATGCAGTACTAAACAGCCTAACACATAGACTGGTATATACCCCCTTAAATAAAAAAGAATACCAGTTAGAATACCAGCATATAGTAGACACAGCAATACATAATGGGTACAACAAAGCAACTATTGACAAAAAAATTGCAAAATTCAAACGACAGATGCACATCAGAAACACAACTAATCTCAGCCAGCAAGATAAAGAACTAAAGTTCAAGAAATTCACATACCACCCAAGAACATTTCACAAATTTAAGAAGATTTTCATGAAACATAACATCAGCCTAGCTCCACAGAACAAATTTAACATAGAGAAATTACTTTGTAACAAGTTAAAAGACCCCATTCCACAAGACAAAAAAGCTGGAATCTATAAAATCAATTGTTCAGATTGCAATAAAGTATACATTGGTAAGACAAAAAGAAACTTAGAAACTAGGCTAAAGGAGCACATGAGATGTATTAAATACAAACAAATGGACAAATCTGCAGTTTCACACCATTTTTGGATCACTAACCACAACATCAAACCCAATATTACATTAGTCAAACCAGCCAAATTTGCAGCCGAATTAGATGCATGGGAGAAGATCACCATTCTAAAACACAACACACATCTAATGAATTTTGATTTGCCGCCACCAAATCCTCTCTGGAAGTACATTTCTCCGCCACAAGATGCCACCACAGGATCCAGTCCAAAAAACGGAAACACCAACAACACGGGCCAGTCGACGAGTTAACCTTCTGATGATGGGAACAACGGTTTCCCGAAACATGTTAAGTGAGTAAACTTAAGTGATGTTAGTGTTACAATTCCGACTCACCTTTAAATAAACATTAATACCGTTACAAATTGACTCCCAAACGTGGAGCTACAATTAATGTTAAACACATGTAACAATAATTACCGCATCAGTTAAAACCCCTCACCACACCAATAGAATTGAACATCTGGGAAAAAATACACATCATCAAAAACGGCAACGTCATTAATTTTGAAATCCCGCCTGTGAACAGTGTGTTAAAACTTTGTGCCCCTAACACCAGATGGCAACAGGTTCAGAATCCGCAGGAAGAGGAAGAAGAGGATATGGGAGAAAGAGACCTTTAGTCACTCAGTCGCTGACAATGAGGACGAATGCCCTCGAAAACTGTTCTGTTTTATACAACTTTTAATTAGTGAAGGTGATTGTCAAAAAGTGTGACTCAATCTACCAACATAATGGAATGTTGAAAGAAATAGATGTTCAGCGGCTCTGATAAAGTCGGAAATTCAAGTCTCACTTAATTTAAATCATAGCTGTCAGAAATGTCATGACTTGATTAAGGAAGATTCAGCATTTTTGCAAAAAGCTAAAAGTGAAGAAAAATATGGGTTTTAGCTTTTAAACTTTTTATGTAGAAAATGAAACAAACAGCAAAATATTGTGATAAAGTTTGTGCCTAAAACGTTAACAGTACAGTAAATTATATGATATATTTCAGTGTTTTCTTGAAGAAATGTTATGTAGCGTCGAAATCACTTGTCCCTTATTGGCATTTCAAAAACATGGCAACCTAGTTAAGCATGGAAAAATTACAATTGAGTTTTATTTATTTATGCTCTTTAACAACTATGGTTCTGGATGTGAAAGACTGGGAATTTTGCTCAGGAGCCTCTTTGTAAGGCTTGAGGTTCTTTTATGTGCCGTAAATGTATGACGTGGTACCACTGGCTTTACTTCCCTTCCAAAGGAAGCCATGCTAAGGTTTTTTATACCCCCCAAAGAAAATCCATTTCCCTCCGCTGGTTTTGGATCTGCAACTTTGGAACTAGAGGCTAGCAAATGTAAATGAGGCTAGCAATGTTATGTATGAAAGGCACATTGTGCAACCCATACTCATTTTTACTTTTATATATATATATATACTGTACCTTAGTCCTGTGTAAGATGATTTTATTATTTATAAAGAAAGTTAATGTAACGTTCAAAGTGAAAACCATTTACTATCAAACAGTGTTTAAATCTATCACAGAAATTGTCTGCATTTTGTAAGTAATTCCATTATGAATTAAGCATAATGCTCTCTTCTGCTACTCTATTTAAATTAAATTAAAGTAAAAGTAAAATAATGAATGAATAAATATCTCCACAAATATCTCCCTGGAGTTCGGAGAACAATCAGGGATGCAAAATTCTATATGGATTATGATTTGGGAAAAACAATTTTTCAACACATCCAGTATTATACCTGATATGTACATATCTGCCAAAGTTTATTAAACGATATACATTCAAAGAGTGCATTATTTAACTAATTCAGAAACATTAGGTTATAAAGATATAAGCAATGTTACATACATTTTGTTCGTCTTGTATATTAATAGCATAGGTAAAGGCATGTTATGCTTTAATAACATTTATGTTTTATTTTCTTAAGAATATTCAGATATTTTGTGTTCTAAAAAAACAAAAATAAGCTGAAAATAATAATTATTTGTGCATTTATTTCTCTATATTTCTTCATTTAGCAGTACGTATTTAAAAGGTATGTCTCCTAAACGTAACTTCTAGTAATATACTTATAATAAAAAGCTAGCAGAATTAAATGAATGCCAATTCATTTAGAAAATAGTGTATTTCATATAAATTTTATCAGGTTTATTATCATTAACTCTTATATATTGATTCCAAAATACATGTTGTATATCCAGAAGGCAGCAAAGTCACCATTGTTCCTGCAGCTGACAGCACCACGATCTCAAGGATTTACTGCAGTTGTTCTGACTTACGATCGAGTTGAAAGTCTCTTCACACTAATTCAGAAGCTTGTGAAGGTCCCAAGTCTCAACAAGGTGCTTGTGGTATGGAACAATCAGCGGAAATCTCCTCCCCAATGTAAGATATAAAATTACTACAAAAAAAGTATTTTTTTAATATGAGGAGTATTTTTAAAGTAAGTACCGATAATTTTTTAAAAAATAACAGAACATTATTTTCTGAATACTTTATCATTCATTACCTTACACTACTTCACTGCACAGTCACTGTCATTATCAGGCACTTTTCATAATAGGAAACCAATTTATGTATGCCTTTGTCAAAGAATGTTGCCACCTGTGATGAAAGCCAAGTCTGCACTTCTTGTCTCTCAGCAATCCTGATTTGACACCAAGTGATTTTCATCTGTTTCTTCATCTGAAAAAATTCCTTAGTGGAAAACATTTATCAATGATGATGCCAAACATACAAAGGCATACAAACCTGTTATGACAAGTGCCTGAATAATGGCGGTGACTATGTGAAGAAGTATAAGGTGTAAGGTAATGAATGAAGTAAGTTTATTACTGTCAATAGGTTCATACAGAACATCTGACATTGTCATGAGCTAATTACAGTATTTACATTGATTAACATTACAATATTTACAATGATTAAGGATGATTAACATTACAATATTTACAATGATTAAGGAGTAGATAGGTTTACAGTTCATCAATATTATGCAAACATTTGTGAATGAGATACTTCTTTAGATTTCTTTTAAAACAATTCTTTTTACAGGACTTAATTTCTAAAGGAAGCTTATTATAAAGTATACTACCTACAATATAAGGATCAGTATTGACTTTCTTTTTATTCACAGCTACTCTATGAAAGTCCATATTATGTCTGGTGTTATGCTGATGTACATCACAATTTGTTAGTATGTCTTTAGAGCTGTTTACAGTTAAGAGTATTGTTTGATAAGCATATAATGAAATAAGAGTTACAATGTTTTCCTTAATAAATACATTTTTTCTGTAATATAAATATTCTATTCATATGTACCTGTGCAGCTCCACCAAACTTCCAAGCAGTAGCTGAGTTGTGGAAAAATAAGTCCATAATACATAATTTTCATGGTGTGATCATTTACATACCTCCTCATAAATCTAAATAAATAAATAAAATATATATATATATATATATATATATATCTGTGTATGTATATCTACTAACTTTATTACAAACATTATTAACTTGTTCTGACTAGGATAGCCTATTGTCAATTTTTAAACCTAACAAGGGATGGGATATGGTCAGAGTAAGTCTATCTCTGGGAAATTCTTTTACTTCATCTCTACCACCTAGACTAAATATCATGACCTTGGTTTTTCTTCATTTACTTTTAGTTTATTAGATTCAAAATAGCGTATTAATGAATGGGTGCTAGATTTTATGGTATTAGCCAAAGAATTTAAGTTTTCATTCCAACAGAGTGCTGTGGTATCATCTGCATAGCTGATTGTAGTGAAATTATTGCCTTTAGGGATATATTTATATAAATAATAAACAGTAAAGAACCCTGAGGCACTCCATGTTTTACCTGTAAGAAAGTTCGATTTTACTCCATTTAGGCTGCAACCATTGATATAGTTTATTTCTGAGCATTGTGATCTTCCCGTTAGATAAGATGCAATTAATTTGTGAGGTAGGCCTCTAATGCCATACAATTCAAGCTTATTTAATAAAATATCATGCCTTACACAGTCAAAAGCTTTAGATAAGTCCACCATTAGGCTGGCTATTTGGAAAATAATATTCTGTTACTTTTTAAAAACTTATTGGTGCTTACTTTAAAAACACGCCTCATATCTTTATGCAGTGCATACAATTTAACTATGAAAGCCTAAGTTAGATAAAAGGAATTTGTTTCTGTATTTGATACATAGCAGACTTTCTGATTAATGATCATAAAAACTTATGTTGTATTGGCAACACATCTTCAGGCGTTGTAAATTAGGATCAATGTAGATCATTATTACACAATAGTATATTGCAATACAAATGCACTAAGTGCACCTTTGCAACGAAGAAATTAGAAAATACGAGATAAAGTCAGTTTATGCAAGGGACCTAACACATTGTGTTACATACTATTTTTTCAATAATAGTGAATAATAGAAATGTTTATACAAAATGCAATTAAGTAGTATATTGTATGTCTGTAGCAACAAGTATACATATCTATAGCTGGAGGATTAAATATATTGCGACTTTGTCCTGTGTTAGCTGTCACTTCTAAGTTCTCGCTGTCTCTTCATTAATGTCATCTAGTTCAATTTTTCACTGTCACTTCACTTCCTTTGTGACATAGTGGCATAATGAAATATGCACAATTAGTCACTTCTTTTGGATGGTTCACTTGCTGGGGAGTCAAACACAAGCTTCTCCAATACCTTGAAGAGGCAGCACTCACTGCACGTCACAGCAGTTGTCATGAACTTGCTCATAGAGCCGCACTTGATGTTGCCTCAAATTCTCTCACTAACTGATTGATTTGCAAGAGCGCTCACTTATATAACCATTGGAAACTTCCATAGAGCTCCAGAATGTTCAAGATGGGGAAACATCTCGAAGATTTGGGTTATCTGACAATAGCACTTGCAGTGTTTACACTGGCGATAGTGCTACTCATCTTTGTTTATCTCTGATTGCCTGGCATCAACCTCCTGAAAAGCTTGGGCCATAGCCACTGCATCACAATATTTTATTAATGTGTGCAGTAAAACTTCCAAATGCACAGAATGCAGGAATTTCAAGTCCCAGACATGATAGCACGAGCATAAAATGAATAAAAACTACTATCTTCGGAAAAAGAAATCTTAATCAACTATTTATTGATATAGGTTATTTTCTGTGGAATTAAGACAACATTAAACTATGAGGTGGACACACCGGAATCAATTGTTTTCTTTTCCCTAGCAATTCGCCATGCACTACTTTTTGAAACACCTGTAGCTTCTGCTACTAGATACACTACATTATTGCCTGGTAGGGCATTGGCATTACTTTGGTGTATATTTTTAAAATATGTGTACAACATTACTTAAGATTTGCCTGCTTTGGGAATGTAGCACTTTGCCACTAAGTTTACTCTGAATGGGCAACATATCTCATGCAATACAAGAAAATAAAGGATATGTGCTAACAAACAGCGATTGGAATTGCTCTGGAAGTAATTATCACACTCACAGCAGGTGGAACACTGACACCCACCTCTCTTATTATGCAAGTGGGCTGGTCAGTTCTATTGTGCATCTATGCCTCAGGAGGGGGGGGACTGTCACGACATTTTGCACGAGCTGCACTATGGTCCTTAGCGTCCCATTCTATATTGGGCGTGAAAGACCAGGAATTTTGCTCAGAGGCCTCTTTATCAGGCTTGATGTTCTTTTATGTGCTGTAAATGAAGGACACGGGACCACCGGCTTTACTTCCCTTCCAAAGGAAGCCCTGCTAAGAATTTTTACGCCCAAAAAACTCCATTGCCATCCGCTGGGTTTGAACTCGCGACCTCGGGAACTAGAGGCTAGCATGGTAACCACTACACCATGGGGAATGACGCTCTTCTTTTACTCAACAATGTGAACTGCATAATTAACTGGCAAAGTAGTAGAAATAGCAAGGCTTGGCAGAATCTGGGACTCATAGATTTAAATATGCATCCTCATTCAAAGAAGTGCAGCTGAAGTTTATTGTCCTCTACAGTATCATCCTTGGCTGAAGCTGGGTGGTCCCATCTAATGTACATGTTCCTCTCACTGGTTTACTACAGAGAACCCAGACGAGTTCTGTTCAGCTTTTATACATCGGGGAGGGTCCAAAGGCTGGCTGGAATGGTACCAAGCACTTCGTTTCCGGGCTGTTTATTATACCATCCACCTTCTTGGACATTCTCTGGCCTCATATCCATGTGACACATGCAGTAATGCCACAAAGATAGGGCGATAAATCTGGTGTATGGTCTACTCACTCACCAGATTTAACGGTGTGTGATTTTTACCTGTGAAGGGCAGAGTTTATAAAATAAAAACCCTCTTATATTGAAGGAATTAAAGTAAAATGTCACAAACGAAATCAGAAACATTACAATGGATGAACATGAACATGTCATCTTGAATGTGTTTTCCCAATACAATGCCTGTTTAGCCAAAGGGGACAACATTTCCAGCATCTTCTATGAGATAAGATTATATTAGGAGCAAAGTTAAAATATGTTCTTGGGTAACCATGACACACTCAGCTGTCAAGAATCAAAACACTGGGCATGCTGGAAACCTTTTAATGTGAAGGCTCTGTAGTTTGCCTAGAGTAGCTCTATTCACTGTCTTATCAATTCTTCAAATGGTTAAATAGCCATGTGATAGAAATTAGAGATTTTAGAGTAATGACAATGTTTTTGAATCAAATCTTCCTTACCAGAAAGAACCTTATTGTGCAGTAACTGAGTGAGTACAAGAAATAGAAAGTGTGATTTCATACCCAGAAATGATAACTACAGAGAAATAAATGCTTCAGAGTTTTCTCTGAGTAAACTATTCTACAGCTTTTATTTCATTACTATACAGTATGAGACATCCAGAACCTATTTGCTAACCATTTCTTTCTTATCTGTTTATATATGTATTCATTATCTTAATTAAATTAAAGAATTGGAGTTTTATTTATGGACGCTCTTTAATTACTGTGGTCCTTAGTGTCCCATTCTATATTGGGTGTAAAAGACCGATAATTTTGTTCGGAGGCCTTTTTATCAGGCTTGAAGTACTTTTACATGCCATAAACGACACGGTATCACCAGCTTTACTTCTTTCCAAAGGAAGCCATGCTAAGGATTTTTACACCCGAAAAAATCCATTGCCCTCCGCCGGATTTGAACCTGCAACCTTGGCAATTAGAAACTAGCATGGTAACCATTATATCACAGAGGACAACTTCATTATCTTAACGAATACATTATCCATATACAGGATGTTAAAGAAAAAGTATTCCATATTTTGAGGAGTGGTAGTATGAGCCAAAACAAGAAAAAAAAGTCCAATAAACATGGGGTTTAAACTGCATACCTTAAGAGCTATGAGTATTTGTTTATCTTCGCTACTGCGAAACATCTCTTTTACTGCAGGCTCTTTGCTATTATGTACAACCTACAGAATACAGTAAACAAATGAGGACACATTACTTTGTTACTGTGAAACAGCATAGCTTCTAATGTAATCTGCTTGTAATTGCATACAACTTGCACTTGTGAACCATCGCTAAAGCAGGTACTCAATATGGTGCTCATTCATAGTATGGCATGCTTCTGTCCAATGTCTTAGGAAATCACACACTCTCACCACTCCAAGTTGGTCACAGATGCTCTGGATCTATCTATCTGCCTGCCTGCTTGCCTATATATAGGTTGGAAGGGGGATCTATGAACATCCTTGATCAGGATGACTCTTTGTAATGAATAAAACAAAAACTCTTAGTGCAGTTTTGCTGTTTTTAAAGTAGTTTTTGAGAAAAAAAGCACAAATTGCTCAATATTAACTGTATTTTATATGAAGATTTTACGAAAAACTTAAATAGTTTTTCAAACATTTCTTAGAGGAGATTGAAAGATAAATATTTTCTGTGTGTTTAAATACATCTTGAAGTAAAACAATTCACACTCTTACTATTATTATAAGCTGTCAAAATTTGTCTCAGTTGGATCTACATTGTTAGCCATGAGACTACACAACATAAGAATACTATAAGATCGAAAGAAATGCACTTCAGTGGTTGTTTATAAAGAAACGCACTTCAGCTGTTGTTTGTTGTACTTATGACTTGTTTTCAAAACACTGGATTACCTGTTACAAAATGGCTCACTTTACTAATGCTGAATATCTTGAAATGCTACTCATTTATGTGAAATATATCATAATGCAGCATCTGCGACTAGAAAGATTTCCAAATAGATGAGCACCACATCATAGGACATTTGTTTTCATCTGTCAAAGAGTTCTAGATACAAGAAGCATATCTCCTCATGTTGAAGGAGTTGGTCAAAGAAATGTTACACAAGAAGAAGAAATCCTTTACTAGGTGGAAGAAGATCCTGGAAGCAGCAGCCATGGTATAGCTTGCACTATCGGCATATCTCATTGGTTTGTTTTAAAGCATTAAAAAAAGAATTGCTACACCCTTAACAAACTCAGCATGTCCAGTATCTCTCTGAAACAGATTATGCGCCAAGAGTAGCATTTTCCAAATGGTTTCTTCAGCAAGGAGAGGACTTTCCCCTTAAAATTCTTGCAATGGATGAAGCAATGTTTACCAGAAATGGAGTAATTAACTACCATAATGCACACACCTGGGCTTAAGGCAATCCACACTTAATAAGACAAGACAGCTTTCAACACAGATTTTCTGTAAATGTATGGACAGGAATCATAGGAAATACATTAATTGATCTGTGGATTCTTCCTCGGGTTTTGATAGCAGCCATCTGTCTCCAGTTTCTAGCAGTTCTGCTTGAGGATGTGTGAGGAAATTATATGTGGCTATTACATGATGGCATACCTTTGCACATAAGTAGAGCGGTGTGTGGCCATCTATGCAACACCTATGTAGAATGCTGGAATGGACCAATAAGATGGCCACCAAGAATCGCCAGATCTAAATCCAATCAATTTTTTTCTTTGGGACGATATGAAAACTTGCATTTACATTACAGAAGTGCCTGATGTGGAAATGTTGCAAGAGAGAATATTTCAAGCAGTGGAAGAAATAATAAACAACGCAGATGTATTTTGTAGAGTGCAACAGAATTGGAGAAAACATGAAATATGTTTGTTGGCGAGGGGTGCACTTTTAGAACAATTTCTCTAAACATTAAAAGGAAGTTCTTATTGATTTTTTGTTCTTATCTTGCAGTAATTATTCATAGAGTTTTATAATTTATAAGGAAGGGAAGTATAATCTTGTAACTTGGGTTTTTCAAGCTTTTATTTACCTGTATAAATAAGTCTCCTATTAATAATTTGCATAATATTGTAAATGCTTCCTCAATTCCATATTCTGTATGATAATTAGGCTATGTTGCAGTCATGTATACTTTATTATTTATTTGTATACCAGAAGTGTTTATTTGTTCGTTGCCCTAGCAGCAGAAGCTGACAATTAAAAGTGAAGCTGTTGAAATTGCTGGTTGCAATATTGTGCAAAATAAAATAATAATTATCTCAAGAACAGAAAACTTTATGCAAAAATTTATTAAGGAAAAACATTCAATACAATGTACTCTTTCACAGTTTAAAATGATAAATTCACCATAAAAATTTACCTTCCTCACCTGTTATTAGGAAGGAAAGCATAGTTTAAATGCAGCCTAATGGATGGTCGGGAGGAGATCCTCCCTTGATTGTAAACAAGTTATTCTACACATTACATAGATAGGACATTAATAACTTATGTTGCTGCCACCTATCAACGTTTATTTCAAAACAATCAGCAGTTCAACATGCAACAGCAGGTGCCTAGTTACGGGCTGAACATATGTGAATAAACTCCAGCTATGGTTAAGAACTTAACTTCATTTGCAATTCTCAAAGTGTTATCGGAGTGCAGTTTTGGTGGTATGGGTAAAAATATGTTGTGATTTTGCGAAATCTTTTGTTTAAAACCGAAATAATATACTTCAAAAATGAGCAGAAGTAAAAACATTTTATACTTTTGGACACTTCAAGACACTCACTTTACAAGAACAGGTTGCTCTTGTCCAGAAAGGATGACCAACTCCAACACTACCTGGACTAATGTGTGGGATCATCAACGGCAATAAACTGCAGTTTTCCACAATGTGGTACAGCAAAGTATCCTGATTAACAGGTTGTGAGAAATGCAAATTCTTCTGTGTTTTTTCATATGTTTCATTTTCAAATTCAAAGGATGTTTGGTCTTTTACTGGATTCAGTGACATTAAGAACCTGTTACAGGATTCGGAGGCATGAAAAATTTCAGGAACATCTCAACAGTTCACTATAGTTAAACAGTTTTTTATATAAAAAAAGAGTACTGTATTGATCTAGCTTTAAGTGAAGCAGCCAGGGTTCCTCACACAAAACACAATGAACAATTAAAGCAGAGCTGACATGTTTTATTCAGTTTAGTAGACATTGCGTGTCTATTAGGCAATGAAGAGCTTGCATCCAGAGGGCATGACGAAAGTGAAACGTCATCAAACCAAGACAACTATTGTGAGGTTTTCAAGCTGCTAATGAAATACAATGAAATATTACAAACACATTTAAACAATTCTTAAGTGTTTATGGGGTTATCAAAAACCATTCAATGCACTCAGTTGCTTGCATTTTAAGAAAAGAAATAAAGGACGAAATTCAGAAAGCTGAGTTTTTTGCTGTAGAAGCTGATGAAACGTCAAACACTTCTCTCATTGAGAATCATTTTGAGATATGCAGATCCAAGTGGTTATGATCAAGAACATTTTTTGGTTCCCACAGTATTGTATTTATCTATGTATTTATTTTGTATTGTGCTAAGAGTTTTACAATTTGATTGTCTACTGCATTTTGACCCTGGCCACTCATTCAGTAGACAATCACTACAGTTTATTTACATTTTACAATTTCCCATCAGTGCATTCTGTAGACAATCACTACAGATTATTTACATTTTACAATTTCTCGTCAATAAATTATCTTGTTTTTTCATGTCCCATTTCCACTTGTTTTTCACTTTTCACTTATTGATTACTTAACCATCACACATTCACTATAGTTTTCCATTCAAAGTAAGATACGCTACCTCTTACTTTTCTCTATCCACTGTCCAAAGCCATTTATTTTTTACTTTACACAAAAACTGTCCAATGCTTCTAGCGTCCTTGCACATCATTTCGATCATAAGCGTATTTCTATCCCCCTTCAACCACTTCTTATTAAAAAATTCTTTTCTCCAATTTTCTGTTCCTTGGCACTTAAATACTATGTGTTTAATGTCTTCATTACCACCACATATTGGACATTGGTTCTGAGGAATACCCTGTCTTAACCCTCTTAGCCTCCATGCTCTGGTTCTTACCCATGCAATAGATTCTCTCTTCTTTATTTACTATGCCTATATATTTTTCCCTACCCCATGTATTTTTCATTGGCCTATAACAAACTAATGAGCTCTTTTCGGCAACCTCACTGAATATGTTTTGTATTTCTATATCTTCCAGTCTTTTCCTCGCCTTTTTCCAAAAATGTTTCACATTATTTTCTCTCCTCCTCCACATGTCTCCTAACCCATTTTTCTCCAAAATGTTCCGTAAATTACTTACCCATCCATCATTCATTAAGCATTCTCTTGGTATTTTATACATTATCTTAACACACTACTTTTTCCTAGATTTAAAGTTCTGAACCAAAATTTCAAAGCTCTTTCCATTATCTTCCCCTTAGTTGCCACCCTGCCCATCTGTAATTGTGCTACCTGTCTTACAATTGCCTTCGGTATCAGTATCATTGGAGATAGAACAGCCAATGCCCTCTACAGTGTGCTGGACCAACAATTAGAGCCATTGAACTATGTGAAAAAATTTGTTGCTCAGTCTTACAATGGTGCCGCAGTTATGGCGGGAGAATTGAATGGTCTGCAGGCAAAGATAAAAGGCAGAAAGCCAAACAGGCATTATTGTGCATTGCCATGCACACAGATTAAATCTAGTGCTCTCTCAGAGCTGTAGCAACATTACAGCATGCAGATTTTCTTTGCAAATGTCGGAGGCTTTCCTGCATTTTTTAACCAGTCTTCTAAATGCATGAAGGCACTCAACAATGTAGCCGAGCTCCATGGAACTTCAAATCTCATCTGGTTGAGTCAGTATAGCTGCTTGGGGAAAGTCTTCTGACAATGTTTACTGGAATGTTGGAAGAAAAATCAAGGAAGTGGGAAGATACAACAATTAGGGAAGCTAGTGGATATATTCGTTTTCTAGAGGACTCAGAATTCAACTTCATGCTCTCGATTTTCAGTGAAGTGTTCTCAAACCTAGTATGCTGTTTGATATTCTTCAAGCAAAAGCTAATGATATCGATTTCTGTGCTAACCATGTAAGGAAAATGATAGAATTGCTGAAGAAATCAAGAAGTAACACAACTTATGAGCAACATTTTAAGACACCTGCCAATGACACTGGAGATGCATCTCCTAAAATCAAGAGAAGATGCTTTGAAGCTGAAGATTCAGAATCTTATTTATATCAGTTAGTTATATTTTAATATCAGTGATACACTGATAACACAAATGGAAGTGTGATTTGAAGATTTAAAGAAGCTGTCATTTCTTAAACTTTTAGATGCTACACAATTTGAATCTTTCTCCTAGAACTTTCCCTGCTGTTACATTTTCATCACTATTGAATAGTTTTCCCTGAATACTTTGACAGTGAGAGCCTTAAAAATGAACTAATAGTGTTGTGCAATAGTCAGGATTTACAACAGAGCTGTCCAAAGCTTCAAGAGCTACTGGTTTTCTTTGTTAAGGAAGATATTAACAAATGCCTGTCCATAGTCACAAATTAGCTTCCTTATTTCTCACAATATGCATGTTGACTGCAAGGGTTGAAAGAAGCTCAGCACTGAAGAGGATAAAAACATATTGCCGAAACACTGTGGGTCAAGACAGGCTATCTTCCCTTGCACTCATGTCAATCAAGAAAGAACTTCTGCTACAATTGGAAAAAGATCTAAAATGGTATAATGAAGTTATGGAAACTTTGCAACAGCAAAGCAGCGACAAGCTCCCAGTAATTACATCTGTAAATGGTCATGAATTTTGTTTTACACCTGCATGCAGCCCAATTTATAACATTTTGTGTTTAAAGCTAGTATAATTTTATAAAACTTTTCTTCTCCTCATAACAAACATGCAGGATTCATCACTGGGTTAGCTGTTGTTTAGCTATAATTGAACTTCGTTGCTAGTGATGCAGAATTGTTACTTGGATTGTTTGCATCGCATTTGTTTTCTTTTGTATTTTCTAACCTATATTGCTTATTTTCTTAACTCATTGACTCATAAAAGTTTAAAGCAAAAGTGGTACACAGATATTAGTCATTAAATGAACGGTTACTAAAACTTAAAGTTAAGAGCAGTTTAATCCAGCACTTTAATCATAGGTGGAACAGTAGATGGGTAAAGCTGCAGACTATTCAGATACCACTTTTATTTGTCTACTCTTAGTATTATGTGTTAGAAGCTTAGGATGTAGAACAAAATATAGGAATAAGGCATACATGTTTAAAAGCTGATGATCCCCAAGCTGCGGAATGTGCTGTACTTGCATTGTCTGGAGCAATTTTCGTCTTGCGAGTGCTTAATTTCCAACATCCCTACATGTGGTTGTGCCACATGCTTGGCAGAGTGATACATTTAGATTTGCTTACTTCTGCTTTGGACTTATAGTGAAGCAGATATAGTAAGATGTCTTGAGTATTGCTGTAAATCAATTTAAACTTTGTAAGATACGAGGTGCAATCATTAAATTTTGGAACTGATTCTGTAAATGGAAATAAAGTTACTTGATTTAAATTTGGCTGCCATCCCCTTCAAAGTAGTTCCCTTTGGCAGCTATGCACCAATACCAGTGCCTCTGCTATTTTTGGAATGCACTGTGGAAGTTTCATTCTTGAAGCATGTTAAGCACCTGCTGCAATTTGTATTGGATCTCCACCATGCCAAAACGACGACCCTTCAGCTTCAATTTCATCTTGGGAAACAAAAAGAAGTCACAGGGGTGCCAAATCTGGTGAATACCCCCTCCCCTTAACCGTGTTATTACAAGCACAAAACTGGCATGTTGTGAGAGCTCTGTGAACGGTGCATTGTCATCTTGGAGCATCCAATTTTTCTCTGCCCACAGTTGTGGTCATTGAATGTCTTCTCTGAGACGTCTCGGAGCATCACAGTAAAAAACAGCAGTCACTGTTTGACCCACATGAACAAATTTACAGTGCACAATCCCATGAATGTCGAAAAAACAATGATCATGCATGCGTGTGACTGCCCTCACCTCTTGTCGCCCTCCAGCAATGTTCTGCCATTTGTGAAATGTGAATGCCACTCAAAACATCTTGTCCGACTCATTGCTTCATTCCCGTAAGCTTGTTTCAACATTCCATGGGTTTCGGATGTGGATTTCCAGAGTTTCATTGCAGAATTTGATGTTTGCTCTATGTTCCAGTTTCGAGTCCATTGTGATTTCGCCAAGGTGAGCGTACATGTACTAGTACAAACTTGTGTAACACAGGCATCAATGATGCTATCGCTTTAAAACTTTGTGTAGCTTGTCTTCAAGGTTATTACTCGTCTATGCTGCATGGGCATTTCAATCATGTGATCCGTTTGGTCACAGCAGAGACAGTCCCAGAATTTAATGTTCACACCTCATGTGGTGTAATTTTTTATAGAACATGTTTTGCAGACATGTTGTTTATATCCTCAGCTATGTTCAACCGCAGGAAACATGGTTGACCACTGTTCTTGGATCTTAAAACTCCTCTGCTGGACAACTGATGAACTTGTAGAGTAAGCATGTTGTTCTTGGAAAGAATTTCAAAATTCATCAAATGTGCTTGGTGTTTCTTGGTGAATATCTTCTCCCATGTGACCAGTTCTTTTTGGAGAATAATATGAATCAAGAAAACATAGCATTAGAGAAAATTGCTGAAAATGGGAATGTTGAATGTGAAATTACAAGTATTACCAAAAACTCACAAAATGATATAACATCAGCATATATAGATACTATGTTAATGTATCTATAAAATTTAGAAAATAGTTTAAAATTTGAATTAAAATCAGAAATAAAATCCAGTGCAGATAGCCAGAAATTCAATTTTGGTGGCTAGAAATCAAACCCTGATAGCCTGAATTCCAGTGTTAATAACCTCTAATCCATAGACAATTTTCAACCTGATTTATAAAAGAAATTTTTAAAATTAAAATCATATAAATGAATATAGAGATTCAGAAATGAAGTTGACGTGAGGGTAGAACTAGTTATTATTGAATGCAAATGTAACTGATGAAAATAAGGAAATGAAAACTGGTGATAAAAAATTTAAAAGCCTGGTTAAGATTGGAATATTAAAGTAAAAAATACCGAGTGGAATGGTCTGCATTCGGGAGGTCCCGGGTTTGATCCCTGGCAATTGCCCCTTCTGATTCATGGGGTTTTTCGGGGTTTTCCTGGGTCATCTGGCAAATGCTGGATTGGTTTCTTTCATCCGCCTAAATTCCTGTCCTTTCATTTCATTACATTAATCATTTCACTCACCTTTCACCCCATTTTGTCTATTTCAGGATTGGAAGTGTCGGCAATGGTGTTTTGGTACATCATGCCAGGAAAAAGGATGCTCTCTGTAAACTTTCTCCATTCCTCGGCTGGTTGCCAGGATATAAGGACTGCCGCTTGGGGGGGAGGGTGTTGGACTCTATGTGGAGCGGGGTCCCCAGTCTGCCTGTCCCACTGTCAGAGCATCTATATCTCGAAGCTATAGGGACCCTGTTATTGCTGTCACTCCTGGTTCTGGCCGTCTGGTGTCTCCTCCCTATTGATGAAGGGTGCCCGCTTGTGAGGCATCAGTACAGTATCCTCATTCTTGGATCAGTGCCAAATCCCTCTGCTTCACAATCCAATCCAAATAAAGAATGACAAGATGATATTGATAATGCAAATAATAATGTTGATCAAAATAAAATAGAAAATAAGAATAATGTTGATTGTAGGATAAATGAGATTAGAATTGAAACAAAAGATAAAACAGAAAATGTTGATATTGGTTATATTAGAAATATAAACGGTAATGGAAATGGAGAACAAGATAATGTATCACGTCTGTACAATAACACCAAAGATAATGTCAGTAAATCACCTAATATATATAATCAATAAAGCACACGGTGAATTAACACAAATAGTACCAGAATGTAACACAAAGCTCACTAAACTTGACCACTATACTATTGTAAAGAAAAATGCAAACTGCCTGATAGTAGGGGCACAGCCTCTTAAAAATACACAAATGATATGTATCATACAAAAAAGGAGAGGAGGAGGAAGAAGAGGTTTTTTTTTCTTTCTATACACATTAAACTTTGCACATAAAAAAAAAATGTGTGGTTGAATGTAACTCTTTAATGTATAATGTAAAACATATTTAAATATTTAATTTATTTTGGGGAATGTTTTTAAATTTCATATTTTATTAACTTCAAAAATTTTCAAATTTAAAAAGGGGCACTTGTGACAGTTTCTGACATCCAATCTGACATTGTATTTACTAACTATTTCTACTTACACATTTGTATAATGTTTATTTATGTATTCATTTTCTTTCATTTATTGTGTATGTGCTTAATTGTTCTTCCACACAAACCGTGTGTAGGAAAAGATTGAAAAGGTAGAATCAGATGACTGAAAAATTCAGCACCATAGCCAGGAGTTGAACCACAAATCTTCTGATTTCCATCCGTTAAATGTTGATTGCATTGAAAATGTTGATTTCCATAATGAAGAAGAAATAACGTTCTTATAACTAATTACTCTATGCAAGGAATTCACATATGTTTACCAATATGTTGATAAACAGTTGTTGGATTATTATTATTCAGTAGGCAAATTCTTTTCACTTATTGCCAGAAACCCTTAGGGATAAGACATGTACTAAAACATTATATATAGAGAAGAAATTTGAAAGTTTCAAATTAAGTTCCATTCTAAGATATCATGAATATCGCTCTAAATCAATTTAAAGTTGGCAAGATATGGAGTAAGAATTTGAATCCACTTAAAAGAACATCACTGGAGCTTGGATAATTGTTATAAATAATTGATAATTAAATTATTTGAAGAATATATTTAGATCAAAAGTTATGGGAAGACTTATTATTTAAACTATATACTTAGTTGAATTTGCACCTAACCTCAGAAAATATCATTTACTCATTACTATAACAGACAGCTGCCTATAACCCATATCACATTTTTATCATTCAATTAAATGCTTTCTTAAACTTTAATCCTGACACTAACATTTTCTTATATTTGTAGCCCCATTTTCTGCTAACCTTCCAAATTTAATTGTAAACTGACTGTGAATGTGAATCTCACATGAGAGCAAATTGATTGTTTTGTAAACAAAATATTCATTTTTAAGTTATACTTTACTGCTATTCTTTGTATATTTATTAGGAGTTTAACGCTTACTGTTACTACATTTATGGCACCATAGGCAGTGCCATACAGTGTAAATAGATTTTAAGTAAGTAGTTTATTGCCATGATCATACAGTATGGCAGCTCAATATAATCAAACATGTATGTGTACTTTAAAAGATGAGTATTGATCAGGATTTATAGATGCAGATTTTTCACATGCACTTCTGGAAATCTTGGCTTTAGAAACTACAAAACTCTCAATTTGAGTTAAAGCTGGTAGCCTATACATGTGTAATGACACCATTTTTGGTATCCCTTATAATCTACGAGGTGCATCCAGAAAGTAAGTTTCCTGATTTTGCTTCCTTTAAAGTAAACGTATTTAGTTGGGAAAATTGCGCATGCATAACAAATCTATGACATTGACATATCAATCATATGCCGGCCAGACAGGTCCAGTCTGGTGCCAGTAGTGCGACAGCAGTGGCTCGAAATGGTGGCTCTTATTCGTTCTCCCGCCACCTGCGAGGTTCGGTCAGTGATAAAGTTCCTTACTTAACAAAACTTAGCACTGATTGAAATTCATCATCAACTCTGTCAGGTTTATGGGCAAACATCATGAGCAAACAAATTGTGCATCGCTGGTGTAGGCAGTTTTCCGAAGGTCGTCAAAGTATCCATGATGAAGAGCGCAGTGGGCGACCATCTCTCATCATGATGACCTTGTTGAGCTAGTGCAGCAGTGCATCATGGAGAACCGTTGCTTCACAATTACAGAGCTCAGCAGCCATTTTCCGTAGATATCGCCATCCTTGTTGCATGAAATTGTCATTAAGCACCTCAGAAAATTGTGTGTCAGGTGGGTGCTGAAAAACCTGACACCTGAGCACAAAACGAAATGCATAGGAACAACACTGACATTTCTGCAGCAGAATCATGATGACGGCAATGAGTTCCTTGACAGGATCATCATGGGTGATGAGACATGGATTTTGCACTTTACCCCGGAACTGAAACCAAACAGCAGTCAAT
Source organism: Deroplatys truncata (assembly GCA_030765065.1). NCBI lineage: Eukaryota > Metazoa > Arthropoda > Insecta > Mantodea > Mantidae > Deroplatys > Deroplatys truncata. The sequence continues at coordinate 108,181,908 of CM060976.1, forward strand.
TCATTGGCATCACAGTGGATCCCTGATCAAAATAAAATTCAAACAGAGTGTGTCAGTGCAGAAAGTGATGTGCACAATGTTCTGGGACAGGAAGGGCACTCTGCTCATTGACTTCCTGCCCAGAGGTAAAACAGTGTCAGTGTTTTAACAATGATGAAGAGCTGAAGAAGACTGTCACACACTGGTTCCATTCACAGGCGGCAGATTTCTATGACACAGGAATACAAAAGTTGATCCCACAATATGATAAGTGTCTCAATTCTTGTGGTGATTATGTGGAAAAATAGTTCAAGCATGGCTGTACCTGTTGCCAATAAAGTTTTTCATGTAACTATGTTTTCTTTGTTTTAAAAAAATAGGGACACTTACTTTCTGGATGCACCTCATATTATTACCCACTTTTGATTCCGTATTTTACCAATCACCATTTCTCATTTTTTATTTTTCTTTACAACTTGAATCCATGCTCCTTTGCATGGGGTGAGCTAGTCAAACTTTCCTGCTCATTAGCATTCACTTCTGAGGCAACTTGATTCGCTTCATTTGAATTAGCTTTTTGATTGTTCCTATTCTTGATATCTGATCTCATTTGACTACTGTTATAACAGGACCAGCTGTCTGATATAAGTATACACACACATTACATTCGGCTTAGTTAAATTGCGCCAAAAGATTAAGATACTGATTTGATAACCTTATCCTTACTCCTCCTTGTTTTATGACACTGTCTTTTTGTCTTAAAACAAATTTAATTATGCAAACATTGTTTTATTTTCTCTGTCTGCTAATTGTTTTAAGACATCATCATCATAGGTCTGTGCACCTTACACATCTACCATTATCTGGTTTCATTATGATATGAACAACCATTATGTTAGGAAATAGTTTAGCACAACTATTGTAAAACATGCACTCACAGGTATGACACTTTACACTAGTAATCACCTTAGAAATGCATCTCTTACATAAAGTGCTCTATCGGCTGAAGTGTCACAGCAGGTGGATAACAGAGCAGAGCTCAAACAAACATGTCTATCCACCACTAGGACCACCTACCACTTATTATGTATCATTCAGTTATCTCCTTCACTGCTCATGTCAGCTGAATTTTTATGGAGAGCAATATTTCTCTCTACATCACACCAAATCTGCTCTGCTAAAGATTAGATACCTGTATACAGTCAGAGCTATTCTGTAACTTTCTAGTTAAGAAGATTGTTACTGTTACTCTTCAAGATCAAGAAGCTCTAAAAATGCATCCTTTTACAGCCAGTGGTGGCCGTGGTGGTGGTACACCTCAGCTCTTGGTATTGTTAACTATAATTTTCTCCCTCTCAACAATGGTGATGGTGTTGTTGCTATGTTACAGAATACCAAATTGCATGTAACTTCCAGTTAGTGGCTTTAACAAGTTGTTAAACTTTAACCAGATGTTACAGAATAGGTGTGGATATTTACCACACAACAGACTAATAGTAACTTTCAGTATTAGATATAATGGGTGATTAAAATTTATTCAGAACTTCCCACTATTTTTTGAATTGATAATGTCATTGTTTATAGGATGAATAAAATATCTAAGGGAGAGAGTAACTCAGTGGTGTTTATCCACTTAGTTTTAAAGAAGTGACATTTCAAGCTGCATAGTTTGCAAAATTTGATATAGTTTCACAATCAATTTCTTGCAACAGATGAAGCTGTGTTGTTTTATATTGATAGTGTCATTATTTAGGGCACGAGCTCTACAACAACCCATTAATCTGTTGTAACAATGTTCAAGGCCTGTCTTTCACAGTTCCCCATGATCTGTTTACATTAACATTTTAAAGTTTTTAAGACTGTTCTTCTTTGTATCTGAGCCAGCCTCGGCAGTAAATAAAAAACAATCATTTGACAATTAGAATGACTTTGATTCCAACTGACTTGTTAACTTCTTTGTAAGGATTTTACCTGTAAATTATCCAAAACTGTGAGGAAACTAGGAAAAAAGTCATTCAGGTACCAACCAACATCATAATGCCCAGCACTTTGGATTACTGTTCCAGTTCAAAAATAACTTTCTACCATGAAAATGCAGAGCTTGATGGTGAGATCCATAATGCTAACAAATTGACTGAACAGAATGCAATCATGCCATCTCATCTTAATCAATTTTGAGATCAAAATGAACCACAGTGGTTTCTGAGACAACCATTAGATCTTACTATTTACCTTAACCTCAAAGTTATTCACTTTGCCTCCCAGACTTAGCTCTTAAGTTAATCATTGTATCACAGAGTTGTGCTATACTCTTGAAGATGTTCTTCCTCTTTTCTGTATGAATGCTGTAGGGAAGGGTTCACTGACTAGCAGGTTTTATATTTAAATTTAGTAGCACCAAATTCTGAATAAATTTGATCACCGGAAGAGAAGCATGCATAGTTAGTTTAGAACTTATGGTTCCAGATGAAACCCTCTGTTGCACTTTCTTCAGCTTCTATCAGCATGATGCTGAGAACTGTAGCAGATAAAGTGCATCCATAAATGAATTCCATCGGTATAGGATGCAGCTAGTGAAAATGGTAATAATTTGCTTTCAGTGGATCCTTACATTCTCCCTTTCTTTCCTTCTTTTTTTTTTCTTCTTTCTTTCTTCCCTCCCCATTTTCAAATAGTATGGCATGTAAATATATATATATATATAACTTTTCAACAAGCATGTGTAAGCACATCATCTCTTATGTTCCCAAAATTATACCATCTGCGCACCTTGACAGGTTTGCTTATACATAAATGCAGTCTCATGCATGTGTTTATTAATTTGTTGATGTGTTTTATTCCTGCTAATTGTTTTTGTTAATGTTACAGCATCTTTGTGGCCAAAAATCAATAAACCGCTCAAGGTGATCCAGACAAAGGAGAATAAACTTTCTAATCGCTTTTACCCATATGAGGAGATAGAAACAGAAGCTATTCTTACAATTGATGATGACATAGTGATGCTCACTTCCGATGAGCTTGAATTTGGCTATGAGGTAGGGTCATAAATGCTTCTGACTTTTTAAATTTCTTAAACATTTTTACCTCTTTGAAATAAGTCTTGGCAGTTTTAGAAAATGTCACTACTATTTATTTAAAAGCTTAGTTAAATTGGACAAGGAGTAGGTGAAACAAATAGTTACTGTCCATTAAAGCTTACTCGGAAGTTGTTAAAACATCCTTTATTCATTTGCATGATTGAAGCAGCCCTATTAACTAACCATTAGTGATGTTAAGATCCCGGAGTAATAATCATGTACATGTCATTACCATTACATCCATTTTACTCTAGAGAAAAAAGAGTAGCAAATTCACCTTTCAGTTGAACAGAAGATACTTTTGTTCTGTTATAAATTCCAGAAGCTAAAAGAAAAGCCTTTAATTATCACACTTCAAGTTATCTAAAGATCCTTAAAGGTCCAGTTTGCATTACATTAACACAAAACACACTCCAGTGAATGTGTTGATGCTGGGTTCTGACTAATGTTATACAGGTATCTGCAGTCATTTTGTGATTTTGATAGCAACATAATGCAGTTCATATTGGTAATGACAAAGATCCATGTACTATTTTGTCCTTTTATATTACTCTCATTAGAACATTTTGCATATTATTGGCATATTAAATACGGCTTCCCCTACTATGCAGCCTACAAAATCTCTGTTTTAATGAATTTTATTTTAGTGCATGACTACAGTAATCATAAAAGTTTTAAGAATGTATGGTGTAACTTACATGTCCATTTCACTATGAAACAAAATTGACTCTGCCAATATTATGAGAGAAAATTTGTGTGTGCGTGTGTGTGTGTGCATGCGCGCGCGGAGTAGTAGTCTCAGAATCCACTCAAATGATTTTGATAATTCTTTCACCATTAATCAGCACTGCTCCTATGAACCAAAGTAGACCATAGCATATTTTCAGAAATGTTAAAACTGGATGGGGATTAAGCTTCTTGTACATGATTAAACTTTTTTTTCAATTCAAGAGTTTACAAGAAAAATTGTCAAGTATTTTTCAATATTTGACAAAATTGGACAAGACTTGACAAGAACTGGCAAGACAAATATACAAATCAACACTCTTTGGCCTATCTAGACAAAACTTTTTACACTTATACTGTAGGAACAAATGAAAATTTAGGCTATCTTTAAACTTAAAAAATTATCCCTACCATATTTTGAACCCCTTATGTAGAAATCTGCATTGTTTAACCCTCTGGTGATAATATATTACAATTATACTGTAGGACCTGGCAGAAATCATAGGGTAATGTACAACGTCCAAATATACTCAACCTTCAATCATATAGTACCTCAGTATTTTTAAAAACTATCCTTACTGTTTATCTTCAACCGCTTATAGACAAATGTAATAGACAATAGACAAAATGTTGGCTAATCAGGGTACAAGTTTGTGCAGTTGAGTTATGGGACTTGTCAAAAATTTTAAGCTACCTTACAAGTTCAATAAAGCTACCCCTGGTCATATTTTCAACCCTTTTTGTACAAATTTATACCAGTTTACCAAACTGGACAAAACTTTGGACTCTTGCGCATTAGGTGCAAGTGAAAATTGTAAGCTACTTGCAGGTTTCAAAAACCATCTGTATCCGTATTTTCAGCTCCTATTTACAAAATACATCTATGCAATGTAAGCAATGCTTTTATTTGAAAGCAATTATGACATTATGATCATTAGATGCAACAGATTTAGTAGCTTATTTCCCTGATGGCAGCTCTGAAAGCACAGAATCTTCTTTGTAAATTTTATCTCATTTATATTCTGATATGCTAACGTGGATGTAAGCTTTTCTAACAGGTACATGCAAGAGACCCTGGATCAATCAAATGAAATATATATGTGAGAAGGTTATAAAAAGTGAAACTTTCATATTGCTAGAAAAAGTGGTGAGAGTCAACTTTTAAGGCACATATATGGATGGCGCATGAAAAACTGGCCCACCGTGAACAGAATCAAACAATAAATAGATAATAAATAAAAAGTAAGCTAATGCAGAAGTCTGTATTTACTGAAACTGAATCTTTTGTTTTACATTAGACACTGAAAAATGTCCTCGTGCTTCAATGCACTTTTGCATGCACTCTAACATGTTAGCCACTTTGCATAATTCTACTGCATCAAATCTCAAAATTTCATTACAAATATTGTCCTTCAAGACTTCTAATGTCCTTGGATTATTTGCATACGCTTTTCCCTCTAGACAGCCCCACAGATAAAACTAACAAGTGGTTAGATCCGGTAAATGTGACGGCCACAATCCTTTACTGACAGTCGTTTCTTCTATGAATATTTCATGAATTCATGAGATTGACTCGCATGGAGTATGACAGGTCATCCCATCCTGTTGAAAGACAGTGTACAAGCATTCATGGGACATCAACTGTGCATAAAATTTCTCAAAGATTCACATGTACACATCATTGTTTATTATTGTTTAAAAAAATATGGGACCCACAATTTAACTTGCTGACACAGCACACCGCACTCCAATTTTATTTTTTTAATTTTTTTTTTTTTTGTGAAGAGGTTCTTCATGAATCGTATAGGGATTGTTTTGTTGACCAGTATCTGATTTCTGGAAGTTTACATATGCTGTCAGATGGAACCAGGCTTCATCACTCATGAAATACAGCAGCAGATCCCACATTCCACTCTCAATTGTTTGACATAGCCATGTGCAATAATTCATACATTTTGCCTTGTCTTCCTCCTTCAGTTCTTGGACACATGTCATTTTGTAGAGTTTCATTCCTATATGGTGTAAAACATGTTCACAACACCTACGCGAAATGGGTACTTGTTGCGACAACTTACATGTCAACTTTAGGATTCTGGAATGCTAAGAGCCACCTTTAAAATAGGCAAAAAGAAGAGAATCCATACAAAGTGCAATAATCCACTACCACACTTAGGGAACGAAGGAATCTATAAAACTGTTTTACAAGAAAGACAGCAAGACATAGAAACAGATACAGTAAGTTCGTTGCAAGAATTGTACACAAACCTGCAAGAACTTCTACTAGGTTTGGCAAAGATGGCTAACACCAATAAAACAGACAGAAAGAATGTGGATAAACTAATAAAAAGACCCAAATGCTGCTAGAAGACAGAGAAAGAATATACCTAAGCTTTCAAGAGTCAGCGACAAACGGGAAAGAATATGGAGAATTAAATAAGTTAACCAAGCGAGAAATAAGAAAAGATCTTCGGGAATTCAAAAACAAACAAATACATCACATACTAGAGAATTCAAGACCTGTGAAGAAAAAAGGAAAGTAACAAGCAAAGGGAAACAATGGATGACTGGAGTTAAAAACAAAAATGGTGAAAAGATGAATACTAGAAGCGAAATAAACAATGTAGCAACTATCTTCTACAAGCAATTATACTCAAACACATTACCCTTAAGAGAAACAGATTTACTAATCACAAATGCAGAAGAAGAAGAAGTCCGATCCATACTACCAAGAAAAGTGGAACTTGCACTAAATCAACTAAGAGATAACAAAACGCCTGGAGAAGACAAGATAAATGGATACCTAAAATAGGGGTCAGAAACACTAGTAAAACCACTAGCTGGATATTCAACAAAATCTATGGACAGAGGAGATACCATCTCAGTGGCGAACAAGTACGATCATATTGCTACATAAAAAAGTGACAGAAATGACCTTAATAACTTTAGGTCAATTAGCCTGATATATCAAACCTTCGCTAAAAATAATCACGAGCAGGCTAACCAAGATCCTAGACCAAAACCAACCAGAAGAACAAGCAGAATTTGAGCAAGATACAGTACAATCGATCACCTTCAAACAGTCAAACAGGTAATAGAAAAAACAGCAGAATACAAGCAGAATCTTTATATAGTCTTTGTGGACTACAGCAAGGCCTTTGACTCCATAGACCACAGGAAAGTCATAAAATTCTTACACAATGGGAATATAAAGCAAATACATCAGAGTGGTAGGCAAAATTTACATGAATAGCTACACCAAAGTCAAAATGGAAATTGAAGGAGACACATTTAAACTGGAAACAGGAGTGAAGCAAGGGGACCCAATTTCACCTAAACTTTTCACAGGCATACTGGAAATCCCATTCTGTACATTAAAATGGGACAAGAGGCGAAAAAGCATCAATATAAATGGAAGGAGACTGTCCAACTTGCGCTTCACGGAAGACATTACACTTTTTGCAAAGTCAGCAAAGAAGTTAGAGGCAATGCTCAAAGAGCTAAACACCATCATCCAAGAAGTTGGACTACAGATGAACCCAACTAAGATGAAAGTGATGACAAATACTGGAAAATTACCGATAGTGTTGGAAGGAACAACAAGGAAGGATGTGGAGGACATCTACTTAGGTCAAAGTATTTTGATGAGGGGAGATAGTAAGGCAGAGATCAAATGAAGAATTAGTGCAGCCTGAAGACAATCCTGGAGCTTGAAGGATATCCTACTAAACAAATACCTAAATCTGAAACTGAAAACACAAATCATGAAATCGTGTGTAATTCCAGTGCTCATATATGGATGCCAGACATGGTGTTTCATCAGCATCAAACAAAAGCCCTACAAGTGTGCCAGAGAAAGATGGAACAGAAAATACTGAGTATTAGGCTACAAAATAGAATACAAAACACAGAAATAAGAAGAATGACAGAAATGGAGGATGTAGCAGTATGCTCATGACCACTCAAGTGGGAATGGGGAGGCCTGTAACAAGGATGGACCACAGAAGATGGACCCACGTGACTACAGTTTGGGACAACAGGCTCAGGAAAAGCAGAAGAGGTCGCCCTCTTCAGAGGTGGTCAGATAAACTGGTACAAGGAGCTGGAAGAAGATGGACCATTCTAGCCAAGGACCACCAATTATGGAAGGAAGTTACTGCCAAGGAGTTAAAACTATAGCCAATATTATTATACTAAGGACTAATAGATGTTGGACTAAACTTAGATGAAAAGGGTTAAGGGAAAAGACAAGTAAAAGGTTAATTCTCTCAGGGACTGGCTCACTTTGGGAATATTTACATAAGCTACCTTACCTAGAGCAGGAGGTCACTGCCCTAAAGGGATGTAAGGGTTTCTTATCTTACCTTATTTCTGTATGAATGTTGCAACCAATTCTGTTGTGAAACGATTTTGTGTGGTGACTCTTAATACATTGGAGCTCTCTTTCATATTCTCATGTCTTCTAGTGAAGTGTTTATGTTGTTAGGCTATGAAATATGGTGTGTTGATATGCTTTTTGGTTTAGGTTGAAGTGGTATACTTGTAATATTATTTAATTTGTTGTGCCCCACGTTTGGGAGCCAATTTGCGGCGGTATTACTTATAATGTTTGTGTATTTGTGTTTACTCCACGTGGTGAAGCCATTTTGTGACGTGATTCTTTGTTAGGTTTGTTAGCTCCATCTGGTGTTAGCAATTTGCGGCAGTATTAGTGTTTGTTTGAAAGAATGCTACTGTTATTTTATTTAATTTTGGTTCACTGTCCTCCGGCTAGCTATGATCTTTTTGGTCGAGCACTTCTCTTTATACAGGTTGTGTAAATGGAAAGGAGTCTTTTATCCAAAGATAACACTGATGAAAGAATTTGTTTTACACTTTTTATTGTCGAACACATTCACTATCACATTTACACATTGATCTTGACACTCGCCAAACTGAAACTGTTATAATAACTTCATTACTGACCATTCCTAATTCGTGTACTTCAACTTTTTGTATAATTAACTTTACAACACTTTAGATTTTTCATAACTCTGCTATGCGTAACTTGCGAATCGATAGCCGACGTGTACTGTACAAATATTTCTGCTGGACTGAAGGCGACGTGTAACGTACAAATATTTTCGACGAACTGACGGACTGAAGGCGACGTGTAATGTACAAAGATTTTTGATGAACTGACGGACTGAAGGACTTTACCTCTAACCTAGCCCTTTTTATACTCCTACACCCCGATATGCCTAAAGATTATAACTGAGTTGCTATTGGCTAATAAAACGCGCCAACATTAGCGTCTATTTTTATATCCAATGAAAATTATGAATACATATGCTCTAGGAAAAAATGTTCCAGCAAATTCTAAAGAAAAACGCGCCAACATTACGTAACTTCCTCGTCTCTAATAATGATAAACAGCTCACCCCCTCGCTGCATTATTGCACGCTATTATTGTCAGTTTCAGTAAGGCAGTATAAACTTACTTCTCAACAATAATTACAATCAACAAACATCTCAAATCAATGTCATATAAAAATGCATATTCATACTATAATCATTCTTTACATTTAAATAATTTATGATACAAATTACTGCATCAAGGTTGTTTTTTTGATGTAGCTGTCTATAGGTAGATTCCCTGTATATACCAAATTCTATTTTGTTTTTGTGTTTCGTGATTTTCAGATCTAAAAATGGTAGCCAATCTTCTTTATCTGTTTCCATAGTGAATTATCTTGCCGTGTTGTGTAGCTTTAATAATTTTAGTGTATCATCTGACAGTTTACTTGGAATAATGGTGAAAATGTCATAAATGTTTCACCCAGACTTTGAATGTATGCAGGAAGATTCTTGTTACTCATATTTCTAAGTTACTCGTGAACAAATCTGCCACAATTGGTGACAACAGGTTTCGCATCGCAAGTCCTGAAGTTTGTAAAAATTTGCCATTGAAGCTGAAAAATGTTTTTTATGCATAGGTTCATCAGATAGATCAGTTCTTCTATTTATGATTTGGTGCTTCTGTGGTTCTAACCAGCTGTTCGATAGTTTTGGTATCTGTTCTTTAGGGATGCTAGTGAATGAGTCAAAAAAATACTATAACTCTTTTGGTTTTATCTGCAAATCTTTGTCTGTTTGTGATTAACTTTGACAAGCTTTTGATGTTGAACTGTTTGAGGAGGGTTAGTTTGTTTATTAGCCATCTGGCTAAGGGCCGGTTTCACCAAACGCGAGTAACGTTTACTCTTGATTAAAACGTGGTTTACTCGCGAGTAAGCCGTTTGAGCGTTTCACCAACAACTTACTCTGGAATAAATTGCGTATGCGAGAGTAAATCACAGAGTAATGTTACTCGGCGAAATATTGTGGAATAAAGTACAGAGTAACTGCTAGTTAGCACTTTGCAATGGCTGCAGGATCGATGAGAATGGTTTTTGAGGACAGTTCCAGCGGTGAAGATGAGGATTTTTACCCTCCAGAACGACGACCAAGATGGATTCGTGACAGAACTGAGTGGTTTGTAAATTATGATGATAGGGATTTTGTTACGAGGTTCCGGTTGACAAAAACCTCGGCACTTCACTTGCTTCAAAGAATTGAAGCTAATTTGGAGTACACATCTGATCGGTAAGTAACAGAAATAGATTAACATCTTTCCTATAATTATAAGGAGCATCTAGAAACAGCTTATAAAACTTCACGTGCATGGTAGACATTAGTGAGGTTACGTTCACGGTTCAGTATGCTTCCGTGCTTCTATTTCTTTTACGACTTTATTATACCATATTATAATCTTAACTTTACAATTTTCTAAAATTTAGAACAATTGTTACTAAGAATAGTTTTAATGCACATTGTTTATAATGTAAATGATTGCTTAATAGGTTACATTAACTATTTATTGATGGCTGCTCAAAAAAGTATTCGTCTGCATTTTAAAAGTTGTAGCAGCCAAATTAATGGAGGTAAGACTGGTTTCTTTGGACATGAAGTTCAAACGGTAATACAGTTTACGTGTTTTGGCGGTTTTTTAGGTCGTTCATTTTATTAGTTTTCTAAACTTTTTAAAAATATGTCAAGATTGCAACTCATTTGTTCGTGGTGTTTTCGAAATTATCTTACATACATTGAGTAGAGCCACTTCTTTTCGTGTATTACTTGATTTTGCGGTGAAAATATGATTTTAGTTTACGGGGGAATAAAACGTCAAAGTTGGGAATTTTCAACGTTTTTGCCTAAATTTCTCATTTTCGGTTCACTTTTTAGGACTTCGTGAATTTATTTCTCCACCAGTTAAGTTACACCAGATTAAAGTGTGTGGATGCATGCACAAAAAGATGATCTACCCATTGCGTGAAAGATAGTTTTGAAAACACCACATACAAAACTGTTACAATGTTGGCATACTTTTCAAAAATGTAAAAGCTGAACTGTTACCGTTTGATCTTCATGTCCAAAAAAGTTACATTTTCCCTCCATTAATTTGACTGCTAGAATTTTTAAGTGCAGACGAATACTTTTTTGAGTGGGTGTATATTGTATGTAGTGGCACTACTTATTTATATGACATATCCATTGTAAATGTTTGTAGGAATGCATCAGTGTCCCCCATGAACCAGCTGCTGACAGCACTTCGATTTTATGCGACAGGATGCTCTCAACTTGCCATAGGGGACTATATCGGGGCCTGCAAAGCAACAGTGCATAGAATTGTGCATAGAGTTAGTGCTGCCATTGCTTCACTTTGTCCGCAATATCTTCAATTCCCTGAGGAGGATGTTGATTTGAAAAGGGAACAGTTACATTTCTACCGAATTGCAAAGTTTCCAAAAGTTATTTTTTGCTATGGACTGTACTCACATTAGGATTTCCTCACCAGGTATAGGAGTATTTATATTAGCAATTCTCTAGTCCTATAAAAGGCAACCCTTCATTGAAAAGCGTAACTTGTTTTACCAATGTTTTCTTCTTTCTTCAGGTGGAGACAATGCAGAACTCTTCCGCAACAGGAAAAACTATTTTTCCTTAAATGTGCAGGCAATATGCAACTCCAACATGGAGTTTACAGACATTGTAGCAAGATGGCCAGGCTCTACCCATGATAGTACAATTTTTAATAATTGTTCTCGCCGTGTAAAATTTGAAAGTGGAGTTCATGGTGATGGTGTTCTGCTTGTTGTTAGAGGATATGCATCAACTACATACATGATGGCACCTCTTGAACACCCACAAACTCCAGCAGAGCATTTGTATAACGAATCACAAATTCGTTCTAGAAATCTCATTGAGCGTCTGTTTGGAATTTGGAAACGGCGGTTTCCTGTTCTTGCTTTAGGTATCAGACTGAAGTTAAGAAACATTTTTGCTGTTGTTGTGGCTACTGCAGTGGTTCACAATTTGCTACGCCAACGTGGGGAAGATATTCCACCAGATGATCCAGAAGTCAATTTACCTCTTCCATGGGACCAGCTCTTGGAAGAAGGCAGAATTGACAACATAGAACCACATGGACGACGAGCTGCAAATGATGCTGCTCGAAGGGCATTAATTGCAAATTATTTTGAAAGGCAAGTGAAACAATGTTTGAAGCTACTATACTCCAGACATTGAATAAATGTGAATGATGGAATTTCTTTCATTGCTAAAATTCAGCAAAGGTATTTTAAAATGGCACCTGCATATCATTCAATGTAACACGTTCTGGTAATTACAGATTAGTGATAGAGGTTTTGAAAGAAACTAATTACATTCAACTTTTCTGTCATTCATTTTGCTGTTTAGGAAAAACTTTTATAAATGTAAATATATGATAGACCTGGGTGCAGGAAATAATAATTGCTAATAAAGTTTTGTTTGTTTCAGTTTGCTCTGAAGAATATTGCTACAGTACTCCTCCATCTTAAGCATCAAAGGTTGTATATTGTTAAGAAATAAAAACAGCATCAGTTTGAAAATTTATTTATTTTTTCCTGTAACATTATCCTTGACCTTATTCTTTCTTGTTTGAATTGCTCCTTTTTAATTTTGATGTTAAGAAGGTGTTGTTCTTTTGCATCATCCCTTGCCTCCCTTTCAATCTGCAACTTCAGAAGATGACGTTCCCTTGCTTCCTGTCTCTCCTCCCTGGCATGCTGCATCTGCAGTTCCAACGCTTGCATTTTCTTTTGGTGGACTTAGTCCAATGAAGTTTTAGGCAGCAAAGGTCTTCGCCTGCTTGTCCAAGTTCTTGTGGTGGCTCGTTTACAATTATTCTCAGTTATGTCTTCAATAACAACATTATCTGCCACTAATGCAGCAGATAATGGAGTACGAAGCATATCTGGTTTGTATGTAGACCAGTCACTAACTTGGTCCTGAAACAAAAAATAACTCATAACTTTATATTCAGCAATTACTTTATGCTGATTAATTTGATTTATATGCTGTATGCAAGTTTAAAATTTAGATCGCTGTGGTACATTTTTGGTTTTTACAGTGGGATCAATAGGTGAAAAATTTAAGTGATAGCTTCCCAGATAAAGTAAACAAGGAATGTGCATGGTTTGACAGTAAATAATTTTTTACAATTGAAGGAGATAGTGCATGATTAAAATACTCAAAAATATAAGAGTTCTTAAAACTTAAAGCCTGAAAACCCAAAAATATTTCACTGACAAGTTAGACATTTTTACTTAAAAATATATCTTTATATTGGTTCATTTTTAGTTTATTTGTATATGCTGATAATATTTCTAGTTTAGTTTAAAATGCATGTTCAGTCAACTTCGGCAATTAGTAGTGATGCTAATAACTACTAAAACAACAACAGATAATAATAATAATCAAATCGTAATAGAGATTTCACATTATTTTAGGAAACACTAACGTACGGGAATTTGTGCATCATTTAAAAAATTCTAAATTCAGTTTTTAAAGTCTAGTATACCCAGAACACAGTATCAAGCTATGCCACTATGGCACTCTTACATCATCATACAAGACATGATATGTCCTCTCCAAATATCAGTAAACTGTGATGGAAAATATTAACACTACACTCCAGAATGTTTTCTGGAGCAATGTTTTTAGAACTGCTAGAGTTGCATAAGTTTGACATACCAACCTCAGGCATAAAAGGATCTGATGCGCGTAAAATATATTTATTTTGTAGTTACTTCTAAAAGGAAACTTAAAGCTGATTACTGGTGGCTACATTTTAAAACAGGTGCTCATGTTACACTATACTATGAATGCTGAGAGTTTCATTTCAGTGGCTTCTCCTTATCACTGCCATAGCTCTACTAGACTTACCAATGAGGTATATGGTTGCACATGTTCTTCCAGATTTTGATATATCTGATAATGCATCAATTATTAACAACAAATGGTTTGTATGTCAAAGTAGTTACAGTATGTAGAGAAATAACCTCTCTCTTTCTCTGTATACATATTATTTTGTTTCTTTCTTTCTTCAATATTAATAAAAATAAAACATCTATTCTTTTTCTTTGGAAATAACTGATAATTTATGTAAATATGTGGAATAAACAAACTATTTTTGCTGTGCCACAATCCATTTTGTTTAATAGTTAGCCTTTACAACCAAACTAATGAGATAGCCTTAAATGTACACATTCCATTATCTTGCTTATGCATTGCTTCACCTGAAGATAAACTCTGAACCAATCAGTTAATGTTCGAGCTTAAATTTCATCCATTGAAATACAGAAATTTTAAACCTATGTTTTGGCTTATCACCATATATTGTAATTAACATTATTTATAATAATTCTTGACTTCACAGCTAACATCTGTGATACCTTTAATTTTGCTGAGAATTTGGAAATAAATGCAGTTTTATCTACTCATAAGAAGTTGACATTTCTCACATAGGTATCTCATACTATATACTAAGAAAATAGTAAATCAATCGATGTGTAATTTTTTATGTTAATACGGTTCTAAGCAACTATTTACTGTGTAGAAACTTTGTACACCATAGAATTCATCTCATCTCCCTATTTTCCTTATTACATAGTGAACTACACATTTAAATATTATAATTTGTGCAGTTATTTACCCACAAATGTGAAGTGTTATCTATTATCCATGTTTCTAATTAAGAATGATCATGTGTCTCCTTTTACACTGAAAAGTTATGAAATTTTGTCAAATGATAAGTTAGTACCTATAATACATTTGCTTAAGGCCACAGAAATCTTACTTAGATCTTATGCTAGTATAAAAATGATACACTATTTCTAATAATAACATGTTTAAGTAGGTACCTGCTGATGCGAAAGACCTGCCTCCATTTCTTTCTCTTCTGTGGGAGATGCCATCGTACAATGTGATTCCTCCTCATTCTGCTGCTTTCCCTCTGATCCCTCATGAGACAAGTCAAACACTAGAACAAAATATTGCATTGAACACAAACATGTTAAAACAGAAATATAAAGATAACAAGAAGAATTATTTCACTTAATTTCAATAGGTTTGCTTATATATGACAAAATTCTATTTCATTGAAATTAACTTCACAAAAGGACCCTTATTTAGTGCTCAGATCAGTCTTAACTTAAACCCTGCACCAGTTCATGCAACTTAAAACATACAGTTCCAAAAGTTAAATGCTAATGTTGACTGGAAAATGCAGTGCAAAATGGAGGGGAAAAAGTTAGACTTTTTGTAACATATTTTAACTACCAGATGACATACTGTGGCAACTTAAGTGGATCATGAATGAGAATGTAGGGATAACCATAACCTGTGTTAATTTATTTGTACATGCTGTATGATGAGAGATTTAAGCTAATATACATTATGAATGTAAAATAATGTTTTGTTGCTCTGAACAATGTTTTGGCAACAAATGTGTATACAACTCGACCATCTCCATCTACATGCAATGGATATGAGTAGCTAGCTTTTTTTATATTAAGCTTTCAATTTTCTAACCTATATTTCAAACCAAACACATTAAACAGTCTCATGTTTATAAGTTCTACACTATTTATATTACTTTCATATCATGAACATTTTAATTTTTAAACACACTTTGGGAAAGGAGTAAGATTTAAATTGTAAAGCTACTGTAGATCCGATAAAGTTACTTGCTGTACATAAAGCTGCTGCACCTATGAATTAACAGTAACCAAATGTATAGTTTCTGACAAAACCTCTGCTGCAACTAAGCTAGCTATAAGGAAATGCATAATCATTAATAAACACAAAGCCTATGTGAAGTACAAACCATGAATAATGGACATTTTAGAAAATATGCTTTAAACATTCTTTTATTTACTTCACACACTTCATTCCGTTGAAAGGCAATGGCTTTTTTAAATTAATTTAAAGATAACTGAAAATGATGATGAAAATGTGATTATTTAGGGACAAGAGTATGAGATAACTTCCAAGTTTTGTGTCTATGATATTTTTGAGTTATTGTGGCATTAATATTTAATGCAAATATACAAACCTGCTATTGGTTGTCTCATTCCTTCATCATGATCAAAGGAATTATAATAGCCAACTGCAGCATGCCCAATAAGACTTAGTATTTTGGTAAATACTGGGTCGTCACTGTGATCTGGCCTTGGAGGTCCACCACCTACAAATTAGAAGAAAGAATAGAACAAATGCTTACACTACATATTCATGTTGCATATTAAAAAAAAAAAAACAAATGTATTACCTGTCTTATTTGCAGCTATTCTTTTGTTAGCTAAATCCTTCTTTGCAGCTTTTTTTAGCAGCTCCCATTCTGCCTTTAGATTAGCTGCAGTTCTGTGTCCCATTGTGGTGCTAGCATTATACTTTTCTGCAGCCTTCTCCCATGTCTGCTTCTTCTGGCGCATAGTTGAACCATCTGTTCTTTTATTCTCCAATACACCTATAAATTCTTCTACCACAGAAAGCAGTAGGAATTTCTCAGAATAATGCCAATTTGGGCTTCTCTTTCGCTTTCCTTCGTCTGCCATGATTCTGTAAATTTAACACACGAAAACTATAAGTTAAGAGGATAATTTCATTATAACGAAAGGTTAAGTTACATTTTTTTTCGAAATATTATCTATTACCATGCATTTATACTTACCGATGCTTTCGTTTACTTCTTTCTCAGAGCTTTAACCTCTAAAAACTTTCTTTTAACTCGCGCTAAATTCCTTAAAATGGCGGAAAACAGCTGAGAGGAGTGCTCACATACTATGAGAAACTACGCGATCGGCACTTTTCTGGTATAATTATTGGAGTACTGACTCGAGAGTATTACAACCTCCACACAAGCATGGTGAAACGAATACATGCTACTCGGGAGTAACGACCACCGGGTTAATTTTACCCTGGAGTTGCTATTCTAAACTTTAATCGCGTTTGGTGAAACCGGCCCTAAGTGATATATTAGTGCATCTATCTTATTTATTGTTGGTCTCATGCTATCATCCTGTTTGTGTGTCTTTGGTAGACGGCACATTCTGGATAAGAAAAGAAGTTAAGTAAATGAAACTATAAGTATCTTAAAAGTCGCTTCACACCACTTTTCCTAGTAACCTGCATTAAGTTCTTCTTCCATCCAACTCCTCAGCTTTAAATAAATTAATTACACTACTGCCGACCAGTAGAAGGGAATAACAGTTGCACTTGAATGGTATGTATTATAAAGTAAATAAATCCAACTAACACTTATTTTAATCACAGCATTTTTGGGGTCAAATTTTGGCTACTTCTGAGTCATAAATCAACTTTGATTTTTGAAACATAATTACTTTCTCAGATGGTAATTCTTTCAGAAGAAGAGTTCAGAAAAAAGAGATGAGTAGTTACAGCAACTGCAGTATGAGTGGTAAACCAGCAGGAGGAAGGACAAACAGTGAGAGAGGAGAGAGTTAGTGATTGGAAAGTTAAGTGACAATAGGTGTGGAGCTGAATACCTATCGAACAAGAATTAGGCTACTTGGAATGCAAAGATTCTATACTCAAAAAATTGGTGAGGTGAAATAAAGCACCAAATGGAATGGGTGATATTTCAGTAGGAAGAGAGAATACAGTTAAAGGATTTTGGAAAATAGTCAGGTGCCAGATAGAAATTATGGTTAGATGGATTCTATGGACAATGATGGAAAAGTAAAGTTCTCTTAAATGTTATAGGGATTTTGGAGTGAATGACAAAAAACATATTGATAAATGTAATAAAGATCTAATGAGGGTATTGAGTGGTTTAAATTAGCAGTATAAAGATTCAGTTATATAGGAAGGACTGAAGAAGGTTTATGCCCTATATCTGGAAAGAGAGAAAATGGAATACATTTTTTGCTAATATGCAAAAGTACAGTTATCTGGAGGAAAGAACTAATTCTAAGAAAATGGCTAATGATGGAAAAACAGTAACATGTAAAATGCTGCATCAGAAATATCAGATTAATACATTGGGAGAGTACTTATTTACAGTTAAGAAGAAACGGATTTGGTCCATAAAGCAAGGTTGTAAATATGTATGTTGATAAATTAGTGGACAAAATTTGTAGACTATAGATATAGTAGTAAGAAGCTAAAACTAAGAACAGTAACAGTGAGTAGAATAAATAAGAAAGGTATGTCATGAATATCTTGTATAACTTAGGATAGGATTTGGATAGCTCCAAGCCATATAAACTTTGTAATGGACTTAATACATATAAATAAATATATGTATAATGCATATGTTGTACCATTTCGATCTGATGTCAGATTTGTACCATTTATTATTATTATTATTATTATTATTATTATTATTATTATTATTATTATTATTATTATTATTATTAGTTTTTGTACTGTACTAGCACTACAAGTGCCCATTGAACTTACGAAAAGATAAAAAGTCCATCTCTGGTACAATGACCATTATGCATGCTGGAGTCAAACAGTTCTATCTGTAGAACTATCTCTTTTTCCTCTAAAGGACATAAGGGATGACTAAAAGGTATAACATGACAAGGAATTCTGGGTGAATTTCCATTGAGAAAAGTTCTTAAACATTTTATTAAATTCGTAGCAAACAATGAACAATGTTAAATAGCTGTTCAGATTTGCAAATAACATTAGGTATCATGACATGTATATTAATGTCTCTAAATAGATTGAGAATTATAATTAAAGTTTAACAGTATGACTTTAAGCTTTCATTAGAAGTTTCTTTCTGAAAATAATTTTGAAGATTACAAATGTGTATAGACTTTTCTGTCTCACTAAAGGTCGCCGTAAAATAACATGATATTTATCATCACGAACCAAAGCCCAAACGTATTCCATCTCCAAACTACGGTTAGGTGTACTTTACCGTCACAAAGTTTAAACTAAGAAAATTACTCACCGAAAATAATGTTTTAAATTTTGAAATGTCCAAAAGATGTGCCATGCATGCCACTTACAACACCCAGCTGCTGCGAACTGTTAGCCTCCGTAGAAAGAAATCACCTCGCTGATGCTTAGTCATGTACTGGTCCTGCCTTTATTTTCCCAGGAGACCACCAGCCTGACCTCCAACTCTGCTGGTGCTGGCATCATCGTAGTCCGCCAAGCAGCCAATGAGTTGTCTTCAAGCATGATGATGTCCAAGGGGTCACAAGTAATCTTGATATCATAAAGGTGATGTTTCCAAACACTCTATCACCATTACTGCTGCTGCTATTACAAGGCTGGAGCCAAGATCTTGTTGGAGATGGAGGGGAGGGGGGCATCGCCACAGTCTGCCGAGCAGCCAATAAGGTGCCTTGAAGCATGATGATATCATCCAAGGGATCACTAGTAATGTAGACACCATAAAGGAGATGTACCCAAGCTACTATCACCACTGCTGCTGCTATTACAAGGCTGGAACTTAAGATATCGTTGGAGATGGAGAGGAGGCGATATCAGTTGGTACAGTGTATATGTATAGTGAAATCTGAAACAAGCTGAGGACAGGGATAATGGTCATGGAATATGCTAAGGAAAATAGCAGGAGTGAATATTCCCTTATTCAGTTTTTATTGCTTCAGCAGCTTGAATTATTAAAAATAAGACAAAAAACCCTGTGTTTCCTTTAGGTTTTTCATAATAAAGCGTTTGTTTAGTAATATTTGAGTTGATTTGTGACACAAGTGAAGTGAAGTATTGCATACCAAATAACACATCACTAAATTATAATGGGCTTCGCGGTTGCTAGCTTCTTTCAATTTGAAATTAAAGCTTTTGTTTCTCATATAGGTTTGGCGAGAGTTCCCAGATCGTATTGTTGGCTTTCCTTCTCGAACACATGTCTGGGATAACGTAACTCATCAATGGAAGTATGAATCTGAATGGACAAATCAGATATCAATGGTACTTACTGGAGCTGCATTTCATCATAAGGTATTGCTAGTAACACTAGTACATAGTCACTGTTAGAACCACTTGTCAGGAAGCTTTATCCAGTAAAACCCCATTTAGCATTATATTTCATTTTAAAACAGATTTTCAAAGTCCTGGCTCATTTAATGAAGCATTTTAAAATTTGATTTTGCATATCTCAGTCTTGTGAAATCCACATTTTAATGTATAAAGTACATATAAAAGTAGTTTTAAAAATGTTGTACGGTTTCATCCGCGCCTTTCAATGATAGCGGCAGATGGCGAGCGCCGAGGACGCAGGCAGGAAAAACACCTCGCAGCCAGTTTGTAGTTTTTTGACTCTCCCTGTACAATATGTGGTTTGTTACCTATTCCTATTAATGGGCATGCTTAGAGTTATAATATTGTAGATAAGATAATGTTTAACCTTCTTTTTGAATTGTTTGAAATTATATATATTCTTTATTTCTAATGGTAGCAAATTGTAATATTTGGAACTAGAATAAAGTATAGGTCTGATACCATATTTTGTTGAATTTGTTGTTACTAATCTTACATTATTTTTCTTCTTTATCTTGTGTATATAGTGCATATTAGTTCATTTTTAGTAACATTTTTACAGACAGGATTCTTGTGCCCCTTTATAGGGCAAAACCTTTGCTTATCCATTTGTCCATAAGGGTCATATTCTCCTGAGAGTGATTCATGTTATGCTGAAATTGAACCTTAATTAAGGTGGCAAGTGTACAATCCAAAAGGCTCGTTTTCCCAAATTATCCATGTTATGTTGAACCTTGAATGTTAAATAGGTGGCAGCTATATAGATCACTGTCCTATAAAGCGTTAAGTACAGTTTTTTATTTGGATTTCCACTCATTGGAGGTAACCAACTCTGCCTTCTGGGTGCCTTTAGTTAATAATTGGGGTCCTTGCATTGCTTGGTGGAATGTTTCCTCAGAGGTCCTTGACTGTATGGGGAGCATTATAAACTTGTAAATCTTTGAATTTCCATAGGGAATCTTGTACGGAATTTTGATGTCTTCTCTTTGTAATATTTCTAACTCATATGTTGACCTTTTTAGCTCAAGTGAGAGTTGATTAGTGCATAATAAATACCCTTTTGTTGCTCTTTTTTTTGGTATTCTTTATTCTTTATTCTTTGTAATACTCCTAAGGCTAGAATTATTTTCTTTTTAATGTGATCTAAATGGTTTTGCCATGTTAGTTTATCTTCTATCATCAGTCTTTGATACTGAAGATACCTTTTCAATTATTTCTTCATCTAGTTTTAAGTCATAGTTTTGCCATGGTTCATCTTTTTTGGTTTTAAAAATTATGAATTTAGTTTTCTTAATGTTATAAGGATTAGCTACCTGAAATATGTATCTAATTTATCAAGTCTTGGTATTTTGGTATCTTACGATTTACTGTATCAAAAGCTTTAGTCAAATCTATGAAAATTACTGCTACTTGCTCCATTGTTTCCTATATTGAGTATGCAGCTTCAATAATAGGATTTTGAGTGCTTGGTATTCTCCTAAATCCAAATTGGCATTTGAACAAATATTGTTTCTGTTCAATATATTTTTGCTGTTGATGTTTTTATAGTTGTTTCTATTGTAGTTGACAATACTGGCGACTTAGCTACAGATTCTTTATAATATAATTCTAGCATACTAACTTTTAAGCAGTCTGGGAAATTGCCATCAATGAATCTGATAGTATGACTCAAATCTTTTCTGAACATCTATTTAATGACTTGTTACTTATTCCATCATAAGTTCTGTTCCCCTTTGAACTAACCCACTTAATTACATTATGGATTTCATTGTCATTTTTTGTCATTAAGAAATAGTGATCCTAATTTACTTAATGTTTTCTTCTGTTAATTTTGAGAGGGTTGTTGCCCCACATACGATACAAACGTTCCGGTGGCCTTGGCCCCACGTTCACTTTTCTGGTGGCCTTCGCCCCATGTTTAAAACTTCAGCTTTGTGTTTTTATATTTATATATTTATTATATATGTATGCCTCGGCTGTGTCAGTAGTAATTTTCAGAACATCTGTCTCTTAGCAGGGCTGGTGTGGCTAAAGAACGAAGGCTTACTCAAATTATAATTGTATTGTACTTTGTTTAATAATCTTCACACGATTAAATAACACTGCATGATGTATCCTACTATAGAGCTGTGAGATTATTGTTATTTGCACTTTTTAAAAGGTAAGCTTTATATTATTCTCACCGTAATAAATTTTTATGTCTCACATTGAACATGTACCGTACCGATCTGGTACGCAATCTAGTAGTGTCTGCCGCCTGAATTTGTATTTTTTTCTCTATTTCAAGTCTCTGATTGGCTAAGCCTACTCCAATAGAATACTTTTATTCAACTTTTCATTTTTTTAGTTTTTGATTGGCTATTTATAAACTGTTTTAAATATTACATTATTGTTCCAAGAATTATTAGTAGCACTTTCTAATTTATTGTTGTCTCAAGGTTACCTCATTGTTAGCAACTTTCGGCTTCTACTTTGTAATTCTGTTTGCTACAAAAGGCAGCTTGCTTCTGTTCTCACAGCTCCTACATTGTTAAACTACATAATACATTCACATAACATTATTATACATGTACATAATAATATAAACATAATACAATGACTGTTACATACACTTTATATATTATATTATATACATATTGCTTTAAGGTGGGCTGTTATTATATTTTATATTATATAATTACTCTGATATCGTTAAGTGTTAAAAATACTGCCTCAATTTGTATTTATTCAGTATATTTTAGATATATTTTCAGAAATTGTGATGAAATATTTATTTAGCTCATTGCATGTTTCTTTTTTATCTTTCTGTAGTAAGTAGAGGAAGTTTTGCATTCCACCAAAAAATTTGATACCAAGATATCATCGAAAATACACATTTTGAGATTCTCTGATTCCAAAAGAAGCATTTTTGGAAAAACATGCGCACACAGATGTGTGTGTGTGTGTCATAACTTAAAAACAATTAGTCGATTGTATACCAAACTTGGTTTTTAAGTTCATTTTCCTAGAATGGGAGACACGAAGATTTTCAAGAAAAATCCTCCATCCTAAAGTAGCTTTTACATGGAACATTTTGTTAATATTTTTTTATTTCCTCAAAATGACTTTAACAGTTTGGTTTAAAATACCATGCTTAAGATATTTGTATGGCAAATAAAATGAATATCTTGAATTTTCTGGTAATAGCTTGTGAAGTTTTTTTTCATTCTGAATCACTTTTGCATAAGTGGTAAACCATAATAGATAGACATAACCATACTAAAACACATAACTTATGTAACATTTTTTGTGGTGTTAATCATTACTGATATATTCATTGTTATTGGTTTAAATTTTCAAATACTTAAACTTTTTTCATTTTTGCTTATGGTCATGCAAGGAGCTTGAAATTTCAGAGCCATCGCATAGCACCGGCTTTTTAAAAATCTGACTATTGCTTTAGCGTATTATATCCTCCTTATACCTGCAATGCATGTGTAAATGTGCAATGAAAGTTTATCTCAATTAACAAGAAGAAGACAAAAGAAGATTTTGTAAGAATAGTTTGTAGAAGGGTAGTTACAGAAAGTCACGGGAACACAACACATCAGATTTTTTTTTTTATTATTTGTTATTTTACTGTTATGCCTATGTTCTGCAATGTTATTCAAGCCCTTTCTCTTCTTGAGGTAAACAATACAGGGTGAATTACCTAAAACTTGCACCGCAAATATTTCGGAAATGGAAAGTGCTATTGATGTGCAGTTTTCACAGCATTGTTTGGTAGTCAGAGGCTCGTACATTTAGCCTATAAACAGATTTTAATAATATTGAGAAAGTGTATTTTTTGAGCAAACATACAATTTTTTAAATGGAACAATGCCTACTTACATCAACAGAATAAAGGTAGGGTAAATTAGAATGTCAATGGTCTTTGTTGCAGGATTCTAGTGCAAGTGATTTACGAGAAATCGTATTTTGAAAAGTTTTCAGCCCGACAATTGTTTGTCCCTGCTTAGTTGCTAGGTACGATGTTATGTTTGTTTGCATTGTGTTTTCTGTTCATTCATTGCATTGCGACTTTCTGGTCAGTTAGTTTGTGACAGTTCAAGCAGTAAGTCGTGAGTGGAAGATGGGGTTTACTAGTGCAAAAATGCTGACATGCTCATGGTGTATGGAGAGTGTAGGAAAAATGCAGTTCGTTCCTGAACGGTGTATGCGGAAATGTATCCCAATAGACGTCAACCATCTCGGCAATTATTTATCAACCTCTTTAACCAATTATGTGAAAGTGGTACTGTAACACCTAGAAAACATAACAGAAACAAACAAGTGACTGGAGAAGAGGCAGAAATTAATGTTTTGCCTGCCGTTGCAATAGATCCACAAATTAGTTCCCGCAAAATTGCACGTGGAAGTGGTGTAAGTCAGGCAAGTCTACTTCACATTCCCCATTGACATAGCTTCCATCCCTATCACATCTCTCTCCATCAAGAGCTACATGGAAAGGATTTTGAGAATCGTGTTAACTTTTGTACATGGGCATTAAGACATGATACTCCAAATTCATCATGTATTTGTTTAGTGATGAGGCAACATTTACTAATCATGGCCAGGTAAACCGCAGAAACATGCACTATTGGTCTGTTGAAAATCCCCGTTGGTTTTGTCAGGTGGAACGTCAGCATCCATGGAGTTTAAACGTGTGGTGTGGAATAGTGAACCATCAGCTCATAGGCCCTTTGTTCATAGAAGGAACAATGAACTTGCACAAGTATCGCAGCCTCCTGACAGACCATCTGCCACAGATGCTAGCAGACGTTCCTTTGCAGACTAGGAGGAACCTGTGGTACCAACATGATGGCTGTCTAGCGCATAAAGTGCACAAAGTACTACAGCTTGTCTTAATGGATTGTTTCCAAATCGTTGGATTGGACAAAGAGGACCTGTACCTTAGTCAGCCCATTCACCGGATCTGACCCCTTTAGACGTTTTTTGAGGAGGAAGGCTGAAAGACACTGTCTACAAGGATGTACCAACTGCACCAGATGAAATGAAACGACGTGTTACTGCTGCCTGCTCTGAAATTTCCGTTCAAATGCTAGAACGTGTGCAGCAGACTGGAAATGTACATTGAAGCTGCCGGTGGTCATTTTGAACACAATCTTGGAAGTGCTATGTTCTCTTTACTTGTAAGAATCCACAGAAGTATTGTAATTTCCTTTTGTTTTTCTTTAGTTTGTGCTACCACAGGTTGTACAAGTGTCGGTGCATAAAAGTTTCATAATAAAATTTCTCGTAAGCCACTTGCACTAGAATCTTGCAACAAACACCACTGACATTCTAATTTACCCTATCTTTATTCTGTTTATGTAACTAGGCCTTGTTCCATTTAAGAAATTGTATGTTTGCTCAAAAAATACACTTTCTCAATATTATTAAAATCTGTTTATAGGCTAAATTAATGAGCCCCTGACTACCAATCAATGCTGTGAAAACTGCACATCAATAGCACTTTCCATTTCCGAAATATTTGCGGTGCAAGTTTTAGGTGATTCATTCTGTGTATTTATTTCTAGTCAAAGCTTTCTCTTGGTAGTACTTGCCATTTGGATTTTATTTTCATAATATGTCTTCGTAAGTTTCCTTTAGTTTGTTTTAATTTCATCTGAGGAATTTTTTTATCTTAGTTTTATAATATAGAGATTCTTTCTTATTTATTATAGAGAGTAATTTCTTTGTCATTCATGGTGTTCTTTAATTAGTTTTTTTGCTTCAGAGTTAAAGTTGTGGATTTATCATTGCTGTCTTTCAATTGACTGGTGAAGTTTTCAAATGCATAATTTACTTACCTCCTGAACAAGTGCTGTACATGTGTTAGAGCATAATAGAGCATGCTAGTTACCGACATGTGCAGACTACTTAGACATATGTGTGCTTCAGACCAGGAATGAGAAATGAACTTTGTGACAGAGTGTTTTGTGTTTTTTGAAAAGAATAACTATCAGTTAGCTGCTTTGAACATTGCTGATGGTTGCTGTATGCGTTTGAAGCAATATACAATTGTTGTATATAGTACTGTATTTATCATTTGACAATTATTGCTGTACAAAGTCTAATGACAATAAAATATTTATTTATTTATTTACACTTGGATGAATGTAGTGATGATATCTGCACATCTTTCATTACATTACAATCACAGCATGTTCATTTTTACACCTTTTAGGTTGTGTATTGTTGGAGTTTTTTATTTATTTAGTTCCACGTATGGACGCCAGTTTGAAGTAGAATTGTTTTTTACGTTGTTTGCTGCTACGTATGAAAAGCCGATTTGAAGTAGTTTGTATTGAAGGAGTTGTATTGTATTTCAACTGTTGGGGAGCCGAACTTGAAATTCATTGCAACCACACGTATAGTAAACAGTTTCCGGTAGCCTTTGCCCCAAATGTATTTTCAGGTGGCCTTTGCCCCAAGCTTAAAAAAAATATTAACCTTGTAATTCAACTGTTTCTTTAAATATTTAATATTTATGTTTGCCTCGGCTGTGTCAGTATTATTGTTAGAGACATGGAAGTCTTGGCAGGGCGTGATGCTACAAGAATGTAGGCTTACACAGATTTTAAGTTTTAATTCACTCCTTTTTATTAATCCTTGACACAAATTAAATAGCACTTCACTGATATCGAGAGCTGTGAGATTCTTTTATTTAATACTTGCACTTTTTAATACATATACTATTTTCGTCTCACACGAATACGTATTTAATTTCTCGAGGATGCATCATGAATCCGGTTATTATCACTGTCTGCAGGTAACTGACTAGATTTCAACCGTCTAAACTTGTAAATTTCTGTATTTCAAGTCTCTGATTGGCTATTTTTACTCCAATAGAATACCTGCATTTAACTAAAGCTTTTTCTGGTTGTTGATTGGTTATTTTTTATAAACTGTCACTAAAATTACATTATTGCTTGCAAGAATCACAAATAACATTTAAACTCTCAAACTCATTATTGCCTCAAGGTTACCTCATTGTTACCTCATTGTTAGCAACGTTTAACTTATTATTCTCACAGTTTCTACATTATTAAATTACGTAATATATTCACATAACATTATTATATAATTAGGCTGAAATTATTTAAGTGTTAAAAATACTGCCTCACAGAAAATGAGTACAAACTTTATTTTGTGCAAAACCATTTTTAGTGTAAACACACTTTGAAAATAAATTATCTTTAGCACCAAAAAAATGGTAATTGCAGGTTTTACTGTACGTTGTAAAAACTATAAGTAAAATAAAATTAAATATTCTTTTTCCTCTCACTTTTAACTGTCATTAATTACTTTCTTGCACACCATAAGTAATGAACTTTTATTACATACTTTCCAAAACTTGTAGGAAAACTAGAACATTGCCAATATAGGTACATTTTTATTTATTTAAGGTGAGTCGGAATTGTTACACTAACGTCACTTAAGTTTACTCACTTAACATGTTTCGGGAAACAGTTGTTCCCATCCTCAGAAGGTTAATTCGACTGGCCCGTGTTGTTGGTGTGATTTTGAGCATATATATATAAATAACCATTTTTTAAGTTGGCACCAGTTTTTTATTTGTTATGGTGGTAGATAGTGGATACACTGAATATCATAAGGACATAGCAATTATTTTTTAATGTTGTCAAAGCAGTCCAATGGGATGCACAAATAATGTGAGCCATACCATGGCTGTGTCTTCCAGGATCTTCTTCCACCAAGGAAAGGATTTCTGCAAAATTCAAAGATAAATTACGTAACACAAATTGGTCATTTAACCTCACAGATACTGTCGACACCAATTATAATAATTTCCTCAGGGAATTACTAAATAGTTATAATGAAATGTTTCCCAAAATCCAAGTTTCACAATCAATTAAAAAATATTCACTAGATTGGTGCACTCAAGGCATAAGAATATCCAGTGCCCGCAAAAGATTTCTGCATAAATTGTATAAAACTACTACCAACACAAACTTTATCCAGTATTACAAAACATACTGTAAAATTTATAAACACGTAATTAAAAAGGCGAAACAGCTAGCCATAGATAAGTTTATTAAAAATGCTGAAAATAAATGCAAGGCAACATGGAGAGTAATAAAAGGGGAACTGGGATTAAGTAACACCAAAAATGATAAACTCAATGTAGTAGATAATGTAACTGAGGAATCATTAAATAATTATTTTGTGGATATAGCTATGCATACTCGTGAGGAATTTCCATCTGTCCAAGACTCTAATTTTGCACTCTTAAAAAATGGCTGTAGGCTGCTAACACCTCTGTTCAATTTTTCTAGTGTTTCACCGGATGTAATAATAAATGTAATAACAAAGTTAAAAGGGAAAACCTCAAACGGTTGGGATGAATTACCCCCGTTCCTTATAAAGGAAATAAAACATGAAATAAGTGTGCCACTCAGCAAAATAATTAATCAATCTTTATCCATGGGTCTCTTTCCGGAAAGAATGAAGTATGCGGTGGTGAAACCTGTATATAAAGGTGGAAATACTGAACCAAAAAATTTTCGGCCAATTTCGATTCTCCCAACATTTGCAATCATATTTGAAAAAATTGTTCATTCTCAACTTATTACTTACTTAGAACACTACTCCAAATTAAATAATTCTCAACATGGCTTTAGAGCTAACTATTCAACAATAACAGCATTAACAAATCTAGTAAATGATGTCTCACAAATGATAGATGAGAAACAACATACTGCAGTACTTATATGTGATAATTCCAAAGCTTTCGACTGCGTGAGTCATGACATATTATTAAATAAATTGGAATTTTATGGCATAAAGCATACTGCATTAGTCTGGTTTAAAAACTATTTAAAAAACCGGAAACAGAGGGTCATTCTGAATAATTCAACAAGAACGGTCCAATCTAACTGGAAAGGAATAACCACTGGTGTACCACAAGGAAGCGTGTTAGGCCCCCTATTATATATAATATACACCAATGATCTCCCAAATTGCATTAATTCTAAAACAGTCATGTATGCAGATGATACGTCCATCCTATTGAAAGGCATAAACAATGGACATCTTCTACAAAATGCAACAGTAACCTTAACTCAGTTAAAGAAATGGTTCAGCAGCAATGGCTTAAAATTAAACACTTCAAAAACATGTTTTATGCATCTCTGCAATCGAGACAAAGGGATGGCCTATAACCTACCAATCAACCAGACAGACACTGCAAAAATATTAGGAGTGTATCTAAATAAACAATTAAAATGGGACGATCATATTCATTACATTAACAAAAAATTAAACATAGCTTGCTTCAACATGCGTTGCATAGCCCAGGTTACTAACTTAGAAACTAGAAAAATTGTTTATTTTAGTTATTTTCACTCTATAATGACATATGGAATCATACTCTGGGGTAACGCAGTGGGATGGAACACCATTTTCAAATGCCAAAAAAGAATCATACGTATAATGTCTCAAGTTGGATCAAAAGAACCATGTAGAAAGCTATTTAAAAAGCTTAAAATACTAACACTACCATCTCAATATTTATATGAATTAAACAAATATATCCATACTAATTATGATAACTTGCACAACTTACAATATCAACATAATTATGGAACCAGAACAAAAAACAATTTAAAACCATCCATGCATAGGCTTAAACTGTACGAAAATAGCCCACTATATGCAGGTGTAAAAGCGTATAACAAACTACCAAACCAAATTAAAGCCATAAAGGACCAAGGTTTATTTAACAGGACATTGAAAAGCTTCTTAATAGATAAGGCTTACTATTCAGTAACTGAATACATAACCATGTAAATAGTAGAATGTAACAATAGAATTAGTTTTATAAATAGTACTCTCTAAGGTTTGTAATGTTTATTTAATTAATGTATTTATTATACTTGACGAGTCACCTGTTTACTGAGCTTTGCTCAACTGATATGTAAGCGTTTTGTGACAATAAAGCATCTTATCTTATCTTATCTTATCTCTCTGTGCAATATTTCTTTGGCCAAATCCTTCAATACAAGGAGTTGCACTTCCTATATCTAGAACTCCTTGACAGAAGTGAACAAATGTCTTATGATGTGGTGTTCGTCTATTTGTAAGCCTTTCTCAATAAATTTTTGCTGCAGCTGCTGCATCACGATATATTTCATTGTAAATGAGTAGCATTTCACAATATTCAGCATAATAAAATGAGCCATTTTGTAACTGAAAATCTTCTGTTTTATAAAACAAGCAATAAACAAACAGCTGAGTTGCATATTCATTTGATATTTACATGACATGTTATGTGGATTCAACTGAGACAAATAATAATTAAATTTCAAAAGTTTATTGTTGTGGACTGTGATGTGCCCATGGTTGTGTTTGTGTCTACTGGAGGGTAAGGTCAGAGGATGTTTTACTCCACCGAGCAGAGAAGGCACCACCTGCTTGCACCGAGCGCTTCGTCAAGTGAGTTGGCTCAAAGTAATCTTGCTGGGTTCGTCATCCCCATACGATCAAGCGTAAGTGGCCTGCTAAAGCGGTCAAGGTTTCACTTGGTGGGTGTGAGGCACACTGATGAGTAAATCCACCGAGCTTTAACACCACCCGGGATCGTCAAGCCACCAAAGTGAGGTCCCTATGGTAGTTTTGGAGTCAGGAGACGGTTAGTCCAGGTAGGAAAGTTCTTCTTTGATTAATGAGTAAACTGCATTCTTTTTCAATAGCCCACCACGGTAGTTGGTAACAATGGCCGTACGGTAGTGCGGATCAGTTCTGACTGCCCACTTGCTGCGTCCTTAGGCCTATTCATTTCACATCCGTGGTCATTAAGGTGCCAACTATCCGTGGCACAATCTGGTTTATTGAGCTTGAACTACTTAGCCCTAAGCGTTGTTGTGGTGCATACCTTAACTAACTGCTACTTACATTGTGTGCAGGTTACTTATATTCTAGCGCCTTTGTGGCATGTGTATCAAAAAGTTGTTGACTAGTATAATCTGGTGAATTTAGTTGTTTTGTGGTGGGTTGCTGCTACACTTATAATGATAGTAGAAGCGCAAGCTGTTTTATTTCAAAATGCATTTAAACATGCAGAGAATTTATCTTGCAGTCTGCTATAAGAAATATTTTAAAAGTATTCAATTTAAAATAGTATTAATATTAATAAATGATCATTTTCTCAAAAACTACTGCAAAAGTTGCACTAAGTCTTTTTATTCTATTCATTACAAAGAGTCATCATGTTCAATGATAATCACAGGTCACCTTCCATATATGTATACAAAACCTTTTGAATGATACTTGATATTTTCTGTTACACAGATGCTTTTTTTGCACCAATGAACATAGGTGAGTGCATTCAGGGATGATACATACAATATCTTGCATAATTTATTAGTAGGGACCCCAGATTGTCGGTAAATAAAATAATGTAATATCGGTGTAAAAATATTATAGTGAGCAGTGTTTTGGGCGGTAAATAAAACTATTAACTGTGTTATCTCGTGCAAAAAAAAGGGAAAAAACAAAAACACAGTTTAAACTATTTTACTGTGGAACAAAGGGCACCTTACATGTAACTTAAAAAAGAGGAGCATGAAAATATTTACATAGTATACATTTTGACTGATTTACTTTGTTAGAGACAAAGCCACCACAAGTTCGGTGTTCTCTGGCTTAAGATTTGTTCTTAAGTTTGTCATTATGTTCCCATATGCAGAGAAAAGTCTTTCACTGTCCACATTGGACATGGGTACCCACAATAGTTTCATACACTTCTCACTGAAACACAAGTGGTCACGTATATATTGTAATGAAAAGAAGCTAGAAACAGTGATGTGTATTGAATTTATTTAAAGGTGAGTCGGAATTGTTACACTAACATCACTTAAGTTTACTCACTTAACATGTTTCGGGAAACAGTTGTTCCCATCCTCAGAAGGTTAATTCGACTGGCCCGTGTTGTTGGTGTTTCAGTTTTTTGGACTGGATTCTGTGGTGTCATCTTGTGGTGGAGAAATGTACTTCCAGAGAGGATTTGGTGGCAGCAAATCAAAATTCATTAGATTTGTGTTGTGTTTTAGAATGGTGATCTTCTCCCATGCATCTAATTCGGCTGCAAATTTGGCTGGTTTGACTAATGTAATATTGGGTTTGATGTTGTGATTAGTGATCCAAAAATGGTGTGAAACTGCAGATTTGTCCATTTGTTTGTATTTAATACATCTCATGTGCTCCTTTAGCCTAGTTTTTAAGTTTCTTTTTGTCTTACCTATGTATACTTTATTGCAATCTGAACAATTGATTTTATAGATTCCAGATTTTTTGTCTTGTGGAATGGGGTCTTTTAACTTGTTACAAAGTAATTTCTCTATGTTAAATTTGTTCTGTGGAGCTAGGCTGATGTTATGTTTCATGAAAATCTTCTTAAATTTGTGAAATGTTCCTGGGTGGTATGTGAATTTCTTGAACTTTAGCTCTTTATCTTGCTGGATGAGATTTGTTGTGTTTCTGATGTGCATCTGTCGTTTGAATTTTGCAATTTTTTTGTCAATAGTTGCTTTGTTGTACCCATTATGTATTGCTGTGTCTACTATATGCTGGTATTCTAACTGGTATTCTTTTTTATTTAAGGGGGTATATACCAGTCTATGTGTTAGGCTGTTTAGTACTGCATGTTTGTGTGTGGTTGGATTGAAACTCTTATTTTTTATGTAATTAGTAGTGTGTGTTGGCTTCCTGTATATGCCAAAGGTTAGGTTCTTTTGTTCTCTGATGATTTTTAGGTCTAAAAATGGTAGCATGCCTTCTTTTTCTATTTCTATGGTGAATTTTATTGATTGGTTCTGTAGGTTTAGTAAGGCTAAGGAGTCTTGTATGAACCTATTAGGGACAACAGCGAAGATGTCGTCAACATACCTGTGCCAAACTTTAAACATGTATGGAAAGGAAGTTGTTATGTGTGTTTCTAAGTAGCTCATAAATAAATCTGCCAAGAAGGGTGAAAGTGGGTTGCCCATGGTTAGACCAGTTGGTTGTTGATAGAACTTCTTATTGAAACTAAAACAATTTTGTGCAATGCATAACTTGGTAAGGTGTATGAGGTCTTCTATTTCTTCTTCAAGTAGGTTAGTCTGCTGTAGCCATTTCTTTAATTGACGCAGGAGTTGATCTGTAGGGACACTTGGAAATAGTGCAGTGACATCAAAGGAAACTAATCTGTCTTCTGGTTCGAGTTCCAGGGATTTTATCTTCTGTATTAAATCTTCTGAATTCATTATGTTTTTGCTATTGAATTTTGGTAGTGAAGAGAATCTCTGTACTAACCATTTTGCCAGTTTGTAGGTAGGAGAATCAATATTGCTGACGATTGGTCTCATCTTATTACCCAGTTTGTGTATTTTAGGTAGAGCATACATTCTTGGTAAAGTGGGGTGGTCTGGTTTTAATCTAGATTTATCAGTGTCTGTTATTGTTTTGCTTTCCTGGATGGTTTGATTGAAGGCTTTTAAATGTGATTTTAATGAGCCTTCTTGAATTTGTGTGTAATTTTCTTGTTGCAGCATATTTTCTACTCTGGCAATATAATCATCTTTTTGCAGTACAACTAGTTTATTTCCCTTGTCAGCTTTTGTGTATACTACTGGTTTTGATTTTAATGTTTTGATCACATGTTTGGTTGGGAAATTGTTATGTTTATCTGCTTGTATTTCTTGGAGAACCATTTCACATTCTTTTTTTATAGTGGTTTTACTATTTTCATTTAGGTTGTAAGTAGCAATCTCAATGTCTGCGACTATTTCATCGGTTGTTTTTGTGTAGCCAACACATGTTTTTAGGCCAAGGTTTAATACCGATAATTCCGCTTTGGTGAAAGTTACATTTGAAAGATTAATTACGTCTGGATATGGCGTCGTTTTTTCATTTTTTAGGTTAGGTTTATATGAATGTTGCTTCCAGCGTAGTATGTCTAGTTTTTTCTTTAATTTCAGCGTTTTTGTTTTCATCCTGTAGCTAAGAATGGTGAGGAATTTTGATTGCATGTTTTGCCAAAGTGGGTAGCCAAGTGTGTCCGTTAATTTAAGGTGAAGAGCATATAATTCCAGTTTCAATTTTTGTAATTTTGCGTAGTGGTTGTTTCTCTCAATTATTATTACTTTTTTATCGGCTGATGTTTGGTGTTTGCTGTTTTTGTCATATTTTACAATTCTCCTTACAAACTTTGGTGTGACTTTGCTTTGTATGCATAGGTTTAAAAAGCGGATGTCCGCAAATGTGTTTTTTCACATGTGTTTTTTCAGTGGTCACATTGAAGTCCAGAAAGTAAATCCAGTATGTTCACTTCAGCAGCATCATCTAATTTCTCACACACTATGTTCTTCAGAGCAGCATATCCCTCCTTGAATGTCTTCTCTGGCAAGTCTCGCAGAAAAGGTAACATTCTTCTTGCTTTTTCTATAGTTAATCAGTAGATGCCTCATTTGATACTATTTTTCGTACATCAAACAATATACCTGCAGAATGAATAATATCAGCAGCTGGATCAGCTGACATTAAGGAATTCAGCTTGGTAACTGACTTTATGCCCAATTGCTTGAACTGACTGATAACATAAGACTTCTTGAGGGTTGGCAGTCTCTGAAGAAGACTTGAAGTTTTATCTCCAAACGAGCCCTCAACTACTATTGTGAAGCCATTTGATATATCTTTAAGTTTGCTATATAGTTTATGAACAAATGGATATTTAGATCCCTCAAGCACTTCAATAAGGCAAATGGTGTCTTTGCAATGTGCAAGAAGGAAAGATGCCTGGTAGTTTATTATATTTTGAGACCGCATTGAAATACTACTGTGGAATCGGTTTGAATTCCCGCGTGCCGCAAAACTAAACTGACCTGGCAACGTCTTGCACATGCTGTATGTACGGCGCGCGAACGGCACGTTGCCAACTCCACCGTCAGCTGAATTGTGCATGCGCTAGCTTAATTTGAAATGTGGCTCCATCGGCATAATTCCTTTTCTTTTTCAGAGCAGAAGGTAAACAGACTCCTTGCGCTAAATTGTAATGTAATTTAAAGAATATAACTTGACTCCAAACGAATCTTTCAGTATAGCGGACACAAAATATACCTAGACATGCATTCACATTATGGCAACGTCGCGAGACAGCAACAATTTTCATGCGAGGGGTACAGGAAACGGAGACAGTGATTGGTAGAAGAGGCTGTCTACTGTCAGAATTGACTTGAACCAGACTTAGAAATTCATGTATTATTTAACGATACTTTTGCGACAGTCTTTTTCAGCCGGCATGAAATGGGGCGATGCAAGCACGTATCGTTAAAATACGGCATTAGAGAAGAATTGCAGGTAGTATTGTCATTTAGATCCAAAGAATAATTTGAGTGAAATGAGAAATCCGTCACTGATGCGGTGTTGCCGAGTTCCGATAAACATGGCATTCCTTTTGTTGTGCATGCGATAGGTGAAGAGTGAAGAGGACGGGGTAGTCGAAGCAGTACCGATGTTTGCCGAAGCTCTGGTTAAATCACAGTGCAGTTTGGTGTTCTGTGCCGTGCAGCATGGCCGTAGCGAATGACAATACACGTATCCGTAAATGATTGATAAGCCAAATATCTGATTGTTTATGTGAAAAGGAGAGACAAACACCAAAAAAAAGGAGAGAGAGAGAGAGAAAAATTTCGGGTTATTTTGCACATTTTTTTTTCATAACAGTGTTATTTCGCGTTTTCGCGATATAGAACTAATGCCACGTTATTTCGCGACTCAGAATGGATATATATGTGGAATTTAAAAATAATTGATTAAAGGTTTTGCTTATTGTTAATTTTCGGCCAATTTCACGAATTAACTACTCGCGAAAAGTCGGGGTCCCTATTTATTAGTCTTGTTGCGTAAGTGTATGCATGTTACAGCATTTGAGTATCATAGGGATCAATTTGTTTGCTTTTGTTTAGAAGGTTCCAGACTGAACAATCACATGGCATTTGACACAAGCCTACACATGCACATGCAATGAGAACATAATACTTAGCCATCATTGTTAGCAGTGCTTTTTTAATTAATTTTTTTCAGGATAAGAGAAAGGAGATATGTTTTCATACTGGCTGTAATTTTGGGTTGCATGTAACTACAAAAACAATCTGATGTGTTACATTCACATGACTTTCTTTATGCGCTGTAGCTAATTTTCATATATTTTCTGTAATCTATTCTTACAAAAGATGTTTCTCTCTATTTTATTTTAATTGAGACAATTTTTACAGAAATGGTTTCATTAGACATTTCATTATAGGTACGAGTACAGGAGGTATGTTTGCTGAAGCCATCTTGTCTTGTCTTGTTCAATACAGATTTCCGTCATTGCTCTGAACGCCCTTCAGCCGTGGGCTGATTGTGCTACCTGTATCTTTTTAAAGCCAATTCATTATGCCTGCATCCTTTACCAAGGAATACAGTCTCATAACAAATAATGGTTTAAAATTCTTCTGGTTCTAAAAACATTTTCCCAAAAGCAATAGGCCAAGGCCTCACAGGAGCATTTAACATGCTGGGTGGGTTCAGTTTCTTTCTAGCACAATCTGCAATCTCCTGCTAAAGTCATAGCCAAATCTTTGAAAAGCGGGTTGCTATATTTTGACTTTAAAATCTGCACATCACGAGAAACAAAAGAATAATGCCTTAATGCTTTTAAAAAATGTAAAACTATTGGAAAATTCAAACCAAATTCAAACAAATATTGGAAATGTTTATTGCCGCAAAACATATTTTAAAAATTTGACAAATGTGTGTGTCTTAACAAGATTTACATATTTTTTTTTAATGTAAGTTTTTGTCTTCCAACATTTTGTTTTTGGATGTTGCTGTTCACATACACACACACACTGACACAAACACATGTGCACATGCATATATATATACTGCAGGCGTTTTTCTAAAAATGCCTTTTGGGTTGGGAGGCTTCAGTATATTTCTGGTGAAATTTACATGGTGAATTATTAGGTGAAATACAATACTTCCTCTGCTTACCATAGGTATGTAGAAGGGAAAGTAAAAAAT
This sequence comes from Deroplatys truncata, assembly GCA_030765065.1. NCBI lineage: Eukaryota > Metazoa > Arthropoda > Insecta > Mantodea > Mantidae > Deroplatys > Deroplatys truncata. The sequence continues at coordinate 108,219,167 of CM060976.1, forward strand.
CTGATGTGTTACACTCACATGACTTTCTCTACTCTTGTACAATCTAATTTTAGAAACGCTTATTCTCCATATGCTTCATGTTAATCGAGATATCGAGATGTCAATCTTATTGGTAATATTCATGTAGATGCAAGGGGAATATGGTAGCTTTTAAGCGATAGTCAAATATTTTAACGCTGGTTGCTATGTGGCGCATTCCATTCTCTTTGCATGTCCAGGACATAAAAAAAATGAATAACGAATTTGAGAAAAAGTATAAGTATTGGAAAATTTAAGGGAATAACAAGCAATATCTCGAAAACGGTTCACTCAACAAAAGAAATGTTTATGACATAAATTGTGTATTTTAACGCGATCTACATTTTTTGTGTAGTAACATTTTGTCTATCTCTTATGGTTTACCAGTTATGCAAAAGTCGTTCACAATGAAGAATACTTTTGGAGACATTCCCAGAAAATTCGAGATATACATTTCATTTCTCATGACATTATCTTAAACATATGATATTTTCATCAAAATCGTTAGAGCCATTTTTGAGAAAATTAAAATTTTCGAAAAATGTTCCATGTAAAGGGTAGTCTGGGGTGGGGGGATTTTCTTGAAAACCTTCGTGTCGCATCTCTGGAAGATACTGAACTTAAATACCAAGTTTGGTATGTATTGTAATGAAAAGAAGCTAGAAACAGTGATGTGTATTGAATTTATTTAAAGGTGAGTCGAAATTGTAACACTAACATCACTTAAGTTTACTCACTTAACATGTTTCGGGAAACCGTTGTTCCCATCCTCAGAAGGTTATTAACTCGACATATGGTTTCCCGAAACATGTTAAGTGAGTAAACTTAAGTGATGTTAGTGTTACAATTTCGACTCACCTTTAAATAAAACCAAGTTTGGTGTTTATCCGACTGTTCGTTTTTGAGTTATGCTGTTCACAGACACACACACACACACACACACACACACACACACACACACACACACACACACACACACACACACACACACACACACACACACACACACACACACACACACACACACACACACACACACACACACACACACACACACACACACACACACACACACACACACACACACACACACACACACACACACACACACACACACACACACACACACACACACACACACACACACACACACACACACACACACACACACACACACACACACACACACACACACACACACACACACACACACACACACACACACACACACACACACACACACACACACACACACACACACACACACACACACACACACACACACACACACACACACACACACACACACACACACACACACACACACACACACACACACACACACACACACACACACACACACACACACACACACACACACACACACACACACACACACACACACACACACACACACACACACACACACACACACACACACACACACACACACACACACACACACACACACACACACACACACACACACACACACACACACACACACACACACACACACACACACACACACACACACACACACACACACACACACACACACACACACACACACACACACACACACACACACACACACACACACACACACACACACACACACACACACACACACACACACACACACACACACACACACACACACACACACACACACACACACACACACACACACACACACACACACACACACACACACACACACACACACACACACACACACACACACACACACACACACACACACACACACACACACACACACACACACACACACACACACACACACACACACACACACACACACACACACACACACACACACACACACACACACACACACACACACACACACACACACACACACACACACCACACACACACCACACACACACCACACACACACCACACACACACCACACACCACACACCACACACCACACACCACACACCACACACCACACACCACACACCACACACCACACACCACACACCACACACCACACACCACACACCACACACCACACACCACACACCACACACCACACACCACACACCACACACCACACACCACACACCACACACCACACACCACACACCACACACCACACACCACACACCACACACACACACATGGACATGTTTCCAAAAATGCTTTTTTTGGATTCAGGAGGTCTCAAAACATGTATTTCCGGTAAAATCTCGGTATCGAATTTTTGGGTGGAATGCAATACTTCCCCTACTTACTATACGTAGTAGAGAAAGTAAAAAAATGGATGGCTGACTCACCTCTTATAAATTCAATTAACTCTCCATACTTTCTTTCTTCCATTCTTCTCTTCACTTTCTTTCAGTCCATCTTCATTGTTAATGAGAAACTTTTCTGTCTAGTAATATTGAAGGCTCAACTGTAACCTGATATAGCATTAGGTTTTAATTTATGATGTTGGACTGTATAATAGATGAAGTTAAATATCTGTATCCGTTTCTTTCCCACAGTATTGGAGCTATCTTTACACAACATCAATGCCAGGAAATATTAAAGAATGGGTGGATGAGCACATGAATTGTGAAGACATTGCAATGAACTTCTTGGTTGCCAATATTACTAAGAAAGCGCCTATCAAGGTAAATACATTGAAACAGATTATATGAATGAACTGTTTTTAAATGCTTTCTAATTTGTAGTATTTGATTATGAATGTAAATGATTTTCATGTTGTTTCCATTGGCATATATTAATTAATGTAATTGCTATTGTGTGTTAGTTATTTTTGTATATATTGTGAATCGCTTTTTATGTTGACACCATGTTAGGAAAGCTATATTGAATTTAGATTGTGCTAAATTAAGTTACCATGACCATCTTTAATATACAAGCTATATGCTATGGAATGTGCATATGTTTTTTTACTCCTCCTTAGAGAATAAACATATAACAAAGTGATTACTCTGCGCTATGACAATGTAACAAGAAATCAATTCTTACAAACATTTTCACTGCTTCTCTCAAAGATTTCATCAGAAGCAGATGTGCTGTGGCATGCGAGATAAAATTACATCTGATGCGGTATTAATGTTATAATTATTTAACATTAATTGTAGCACCACGTTTGGAAGCCAATTTGTAACGGTATTACAAATAATGTTGTGTGTTTACTTTACGCGTATTTTCGAGAGAACTTGCTTTACGTAATGTCTTTTTGTTGTCGAGCCCCACGTTGTGGATCCAATTATGCGACGGAAAATGTTGCTTACGTGATATTTATAGCATCTTGTAGATCATATGTTGTGCTGCTTTACTTCACGCGTTGCCATCTTGTGACGTCATTCGTTTGGTTCGTAGCTCCATCTGGCGTAGCAATTTGCATCAGTTTTGAAATAATTCACTTTAAATGTTCTCCGGCTAGCTATTTAGGTAGACATTTAACTCTTGCAGGGTGTGAATCGGAAAGGAATCTTTTATCCAGAAATTATATTGACGAAGAAATTGGTTTTATAAATTTTATTGTCGAACACGTTCACAAACACTTTTACATATAGATCTGGATACTCGCCAAACTGAAACTGTTTGTAATAACTTCTTATTTATCACTTTTAACTCACATACTTCAACTTTATGTAATTTTTTTAAATGTATAATACTTTATAATAATTTTCGTAATTCTGCTGCGTGTAACTTGGCGAAATAAATGAACTGAGAGATCGACGTGTAGAGTACTGAGAATTCTGTTGAACTGGGGGACTAGCTACCTCGAACCCACACTATTTATAGGCCTGCATCAAGATACGCCTAAAGATTATAAATGAACTGCTATTGGCTAATAAAACGCGCCAACATTAGCGTCAATTTTAATATCCAATGAAAACCACGAATACATATTACTTTAGGAAATGTTCTAGAAGCTTCTATCGAAACCGCGCGAAATATTACGCAACTTCCTTGTTCCCGGTAATGATAAACAACTCACCCCATTGCTGCATTATTGCGTTATTGTTGACAGTTTCAGTAAAGCCGTATATTATTATTTACCAATAATAATTACAATTAATAAACCTCTGAAATCAATGTAACATAAAAATACATATTTATATTACAATCATTATTTACCTTTGAGTAATTTGTGATACAAATTACCGTATCATATGCCCCACTAGAAACATAATTATAAATATTTATAACTTGTTTAGAAATTTTAAAATTGTGTTTTTAGTCTCCTAAATCTTGGAACACACGTTATCACTTTCACTTAACACTTCACACGCATTTAACACACGACATATGTTTTCTTTATTATCTCGCCACTACTTACTGGCTTTGGTTTAATTAATTTAGATATCAATCTGACATCACAAACTTTTTTATAGCAAATACTTTACCCTAAATTATTTAATTACTGTTTCAAAATTGTTTACTCTCTTACATTGTTGACAAAAATTTATACATTTAAGATTTTTGTAATTATTACACATATTTACCAAAATATTCACCCTCTACACAAATATTTACATCTCTTAAATCTAGGCACTGTTTCACATGTTCTATTTACTGCATAAATATTTGTTTTTTTAATTATATTTACCAATTTTTGTGATTTTGTACTTTATCTTAACAATACTCTTGTAATAGTATTTATGTACTTTACTTTAATATAACATCAGGCTTTATTTCACATGTTCAGTTACTAATAAAATGTTATTTTCCTCTCAAACAGTTAGTCATGACCACAATTTATTTCTCCATTAACATGATGTACATTTTTATTTAACCCTCTTACGTTCCAATACATTGCTCTGCATTTCGCCTTTAACTACATTGCTCTGCATTTCGCCTTTAACTATCCATCATTTACTATTTCTCATCTTTATCTTTTATTTCACCATGATCTTCATGGTTATATGGTTTAAGCATCTCAATATGGAACTTTCCTATGCTTTTTCGAGTTGTTGGATTACATAACTCATATGTGTTAGTTCCATACACTTCAACAACTTCATATGGTCCATGGTATTTGAGAAACATTCGCCAATAAAGTTTATTTTCTTTATCCGATAATTTCTTGGTTTTAACCAAAACTAAATCTCCTATTTTGATCCTCCATTCCTTTCTCTTCTTTTCTTCATGTTTAATTTTTCTTTTTATGGCTTTTTTCTTCATCCTCTCGAATGCTTTTCGGAACATCTCTTCTTCTGTTGGTGGTATCGAATGCGCATCTGGAATGGCTTCTGGAATTTTTTTACACATTGTATTGATCTTCTTTCCCAACTTAAGTTCACATGGTTTGTATCCTGTCACATTGTTTATGGTTTCATTTAGTAGGTTCTGAACAAAGTTCACGTATGCATACCATTGGGTGTGTTTTCGATGACATAACACCCTTAAATAATTTGAAATTTCCTTAATTTCCCTCTCCACTGGGTTGGAGTTCGGTCTGTATCTTGACGAAAAATATTGTTTAATGCCATTTTCTTTCAGTCCATCCATAAATTTTTTTCCTGTGAAGTACGAAGCATTATCGCTCAATACAGATTGAATAGGTCCTTCTTCTATCACATATGACTTAAGTAGTCTATTCAAACATGCTAAACCTGTAGGTTTTCTCAAAGGGTAAATTCTTACATATTTGCTGAATATATCATAACAGACAAATATATTTTTTATTTAAAGGTGAGTCGAAATTGTTATACTAACATCACTTAAGTTTACTCACTTAACATGTTTCGGGAAACCGTTGTTCCCATCCTCAGAAGGTTAACTCGTCGACTGGCCCGTGTTGTTGGTGTTTCCGTTTTTTGGACTGGATCCTGTGGTGGCATCTTGTGGTGGAGAAATGTACTTCCAGAGAGGATTTGGTAGCGGCAAATCAAAATTCATTAGATGTGTGTTGTGTTTTAGAATGGTGATCTTCTCCCATGCATCTAATTCGGCTGCAAATTTGGCTGGTTTGACTAATGTAATATTGGGTTTGATGTTGTGATTAGTGATCCAAAAATGGTGTGAAACAAATATATATTTATTTCCAAATTGACTTGGAGGCATCGGACCATGAATATCAATACTAATTACACATCTCGGCTTATCCCTTATAACCGAATTAGTTTCAAATGCATATGCTGCATTTATTTGCTTTGCCTTCTGACACAGGTTGCAGCACGATATAAATTTCCGAACTTTCTGACGCAATTTGGATATGTATAAATTCTCTAAAATCATAGAAGTTGTTCCTGAGTGTGCTAACCCTTCATGAAAATTCTTAATTAGTTCCTTTTCCATGCTTTTCGGAACCATTATCTTCCAACTAGGCATTTCTTTTCCATGCTTCTTGTATAATGTCCCATCTCGAATTGCTATAATTTCTTTCTTTGCCTCCTCAATCAATGGTACATTTTCTTTAAGTTCAAATAATTTTGCATCCTCATTTTGAATTTCCCCGATATTTTTCAATTTTCTAATCATTTCTTTGCTTAAAGGAATTTCAATTGTCAATATTTTGACTTCATTTCTAGGCCTGTCAAGTAATATGGACTTAGCAAAAAGTTCCTTTACTCTCTCAAAACATTTTTGATGATCCTCTGTCCATTTCCACTTATTGTTCTTTCGGAGTAGCTGCCGCAGTGGTTCTATTTCAGCCGAATATCTTGGTACGAACTTACTCTGAAAGTTCAATACCCCTAAGAGACGTCTAATTTGTTTTACGTTCCTGGGTGGCGGAATTCTCATTATTGCTTCTATTCTTTTCTGATCAGGTCTTATACCTCGTTCATCCACTACATAACCCAGAAAATTTATTTCCTTGACACAAAATTTTGATTTTAGTATGTTCACAGTCATACCATGTTGTTGTAGTTTATTTAACACATAATGGACATTATTCATGTGTTCTTCAAATGTTTGACTAATGATTAAGAAGTCGTCAATATACTTTATTAAAAAGTCATCTGCAGAATTTCCAAAGATACTGTGAATGGCTCTCAAAAATCCACTTCCTGAGTTTTTTAAACCAAAAGGATTTACACAAAAGCGATACTGGATCCCTGAGTACTGAAATGAAGTGTAATCACGCACTTGCGGATCTAATTCCACTTGCCAATATGATGCAGTGAGGTCAATGGATGGCAGAAATCTCCCTCTTGAAAGTTTTGTAATTAGTTGTTCAATTCCCTCACTTTGAAAATGATCTGGTTTCATATACTTGTTGACATATCTACCGTCTAAAGTTAATCTCAAACTACCATCTCGTTTAATACTCCAGCAGATTGAATTTATGTATTGAGAATTACTTTGCTCAATAATCCCATTTTCTAACATGCTATTTATTAATTGTCTAGCTTTGTCTCGAAGACTTATAGGTAAATTGTCATACTTGTGCCTATATGGTGGTACGTCTTCTACTTGAAATGTATGCTGATATACATTACATCTGCCTGGGATATTATAAATACTGAACTATTGTTCATCAAAACATCATGAAGGATTTGTTTTTGCATTATCGTAAGATTATAAGCTTCTTCACACTTGTGTATTATTTCCTCATTTCTCTTCTCTTTCCTGCTGTTGTCTGTCTCGCTCACATGGTCGTCTTTTGTTTGGATTACACATTTCTCTACTTCTTCTGGCATTTCTGCTAGCTGTTGAAAATATGGCGTGGTATTCCCTTCATATTCTGTGACTACCTGCTTTATTGGACTATTTCTATCAGTTTCTGTTATTTGCACAAAAAACTCTTGGTCACAAATATTTTTCTCATCCTTTGTCATCTCGATTACAGAAACTTTTTCTTTTATAAATGGTACCCTTATTTCTCTATCTTCTTTTGTTATTTTTAACTCTTCATGTTTAAAATCTATACATGCTTCATATTCATGTAGGAAGTCACATCCTATAATTATGTCACAAATCAGATGGTTTACAATTAGAAACATAACCTCAAAATTCTCTCCGCCAATAAGTATGCTAAGTAGAGCTTGTGTTTTTATGACCTGTGTAGTTCTTCCAATTGCAACACGACAAACTAAATTACTAGTGGGAAGAGCCATAATCTTGTTACCTTCATTAATCAAATTTATGTAAAATTTCTGTGAGCAAATTGAAGCTGATGAACCAGAATCTATAGTTGCAATGATTTCTTTCTTCGCAATTTCCATTCTAACATGAGGTGACTCAAAATTTTCTCCCTTATCTTTTGTTGCTGTAATCTTATTACAGGGTGTATGTGTAGGTGTATGATTTGTATTGGTAATGGATACTGAATTATTAAAGACGTCCTGAGAACCTACTGCACAGGAGTCTGTTAACAGTTTTCCTGGTTATTTCCATGTTCACGTACGGGACTGCCATTCCTAACAGGCGCTAAATCTATCTCAGTGTCGCCACCATTGTTTTGAGTTCCCCTTCCTCGAGTTCGAAATCCTCGATTTCTGACATTTTGTCCCCTTGGCACGTAATTTTCTTGCCATTCCTCAGATCTTTCTCGGTTATTATTTTCCCTCCAGTGAGTGAAATTTCCCCTCTGTCTAATGTACCTCCTTCCATAGTTTTGCCCTCTTTCAGGCAATCTTTCTGTCCTGACATAATTTATTTGTTCCTGCCGGCCTGGTCTCCTATCTATCCTTGATCTTTCAAATTGTGGAACGTATGATTGATACCGTTGTCTGGTATTAATTTCATGATGTCTGTCTTATCCTCTTATTTGTTGATAACTACCTTGGTAATTTCTTCTATCTCGTACATCTAAAAATCTATGTTCCCACTCCCGAGACATATCTTCTTCCTGTTGTTCCAAAGCTGTTATTAATTCTGTCATCTCATAGATGTTCTGTGGTTTTGCAATTAATAAGTAATTTTGTATCCTTATAGGATAATGCCTTGCGAGCAAACTCACAAAATCTTCCTCACTGATTGGAGGTGACAAGTTTCTAACCTGACTTGCATGTTTTAGTAAGTAATCAGTCATCGATATTCCCTCTCGTGGATTAAATTGACCATGACTAAGCATTGCTCGTATTCTTTGCTGTACCGTAACATTCCAAAATCTGTTCATGAATAATCTCTTAAAGGATTCATATGAAATTTCACCCCCTGATACCATTTGTAACCAATCTAAGGTTTTCTGGTCCAAACATCTTTTGACAACTATCATTTTCAATGCTTCAGGTATCTTTTTAATTTGAAAATACTCTGATAATTCTGCAATGAACTGTACTGGACTGGAGTTTTCATTAAATTTTGGAAGTGGAAAATCACTTAAGATATGATTGTAATTTTGCAAATTCCCTATTCCCATATTTAAATTCTCTAGTGTAACTTGTGCACTCTGAGTTTCAGCATTAGCTATAGATGAAGCTGCCGCATCACTCACATTATTTGTCATACCTGAGGAACTACCTCTATCATTATTTTGTACATCTGACACATGTACATCACATATATTTGCCCTTGAATTCAATTCTAATCTATTTACAGTACCCTGCAGATTTTCTATTGTCTGTTCCAATTTTTTATTATTCTCATTTTGAACAGTTTGGTGTTTGTTAATTTCAGAAGTTAGCTTTTGATTCAAATCTTTAGACAAATCTTTAACTTCATCAGACAATTTATTTCTCTGTTTTTCTGACTCCTTCTGAATTTCAGATATTTCCCCTCTGAAATTAACTTGCACCTGTATTAAATCTGCATTTGTAGCCTCCATCATCTCTTTTAACTCACTTGAAATGCTACTCATTCGGCTACCTAGCTCTGTACATTTTACATTAACATGCTCTATTTTATTATTAACCTCACTTTTTTGGTTAGATATTTCCCTGCTCATGTCTAACATTTTCTTTGAAACTTCACCTATTTCATTTGCTATCATTTCTTGATTTTCATTTTTCATTCTAATCATACTACTATCTAGCTCCATGAATTTCTTTTCAATTTCTTCCCTGTTTTGTTCTAAGCTTTTACCAATATCTTCCCTCAATTTCCTATTATTCTTTTGCATATCTTCCCTTAATTGATCTGTAATACTCTTACTAATATCTTCCCTATTTTGATCTATTTTCTTACTAAGATCTTCCCTTAATTCTTTCTTATTCTGATCTAACTTCTTATCAATATCTTCCCTTAATTCTTCCCTCAATTCTCTATTCATATTTCTCAGCATTTCCATCATCAGACTAGCATCAAATTTTACATTTCCTGCTATTCTATTCTCACTTTCTGCACTAACATTTTCATCTTCAAATCCTAAAAAATCTGGGCTATTTTCTGTAACTTGTATTGGATCAGAGCTAACTGTTACACTATCTCCCTCCATAATTATTTCTTCTGTATTACTAGCAGCCATTGTTTTTATTATCCTACCACTCCTAAGGAACATTTATTTACCTTTTTGATGCTGTATGTTGCTGTTACTTTAATGTCCAGCGTTCTGCCCCATTCTCCTAGATTTGTATGTCGCTTCTGCGTTGTGTTGTGATGAATCTACGTCGTCTCGATGTTTTTATAGTTGAATTCCTTGTTGCCTCGTAATCTCGGAATTACGATGTCCAATTATCCATGTAGTCTGTCGTTCCTTTTGTTTCTGGAATCTGCATCTTGTAGATCATTTCACTGCTCCATTCATTCCTTCCTGGTTATGTTGATTCATTCCTTGTCGTGTTCCTTTCCTGGTCACTTCGCCTTCCTTTCCTGGTTATCGCGCCCCACGTTCTGGGTGCCAATATGGTGCGGTATTAATGTTATAATTATTTAACATTAATTGTAGCACCACGTTTGGAAGCCAATTTGTAACGGTATTACAAATAATGTTGTGTGTTTACTTTACGCGTATTTTTGAGAGAACTTGCTTTACGTAATGTCTTTTTGTTGTCGAGCCCCACGTTGTGGATCCAATTATGCGACGGAAAATGTTGCTTACGTGATATTTATAGCGTCTTGTAGATCATATGTTGTGCTGCTTTACTTCACGCGTTGCCATCTTGTGACGTCATTCGTTTGGTTCGTAGCTCCATCTGGCGTAGCAATTTGCATCAGTTTTGAAATAATTCACTTTAAATGTTCTCCGGCTAGCTATTTAGGTAGACATTTAACTCTTGCAGGGTGTGAATCGGAAAGGAATCTTTTATCCAGAAATTATATTGACGAAGAAATTGGTTTTATAAATTTTATTGTCGAACACATTCACAAACACTTTTACATATAGATCTGGATACTCGCCAAACTGAAACTGTTTGTAATAACTTCTTATTTATCACTTTTAACTCACATACTTCAACTTTATGTAATTTTTTTAAATGTATAATACTTTATAATAATTCTCGTAATTCTGCTGCGTGTAACTTGGCGAAATAAATGAACTGAGAGATCGACGTGTAGAGTACTGAGAATTCTGTTGAACTGGGGGACTAGCTACCTCGAACCCACACTATTTATAGGCCTGCATCAAGATACGCCTAAAGATTATAAATGAACTGCTATTGGCTAATAAAACACGCCAACATTAGCGTCAATTTTAATATCCAATGAAAACCACGAATACATATTACTTTAGGAAATGTTCTAGAAGCTTCTATCAAAACCGCGCGAAATATTACGCAACTTCCTTGTTCCCGGTAATGATAAACAACTCACCCCATTGCTGCATTATTGCGTTATTGTTGACAGTTTCAGTAAAGCCGTATATTATTATTTACCAATAATAATTACAATTAATAAACCTCTGAAATCAATGTAACATAAAAATACATATTTATATTACAATCATTATTTACCTTTGAGTAATTTGTGATACAAATTACCGTATCACATCAGAGAGAAGGAGTTAATTGTGTTGTAAACTGTAGTGGGTGCAAAACTAACACATTAGCAAACTTACTAGCAGAATTTGTTTGTTGTACACCATTGGTATTATTAGCATATATTGAATTCTTTACAAAGTTATAAATAAATTTTTAAGAACCCATACTATGACCAAATTATTATTCATTTCCTGATACCATGCCCTGAAGATGTAGTAGAAAATGAGTAATGAAACAATAGGTGATGTAGATAATCAGGGAGAAAATGTAGCTCAGGAAACCATGCCAGTAGGTAATGTGTTGAGAGATAGACCATCAATAGTAGAAATGTTAAGGCAAATCAGCCTATGATGTTAGAAAGTAGGAATAAAATGAAAGAATGTAGAAATAGCCTAGAAAATGAAATGAAAGAATGCAGAAATAAAAATCTGATGTGTTACACTCACATGACTTTCTCTACTCTTGTACAAACTATTTTTACAAATGCTTATTCTCCATATGCTTCATGTTAATTGAGATATTGAGATGTTAATCTTAATGTTAATTTTCTTGTAGATGCAAGGGGAATATGGCAGGCTTTAAGCAATAGTGAAATATTTTAAGAGCTGGTTGCTATGTGGAGTATTCCATTCTCTTTGCATTACCAGGACAAAAAAAAAAAAATAAATAACGAATTCCCATTTGAGAAAAAGTTTTAAGTATTGGAAAATTTAAGGGAATAACAAGCAATATCTCAGAAAATGGTTCACTCAACAACAAAAAATGTATATGACATAAATTGTGTATTTTAATGCGATCTACATTTTTTGTGTAGTAAAATTTTGTCTATCTCTTATGGTTTACCAGTCATGCAAATTCCCAGAAAATTTGAGATATACATTACATGAAAATATCTTTCACATATGATATTTTAATCAAAATCGTTAGACATTTTTGAGAAAATTAAACTTTTCGAAAAATGTTCCATGTAAAGGATAATCTGGAGTGGGGGGATTTTCTTGTAAACCTTCATGTCGCATCTCTGGAAGATACTGAACCTAAATACCAAGTTTGGTGTTTATCCGACTGTTCGTTTGAGTTATGCTGTTCACAGACACACACACGGACATGTTTCCTAAAATGCTTTTTTTTGGATTCAGGGGGTCTCAAAACATGTATTTCTGGTGAAATCTTGGTATCAAATTTTTGAGTGGAATGCAATACTTCCCCTAATTATTATACATAGTAGAGAAAGTAAAAATAGGAATAGACTAGAAAATATGAGAGAATGTAGATTAAGCCTATAGAATAAAATGTTACAAAGCATAGCTAACCCAGGAAGTAAATTGGCAGTCTGTGAAAGTCTGAGGAATGAGATGAAAGAAAACAAAGCTAATTTAGAAAATCAAATTCAGGAAATTAGAACAGGATTAGCTAAATAAGTAGATGAGATGAAAGCACAGCAATATAACATTTAACTAAACGAGAAGTAAATGAAATTAAAATTGTATTCAGCAAAGATGTAGACCAGATAAGAAAAGAATTTACAAGCCTAGGCCAAAATGTAAATAAAAATGAGAATTGATTAGATTAAGAGGTGATAATGAACATACAAAAGAAGTTGCATCCTCTGAAATAAATGTTCCTGTGACCGAAATGTAAACACAACATGAGATGACATAAAAAATGAAGATCACAATAAGATGAAAGATGAAATAAATGATAAGTTAAAATCAGTGCATGAAAGCTTGAATATATAAGTAGATTGAACCAAGTTGTGATTGCATCACAGGCACAGAAAGACTGTAATGTCTAGACAAATAACCAGAATGATTTTAATCATAATGATTGTGAAATACAGAGCTTAAATGATCCAGGTAAGAATAGAAATGTAAATAGAAATGAATCGCAATTATACCTAGTCATGTATAATGACATGACACACAGATGTGAAAAGACATTCTTAGTGGTAAAGAAATAAAGTCCCTGCAGATGATTAGTAAATGGGGATGCAATGGGTCTCAACAGGCTCAGTTTAAGTAAAACTTTGAAAATTGTGCAGATTTAAAACTCACTAGTATCTCTACAAGTATTTTGTGTGGAGAAAGAACAAGCATTGTGCAGCAAAACCCTGTACCTTCTTCATCTTGGTATTGTAGACCAATTAGAATCAGGTTTGTGAAAGAAACTATAGTCATCACAAATGAAGAAATTCAATACATTCAAAGCAAGATTTATGTATTACAAGAAACTGAAATTATGCTAGGAAGTTGTAACTCTTCTGTAAAACACTCATTGCTACTGACAATGATTGATGCAAAGGTATGTAATGCAGTGACCCATATCTCTTTGACAATTAAGTGTTACATATGCAGAGACACATCTAAAGACTAATAATCTTACAAAATAGAGAGAAGTGAATGTAGATGTGCTGAAATTTAGACTGTCAATTCTATATGCTAGAATCAGAATATTTGAGAGTTTATTGCATCTTTCTTATAAACTGATCATTAAGAAGTGGCAATTACAGCTTGATATGGATAAGGTGGTACTGAAAGAAAGGAAAAGGAGTGTTCCAGATCAATTCAAACATGAAATGGGTTTAATTGTTGACGTTCCGAAACCTGGTTTTGCAATGATGGAAATACAAGCAGAAGGTTTTTCATGGACCTGGAATTGTCATCTATGATAACTGGTGTGGATTCTAGCCTTATTTACAGGTTTAAAGTGATTTTAGAAGTGATATCGTGTGGACATAAAGTAAATATTTCTAAATTCTCAAATTTTGCCATGGACACAGCAAAATTGTATGTCAAGTTGTATCTGTGGTATCCAATGTCTCCAACAGTTCACAAAAGTCTGCTTTATGGACCCATTATGATTGAAAATGCATTGTTACCCATTGGACAGCTATCGGAGGAGGCTTTGAAGCAGGAAGTAAGCACTTCTGCAAATACTAGTAACAGTATTCTAGGAAGTTCTCTCGCGAATCCTACAATCTGGATATGCTTAATAGGCTTCTTCTAAGTTCCGATCCTCTTCTGACTAGCATGAGGCCCACACCATAGAAGAAATCCAAACCATTTCTTAAGGAATGGTTGGACATGCTGCTTCCTATTGAAATCTGCATGTATAATTTTAGTGAGGTGGAGTCATCTACAATTGACGGCTGCTCTTCAGATGAAAGCATGGCAATTGTTTCCTCACATTAGGTGAGTACTGTCTGAAGCTCAAAAAAAGTATGAAACTGAAATATATATATCAAAGTCATAACTTTCTATTGTGAGATGTACTGTAGATCTTCAAAACAGAGAAAATTTTCTGTCATTGCTAGAGTAATAAATGTGGCAATATATAGGGTAGTTAAATTATATTCGAACCCACTCACGACCTCTCTCTACTGCACGAGACAGCCGGCAGTTGCCATGGAAATTACGCCAGCAGAGGCGGACTAAAATCCTTACCTTATAATAGATGCTGGAAATGTTGACCTTCTGCTCTCAAACAGGCAGCATATCTCATGTAAATATTCATTTTGCAATCGCTTGACAGAAGAAGAGAAATCATATGGTTGGTTCCAGCAAGATTCTGCAACAACACATGCGGTTGTCGAATCAACACGTGCAATTAGAGAGGTGTTTGATGATAGAATAATTAGTGTTGATTTGTGGCCCCCTTGTTCTCCTGACCTAATAAGTTGTGATTTTTATTTATGGAGTTCTTTAAAAGACAAGGTGTATTGTTCCAATCCTCACACACTACAGGAACTTAGAGAAAATATTGTGCAAGAAATCACAAGAATTTCTGCTGCTGAGCTTCGGAGAGTGAGTGAAAATATTTACACGAGATATGCTGCCTGTTTGAGAGCAGAAGGTCAAGATTTCCAGCGTCTATTATAAGGTAAGGATTTTAGTCCGTCTCTGCCGGTGCCTCGCGCAGTAGAGAGAGGCCGCTAGTGGGTTCGAATATAATTTAGCTACCCTTTATATACATACATTTCTTCCAAAAACTCAACATATATCTAATTTAGTCTTCCATATTAAATAATACATTTTAAGCACATATATCAAAGGTAAATAATTTTGGACAACAATTTGATGCAATTACCCCACTGTGTGTCATTTTGAAATCACGTTATAATGTTATTATGTTATTTACTTTTCACAAACACAAAACTTTGTACTTCTGACAATCACATTAAAAACTCATTTATAAGCATCTATTTCAATATCTTATTACATAATAGAAATAAAATACTAAACACATACATGGGCAGGTAATAATAAAAATGAGCAGTGACTCATGAGCCGTGGCTTGTAGCAAACCTGAAGCAGCAAGTCGGGAGTCACAGATTTGGTATTAATAAAAACTTCCCCTCCATGCTGAGCCTTGGCTCTATGATTGCGAGTCTCTGACTCGTGTTTCCCATCTTCCTGATTGCAAATGCATTATTGTCAAATGGCAGTAAACATTTGATTCAGCTTAGGTTTCAACTTAGGTATTTTTGAGGCAGTATATCCATCAGAAATGACAGAAAAAAGCAATCAGTTTGCATCCTGTTTGTGAACTTATTAACCAGCCACTAAGACATAGTGAACGAATCTCATCTGCCTGCAGACAAGCGGAAAAAGGTTTCTGCTACGGCTGAAGTGCAGCGAAAACTAAAAGAAAATCTGAATCTACACCTAACACAAGACCACATAGTGAAGAAAATAAGAAATACATATGAAAAGTTGCCTAAAAGTGAAGACTGATCTGCGATGGACAGGCAACAAGCCCATAACCCTGAAAAACTGGGAAAACAAGTTTTTAGACCTTATTCAAGGGGAATCAAATCCATCTATAATTTCATTAAGAGGTAAGAATAGTAAAGACAACATTCGACTATTCTCCAGTTTATTGAAGCTACTAGTAAAGCTTGTTTTTTATGAAATAATTTAAGGTTACAAAACTCACTGCTATTTTTGAGAGGTTGCAATAACATAAAATAATTCAAATAGATTTCACAACAATTAATAGGAAATAAAGTACATGTTAATTTACAAAAAAATAACTGTAAGCATTTAATATAAATAGCAAAAACCTATTTACAATTAAATTGCTTCTTATTGTTTCGGAGGAGGAGTAATTGGGTTTGATTATCCTCCAGTAAATTCTGAAGCCTCAGAAAACACAGAGTCCCAAGAAAATGTAGGCCTTAATGCTGTTGAGGTTTTCTCATGTATATCTACTGCAAAATCTACACGTGATTGTCCTGTAAGACCCAGCAAACCTGTAGGTAAAAGGAGATTGGAAGATTATGAGACTGTAGATACAAGAGATACGTCTTTTAAGGAACTATAAAGATTTGTGCTACTAAGACAAGTAGCACTGTCAAAAGCTCAAGAGGAAGAAAGTAAAATCGGACGAGAAGTGGCATGTTTAGAGAGGGAAGAGTTATTATACGACCAAAGAGAGTGAACGAATGTACAAGATGAAGCTCTATATTTACAGTTATAAATTGTGGTTCTTTTTAAGCACGCACGTGTATCCATAATTGCATTGTAAAGTTGGTATTATGGTCACTGTAAAATGTTTCTATTGCTGTTGTAACCTTCTTTCTTTACTAGGTTTCCCTTAAAAGGCTGCAAAGGACAAGGAATGCTATTTAGTGTAAGAATACTCACAAATTAAGATTAAATTGTTCTTAACATTAATTACTCAATAATTATAATGAAGTAAATGAATTGCTTACTCATTGTTGATGAGCATGTTTCATTATTGCAATCCTACCCCTTCTACGCTGTCCTCTCTCTCTCTCTCTCGCTCTCGCTCTCTCTCTCTCCCTCTCTCTCTCTCTCTCCCTCCCCCCCCTAGCTCTTCTTCCCCACCACCATCCCGAACAACTAATCTCGAAATCTGCATCGCCAAGATATTTTGCCACGTTGGGCAAGGTTATACAGCAAATGATAATAATAGGTATCTTCTCTGTAGCACATCTTATCTTGTTTTGAAGGATAGGGAAACGCTGCTTTAGTTGGCCAAAGCATCGTTGTATAATAACCTGCTCACTGCTAATGCATCTATTGTGTGATCTTTCTTCTGCAGTTGTAGGATTTTTATATGGGGTCATGAGCTATGGTGCAATACCATAACCAACTTCTCCAAGCAGTAGCGCATTTGCAGTATTCCCAGTCATTACCCGACAGGCAAAAGAATTTCTCCATATGCGAGCATCATGTACAGATCTGGGCCATTTTGCATTTACGCTAGCAAAGTATTCCTTTGTATTACACGTGCCCTGGATGTTTATACTAGCAACCCCATTTCTATTGATAAATTTGCCACCATGCACATGAGGTTTCATAATCAGTACATGGGTACAGTCTACTGTGCCAATAGCATCCGGAAATGTGTAATGCTGCTGACATTCAAATTTAGCAGCTTGTAGTGCTGCAGCGGTTGCTGAGAATTTGATCCAGTTTCTCGATTTTTATTTTATGTGAGAAGAAACTCCCAAAATATATTTTAAACTGTACCTTGTGAAATGCCAATGTCCTCTGCCATGCCAGACTGGAATCCGGGTTCCCCAATGCAGCGTAGAAATATTCTCATTTTTCAATCTCTAGTAAGGGCTTTTCCTGTTGTCTGCACAGTTTCAGGGAGGAAATGCTGGGCAAGCCACCTCATGTTTCCTTTCTCAAACCTATAAAGTTGTTTATACTGAGGTGGTTTAAGAAATAGTAAGCGATGGCTCTTAAAGTGAAGTCACAGTTCCGCTTTATTAATATCACGACTGTAAGCCATGACTCTTACAGTGAAGTCACTGTTCCGCTTTATTATTATCACGACTAGAGGGGATGAGTCGAAAAGTCGAAGGTCGCACTAAGCTTGAGTTGTTGCATTTTATTAATATCACCATTGGCTAACAGTATTCAAGTCATCCAATGCTACCTTATGGCTGTTAGTTGTCTTCCATGGTTGTCTAGTGGTACCATGTTAGCCTCTGATTCCCAAGGTCACCAGTTCAAACCCGGTAGAGGGTGATGGATTTTTTTTTGGACATAAAAATCCTTAACATGACTTCCTTCAGAAGGGAAGTAAACCTGGTGGCCCTGTGCTGTAGATTTACGGCACATAAAAAAACCTCAAGCCTGATAAAGAGGTCTCTGAGCAAAATTTCTGCTCTTTCACGCCCAATATAGAATGAGACGCTAAGAACCACAGTATTTAAAGAGTGTCCATAAGTAAAACTCAATTTCTTATGGCTGCAACAGACCATTTTGCATTCCTCCACACAAAAATGTTCAATAGTAGACAAATTTCCTGAAGCAAAAGAAGGTAGCAGTTGTAACTCGAAAACATGCTGTTACTATCACCTTTAGTAGTGTCTGGAAATTAGCAAAAATTGGTAACAAGAGTTCAAAATACCGAGTTTAAATTTTGTATATTTATGACCATCAAATCTAATTATATTTAAATGAGTAAAACTAATAACAAAATAATAATAATAACAGTGAATAATAATAATATATAATAAATATAATAATATAATAATAATAACGAAATAATAACAGTGAATACTAATTAATTATTATAGCACTTGCGACACATCAATTGATTCAATGGTAAAGTTGTCACTGAATATAAATCTCTTTCACTTGATACATAGAAGTTTTTGTTACTTTTCTGCAAACTCTGAGAAGAAATAAAGGGGATAAGTATTAACAATTTTTATATAGGAACTCATGTCCAGAAATGACACATTTGGTAAATTAGAAGCTTTCACATTATTGCTTTTACAACATATTTCTAAATCATATTGCTTATTAAAATTGCTTGACACTCAGGATATTCTATGCTAGAAGAAGGAAAAAAATAATATGACTATTAATTTGAAATGGTTCCATGCTTGGAAGAATTCCAAAAAATAAGACTTTTTACTAACATGATCATTCGTGTATTTTTATAAGCAGTTCCAAAAGTAATGCTCTGATCTTAGAGAGTTTGTAATATTACACTACAACGCTTTGGGTTATCCTCCGTGGTGTACTGGTTACCATGCTAGCCTCTAGGTCGCAGCCTCAAACCCGGCAGAGGGCGATGGATTTTTTCGGGCATAAAAATCCTTAGCATGGCTTCCTTCGGAAGGGAAGTAAAGCTGGTGGTCCCATATCGTAGATTTACGGCATGTAAAAGAATCTCAAGCTTGATATAGAGGCCTCTGAGCAAAATTATCAGTCTTTCACACCCAATATAGAATGGGACGCTAACGACCACAGCAGCTAAAGAGCATCCATAAATATAACTCAATTTAATTCAATTTTACAACAGTTTGAAGCAGAAAGATTGATTTAAAACTGTCTTGACTTTCCTGTCAAGTACATATAAGCTTAGGATGTGGAATTTATTTGTTGTAGTGTCGTATGTATTTATGTATTGTATCTTTGGTGTTTATCATCATGATTATTATATTTATCATTATTATGGGAATATGAATTTGTTCATGTTATCATATATAAGTATTCAGAAGAAAACTCATTTTGTAAAATAACAGTCATGGCCAACTTTAACAAAATTCATAAATAAGAAAAATTTGTATAAATTACTGTAAATGGGCATGAAATAAACAAACTTGTTATTTATACAAATAAATAATAAGAAAACAAAAGCTATTGCCAAGGAACAATAACTGACATTCTTCTCCTAGTAAGAAGAATCATTATACCATAGGCATTCAAACTGTTCATCAAGGCTCTGTAGACTTACGCATACATTGTAATAGTCATGATAATCTACGTTTAAACAAGTCAGCAGTAAATATTATAACAAATTCAAAATAATTGTAATCAATGAAGAAATATATTTAATAAAATTAAGTTTATGTTGGGAAAGAATTAATCATCAAATTAATTTAAAATAAGGAATCCTACCTGTTGCAACACCCTGTAGATAAACTTAGAGATCTCATCGCTCAATTAACCCAACATTTTATAAAATACTGCCACAACTTAAAGATGTTTATAAGATGCGAGTCCTTGGAATGGTCCATGCTTCCAAGTTCCAATAGAACTTTAAATTTGTCACTCAGTTTTAATTATGCTATTGAGCTCTTGCAATAGCATGTGGAAAGGAAATACCTGAGATGCCAGTTTGGAACATGTAATCATTAATGTCATGGAAAGTGATGCAAGATGTTTGCTGTATTCATAATGGATGTTAAGGACTGTGTGTGTTGCACGCGCTTGTTGTTAATAGTGCATTACAAATTCAGGCATGTACAAGTGAATTAGCATGGAAGAAAAGAAGGAGCATTGTCTTGCTTATTGACCCATTTATAACACAACAGATGATCATGGCTTGATGCAAAGAATTTTGAGTCGAACTAATAGTGGAGTAAGAGTATCTTTTTGTTATAGTTACTATAAATAGTAACCATTCCTGGACAAATTCAACTCTTATTTTTTAATGTTTATTTGAAACTTAGTACCTTTTTGGAATTGGAGCAGTCTGAAGTGTTACTGAAATCAATTTTTCCCACCTCTATCCCAGACATCTTCAAACAAACAGAGAAGTAAATTAATAATGTCAATACATACTAATCATCCTTATCATTTAGTTACCCATAGTCCTTGACCTATTACAGCAGCTTTTAGAGTTACAATTACAACATTAGGATTCATTAAATCTTCATATGAATTTAATGAAAACCTAATATTATTAGGAATTTTAATATTAATTTTAATTACCAACAATCAGTGTTGTCATGTAAAAATGTAAGAGGAAGGTTTTTAATTACCAGGCATATTTTACTTGGCTTCTGATAAGTCCATGACTCCTTCAAAAGCAACAATGAGTGCAGCAGCAATAACTTCCTTTTTTAAACTTTTCTTTCTTTCAGCTCTCATTGCCATGTTATTGTACAAGGTACCTAGTAACATGTCAAAATTCAGTATTTCTTTCTGCAGTAAATTCCAAAGTTACGTTAATAGTTTTGGATCTTGCATACTTTCGATTGACAGCAAACTATTTCCTTGCATTAGATTCCATTTTGTTTTTACTTCTAATGGAATCTACTGTAATTGTAGATAAAGAGACTGTAAGTATATAATAAGGTCTATAATTTAGTAGAATCTGCAACAATAAATACAAGAACAAAATTAAATGTGAAAAATCTACTTAATGTTGTGTTATCAACTGTGAGATGTGAGCAGTTGGTAAATTATAAAAATAAATATTTAGTATCAACATATCAGTACAACTAAACACAAAAATGTACTTTCTTAGACTATTTTGAAGTAGATTTGTATACTTCAAATGGCAATTGCAACATTCTAGCAGAAAATCACAGTTTGCATTGTACTTATGTAAAGCTTTTCATGATGCCGGAATGCCTTTGTGGAAATTACAAGTCCTACATTAATCCTTTTGCTGATATGGACGTCTATAGGCGTCCTGTGCATACATGCATATAATGTTTATTTAAAGATAATTGTTTTAATTTTTTCCTTTTAAGACAAATTTAAATAAATTTTACAAGATATCAAGGCTTACTTTTAAACATTTCTTCTTAAATGGTTCACCTTGAAACATGGATCAACACACAGGGGTACATATCCATATTCATGGCAAATCATGTTAGTTTTCTTGTGAACTCCTTTTTTGCGACACACCAGACACTTTTGAAATGAACTTGACTTTTTTACTGTGTGTGGTATCCTTTTGGGAAAGTGCTTTCCTTCTAGTCTGAGGGATGCAGGTGTTTTGGATGTCTTATCTCCAATATGAAGAGGCCTCTGAATGCAATGATGCTCATTTAGGTTGTGAGTATTGATGTGCGGAAGTGCATGAGTTTAGAAATTTTTTATAAAAATGGTTTATACCATTTAACTGTTTTTTGTAAAGAGAAAGTTGCTTGCAATACCTGATCTACTAGAGTGACACTGCTCATATTTTTATAGTGTATTCTTGGACAACATCAGGCTTAAACATTGACATCTTGCTTGTGAACACCTATTTTTTCAGTGTCAATCATCAAAATCTTAGAGCTACAATTGGATAATGCTGTAACTACCCTCCTGTCTTGCCAAGCAAGATAGGTCAAAGGTGGAAGCTGACGCACCTTCATTTCCTCTCTCCGTAGAGCCTGTGTATTAACATTCTTTAGCAAACCAATACGATTTTAACATATGTTCCTATTGTACTTGTCTTTCTTTTGTATAAGGCTATGTATAATTTAGGGGAGCTGTATCAATTATCTAAACACACCATCTTACCCTGACCAAGTAGAGGTTCCATCAGGTGCATTATTATGGAGCCAGATAACCCCAAATCTTTGTCTCCAGTATTAACAGTCCCATGACCAATGTAAATGCAGCTATTGTCAAGATATTCCATTTTACCTTTACAAAGATCAAAACTCTTTATGCCAAGTCTGACCCTCTTTGTTTTGATGTATTGCTTCCAACCTAAGCGGCCCTTCCAAAGCATCAAGCTTTCATCAACACTGACTTGAACTAGGCATGTAATTTTCTTTGAATTTTGGAATAATATAATTGAAAACCAGCCTAAGTTTGTGTACTTTGTCATTTACATTTTCTGTGCAGGTGAAATGAAAGAACCACAAAGTGGAAGCAAATCTCTTATTATTTGACATGCATTTCCCAAAAAATAGAGTAGCTAGCATGTCATCTGTAGACCAATACATGTCTAATGTAGGTTTACGAATAATACCTATGAGCTTAATTAGACCAAGTAGCCTGTAAATTCATTGAGTGTTACTTTACTTTAGACCACCCTGAATTCTACTCTTAGGTCCTAATTTGTCTTTTGGAGGTCAGGTCTTCCTTCATCTTACTCACATACAGATTTGTTTCTGTAACAGTGAGAGACACTAAGTCAGCAGTAAAAAAATTGGTGAAAGTGTTAAATTGGTTGGCCATTAGCTGAGCCTGGGGTTGGACACCAGATCCTGTGCTCATAAAAATATGTCTATTTGTGCTGCAGTTGTTTTGAGCACTCCACAATGTTGATTCTTCATGAACACCTGAAGGAAGACGGTCATTTTCTTCCTCACTGCTACCTGTATCCTCAACACTCCCCTCAAAATCTGAAAACTTGCCATCAATTTCCAAATCACTATCATACAGCAAAAAGTGCTCCACATTTTCTGAAGTAACTTCAGAAACCCATACACTTCCTACATAAGCTAACTTATTTGCTACATTACTAGTTAAGTTGAGTTTTTTTATTTATGGATGCTCTTTAACTACTATGGTTCTTACCATCCCATTCTATATTGGGCATGAAAGACTGGAAATTTTGCTCAAGAGACCTCTTTATCAGGCTTGAGGTTCTTTTATGTACCATAAATATACGACTTAGGACTGTCTGCTTTACTTCCCTTCCAAAGGAAGCCATGCTAAGGATTTTTATGCCCCAAAAAATTCATCGCTCTATGCCAGGTTTGAACCCGCGATCTCAGGAACTAGAAGCTAGCATGGTATTCCTAGACCACAGAGGGCGACATATTACTAGTTGAAGCCATGGTTAGCACTGAGATATAAGCATTTCAAATGTTCTTTACAATTCACTAAAAGAAATCTCTCTGAACCCTGAGAAAGCTAAATAAATACTCAACTCTGCTGAGTGAAAACAGCATTTGCAAATAACTATAAAGCAGTTAAAATAAGCTACACCTAACATGCAAACTTCTTATATTACTAGTTGAAGCCATGGTTAGCACTGAGATATAAGCATTTCAAATGTTCTTTACAATTCACTAAAAGAAATCTCTCTGAACCCTGATACAGCTAAATAAATACTCAACTCTGCTGAGTGAAAACAGCATTTGCAAATAACTATAAAGCAGTTAAAATAAGCTACACCTAACATGCAAACTTCTTATATTACTAGTTGAAGCCATGGTTAGCACTGAGATATAAACATTTCAAATGTTCTTTACAATTCACTAAAAGAAATCTCTCTGAACCCTGAGACAGCTAAATAAATACTCAACTCTGCTGAGTGAAAACAGCATTTGCAAATAACTATAAAGCAGTTAAAATAAGCTACACCTAACATGCAAACTTCTTATATTACTAGTTGAAGCCATGGTTAGCACTGAGATATAAACATTTCAAATGTTCTTTACAATTCACTAAAAGAAATCTCTCTGAACCCTGAGACAGCTAAATAAATACTCAACTCCGCTGAGTGAAAACATCATTTGCAAATAACTCATAAAGCAGTTAAAATAAGCTACACCTAACATGCAAACTTCTTTTGAAAAAATATTCTGACATGTGCATACAAATGCTGACAGGTTTGGTTTATTTACAGCCTGGTGTACTGCACAATACGACATACAAGTATATTATTGCGTGGTAGCATAAACTGAGTCATAAGAAATGCTTTACTGAGGCAGCCATATTGTTCTTATGCACAAATGAGGTGCACTTGTCGCACAGAATGACTTAGCTTGCTACAGAAAAACAAAATAGTGGATTTTCAACATTTTTTTTAATAAGAGTCTCTTACTTAGTTGATACCATGGATGTATACTGCCTTTACTGAGCTTTAAACCAGTTTTTGTTTCATTAAAATAACTTAATAAATATGGAAGATACAAATCTGTATCTACGAAGCATCGTTAGCCCACTTAACCATTTAAATGTCTTGCACTGTTTATTGGGCATCCATTTGCAGCCCATACATGGTTTAAAGGGACATTGGGGAAAAGGTTAAGACAGTTTTTGGAGAAGTATATTGATGAATCCGTACTAGTAAATAAGTTTGTGCAAATGCTACTTAAGTAAAGTAAGAGAATGTTACAATGATGCAATGAAAATTATTAAGATGAAACTAAAAATAAAAAGATCTGGATTTCATTCAAAAGTTGACCACTTCTGCAGGTTGTTTTATTAGCAGTTTTGGGTCTTTAGATCCTTATTCAGAAGAAGAATCATTAAATGCATTCCTGCTTACAACAGAGTCTCTGGAAAAAAAAAAAAAAAGTTAATACAGCTATCTCAAAGTTATTCATCAGTTCATTAAGGTTAATGTGAGCTGAAGAAATTCAAAATGATAATGTGTTACTTTCCATCACTGATGACAAACCTTACACGATAAAGGCTGGGCAAGTGTTAAAAATACTATTTCCAAATATGCTTCAGTGATCTGTGTAGCACACGGTAAGCACCTTTTCTGATTCCTGTGCTACAGGAATCAGAAGAGGTACAGTGTTTGTTTCTGATTTAGAGAAATTGATTTCCAGTAATAAGGTCTTGCTGAAAGCCCTGTCAACGATTCAAACATTTAAAGGCATTTCTCCAGATATACCTCAACCTTCCATAACAAGATGGAGAGCATGAATTTCAGCAGCAGTTTAATATGCTTCAAATTTTCCAAGTATAACTAAGGTGGTTAATGCTCTGGTGGATGACACATCAATTGTAGCAGCCAGAAAAGTTCTCAAATCTTCAGAAGTGAAAACTTAACTTTAACTTTCATTGCAACTGAGTTCAATTTCTTTGCCACAAGTGATCTGCCAGCTTCAAAAAAGAGGACCTCTGATGAAGTCAATTAAAATTTAGTTGATACAGTGCAATGATTAGAAAGTTACCAGAGAAGCAGGGGGGCCTTTGAAAGGAAAAAAGTGTAAGAGTGTTTTTGAAAATTTTGGATTTAAACAAACTTGGAAACATTTAAAAAATTCTATTGCAGTTGAAATGAACCCTACTGTGTTTAGACCTCTGAACCTCTTGAGGTTGAGAGATCATCTTCTGAAATGAAAAATGTATTTTCTGACAGCAGAGTTGCATGATCCCAGAAAACTTAAAGAAAAATTTGGTTGTAATGTGTAACCAATAAGCCAATAAGACATTGTAATACATGGGCCTACAAAAGGCATTTTCATTTTGTTAAGAAAACTAGAGCTTTGTTTCAAACTTAAAAATTTTATGAAAATATGTTTCAGTATTAACATAAATATGCTGATTGAGTGATTTAATAGTGTAACCTGGTAAATAAATAGGCCTAATGTATGTTATTTCTATATTGAGTTTTTGTTGGCTATTTTGTTATTTTATTTATAATGCCTTTCTGCCTGCCTATTTTAATTATTATTTATGTCTAAACTTTTAGGTTCTGATCATAACACTGCACATTAATGTAGTCCTTATTTATTGAAAATAACACTTTTATACTTTCAGGAATAGTCATTTTAGAAGATGCACTTTCATGCCAATTGCTACTGTTACCAGCTTTCAAAATTTAGCAGGTGATACAGGACACAGTGTTAGAATACAGGCTGTAACTAATAACATTGTCAGAGGACGGGCACTATTAGAATAAAAACTTAAATAGTAATCTTGACGGTTTCAAAGCACCTATGTTTGCCTTACACTAGTAGCTATGCACTGATCCAACATAAACACTTAAAACAGTAATTATGAGGAGCTCTGAGATTTACTTTACAAAAAGTCTTACACCAATTTAACATTGAACATCGGCAATTTCCAGAATACTGAAACGAATGAGTGAAAGTGAAATCTAAAATGACAATTTACAAATCAAAACCTTATCTATAATTTCCTATATACTGATTGCAGCTTGCAGAAAGGCAATCATCATATCTTTTATCTCTCTTGTTTCAGAAATGATATATACAGTGTATAAAAATGGCTTTTGAACACTATGCTGAAAACTTTATGTTGTGTCTTGTTACACGAGTTAAAACATGAATTTTCAATAGGTATGTGTTCAGCAGTTCAGTAGGGTACAAAGAGAGGGAATGCTATTGTTTATACTCCTGTCATGTGTGTCTCAACAAGGTTACTCTACAACTATGCAAGCACTGCCTGGTACCAATAATTTCCAAAAGCATATGCTGTAGGAGATGACATTAAAATTACATCATTAAGATATCGCAGCAAACTGAGGTTCAAACATGCGTGTGTTATATGTCTGTATTAATAAACTTGTACATCTTTCAGGTAACACCAAGAAAGAAGTTTAAATGTCCAGAATGTACCAATAATGAAATGCTGTCAGCAGACCTAAATCATATGATGGAAAGATCGCAATGTATAGACAGGTTTTCCTCTATATATGGTACCATGCCTCTGCAGACGGTGGAGTTCAGAGCAGATCCGGTGTTATACAAAGATAATTTCCCAGAGAAACTCAAGCGTTTCAACGATATTGGAAGTTTATAATTGGAACATACAACATAAACATGCTGTTTTGGATACCTACAGATGGTATTAAAAGTGTTCTCCTACGCAATCTGGGCAAGAAAGGAATTGCAATAAGGGAACAAAAGTATTTTGCAGTTTGGACACTACCACTGACTTAATACAGGCCAAGTGTTGTGAATGTCGTGCGTAAAGGAACAGAAAGAATAGGTATTTAAATAAACATACTTGTTCTTCCTTGGTGATTTTATTTTTCATCCGTCTTTTATAAGTGGCCTAACAATGGCATTTTAGGTGGATTCAGAGCACCTAATAGTATTACATATCAATCTGTATGCTTGAAACAATGCAAACCACTGACAGGGATAATTAAGATTATGTGTATAAGAGCTTAAGGAAAATTTGCTTGAAGTTGGTATAAAATTAATGGTGGTATTATGGACAACCTGCTAAAAATTGTAGGAGTTTTAGGGAACTACCATTGGTATGAAGATAACATTTTAAATTCAAGAGTTTAAAGAGCAGTTGTAGAGACATTTCAGATTTGCTTGAAATCGGTATAGAATAATGAGTACTTTATGTTAAGAGCATACTAAAAATTATTATTTTAGGCAAATGCTGCACTTACATAGTTGAACGTTTGTATATTTTATATTCAAAATATGTTCTTTGAAGAATATATTTTGTTTTCAAGTGCCAAGTTACATTTTTTTTTAAATTTGTAGAAAATTAATACTTTGTATGGAGTCTGAAAGTTAACATTTCTAGATGCATGCTGCATATAGTGGATAGAGAGTTTACATGTAAGAGTTTAAGGCACATTTGTCAACACATTTAAAATTTTGTTGAAATCAGTACCAAACATTATGTTCTTTATATGGGGAGTCTCCTAAAGGTATATGATTTTGCTCTTGTAATGAGTCTGTTGACTGCAATAAAGTATAAAGAATCGAGTGAATGATTTTTGGAATTATTTCTCAAAATATCATAATAATAAATATTACCAATGCTTCTGCATTTATTTCTACCTAAAATGAACCTACTTGAAACTTAATGTCACATGAAGATTTACAGGGACATATTCATAGATTTCATATTGGTCAGGTGTTTTTTTTTTTTTTTTTTTTTAAATACTAAGTTCAACTGCTCTAATGGCAATTCAGACATTTCGTGTTCAAAGACCTGACTATGGCAGGTCCAAGTTGGAGCATGGTTCATCTCTGAAACCTTGTTACACAATGCAGAACAAGACTACTGCACATGCGCAAACCCATGAGCAATGCTAATAGATATGCTAGTGTTAAATGGCTTCCCAATTGGTTCTCAGAGCAGAGCAAAGCATCATTTTTCCACACTTTGTGAGCAAAATTCGCTAAAGCTCTCGTTATGATTGGCTGGAAGAAGAAAATGAACATGCTTTCTAAATGCCAAAAACAACAGCAATGACAGAAAAGTAAAAGCATGTCTAGGAATAATAGCATGGTAAAGGTATAAAAGCCTTATAATGTATTTTTTTCTACTTTCATTTGCTTCTGCTTTCCAACTTATGCCTGAAATATATACACATAAGACACAGTATTATCATTTTCTCTATGTGCATTATTCAGAGCTTCAGTGTAGCAATTTTAGAGTTGTTCTTGATCCATATATACTTTCATTCTCTCTTTACACTGCGGAAGTAATATATATTGATACACAAATTTACGATATTAATTCATAGAAGGAAAATACATAAAGTAATTGCATATTTTCTTACCACTGGTAAAAAGAATAAAATGCAATCACCTGCAGTAATTTTATTGGACAGACTTTTTTTGTAACCTTATGGCTTACTGGCATTTGACAAACTAATAATCCCAACTGATGTATGGGTCAACAGTGTTACAAAAGGATTGGAAAAATTGCAAAACCTCTTGCTGGCTTTATGTTCATTCATATAATAGGTTAGGGTGCCACAGTTCATAGTTAACTTTACATTTTTAATATGTATGTGCTTCTAAAATCTTTGGTTTCATACTCTATTTCCAATTGTCATACATATTCCTCCTCCATTGTTTGTTTTATTTTAGCTTCTAATATGTGAAAAGACCAATAACAATTTGAAAGCCAACCATTTTATACAGATAAACTGCCTTTAAACTACCCTCCCTAGCAGCAATAAATTTAAACTGTTATTTTGCTATTTAAATCTTGGAATTAGCCAAATGGTAGTTAATGAATGTGAA
The DNA here is from genome assembly GCA_030765065.1 of Deroplatys truncata. Classification (NCBI taxonomy): domain Eukaryota; kingdom Metazoa; phylum Arthropoda; class Insecta; order Mantodea; family Mantidae; genus Deroplatys; species Deroplatys truncata. The sequence continues at coordinate 108,249,363 of CM060976.1, forward strand.
AATATTTAAACCAGAAGTCACAAGTTAGACCAATGTTTTCAAAACATTCTTTGTTTGGCAACACCCTAACAAACTCTAAAAGTTTAGTGCATCACACTATATCTCAAATGAAAGTATCTCAGACATAAGCGGCTACTCATACAAATATAGACTCTTCATAAAATGAATAAAATAAACTCGCATATTTCCAGTTTTGTAAACATATTATATGAGACAAAAGAAACATTTACATAGAGGTTTTAAAATGAGGAAAACAATTACTCTTGCCTTCACCCTTGGTTTTAGTGGCTTGCATATATTTGGATGAATGTGGGATAAATTCACTTGCATTTCTTTATCCAGGATTTTTAAACCCTCATGTTTCACTATTTTTATATTGGTCATCACAGAAAATCCTGCTTCGCAAGAATGTGTATTTGAAAACTGCAATAAAACCAGAGCTAATTTAGCAAGATGATGAGTCTTCCTGAAGTGAAATCCAGAATCTGTCCAAAACGCCTCCATGGTGTTTTAATTTTGAGTTCCTATAATTTTTCATCTTTGCCAATTCTTGTTCTGCTAAGGAAAATCCACTAGCTTATGATGACAAAATGGATTTCTTATGTATTCATAAGCATTTGTTTTCAAACCTGGGAAATAATTTTTTAGTTTATAGGGTGTTGTACATTGAATCTTTTATTTTGTTCTTAAATCACAGTGAGATGTGGAAAGATAGAATGAAACGACTGAAAAATTCCATAGCCAGGATTTGAACCTTCCAATTTTCGTCCAGTTACTCTAATCAACCAGACAGAAACTGGAGGATCCATGGTTCAAATCCCAGCTATGGTATTAAATTTTTCACTCATCTGATTCTACCTTTCCAACCTTGTCCTACACATGGCTTGTGTGGAAGAACAATTAATTACCACTAGGGAGAGTATTTAGGGAACATTGTATAATTGCCCTCTTTCACAATCTAAAACCAAATTGCTAGCTTGTCTCTTAAGGCAGATATTGTATCTGTTGCACTTAAGATATTCTCAGACTGGAATTATGTTTGTTCAGAATGTCAAATGCATCACTGAGAAAAGCTAATTTTATGTACCTTAGTTCATTTGTAAGCAGATCTGCAAACTCTAATTTTGTTTTTCTCATTGGAAAAACTTAACATTGCTTTCCTGGGCTCATAAATCCAACTTAATATATGTCTTCCAGACAATGCACTCAATGTGGAGAAGAAGAATATGGTGATTTGCTCCAATTTAGTGGCATAAATGAGCAGTAATAAAATTTACCATTTGTACTCCATTGTCTAGAACTTCCTTAAAATCTTCTCCACATTCTTCTCAGTGTATAAAGCAATGTGTAGTAACTATTTTTTTTATTTTGTACTTCTTATCATATAAGGACAACTGCATACTCCATCCAAGATAAATTATTTTTCTATATATAGCTACCTAAAACATTGAAAATATTTTCTCCTCTTTCCAACCAACACAAACAGTGTATAATTCTTCTTCTTCTTTATCTGTTTAACCTCCTCTTATGTAGGACTTACAGGCGGGTCAGAGGCCCGTCGAGGAGCAGACACTCATGGATCAGACAGAATATCTAGGATGGGTAATGAGCCCAATGCCTGGTATGGGAGGAAGGAAGTAGATGAAACGAAATTATGGTGAAATCGATGAAAGGAAAGGTGATGATGGAGCAGTTGGTGGAATGAATGGCGGGGGAAACCGGAGAACCCGGAGAAAACCTGCCCAGATGCCGCTTTGTCCACCACAAATCCCACATGCGGGTCCCTGGGATTGAACCCGGGCTGCCTCGGTGGGAGGCGAGCGGTCTAATCACTCGGCCACGGCACCGCCTTATAATTTTTCTTCATAAATAAAATCTATATGAACCAGAAGTTCATATTTGAATCAGTTTATTCATCAACTTGAATTGCAAACATGGCATTGTTGTTTCCAACCTTGTGTTGTTACTGAAAGTTTAATTCTAAGCTTAAAATGTTGAAATAAATTCTGAATTTTTCACCAAACTATATTGTTAGCCAAAGCAACTTTTTCAGCTTCAGCTTTGAACTCGGGGCCAAATATAGTCTTTATACAGGATTAATAGTCTTCTCACTGGCTGAGTGAGGTAACAAATTTTTTACATTTATCTCCAATAGTAGCTAACTTGCTTCCTGGATTTTCTCAGACATCCTGAATTTCTTAGCAAACCATCACTCTGTTTTGATTGAATTTTTAACATTTCTTTGAAGTAATTCACTGATTTGCCCAAGTGGCTATGTTAGTGTGAAAATGACTCAGTTTATTTGGCACCATACTTGCATTTGACTATTTTTCCTCATAAGTAAACACTCAGGAATGTGGCTGCTGTCGTCACCAGACCATGTGATACTCATTTTCAAATAATCTTCATTATATATACACATTTTTCCTTATGTGAAACTTGTATTACATTGCTCGATGACGAGTTCTGACTTGTTGATACATTTACATTCATTTCCTTATTTTAAGTTGCTGCAACATATCTTGAAACCTCACCACAAGTTCTCTTTCTTACAATAAATTTATCCATGGTTAATGATAATACTAGAGAAGTGAAAATTCACGCTATACTACGAAAGAAAAAGGCACATTCCAATGTAATTTATCCAGCAGACAGACTCACAATAGATGTGCTCTGATACCACGCTCTTTCACACTGAATGGTACCACAGTGCTATTCATTGGCATTTACATGCTGCTATCTCATGGCACAAATTTCTACTACAGCTATATGTATATCTATGCTTCTGTCAAGGACACATCTACCATGCAGCTAGATAAGCAAGGGGTGTGCCCAGCAATTTTCTTACTACATTTCAGTTATGAGTGAATAGCTCAAAATAATGAAATACATCAGACAGTCTGCAAAACCAAATAGATCTTAAGGCAACACCCAGTTCAGAAACCTCTAAATTGGAGACCATAATAAGAATATATATGACTATCACCCACAATTTTTAAAAAAATGTCTTTAGTATTTTACTTTTCCACCAATGCATTGTGCAAATGGTCTACACATTTAAAATAATGAATGATGGATACTTTTAATATGAAACAATTAACCTTCCATATCAATAACAAAATGAGAAGAGGGGAAAAAAAATCTGATGTGTTACACTCACATGACTTTCTCTACTCTTGTAAAAACTATTTTTACAAAAGCTTATTCTCCATCTACTTCATGTTAATCGAGATAAACATTTGCAGACTCTATCTTATTGCTAATTTTCTTGTAGATGTAAGGGGAATATATATTTACAAGGGCAATTTGGAAATACAGTAGCCTTTAAGCACATACATATCTCTTAATAGCTGGTTGCTAGGTGCAGCACTATTCCCTTTGCCACAGATTAATACTCTTTGCATATCCAAGACAAAAAATGAATAACGAATTCCCATTTGAGAAAATAAGTATTGAAAAATTTAAAGAAATAACAAGCAATATCTCGAAAATGGTTCACTCAACAACAAAAATGTATATGACATAAATTGTGTATTTTAACGCGATCTACATCTTTTGTGTAGTAAAATTTTGTCTATCTCTTATGGTTTACCAGTTATGCAAAAGTCGTTCACAATGAAGAATACTTTTGGAGACATTCCCAGAAAATTCAAGATATACATTTTATTTGTCATAAAAATATCTTAAACATATGTTATTTTAATCAAAATCGTTAGAGCCGTTTTTGAGAAAATTAAAATTTTCGAAAAGTCTTCCATTTAAAGGATAATTTGAGGTGGGGGGATTTTCTTGAAAACCTTCGTGTCGCATCCTTGGAAGATACTGAACCTAAATACCAAGTTTGGTGTTTATCCGATTGTTCGTTTCTGAGTTATGCTGTTCACAGACAGACAGACACACACACGGACATGTTTCCAAAAATGCTTTTTTTTTTTATTCAGGGTGTCTCAAAACATGTATTTCCGGTGAAATCTCGGTATCGAATTTTTGGGTGGAATACAGTACTTCCCCTACTTACTATACGTAGTAGAGAAAGTAAAAAATATATGCAGATAGGATTAGCAAGAAAGGAAGAGATGTTGATATGGATAAGCACAGATGTATGGAAAATGAAGGGGTTAGAAACAGTGTTGACAAAGTCTATGTCCATTATGTAGAGGAATAAAGCTGCAAAGCATATAATATTTCAGTATGATGGAATGAAGAAATATAAACAAAAGTGTAGCAATAAAAGGGTAATCCAGGGAAATTCAATAAATTATGGCATTTTTTATGCAAAGTCAAACCTAACTTGATGTGGATATTCAATAAGAAAACTAGAAAGCATAAATGGAGCTATTGTTCAAAGTAATATTTAAACCAACTTGTAATATAATCGTATTATTTCTGTAAAATTATAAGTGTATGAAATATCAGGAATAAATTAAACTAAATTTACACTGTTATTAAAGGCAACCATCAGCTTCTTCAACAGGCATATGGAAGAGATATGCCAATATGAAACTCCTCAATTTGTATAAATAAAAGGAATAGAGGTATAATCTTTGGTAGGTTGTTAACTTTTGTTGAAAATTTCCACAAAAATCTGATGTGTTACACTCACATGACTTTCTCTACTCTTGTACAAACTATTTTTATGAACGCTTATTCTCCATATGCTTCATGTTAATCGAGATATCAAGATGTTAATCTTATTGCTAATTTTCTTGTAGATGCAAGGGAAATTGGTAGGCTTTAAGTGATAGTCAATTGTTTTAAAAGCTGGTTGCTATGTGGAGTATTCCATTCTCTTTGCATTACCAGGACAAAAAAAAAATGAATAACAAATTCCCATTTGAAAAAAAGTATAAGTATTGGAAAATTTAAGGGAATAACAAGCAGTATCTTGAAAATGGTTCACTCAACAACAAAAATGTATATGACAAATTGTGTATTTTAATGCAATCTACATTTTTTGTGTCGTAAAATTTTGTCTATCTCTTATTGTTTACCAGTTATGCAAACGTTGTTCACAATGAAGAAACTTTTGGAGACATTCCCAGAAAATTCAAGATATACATTTTATTTGTCATGAAAGTATCTTAAATATATGATATTTTAATCAAAATCGTTAGAGCCATTTTTGAGAAAATTAAAATTTTCGAAAAATGTTCCATGTAAAGGGTAATCTGGGGTGGGGGGATTTTCTTGAAAACCTTCGTGTCGCATCCCTGGAAGATACTGAACCTAAATACCAAGTTTGGTGTTTATCTGACTGTTCATTTCTGAGTTATGCTGTTCACAGACACACGCACACACACACACACACACATGGACATGTTTCCAAAAATACTTTTTTTGGATTCAGGAGGCCTCAAAACATGTATTTCCAGTGAAATCTCGGTATCGAATTTTTGGGTGGAATGGAATACTTCCCTTACTATACGTAGTAGAGAAGGTAAAAATATATCACCAAGGTCCCAAGTTGGAATCTTGGTTAGGGCGAGTTACCCAAATACCTTTCCCCCCCCCCCCAGGGTGTTCCTGGAAGTTACCCAACAGATGAATGTCGGATAACTTTAAGCTTTATGGACCCCGGGCTCATTTGAGCATCATTTCACCCATTTCATTCATTCATTGTTCTATATGACCTACCAGGTTAAAGAACATTAAACTTAAAAAAACAACTAAAATATGCTATGTGTGGTGAAATCCTCTTACTCCATCTCTGCAAGATCAGGCAGCAAGAGTGAGACTAGTATTGGAGCATTACTGTTAGTTCATATACTAGTAAGCAATACAGCTGGTGTGGCGCAACCTTGTGTCTTCCTTGCAGCAACGATTGGGACTAACAGCCTGGCCCACTTACCAAGACCAGGCAGCAATGATTAGAACTGTTAGCCTGGTTCGGAACAATACTGTTGGCCCACATACAGTGTGGCTGAAGTAGCTCATTCCTGTCTTTTGAACGTTTTAAGACCAGGCAGCAACGATTAGAACTGGCAGCCTGGCTCGGAACAATACTGTTGGCCCACATACAGTGTGGCTGAAGTAGCTTATTCCTGTCTTTTGGTCGTTTTAAGACCAAGCAGCAACAATTAGAACTGGCAGGCTGGCTTGGAACAATACTGTTGGCCCACATACAGTGTGGCTGAAGTAGCTCATTCCTGTCTTTTGGTCGTTTTAAGACCAAGCAGCAACAATTAGAACTGTCAGGCTGGCTTGGAACAATACTGTTGGCCCACATACAGTGTGGATGAAGTAGCTCGTTCCTGTCTTTTGATCGTTTTAAGACCAGGCAGCAACGATTAGAACTGGCAGGCTGCCTTGGAACAATACTGTTGGCCCACATACTGCAGACAGTGTGGATGGTGTATCTCATCCTCTGTATCCCCATCACTATAAGACCAGGCAGCAATGATTCAGCCTGGCAGCCTGACTTGGAACAGTACTGTCAGCCCACATACCTGCAGACATTGCAGATGGTATAGCTCATCTCTGTCATTTTAAGATCAGGCAGCAACAATTAGGACTGGCAGCCTAGCTTGGAACAATACTGTCAGCCCACATACCTGCAGACAGTGCAGGTGATGTAACTCATCCCTTCTATTCCCATTGTTATAAGACCAGGCAGCAACAATTAGGACCAGCAGCCTGGCTTGGAACAATCCTGCCGGCCCATATACCTGCAGACAGTGTGAGCGATGTAGCTCATCCCTTGTATCTCCATTGCTATAAGACCAAGCATCAATGATTAGGACTGGCAGCCTAGCTTGAAGCATTACTGTAGGCCCATATACCTGCGGACAGTATGTCATGTTAAGCGAAAACCTATTGCTCTGTCACTGTAAGACCAGGCAGCATCAATTAGGACTGGCAGCCTAGCTTGAAGCATTACTGTTGGCCTACATACCTGCAGACAATATGTCATGTTAAGTGAAAACCCATTGCTCTGTCATAAGACCAGGCAGCAATGATTAGGACAGGCAGCCTTGCTCGGAACAATATTGTCAGCCCATGTACCTGCAGACAATGCAAGTGGAAGTGGTGGAACTGTGTATGTCTGTCGTTACAAAGGCCAGGCAGCCTGACTTGGAATAATATTTTCAAACCACATACCAGCAGACAATATGGCTGGTATTGCAGCACAAAACTGGATGTTAATACATGTTTGTAATTCTGTTTGTTTTTTCTCTCAGAAAAGTTGAAGTTATATTTTAAACTGGTATGATATTAATTTGGAACATTTTGAAAATATATATATAATTATACATACATAGGGTCGACCATGTAAGTTGAGACTGTAATATCTCCAAAACTAAGCGTTGTAGAAAGAAATTGCTTTCATAAAAGTTGCTTGATATTATGGGCAAAGTAAATGCCATTAGTCGTGTTGTATTTGGAGGATGTTATGATGGTCATTTTAGGGTCAATTTAATTTTTACTTTCTCTACTACGTATAGTAAGTAGGGGAAGTATTGTATTCCGCCCAAAAATTCGATACCGAGATTTCACCGGAAATATATGTTTTGAGACCTCCTGAATCCAAAAAAAGCATTTTTGGAAATGTGCGTGTGCGTGTGTGTGAGAACAGCATAACTCAGAAATGAACAGTCGGATAAACACCAAACTTGGTATTTAGGTTCAGTATCTTCCAGAGATGCGACACGAAGGTTTTCAAGAAAATACCCCCCCCAGACTACCCTTTACATGGAACATTTTTCGAAAATTTTAATTTTCTCAAAAATGGCTGTAACGATTTTAATTAAAATATCATATGTTTAAGATACTTTTATGACAAATAAAATGTATATCTTGAATTTTCTGGGAATGTCTCCAAAAGTATTGTTCATTGTGAAACGACTTTTGTATAACTGGTAAACCATAAGAGATAGACAAAAGTTTAGTACACAAAAAATGTAGATCGCGTTAAAATACACAATTTATGTCATATACATTTTTTTTGTTGAGTGAACCATTTTCGAGATATTACTTGTTATTCCCTTAAATTTTTCAATACTTCTCAAATGGGAATTCGTTATTCATTTTTTTGTCTTGGATATGCAAAGAGCATTAATCTGTGGCAAACAGAATGGTGCTGCACAAAGCAACCAGCTATTAAGAGATATGTATGTGCTTGCAAATACAAAACAAGGGGAACATAGTAGGCCTTAAGCGATGGTTAAATATTTTTAGAACCGGTCACTATGTGTAAAACGTAATTCTCTTTGCATGTCAAAAGATCGTTTCTGCAAATGTTTATCTTGATTAATATGAAATAGATGGAGAATAAGAGTTTGTAAAAATAGTTTGTACAAGAGTAGAGAAAGTCATGTGAGTGTAACACATCAGCTTTTTTTAAATGGGAACCTACAATTAGGGTCAACTTAATTTTCTTAAATGGGAACCTACAATAAGGGTCAACTTAAATTGAAAAATGTTAAAATTGATTCAAAGAAAGTAAAAATTGGCATTATAATTCAAATAGGCAGCTAGATCTTAAAAAAGAAAGTTATTCAAAATAAAAACTGGTTCAATCACTTCCAAAGATTCCAAAACATGACTATATCTACTTACCATTGAATGGGGATACATTGACTAAAAATCTTACCTTAATTGTAATAGCATAGCATACATTAACTTTTCATCAAACTGACTATGGTATTTTTGGGGCTAGCTACCTAGCTACTGATTTGTGTGTGCGTATATATATAAACATAAGAGGAAAAGCTTTCCAGTTCATTTTCTAAAAAATGAAAGCCATGCTTTAAAACACCAGGTTTAGTAAGTACAAAAGCTACTTAGTTAAGTGGTACTAAACTTTTGTCCAATATATCCACTCACACAAGCTTATTTTTCTGTTTCCTTAGAAACCTGACTAGTGATTCTGAATTGTTTGTCTCTAGAATTTCATTGACAAAGTACTTGTGTGAACTGTGCATTGTTGGGACATGAAGTCACAAAAATCACTAGTGTTCACACATTGTTTAGTTCCTGCATTTGCTCGAAGTTTGGTATTGTCTTCAATGATCCTTTCCACATCATCAGCTGTGAAGAAAGAATAAAATCAAATTAAAGTGCTTAAAAAGAGAAAACAACAACAAAAATAAATTAAAAGATCAAAACAAGTACATAATATATTACACAATAATGCATGCTTGTACCTGTATTTAAGAAAAACTTGGAATACCATCCTCACTGGAAGGTGAATTTGGATCTATAAGGTCCTCTGTACAACTCTTGTTAGACACTAAGCATAAATTCATTTATAACACAGTCACTTTGTCCAAGTAGGAGGCTCAGTACCTGTTCTAGATACCACATTTTCTGAATCCTAAATAACATTCTGCTTATAATTTCATGTTTTTGTGAACCTTTGAGCTTGTCATATATGGATGATAATAAGGTTGGAAAACTGTCTTTGGACAAAATGTGACTTCTTTTTTATGCCACTCTTCCAGTCATCCAAAACCTTCCTCCAGTATGTTTTTAAGGGACCATAAAATGCACATCACATGGTTGACACATGTTGAGATGCGCACAAAGACAATGTTATTTGCTCACAGATGTTTCAGGAGTGAAGCGACTAGAGAGACTATCCCCAATGAACACAACTTTCCCCTCCAAGCTTTCTGACTTGTTTGCTATTTGTGTGGAGAGCAAGTCCTGTCACCAAGCCGAAAAAGAGTAGCACACCTGGTATCTACTATCACTAAATAGTGTTAAAATTGATACTGCAAGATTCCCTTCCGTGTGTTTCTTAATAACTAAACATGAAATTGTTTTTAGTTTATTGTACAAAGAGGATATCTGCATGTTTTGTTATGTTTTGGGGATACTTAAATTGCATTTTGACACCAATGATATTGCTTTGTAAAATTGTGTTACTATGTTAAATTATCATGATCGGATTGCAGAAACACTGCTATTTTCTAATGACTTTGGAATTACACAGAATTGACTAACAGTAATAAACCTTTGTTTGCGACATGGACATTTTCATTATTTATAGATTCCTTTTTTGCTTTGAGTAAACAAAGTAACAGATAGGAACTGATGATGTCCAATTTAGGAGAAGTCAGTGTAACAAAATATGTATATCTAATGCTTAATACGTGGCGTCTCAAATAAATCAGATTTCTTCAGTCCCTTAGAAACCTTTGTAGGAAAATAGAAACAACACAGAATCAATGTCAAATGCTCACCTCTTTCATGATATGTAAATATACAAATGTGGTCTATATTTCAACGTGCCATAGATTATTTTCCTGCTGTTGTAAGAAGAGCAGAAGGTTCAGATATATATGTTCAGATCCTGAGACTTTCTCACACTGGAATTTGCAAGATCTCCATTTGAGAAGTTAGCATGGTTTCAGCAAGATGGTGTTCACATGCGCACCATAAATTCTGCACATCAGATCATAAGGCATCAGTTAATTTTGTATAGGAATATTGTTTGGTCTCAATACCCCAGATTTGTCTTGTGTAGCTACTTTCTGTGGAGATATCTGTACAGCAGGGTTCACTATGTCTTGATCTGAAAGATAGAATTCATAAAGAAATTATTGCTATTCCATTTGAAATGTTACAATATTAATTTCACAATCTGCATAGAAGGCTGGCAGAATATAATTGCAGAAGTGGAAATGCAGAACAAAAATTAAAAAATATGTGTTTCATTCACATGACTTTCTCTGCTCTTTTTTCCACAAACTATTCTTATAAAAGCATATTCTTCTATGTATTAATTGAAGTAAACTTTCATTTCACATTTCGTTGTACGTGTAAGTAGGATATGGTTGGCCAAAGCTATGGTTAGATTTTAAAATGCAGGCCGCTATGGCTTTGAAAATCCATGCTCTTTGCTTGACCACTAGAAAAGAAATGAATATTTCAAGATATACATTTTGTCATACAAACATGTGGTAATCTGCAGCATCATCTTAAGCATGTGCATTTCAATCAAAATCATTAGAGCCAGTTTTATAACATAAAAATAAATTTAAAAAGCGAAAATTTTTCCATATAAAGGGTAGTTTGGGGTGGTGAGGTTTTCTTGAAAATCTGTGTATCACATCCTTGGAAGGTGCTGACCTTAAATATCAAGTGTGGTATTTTTAACCAACTTATTGCTTTTGAGTTATGCTGTTCTCAGACAGACATACACAAAGCTTTTTTTTTTTTCTAAAAGATGCCTTTCTAGATTCAGAGAACCTCTAAATGTGTATTTCTGGTGAAACCTTCATATCAATTTTTTTACTAGAATGCAATATTCCTGTAGAGAGCAAAGTGTATAAGTATTTCAAAATCTAAATAAAGAATATCTTGGAAATTATTAATGCCAGAAAGAATTTGACACACAAACTGTGTGCTTTAATGAGATAAACATTTTTTGTATAGTAAGATTTTATATGACAGTTACGGTTTACCAATTAATTATAGTAAAGTAATTCTGAATGAAGAGTACTTCATAGGCTATTTGCAGAAAACATTTGTCATGCAAATGTATTAAAATATGGTATTTTACTCATCAGAGCCATTTTTGATAAAGTGAAAAATTTTCCATGTAAAAGATATTTTGGGGTGGGCGATTTGCTTCAAAATCTTAAGTATGGTATTTAACTGACTTTTAGTTTTTGAGATATACTGTGCACATACACATACAGACATTTTCCTAAAAATGCTTTTTGGGGAGTATATTTGGGAAATCTTAAAGCATGAATTTCCGGTGAAATCTCAGTCTATTTTTGGTTGGAATGCAATACTTCCTGTCCTTACTATAGGTAAACAATAGGAAAAGCAGATAATAATCATTATAACATAAAATTCATAATATTGGCACCAGGAGTGTCATTTCAGTTTCTGCTTGGGGAGAGCAGTTGCCCAAATTTTCATACGAATTTTGATGACAGATTTAGCCTAAAACAAAATTTTCTTTTATGGGCTGGTTAACAATAGCCCAAGAACGGCAACCAAAACAGAAACGAGAATGATAAGCAATGCAGCATACAACATTTTGGCTCACAACAGCCTGTAACGAGAACAGGAATGTACTAGTATATCAATCACAAAATGGAAAGTCGATTTTGCACATTGGGATTTCATTTGTTTTTAACTGACCAAAGATATTTCCAATTCAGCCTACATAAAGCGGGTTAGCGAGTGTTATTTTAACACTATTAACCGTATTCGAAAATGCTGGAGTTACTGATGTATAATGGTCCCATAAAAGTGACATTTAGATGTTAAAGCTTGTAGACTTTTTTTACAACTCCTAATTTTAAAACCATATACAACAATACATATTCATACATTGAAAATCATGTTATGTACTCAGTGAAGAATTGACATACGTACCTTTAATATCTAGTAAACAATGGTACTTGTCCCACACTATTAATCGTAAATTTGACATGATCAGTGGGTGATTTGAAAGAGAAAGAAAATGCAAATGCCCATATCAGTTTTGTTTTTCTTTCCACATTTTGAAGATTGAATACTTTTTTATGTGGTGGGAAATCTTCAAATATTGATGGCACAACTTTATGAAATGAAAGATGAATGACGCACAATGTGCCTTTAAACATAAATGTTGTTAATCTTCACTATAGAAAGCTGTTAGTGTCTCGTGCAATACAGCTCATGGCATGGTATCTCTCACAGCTTTTGTCACAACACTCACAAACTCAGGATGATGGAACTTTTTTAATTTTACATGGCTTATACAGGAAACCATGTATGGCAAAACATGTAACCAAATGTCTCATCTCATAGCCTCCTTCCTTCCAGTCGTTGTAGATCATGGTATCAGTGAAATAGAATTCACTCCGCATGCCCCTCTTCTTTGCATGTAGATTTTTCGCGTAACTCAGTGTAGATGGAAGCCCTGAATGAATCCATAGTTTTTCCACTAGTAGAACATTTCATGGGTTAGCTCATATTAAGTCTTGTTGGTGTGTATTTTGAAACATATAGGGTCTTTTTCAAAAAGGTTATTTTCAGTTTTTCCAGTTTCTCTAGGTATTTTAGTTTTAGATGGTGCCAGACATTTTGCAAACCATATGTGGCCATTTCAGCTCGAAAAGTTTAGTCGAAAAGACTTAGGCTGTTTTGATGGATATTTCATTCAGATTGTTGATATTGTTTATAGCTCTAGCTGCTGCATTGATTCTATCATTGATGTGTATACTGAAGACGGTACCTGTAGGATTGAATTGTAAGTGATTCCTGGATACTTGAAGCGGAAAAATTCTTTAGAGGTTTTACCTGTAAGTAAAACATTGATGGTTTTCCATCAGGAGTATCATTTCAGTTTCTGCTTGGGTGGGGAGCAAGATTGCATGAAGCAGTTGTCCAAATTTTCATGTGAATTTTAACGACACATTTAACCTAAGAGAAAATCCTCTTTTAAATGTGAAATACTTGTATTAAAAGTACAGTCCTAGCAATTTTTCTTTTGGTAGAGCAATTAATAACCAGTAGTTAATTATTTCTCATAAGTGGGGGGCTGGGAACTGACAGCCCCACCATACCCTGAAATGACGCCCCTGTTTTCCACCTTTTCTGAATTTCATTGAGACAGTCTTGTTTTCATTTAGTTGAAGTGCATTTTCTTCTGCCCATTTCACCAGCAAATCAAATGTAGTTTGTAGCTCCTCTGTGGATCTCGAGATCAGTACAATATCATCAGCACATGCATATATTATTGCTCCTTCCAGGATGATCTCTGTGATATCAGCCGTGGCAATTATAAATAGTAATGGACTTAATGGATCCCCTTGTAAAACCCCTTTAGTTTGTTGAATTGGTTTGCATTTTGTAATTCCATCATTAATTTCTATACAGTTTGAGGTAAGTATATTCTGGATGAATCGTTTCATGTGTGTATTTCCTCTGATTTTTTAGTCTAGCTTCTCTATGAGGATCATTTTGCTAACAGAGTCAAAGGCCTTCGAAAAGTCAATAAATATACATATAGCTTGCCCCTTGGGATTGTATGGCTGCCTCAATATCCGTTTGCAAACATTTGACGGCATGTGTGGTGCTTCTGCCTCTTCTAAATCCAAATTGTGCCTCTGGTAGATTGGTATCTACTGATAAGGCATTGGAACAGTAGCTTTATTAGTATTTTGAGCAGAATGCATTCAAGAGCAATGCTCTGTAGACATTTGAGTCCTTGGTGCCTCCCTTCCCTTTATATCAGTTTTAGACAGTATAGATTTCCTCCAATTATTTGGCATCTTTCCTTGTTTAAGGCATTGGTTCAGTATATAATTGATTCCTTCAGGACCGGCAGTGCAAGTTTGAGGTGTTCATTATAAATGTTATCTGCACCACAAGTTTTATTATTCTTGGAGCTGTTGATAACATCCTCTACTTCCATATCTGTGAACATTTCTGCTCTAACTCTACCTCTGTTCCTGGCATACTCGCTGATATGCTACAAAGCTGGGTGTCTGTATCTCAGCACGCTTCTTATGTAGGTCTCCCATACTTCCAAAGGAATATTTCGAGGGTATCTTGGCTGTCTTGAGTTGGCTTTGTACAGACATTGCTCAGCTTCTTTTATCAATTTCTGCTCCTCCTGTTCTTGGAAACGCTTTTTCGCTTCTCTAATAAGTGCCTTATCTCTGCCTCTTACTGGCGTATTCTAGTAGAAGATTGGTATTTGAAGCTTTTAGGACTGTGTGCAAAGCTTCCAATGTAGCCTTTCTTGCTATGTAGGAGGTTTTCTCACACCAAAGTTCTGCTTCACATTATAGGTACACTTTGGGAATTAATTCTCCTTGTAGTAAACCCTCAAGTTTGTTTGCAGGTAACCTCCTCCAGGTTACCTTTCTGAGTCATTTTAATAAGTGAGTTATCTATCCCTCCTCTATAAAGTGCTATGCAAATCAGCCATTAGAAGGCATTCAAGAAAGGCATAAGTCAAATATGTCGCTTAGCACACACAAATTCAAAAATAGATAGTGGCAGCTGACTCACCTGGTATAACTCTAAAGGGCATGAATATGGGCTTTTAAAGGCATGTGATGCCTACTTTTGGCCTTCCCAACAGTCCTTCTTCTGCCAGCTTGTGTACTATATAATGCCTACTTTTGGTCCACTCTGAGATTAAGAAAGTTTCTACCATTATAATAGTCTCTGGTGCTGAGTTGACTACGCTTAACTGTCCTTCAGTGCTCCGGAGCAATACTTTCACTTCAGAGATACCACGTTTAGCAAGGATTTCTTGTTAAAAGCGAAATTGCCAGAAAATTACATCTCTTGGCCAAAAAGCTGGTCCATACCTATACCTCATCTTTCCTTTTAAATGGTGTACCAAGTTTGAAAGCCTTATTTTCCCTTCTGGTTCTGAATTCCTCACATTTTACATTGTTTTTGAAACCCTTATTTTTCAGATAGTCACATCGATTGAAATTATGTATGGGTTTAAGCACCCTATACACAACCAAAATATTTTATTTGCACTCTTAGTTCTAGGTTTCCATTGGCACAACTTCAGGAAGTAGGCCCTTTGTAGATGTGCTGTTACTGCAATCAGCATGTTTGAAATGCCTACTACTGCCTTGGTATCCATTGACAAGAAATTACTATGCACTTTTTTTTTCATTGTCTTTTGGGAATGCATAGAATGACAAGCCACATTCCTTTTCTTTCTCGTCGTCTAAGAGTATCGTGCTAGTCTCTGGTTCCCGATGTCACAGGTTCAAACCCGGCGTAGGGCAATGCATTTTCTCGGGCGTAAAAATCCTTATCATGGGAAGTAAAGTGGATGGTCCCGTGTCGTAGATTTACGGGACGTAAAAGAACTTCAAGCCTGATAAAGAGGCCTCTGAGCAAAATTACCGGTCTTTCACGCCCAATATGGAATGGAACGCTAAGAACCATAGTAGTTAAAGAGCGTCCATAAATAAAACTCAATTTATTTAATTCATCCGTCTTTTCAATCCCACAGCACAGTTCAACGACTCTGAGCCCCTTTGACAGTCTATATCGTCAATCATGTCATTAAAAAGCGCTGTATAGTTCTGAGAAATGGTTTGATATTGTTAAAACTGTCCTGGAATGAAAGTTCCAGCGAGTATTGCTTGCATGTGGCAATTTAAATCCGTTTTCAATTACCAATATAGTTCGTTTGATGACTTGCTGAAAAAAAGAATGAAATGCAATAACTTACAAATATACGTACATGTATGGTTTTAGAGGCATATAATAGTACCAAATTTAATTGGTGTGCGCAACATTGAAAAATAGTGCATGTGGACGAAATGCTTCACCAATTATTGTAGTCCTCTTTCTCCGCCATCCATTACTGAAGCGCCACCATATGTTTAACTAACCACCTTTCCTTCCACATTCCATTCTTTCAATACTGCATGAATAATTTTTTGGCAAACCTTCAGCAGTTGTACCTCCGGATACGTCGTAAAATCCAACGAATCTTTCTTCAATACAGTATCTGAATATTATACTAATTTGAATCTTGCATGACGCATCTAATGTTTCATTAGCTTGAACCGATTTGAAACTGCAGTCCTGAATTTCAGCTTTTATTTTTTCATTAACTACCAGAGTTATCATTTCTATTAGATCATTCTGAATATCTGGAGAAGTTCCTTTAAAAGCTGAAGACGATAAATGATTTCGGATTATCTGCTCCCCTTAAGCTAACAAATCCAACAATTCCAACCTTTTGATACTGGAGGATACATCTCGATGGCCGCGAAAGGCTAGTCCTTGTTTACAAAGAAAAACAATTGCTTGAATAAGAGGAACCAATACTCTCCTGTTATGTCCGTACCTAGAAAAAAATTTCGGGGGGGGGGCTCCATAAATGGATCTAAATTTAACAGTGTCCTACACAGCTACCATGTACCTAATCTATAGTATATAGATGTTATGGGGCCAAGAAAATTGCTTGGAGACAAACTCACCACAATGAAGATATTCCACCTTACAGCACAAAACCCGAGACTGCTTAGAAAACCGGGACATATGGTCACTTTACCTAAGTAAGGCGACAATATTGTTTCCTTTTCCTTGTATATGTGTTATTAGCAGTAGACCTACTGTTATCTATGGACATTTTCCCATATTGGTTTGATATGAATTTTAAAAAATAAAACTCAGAAGTTTCGGGGGGTGTTTGAATCCTACCCCCCCCTCTAAATACGACCCTGCTCCTATTGGATGCAACTTGTTCGTTGTTTCATTGCTGTCAGACGAGCGTTTTCAGAAAGGGCGTGCTCAATTCGGCTGAAAAGATTCTTAGTTCTGCAGG
The DNA here is from genome assembly GCA_030765065.1 of Deroplatys truncata. Taxonomy (NCBI): domain Eukaryota; kingdom Metazoa; phylum Arthropoda; class Insecta; order Mantodea; family Mantidae; genus Deroplatys; species Deroplatys truncata. The sequence continues at coordinate 108,266,626 of CM060976.1, forward strand.
TGACGTTTTGATATTTGATGCTTTTGCTGTTTCCTATTAAAGCTCTTTATTATACAAGTGCCCTCGTTGCACCATTCCTTTTCACCACCAAACAAAAGGCATGTATAACAATTTAACATTGTTAACAGTACTAGCAGTCAACCACTTATAGTTCTCGTCTAAAATGTGCGTTTTTGTTTTGTTTCACTTAAAACTAAATGAATGGAGTAGGTCTTTTGTCCTTTAATTCGCTCCCCCCCCCGTACGTTAACGAGGGAAAAGTAGTTTTTAATAAAAATTCTACAAAGTTATCACTTGCTGGCTCACTCATGTTGGCCACATAACAAACATATGCATTAAAATGACACAATAAAAGAACTACGAGGGGCACTATTTATATTTTGAGCCTAATAATTAAAACAAAGTAATTTCTGATTGAAAAGTCCTTTATTGTTTTTCAAAATATTCTCCTTTATGATCAATACACTTTTGCATCCGTTTGAACCATTTGTCAAAGCATTTATTCCAGTCTTCTTGAGATACCTCTAAAACATGGTTTTTGAAGGCATCAAAGCTTCTTCTGCCAACGAAAATCGTTGTCCACGCAATTTATTCTTGATGTTCGGGAACAAAAAAGTCATTGGGTGCCAAATCAGGACCGTATGACGGATGACCCATCAATTCGATTTTTGAGCCTTCAAATACTCTGTTGTTAGACGAGGTGTGTGTGCGCTCGCATTGTCTTGATGAACGATCCTACGGTTCTAGTTGGTTTTTCTTACTTCACCGAAGACTTCCGGCAAACAAATAGTTGTGCACCATTCGGCATTGACCATTTTACGTTCCTCTAAAGGTACTGTTACCACATGGCCAGTTTTGCTGAAAAAGCAGGCGACCATTTGCTTCGAAGTGCTTCGAGTGCGAACAACTTTTGTTGGATTTGCTTCATCTTGAAACACCTATACAGTCGACTGCTGTTTACGTTCTGGCTCATACGCACAATGTTACAATCTTATATACGTCTTTTGAGGCAACGCCATTGTATTTCTTGAGCATTTTTGTACACCAATCGACACGAGCATCTTTTTGAGATTGCGTCAAATTATGTGGGATACAACGAGAACAAACCTTTTTCACGGCTAAATGATCATGCAACATTTTATATATGCTGGTGGAACTAATGCCTAGGGTTGCCTCAATCTCACAATATGTCGCATGACGATCTTTCATTATTAGTTTTTGCACAGCATCAATGTTTTCTGGCACAACAACTGATTTTGGACGACCTTCAAGAACTTCATTATTGAGCGAACGGCGGCCACGATTAAATTCGTTATACCAGCATTTCACAGTGGCAAAGGATGGAGCTTCGTCGCCAAATGTGGAAGTTAGTTGATTGATGCACTCTTGTCTCGATAATCCACGTCGAAAGTCGTAATAAAACAGTGCACGAACATTTTCACGAGTTAATTCCATGTTTTTGTTGACACACAATTTTCAAGTTAGTGTAAACAAAACAAATGACGCTCTATTGACAAAATGTTTGAAGTAGATTATGGTAAAAAATGTCAAACTTTCCATTGGAACCGTCAGATGGCACCTACAACATTCAGGGTTGCCAAGGCTCAAAATATAAATAGTGCCCCTCGTACTTTGAACACAAAAGCGCTTTTCCTCTCAAACATTTATAAGCCGGCATAGAAACGCCTAAGACTAGGATGGTCTCGGTATACAAGGAGGTTGGTTGCACCGTCGAAGGAGGGTGAGAGGGAAGTCAAGAGTGTTGCGATAAGAATACAGCTAGCTGCAGGAGGGGAGGCAAAGACTGAGAGATCAGGCCAGACTCAATATGCAGCCAGTGTCTATGGCGCGGGCTACAACTGACGTGTTTTGGCGCATTTGCTTATATTTAGATTATTGTTTGTATTGTTATATACTGATATTGCGCTTTTGCGTATATTGACAAGGGAGACTCAAAGCCTCCCCTCACGGTACGCCACTAATCATGACGCACGCACACCTTAGTCATGAGGATAGGTTGCTTAGTAGCAGTGGATTGACAACTGTTGTGATCCACTACAGTCTCGACAAAAAGAAAGGAAACAAAGCAGTACAGTTCCACTCTAGGGTAGGTACAGTCCACAAATGATAAGAATTTTATAATAACAGGAATAGGCTACATAAACATTTCCTACGTTCTTCAAAGAGAGAGAAGAAACTCAGGGTTACAAACCAAATAAGTCAAAGCTACCTGAGGGGACTGAAATTACACAATGGTAAAAAAAGAAGAAAAAAACTGTCAACGCGAGCAGGTAAACTCATTTCGATTAGGTGTGGAGCAGTAAAATTCCGCTAGGGTTGCCACGCAGAAATAGACAAACTGTCAATGTGAACAGAGAAACTTTCCTGGCTCTTTACTCCGCGGTAGCATTTTTACTTTCTCTACTACGTACAGTAAGTAGGGGAAGTATTGTATTCCACCCAAAAATTCGATACCGAGATTTCACCGAAAATACATGTTTTGAGACACCCTGAATCCAAAAAAAAAAGCATTTTTGGAAATATGTCCGTCTGTGTGTCTGTCTGTCTGTGAACAGCATAACTCAGAAACAAACAGTCGGATAAACACCAAACTTGGTATTTAGGTTCAGTATCTTCCAGAGATGCGACACGAAGGTTTTCAAGAAAATCCCCCACCCCAGATTACCCTTTACATAGAAGATTTTTCGAAAAGTTTAATTTTCTCAAAAATGGCTCTAACGATTGTGATTAAAATATCATATGTTTAAGATATTGTCATGACAAATAAAATGTATATCTCGAATTTTCTGGGAATGTGTCCAAAAGTATTCTTCATTGTGAAGGACTTTTGCATAACTGGTAAACCATAAGAGATAGACAAAATTTTACTACACAAAAAATGTAGATCGCGTTAAAATACACAATTTATGTCATATACATTTTTTGTTGAGTGAACCATTTTCGAGATATTGCTTGTTATTCCCTTAAATTTTTCAATACTTATTTTCTCAAATGGGAATTCGTTATTCATTTTTTTTGTCTTGGATATGCAAAGAGTATTAATCTGTGGCAAAGAGAATGGTGCTGCATCTAGCAACCAGCTATTAAGAGATATGTATGTGCTTAAAGGCTATATTGCCCTTGTAAATATATATTCCCCTTACACCTACAAGAAACTTAGCAATAAGATAGAGTCTGCAAATGTTTATCTCGATTAACATGAAGTAGATGGAGATAAGCGTTTGTAAAAATAGTTTGTACAAGAGTAGAGAAAGTCATGTGAGTGTAACACATTAGAAATTTTTTTGTCCTGGTAATGCAAAGAGAATGGAATATTCCACACAGGAACCAGCTCTTAAAATATTTTACTATCGCTTAAAGCCTGCCATATTCCCCTTGCATCTACAAGAAAATTAGCAATAAGATTAACATCTCGATATCTCGATTAACATGAAGCATATGGGGAATAAGCGTTTGTAAAAATAGTTTGTACAAGAGTAGAAAAAGTCATGTGAGTGTAACACAGATTTTTTTATGTCCTGTACATACAAAGAGAATGGAATGCTCCACATAGCAACCAGTTCTTAAAACATTCGACTATAGCTTAAAGCCTACCATATTCCCCTTGCACCTACAAGAAAATTAGCAATAAGATTAAATCTCGATTAACATGAAGCATATGGAGAATAAGCGTTTGTAAAAATAGTTTGTACAAGAGTAGAGAAAATCATGTGAGTGTAACACAGAATTTTTTTGCCCTGGTAATGTGTAGAGAATGGAACACTCCACATAATAACCAGCTCTTAAAATATTTGACTATCGCTTAAAGCCTAGCAATTCCCCTTGCATCTACAAGAAAATTAGCAATAAGATTAACATCTCGATTAACATGAAGCATATGGGGAATAAGCGTTTGTAAAAATAGTTTGTACAAGAGTAGAGAAAGTCGTGTGAGTGTACAACACATCAGATTTTTTTTTAATGTCCTAGTAGATACGTATGAGTTCATATGTAATATGCTACATGTTCACTGATATATGAAAATAAAAACCAGTCAAATTACTAAAACTAAGCAGTTATCACATACCGATTGAATATGTTTTTTGCCCGTTGCGCGGAGTAATACGAGAGTGTTTCTTAGAGCGTCTCCAGTATAATTGTAACGGAGACGGAAATAGGGATACGACATTTGTTTTCGTGTAACGATTATAACTGTCGTAGTTACAGTGCGTTAATGGTTGCTAGTAACGATTAAGTCATTTGTATTCATGGTTATCAAGTTCGCAGTTACAATACATTAATTGTGACAATAACGATCAGCTTCAAATACATTTTAATACGACCGATGTCAATACAGACAGACTTACCTTATTATTCGATGTAGGTAATTAAAAAATAAGTGTCTCTAGCTGTGTCAACAATTTGATTATTACGGTGGTTTATAATTGTAAAGTGTATTCGCACTTCTACATTTCTGCACATATACACAGTTTTTAAAGGTGAACTGAGCTATGGTAACTTAAATATAAACATTACGTGATGTAGATATAGCAAAGGAAAAATGCATCTTATTGCCAACATAAGCATGGCGGAAGTTAAACATATAATAAATTAAATATTCTAGTAGGGCGTTACATAAAACATGGTAAGTGCATTTTGAAAGACGACGTTGCTAGAGAAGAGAAACATTACGCCCAAACACACATTATTTCTAGCATCATAAAATGTGCAGATAATCTCAGTTGGTTACATATACATTAATCTGTACATATATGCAGAAAAGCGGATAAATAGTAGGCATTTTCCTCCCTAGATGGTACATTATATCCACAATACCATATCTTGCGGATGAGACCAATACTACGTAGCTAGTTGCCGATAAGCAACATCAATGTACATGCATTTACCCGGACTCAGTAACCGTCTCCATTATTTTAGTATCCATCAACGGATAACTAGTTGCTGTCTTCTTTAGTTTGGTAACCCTTATTGGGTAAACTACTTACTGTGTGTCCCCATTACTTCTGTAAACGTTACAATATAACCGTTATTATTTTTCGCCCATCCCTAGACGGTATACACAATGTTAGTTATCTTCACTTTGTTTTCTTTTTTACTCTAAATCTTAATAAAATACACTGTGTAGTTACACATTTCTTCTGTGCCAATTCGTTTCTAGATTTATTAATGTTAAAGCGTGGTAATATTTAAACCACTACTTTTATCATGTTTATTTCCAAAGCACATTGTTGGAGAACCTTAGTTTTTCTCTGTATGTATAAGGTAATAATCCTTTACATACATTTGTTTACACATGTACATAAATTAATAAACATACAGTAACATGTATATGATGAGTGTTATCCGAAGGTATGTTCCACCTCTAAGGCTAGTCTGTTATTGATAATCATGGTTTTCCCAAGGACGTACAGGGTTATTCTAAATTAGTTACCTGATAATAAAGCTCAATAATACATACTTATCTTACGTAGTTTATTTCTATTTCCATTACATACATTGACATTAACATTAAGTTTTATTTGCAATGTTTACAAATGTTCAATGTGACTCCCTTTTGTCACTTGGCAGATATCCCACCTGTACGACAGTTCATCTCAGATACGCGTGATCATGTCCGCATCTACCCGAGCTACCGCTACGTTAATTCGTTGAGGAAGCTCGTCGAGATTGATCGAAGTGGAGAGTTGTACACGTTATCTTTAATGTAACCCCACAGACTAAAATCCAGCGGTGTTAAATCCGCTATGTTCCCGCCACGTCCAATCAAAGCGGGAGTGGTGTGGGATAGGTACGTAGTGACCTCATGGTGGTAATGAGGAGGTGCTCCATCGTGTTGAAAAATGAAATCATCTCTCATATCTTCTTGCAACTGTGGCATCAGGTAGTTTTCTAATATATCTAGATATGTGATGCCAGTCACAGTCTTCTCATAAAAAAGAATGGTCCATACACTTTCACGGAGCTTAGCGCACAAAACACATCCAGTTTTGGTGAGTTACGTGTATGTTCCAGGGATTCGTCGGTTTCTGTGTACCCCATATTCTTAAATTGTGGCGATTAACTGTACCACTAAGGTGAAAAGTTGCCTCGTCACCGAACACAATCTTATTAAGAAAACTGTCGTCGTCTTCCATCTGTTCAGCATGTCCGCACAGAACTCATAACGTTTAAGCTTGTCATTAGCACTCAATGCCTGAACCAGTTGCAACTTGTACCCCTTACACTGCAGTCGTCGTAAAATTCCCCATACCGTAGGTTGTGGAATGGACAGCTCCAAACTTGCTCTAGTTGTAGACTTCTTTGGACTTTGTGCATAAGTTCTCACGGCTTCCACAACGTGGCTTGCTACAGGAGGGCGTCCCTATCCTTTCTCTCGGTGTCCCACACAACCTGTTTCTACGAATCGATCATACCATGTTTTGATAGTTTTCACCTGCGGGGGAGTTTTTTGATACTTTGTACGAAAACGTCTTTGTGTGGTAATTTGCGATTTAATTTCATGAAACCACAGACAACACTGCGCGCGCTCCGCACCGCTGTAAGACTCCATGGCGACTGCTTACTAGGCTTCAGGTGTTGCGAGTGCTTCACATTTTCCCCACCAGACGAGCGAGCGAGTGCATGTAGCGAAGTCTGTCGACCATGTTTAAAACTTGATGATATGACATAAGGTTTGATGAACATCGGAATAAATTTCCGTCAACAGTTTCGAAATAATTCATTCATACTTTCAGGTAACTAATTTAGAATAACCCTGTATTATATAAGGTGATAAACGCTGTGGTGTGACACATCCCTCTGCGGAATCGGAAAGAAGTGACCCATGTCTGGAATCCAGGAGGGATGTTCTCAATCACTGAAAAATCCGTCATCTCGGCCGAGAATCCAAACCTTATATCAGGTGTTCCAACTCTGCTCGGCTGAGTCCGAGTATTCGCTTGTACGCAGCAGCAGTGCTCGGAGCCCGGCTGGAGGGTAGCGTGATAACCAGTACGTCACTAGTCGAAGGTCTTAGTGCTTGTGCTTCCTGGCACTTCATTCGACAGCTTGCTCCCCAATGCCGAGCTGTATTGCATGCTGCAGGCAGTACTCCTGCAAGTCGGAGTACTCCGCTGCTCTCTGGCGCGCACTCAAGCTAGAACAGCCTGCTTTACATGCCAGCCAGGACTACCGCGCCACGTGGTCCGCTAGTTCAAATATTCGCAGTTTACATCTAAACTACAAACTTTGATGGTAGTTCCTATCCGAATAAAAACAATATGAGTCGATGTTCTAGCGGATTGATACAATGACAGAATAAAAATTAGTTTAGTACATGAACGCTATGAGCAATTTCTCTACATACTGTAGACTGCTCTCCATCCCGAAGCTGTACAATAGCATACCTATGCAACATAGTCTCATAGATTGCGTTAATGATGGTTCGAATCCTCGGAGGGGATTTTCCTTTATTTTCAATAAAGCGTACTCAGGTCCCAGGAGGCATAAATACGAGAAATCTGAGTATATGTTTGTTAATTTATTTAGTTTTTTAATTATTTTTTCCTTTGTTTTACGAACTTCTTCCCGCATTGACTGCACATTGCGAATTTGATCAGAGCAGATACACGGAAATCTGTATTGATTTAGATACTACTAAATATGTAAGCATTAAGGGTAACGCTTAACTCTTTAAATACCAAACTTGGTATTTGAGTTCAGTATCTTCAAAAGATGTGACGTAAAGACTTTCAACAAAACTACCCTTTACTTGGAATCTTTTTTCGAAATTTTTATTTCTAAAAAATGGCTCTAACATTTTCATTAAAATACCGTATTACGTTTAAGATATTTACATGACAAATAAACTATATGTTTAATTTTCTGGGAATAGTGTCTGAAGTCCTCTTCATTATTAATGACTTTTGTATAGTGGTAAACCGTAAGAGATAGACAAAATCTTTACACAGAAAGAAAATTTGACGTTAAACATTTCCGAGATATTATTTATTATTGGTTTGAATTTTCAAATACTTATACTTTTCTCGAGAGGAATATTTTCTGAGGGGGGTCTCGTGGCCATGCAAATGTTTAACTCGATTAACGTGAAGTAGATAGAAGGATACGATTTTGTAATAATAGTTTGTTGAAGAATGAGTGGAGAAAGTTGTGTGTGTGTGCGCGTGCGTGTGTGTAACAACTAGCATCTCGAAAATAAAGCTGGGGCTGAGTCAATCATAAATAATTTTCTTGTTCGTTAATGGAAATGCAACACTGATAATATATCCTGCATCTACCGTATAAACTAAAATGAGAAGAGGGGGAGAATTATGATTCCAGGACAGAAGATGTTAAGAAAAATATAAAACTGTGGTTTACCTACTCAAGTATTTTCTAAGAAAACTATACTCTTAAGACTCAAGTTAAACTGACATGAGTGGATACTTTCTTTGCATAACATTTATTTTTGTATTTAGTGCAACAGGAAGTTGATTTATGTTATTGACTGAAGAAAACAGCATGACATATAGGTACGAATCAGCTAATTTAACCGAAACAAAAAATAAATGAAACCAATGTTTGAATGGAAGGTATCTGGCTTTCCAGTAGGTATCTCTCCCATTTTTCTTTCCGTGTGAGGCAAATGCAAATGTTCTACGTCCAAGATGTAATTCTGATTGCTGAGATTACAGATGCCCATTCGGTGAAGGTTTCTTACTAGAAAGTCGTGGCTTCTTGCAATTCTGAACTCAGCAGCTACTTACTTCTTGCCATTTGGGCATATCTTATAGCTTGATCCACCACATTCTATTCTTACTTTTCCTTTAACACTGTGATGGAGTTCTTTATTTTTAGCTATATATCGTATGATATCCTTTGCCAAGTTATATGGAGTTGCCCTTTCTTGGCAAGTTCAATTGCCTTCACATTCCCTTCATTTCTTCAATGAGGTGGGATGCCCTTTACAGTGATTTTCTTCATATTTGTTTTAGTACGATTTGGCACTCTACGATAATTTTTAATATACCTACACTAGCTTTCCCAGAGGAACTGGTAACACCTGAATTGGAGTAAGACAGAATGACTGTAGAGGAATTGGATGATTGGCGCAAGGCATTAAAGCCACCTGTATGAGTACCTCGTCGTAAGAAAGCTGTTTTGTCCATGCCTAATATGATATATGATACGAAAAGTTTATAGTATACTTATGCTCCTGTGCATCCATGAGATAGAATTTGAGATCCATGTGTACCTAAATAACCGTGGACACAATCAGTCTCAGGGTAACTTTTTCTAGTACCGAGAAGAGTATAATTTTTGGACCTTCTTAGTTCTCTTTGAGATGTAATTCATATGTAACTAGCGTCATTTCTAACGGAATAATAGAGATTGGAAACTGTTCAGGTTGTAGGTGGACTCCATGTTTTAATTATTTGACTTGTAATTTCTGCAGAAAACTCTTGTGGCTTTAGCTCTCTTAGGGGTAGTGGCTGCTGTGAAAATAGAATCTCTTAATTTTCTCGTAGAAGTTCATTGCAGCTTCTGTTATTCCATAAATGAGTTCTCTTTTGTTTGTTAAACGTAACATGGTAACGTAGTAATCATTATATAATAATGATTATATCATTATACAATAATCATTATAATAAATATTAAGATTTGGGATTTCGTCGATTTTCGCAATGTGACGATATGAAGCAGTAATGAATATACATGCTACAGCAGTATTTAATGAAAGATTTTGACAAATAGATAATATGCTACGTTAGATGTGTATCTGACACATCCAGTCTTATATCGAGCATGAATTATGAAGATGTTTAGGCGTTTCTGGGTTTTATTGAATACTTCAGCAATAAGATCATTCCTGAAGAGAGGAGAATAAAAATTCACACTTAGGTATTTGAAATTAATTATTTTCCCCATTTTGTTGTCTTGTGTGAGATGAAAGCTCATTGACATATAAAAAATGAAAACCTTTGACAGGCATCTTGTTAATATTTACAGTCGATGCTTGTGGGTACAATGCATCAAGAATAAAAATATTTCAAGACGCTTTCTGTATTTTAATTACATTCTTTTTGGGTAAATGTGTCCAAAAGATGAGATCAGTATGCAGGAGGATGCCGATTATTATTATATCTATCATTTTATCTATAACAACATTAACAGCAATGTTAAACAGCAACTAGTTACATCTCCCTGCCAAACCCATACAAAGTTTTTATGCTTAGACACAGCATTAATTTTGTTAATTCATAGCAAGAAGCATACATTAAGATGCAAAATACGAGATGTTATGCTTAGTATGTTTAGGATCTCTTGTAGAAATTAAATATATATAAGTTTATGTGTAGTGACAAATTTAAGATACTATACCTAATGTATTGGCTCTTTCTTAGTTGTCGCCCGTTTTACGGAAATTGGTGAGTCGCCAATGACAGCATAGATAGCTCGCCTTATGCTCTGAGTCATGTCACCTAAGCTGTGACCTTCGCAATACTTCATTCTGACAGAAGCTGTCTATCGAGTTCTTTGAACGGTAATTGTAATTATGTCTCTTACACGTGCTGATGTTGATTTGCCGAAATTTCATTATTTCTCTACAGTTATGTACGAGGAACAGTTTTTATGCACAAATCATCTCTGAAATCAATATTCATACGGAGAAGCTAGAGGTCGGTTTTAACGCGATTTTCATGTGAATATCTCCTTATTGTGCAAAATTGAGCACTGAATTTGGAGCTACAGGAACATTCTACATAAAAAGCCGAGCGTTAAGAAGACAGGAGTAAAGAGAAGTAGAAATGAAAACACATAACTTAAAAGAACCGAAAGAAAGTATTATACTACCATTTTATTCAATAATGGAAGATGAACAAGTTAAAAAAATGTCACACATGCATAGGTATAGCAACACATTTTCAATATAGCATTTATAAGATATATACATGTGCAGGGCCGTATTTAGAGGGAGGTTAGGTTTCAACCCCCCCCCGAAACCTCTGACAGTTTTATTTATTTAAATTCATAGGAAACCAATATGGGAAAATGTGGTTAGATAACAGTAGGTCTATTGCTATAAGCACATTTACAAGAAAAAGGGAAACTTAATATCGTCGCCTTATATAGGTAAGGTGATCACACATTCCTGTTATCGAAGCAGTCTCCATGTTTTGTGCTGTAAGGTGGAATATCTTCATTCTGGTGAGTTCTTGTCTATATAATGTCTCCAAGTAATTTTCTTATCCATGTAACGTCTATATACTACGGAGTAGTTACTATCTTTCAAGAAAGTAAATGTACACGTTTCGCGGGTCAGTATCAATCAGGCGTTCCGTGAGTAGGGGGTATGAAAACTAAATCGACCGTGGTCGTAGATGTATACTGCCATGGTCGGCATTTAAACAATATCACTGACTTCGAAGATTTTTATGGCTATATTAACCTAGTATGGCAAAACATGAACTAAATACCATAAAAAAGTTACAATTCTCTTGCTGCTGAGCTATTAACCTCACGGCATTGGCAAGAGAACGAAAAACACATGGAATGATGATTAGAACCAACTTCTATGTTACATATAACCCGCATACTAGCTTCTGATGTCGTAGCTCATTGGTAAACCGCACAGTTTCAAGTACGCCGAGGGTTCACGATTCGAACCCTAGCATATGGTCATGCTTTTTATTCCAGCTTTTTCACCATGTAAAACGCAGTAATACGAGGGCAAATCAAAAAGTCTTTGCCCCTATTTTTTTCCGGCCAAATTACGAATGTAAAACAAAAACCAACATATACATTCGAAGTAGTGGACTTTTCATGGGCCGGTCCTCATAGAGCTTCCAGCCGCTGTCAGTGCATTCAAAATGGCATGTGTGCTTAACACGTCCACGGTTTACGAGCAACGAAGTGTGATCCGTTTTCTATGGAGTAAGGGACGAACGCCCATCGAGATCCACAGGGAAATGCAGCCATCATGTGGGAAAAGGTGTCTTGCTTTGAGAAGTGTGAGATGGTGGTGTTCCGAGTTCGAAAATGGCCGTGCAAATCTGCATGGCAATGAGCGTGCGGGGAGACCGCGTGTATCGGTGACTTATGACAATATTGCCGGCGTGGATGCGATGGTGAAAGCAGAGCGGCGCGTGCGCATCAAAGACATTGCTCAGGAGCTCGACATTTCTTTTGGGAGTGCTTTCGACATCATTCATGAGTGCTTAGGGTACAGGAAGGTTTCATGCCGATCGGTTCCTAAGCAGTTGGATGACGTGATGAAAGACAAGCGAATGGTTGCTTCTTTGAATCATCTGCAACGATATGCCGAGGAGGGTGACAATTTCCTGGATCGCATTGTTACTGGCGATGAAACGTGGGTACTGCATTACACGCCGGAATCAAAACAGCAGAGTATGGTGTGGAAACATCCGCAGTCTGCTGTGAAAAAGAAATTCCGTACTGCGTCATCTGTTCACAAAGTGATGTTAACGGCATTCTGGGATTGCCGTGGACCGCTCGTGCTGGATTTCATGCCGCGAGGTGCCACCATCAATGCCGACAGATATTGTTCCATACTGTCACTTCTGCGGGCTGCGATCAGAAAGAAGCGCCGCGGGATTCTCGATGTTGACAACGTGATCATCCCCCACACAATGCGAGATCACATGTGGCAAACAAGACCGTCGGCAAGCTAAGGAGCTTTCACTGGGAGTTTCTATAGCATCCACCATGCAGCCCGGATCTTGCCCCTAGTGATTTTCATATTTTCATTCCGCTGAAGAAGTTCCTGGCAGGACAGCGATTCACTTGCGACGACGATGTCAAGACAACAGTGCGACAGTGGTTCCGTAGTCAGGCGGCCAACTTCTACCGCAGCGGCACCGCAAAATTAGTGTTGCGATGGGACAAATGTCTGAACCGGCACGGGGACTATGTGAAAAAATATTGAAATGTACAAGGAATAGTATCTATATGTTTAGTTAGCTGTATGTAACTTATGTTACCAGAAAAAAATAGGGACAAAGACTTTTTGATTTGCCCTCGAAGACAAATTTACAGTTCTCTTGCAGCTAAGTTATTACTACATGATTTCGAAGAAAATGTGAGGAGATTGAATGACAATTTTAATGAAGCCAACTTCTAAATGCTGTATACAATGCATTTGATCACAAAAATAAGCTAATACATAAAATAACAAGAAACTGATAAATTCTCATCTTGAGAAAAGCAAACTTACAGCTGCAAATATAATTGTTTATAATTCGATGGAGTATAATGCATAAAACTCAAAAGGTATATTCTGTGTAACTGCTAATTACAATATAGTTACTCCACTTATTATAAATAACAAAACTAAAGCGATAGCTAAGGATAATGGTGCTTAAAAACAAACTAAACAACTGTTATTTCATAACTGAGTCCACGCCATATATGAAGAAATAAATTAATTTCTGAAGCACCTCAGATTTATAGATAATGTATTTTTCCTGGAACAAATAACTTGTCGAAACAACGAATGTAAAACAGAAATGAAATCTTCATTTTATCATTTAGTAATAACTTGGCTGCAAGAGAACTGTAAATTTGTTTATTACTGCGTCTTACAAGGTGAAAAAGTTGGAATAAGAAGTATGACTACATCCGTGGGTTCGAACCATGAACCCTCGGCGCACTTAAAACCGTGAGTTAACCAATTAACTACGACAGCACATGCTAGTATGTGGCTATATATAACATAGAAGTTGGTTCTATTAATCATCATTCCACGTGCTTTCCGTTTTCTTGCCAATGCCGTGTAGTTAATAGCTCAGTAGCAAGAGAATTGCAACTTGTTTTGTGATATTTAGTCCATGTTTTGCCATACTGGGTTAATATAGCCATATAAATGCTCTAAGTGAGTGACATTGTTAAAATGGCGACCACGACAGTATAGATCTACGACCACGGTCGATTTAGTTTTCATACCTCCTAATTACGGAACGCCTAAATGATACTGGCCCGCGAAAAGTTTACATTTACTTCTTGAAAGATAATACATGGTAACTGTGTGGGATACTGTTAAGTTTAGATCTACTTGTGGAAAACCCTCCCCGAATTTTTTTTCTGGGTACGGGCATGTACATGTGAGATTTTTAATAAGTTGCATGGATATTACATCCGATTTGACTGGGAGTTGCCTCTCTTACATGCCTGTGGCATGTTCCCATTAAACATGCCAGAGGCTGCAAAAGCTAATAAACGCCTTAGTAACAAAATTATTATTGTCAGCAGCAGCATTTGGTTCTGGAAATCTCCTGCTAAACATCATTTATGCTATAGGAAATTGTGATGGGCAAAGTCAGTAGGCTGCACAAAGATTGTCGCCTTATCTATATGCAACTGTTTGAGCAGTTATATGCAGCAAGTTGACAGCAAGCTAGTTGCAGGGGCGTCGTCACTTTGCTGGATGCCGGTACCCACTATAGCCGTTCTAAATGAAGTAACACTTTCCAATGCTTTCGCTACTCCCATAAGAAGGCCAGACTATGACCCACTAGAAATACGCTAGTACTTCATGCTAAAAGAAAGGATTGACGCACAGCACATGTTTTGCCACTGTGGGTAGAAATTGCTTAAACGCTGCACGTATGCAGGCAGGAGTCTTCAGTATCTGAATTACTATTACATGGCCTGTTCAAGGGAAACACCGAATAAATAGGTAAACTTCCATTACTCAACAAAATACTTCACATATTTTTAGTACATAAAATTGTTTACTTAATGTCACTCTATAAATAAATCTTATAAAATGTGTATTATGCATAAAGGAAATGAAAATGTTTTGTATTTTGGGATAAGAAACCTTCAGTGCAATAGAGAGACAAGTCCTATAAGCATAATTTTGCAGGAATGACAATTTAAAGTTTGAAACAGTCGTCACTACTGTAAGCCATTATTTTCAAATGTCTTATCTCTAAACTAATAGCGTATTACAGCATAGCTTATAGCAGGGCCGTATTTAGAGGGAGGGGGGTTTAGGGTTCAACCCCCCCAAAACTTCTGACAGTTTTATTTATTTAAATTCGTAGCAAACAAATATGGGAAAATGCCGTTAGATAATAGTAGTTCTATTGCTAGTAGCACATTTACAAGAAAAAGGAAAACTTAATATTGTCACCTTACATAGGTAAGGTGACCATACATGCCGGTTTTCGAAGCAGTCTCCATGTTTTGTGCTCTAAGGTGGAATATCCTCATTCTAGTGAGTTTTTCCTGTCTATATAATGCATCCAAGCAATTTTCTTATTCATGTAATCTCTATATACTACGGAGTAAGTACATGCTAACTGTGTGGGATACTGTTAAGTTTAGATGTTCTTGTGGAAAACCCTGGTCGAATTTTTTTTCTGGGTACGGGCATGGTTTATAGTAAGGTAGTACCATTCATAAGCCACAAAAAGGCAGTTCACTGATGATGTTGAAATGTTAAAAACACAGTAATACAACATATTTTATCACCACCACTATAATTTCTTCTTCTTTGCTTCCAAGTTATGGAAATTGTTTCATTTTAGCCGTGCATTCTACAGATACAGCTATTAAATTACAGCTATAGCTGTAAACGCTTAAAGGACAAATTTTTAGTTTTTGAAATCCAAGGATTACTCCATAAACGGCTATTCTGTGGCTGATATTGTTTTTTAATTTTTCAGTCACAAATAAATATTTGTAGTTTCATAAATTATGCTTTGAATGGTTTTATAAGCAATAATAATAATAATAATAATAATAATAATAATAATAATAAATAATAATGTATAAATACCCCTCTTCTTTTTGCATACATCAATCCCAATTAATGTCACATTTTCTTTCAGCTTATCACTATTTTGGAAATAATTATAATCAATCCCTCTATGTCCCTCACCTTCGAATATGCTGAGAGTCATCTTCATCCACCTCATCGCTACCTTTGTGCTACCTGGTCATGTCAGACTGGCATGTATTGTTGCAATTAGAAATGTTTTGTCATCTCAAATGAAAAAGTTTACTACAATTATATTATATTTCTAATGATTCAATTATGTGTTTGTAAGTGTGTGCGCTTTAATACTTTTGAAATCTTACATTACTGTAAGGTCTTATCTACCGATTACTCTCATAATTATGCCTTAATTAGTTTACAGGTGTTAAAGTGTATTTGCTTTATTAATTGTAATAACACATTTAGAATGTTTAGTGATCAATATAAATATTTATATTCTCTTTTTTCATTGACAGCATTTCTTATTTTATATCTGGTGGTGTGGAATGATGTGAATTCCAGCTAACAAAATAAATTAAATAAATCATATAATAATAATCATCATCATCCTTGAAAGGATTGGGCACTCTAGCCTGTTCCGATTAGTGCTATGACAAGTAAATAAATAAATATTTTATCAGATTGACTCGCATTTTAACATCTATATGTTAACTCACTCCTTTGCACCGGCATCACTCTGCTTGTTTCACAGCAGAAGCTAACCTTACACCTCACGGAACAGAGCAACTCTAGCGGGAAGTTTTGCTTCATAACATTTCGCTTAATCTGAATACGTTGGCTTAAGCTATTGGAGTCTGTTTTAGATGCCAACTAAAAATTGAGGAACCCCAGTAAGGATGTTGACAATGTGTATAAATCTGCATGTGCTTCGGTTCAGTAGGAAATGAAGTGCGTATCTGTCAACCACGACTCTTGGCCAGAAAGGGTGGATCTTTGTTTACCATATTAGGAGAAGTTTACCTAATTTGGCAACAGGGACTTCTAAATATGGAAGTGGGGACGTCCTTAGAACATTACTAGTATCACTGCGCAGACCACTTTTATGGTACATTTCTATTCAGGAACGATAGCCCTGTGTATACGAATGAATGATTTTTTGTAAAATATCATTTTTAAATCCTATTCATCCAATTTTAGTGTATTTTTATGCTCTAGAATTATTTTAAACTATGGCGAACTACTTTCTTTGTGTAACTCAGCATGCTGCACGCTCAGTAGTGAAGCACGTAGGTCAAATTACGAACAGTCGTGTTGCGGCCATGGTGCTGTTGCATTGGTTCCTGTGTGGTTGGGTGTTGCATGGGAGCTCCTTGGGCGGTACTTGCGGTGTTGTGATGAAATAGAAAACTAGTGCTGTGCAGTGATGGATACCCCCACAGGAGGGGGAAGAGATTCCCGGTTTAACATGGGGTACAATATGTCACTTATCAGTGGTGAAGCGTCTTCGGAAATTTACGGAAATACTGGCCACAGTAGACCTTCAACTTCATTAAGTTCTGGAGTGTCAAGGTCCTCAATGTCGTTACCAAGTACTTGTGGTGCAGGTCTCCAACGTGGAATTAAAAGAACGTCTTCCGAAGTGTGTTTTGAACAAGAAGTGTCGGGAAGACCAAGCATGTCATCTCAAAGTGGGATGGGCATGACAGAGTGTGGTACCGAATTAGGGGATGATGCTTTCTCGCAGGCACAAAAAAAGACTCCTCCACCAAATGGTAAGAAAACCAAGGGTCGCGTCAAAATCAAAATGGAATACATCGACAACAAGTTGAGAAGATACACAACATTTTCCAAGAGAAAAACTGGAATAATGAAAAAGGTATGTCACGTGGTCGATTAGCAAAACATGCCGTAAAAAAGTACAGGAAGTAGTGTGTCCTGTCACACCTGTGATTTAACTTACACTTTAAGATGTATATGGCTTCAATTTATGGTGTTTACGTATTTGCTGTTAAGTATTTTAGGAAAATCAAACATATCATGGAGATAAAAAATCAACGCTTATTAAATATTTCGCAGTAGTGTTAAATTAGCACTTAGAAATTCAAACATTGATTCACCACATTAATAAGGTTAATTGGAATTGCTTCATCTATAATAATGTTCGATAATTTGTTTTATGTACAGTAAAATGATCGCACAATATTTGAACTAGATTTCATTTCTAACCTCTCAGAGCATCTGTCAATGTATGCCTGAAACCAGTCATTTGGAACTTGAATTCGTCTCCATACACATTTAAGGCACCAGACTTCATAAATGGTTTCCTGTTACTCACTGTTGTAAAACCAGAAATATTTTTCGTGCCATTTCACTAAATATTCAGAGTAAACGCTTTAAAAACTGGTCGTTCCAGCAAGAGTAAATGGAGGTTAGGTTTCAGCGTAACACTGAATTTGCGCCATAAAGGACCGAGTTCATTAATATATTCAATCATTGTTCCTGCTTCGTAAGGCATGGATATCTACAGTAAAGCCTTTATAATTTTCAATGCTGTTAGTAATTCCGGTATCAAAGATCTAGCGTAAAAACTTATGAAACTTGCAGCATCTTTCAGAGAACATTGGTGTGGTTTACTCGAAGCCATTTACTATTAGTTTTCGCTTTATTTAATACATTCAGTATTATATACCCAATAGACCCTGAAAATTAAGTTTCATACCTCCTAGAGAATTTCAGTAAATTATTTTTACCCATTTATATGTATATGCTGGCATTGATTAAAGCACGATGAATAAAAGATAGGCCATTCACATGCCTTAGAGGAAATGACACATGAGTATGCAGTATACATTCAGTTTTAATCAACTGTTAATTTTAATATTCCATCAGAAATATTAGAAGTTGAAAAACGAGGAATAGTGTGCTTTTTGTGGACACAAAGGAAGAGATAGTGCTGATGGAGTTACACTGTATCTCCTGTTATTTTATGGATGTGTTTTACATTAACAGTAGCAGCATTAATCACCACTTGTTTATGTAGTGTCATCATAAGAAATGTACATACCTATAATGAGAAATATGTTAAGTTTAATCAAATATGGCATAGAAAGTACTTATCTCAATATTTGAAAATTATTTCTCATTCCTTAGACTCAAGTCATCAGTTACATTTGTTTGTTCTGTAGATTCCACCAAGAGCAAAGCTTAGGGAAATAGAATACACCACTCAATGAAGTACCATCACCATTATTCACATGTCGAAAATTTAATAGTCAACTCAGTGACAAACAAGTTATTACATAAACCATTAAAAATCGCCAATTTAAGATATCTCCTGCATCCATCTACAACTATATGATCAAAGAACGGGTAATGTGGCCATACAAATTATTGATACACTACTACCTCCATCTCTCACACACACACACACACACACACACCACTCAAGTAAGTGATCTGGATAAATGTAAAACTTTCATGCAAACATTACTGTTCCACCTTATGATAAGGAAAGCGCTATTTGTAAACAACAGAAACCAAAGTCTCAAAAATATATTTCATTTATTTGCAACACATTCATTCACTGTTTACCCATAAATTCTTGTGCAGGGATAAAGGCCTTCTGCACAGGTATTTTGTAAGAGCAGATTTAAAAAATATTTCTCCCTATTCCCAGATTATAGTAGTTCTAAATTGTTTGGGAGTGCATTAAATATTCTAACACATTCACAGTAAACTCCTTTTTGGTAGTAGGTTAAGTTAGCATGAGTTGTGTGTAAGTTAATTTTTTTGTCTGGTATTAGTGCTGTGTATACTCACATTTTTGGCAAAGTATTCTATATTTTTAACATAGAAGCAGACAACAAGGAGAATGCATACAAAGAAGTATGGTGATGCTGAACTTTTGAATTAGACCTATACATGGAGCTCTATTATTTGGGCTGCACAAGATTTGGATGGCCTTCTTTTGTAGTATAACAAAGACTTATTTGCTTTTAACAAAATTTTCCCAGATTATTAGTTTGCATTTCATTACTGATTAATTATGCAGAATAAGGGCCGCTCGAAAAAAATGGGAACAGTATGATCGATAGCTTTTTTATTCCTGATAACAATTTTTAAAGTTATGTTTGGCAGTCAAGCTGCATTTTTGTTCCTAAGATCACCAAGTGAGAAATGCTCACAATATTGAACATAGCTTGCAGCAGAAACACTTTCATCAATTTACATAGATACGGCTAAATCTACACCCATGACCATTTGTGCTGCTGTCCTTTCTTTCTTTCTTATAATGTGAAACAAAAAATGTAAGAATAAATTATGAATAAACAGTGTGTACTTTCTGAATTAAAATTTACCTTCTAGACATATTAAAATTTCCTCCATATTATTCCGAGACTATTCGTTTTGAAAATTTTTTTCTTAGAATTGTCCATTAGTTTCAAAAAGCATGGAAGGTTGTTATAAACCATTGTTATAAAGAGTACTTATATTGATTTTGCAATAGTTGACTGTTACTAGCCCGTACAAGTTACCATGTGCAGCAAGATTAGTTGTAATGTTCATTGAAAATTTTGATGTGTTACAATCAACTTTCTCTACTCAGTATAATTATTTTCATGTTTAGTCTCATAATGAAGCTTGTTCTTATTCCTACTTCATGTTATTCAGAATAAATATTTTCCAAAAATAGTTTCAATATATATTTTGCTGTAGCTACACAGGAGTATGTACAGGAATGTTTAAAGTGCAGCATGTTTTATGTTGGACTTGATATTACATATCCTTTTCATGTATTAATAATAGACAAAAGAGCAGACATAATAATTCTTAAGTCTGTACTTTAAAGTACTGGAAAATTCTTACCAACAGCAGAAAACGTCTTGACAGCTAAACCTACAAACAACTATGAAACACAAATTGCATATTTTAATAAGTTTTACAATTTTTCTGTAGTAACTTACTGTGTCTCTTATACACAGTATAGTTGCCCAGTTATATAAAATTCTCTCAGCATCAACAAGAATGAAGAAAATCCAAAACAAATTTTATACTATATCATTATCTCAAAGATATGCCATTTTAGTCCAGATCATTGCAGCTGTTTTTGAGAAAATTGAACATGGCAAACATTTTTCCATGCAAAGAGTAGTTTGGGTTGGGGAATTTTGGAAAAATATTTGTGTTGCATCCTTGTAAGTTCCTGGAGTTAAATATGAAATTCAGCATTCATCCACTTTTAATTTTTGTATTAGGCCTTTTTGGTGTTTAGATGACCTCAAAAGTGCCTCTGGTAAAATGCCACCCCTGCTAAAATCTCTATCATATCTTTTTAGTTGAATGCAATACTTTCTGTACATACACATAAATGGTAGAGAAAGCAAAAATAATCAGCACTGAGGACTTCTAAAGATGTACATGTTCTTATTAATAAGTAAAATAAATTATTTTTATCCTGAAAAATAGCCAAATTAGTGCCACTAGTTGTAGGTTTGAGCAAGAAAGAGAGAGTATGATTTACCATCACAGAGTTGTCAGCAGAAACAATACATCATGGAGACCTGAGGCTGTTGATTATGTTACTGATTCATCTTCAACAAGCTTTCATGAAATTTCAGTTTTCTCCACAAGGTTAACATTTTATTAACTTGATTTTGTTTTGTATCTTATGGTTTTCAATCCAAAAACTTGAGGAAATAACTTGGAGAAAATACGCAGTCATACTTGCCAATCTTTACAGTTTGCCCATAACATGTACCGGAGGAGTTCTTTTTACAATTCTATAACAGAGGAGACATTTTTACAGCCATATAGGTAGATTAAAAGTGTTGCAGAATTTTCACCATGGACATGACAAAGCATTAAATTCTATTGAGTTATATTGTATTTTAAGACTACAGATTGAATGTGCTGCGCTAATTGGTATACAATGCTGTGAAAGGTCAGAGTTTATTTTTGTGTCTATCCTTTATCATGATCATGGTCCCCTGTCGTTGGGCTGCAACAAAATATTTAACATAAGATTTAAAATTTAATTGAACCACCAATGACCTATTAAAACCATCAGTAAATGGGCATGAACATTCAACAATGAACAATGTGAATTGTAAAGTCATCTCCCTGATTTAATTGTTTGCCTTATTCAAATTCTATGGCTGCAGGATATAATTTTCCCTGTGTTGTGACATTTTTTCTTTATAGTCCATTTCACGAAGCATAAAATATGGACTAGAACTCTGTGTATAGCCTATGAAGTGGTGTTCCTTGCTTTAATATGTTTATCTGTGGAATCAGGAGTAATTTTAGAATAGGTGACAGAAAGAAGCGGTATCATAGCCTTCAAGGATTCTTATAAAACTGAATTCCCATTTATCTTGCATGTTTTTAATTTTTTGCAAATTTTATGCATTTTAAATATGTCATGTCAAAATTGCTAAGCTTTGTTTTGCAGGTTTCAGTTTCAGGAAATTGGCAAGTATGGTCATTAAAGTATTTAAACGTTGATTAATGAATTTTGATCAACTAAGAAGCGGGTAACTCTTAGCTTAGGTTCATCCAAAGACCACCTGAGGCATCATTAAAGTTTCAGAAGTAGCTGTTAATAATAGATTTAATCATTCTAAAAATGTAATGTTCATTTATGCCTTTGGTCTTAACCAGCATCTTTCTGGTAGCGCATTATATAGAACTTTGCCCCTAATTTGTAACCCACAGTTCTTGAGCCTTTGGAAATATTTATATTTAACAATAAGGCCTGCAATTTTGGGGACTGAAGTTCAGTGCAGTATACACCTGTTCACTTCCGCCTACAGCGTTACAGGCACGTGCACTCTGTCAAGGCAGTAGCTAACCTGAAAGCACTGCATTCCACTCTGTTGATCTCTATGATTGCAAGCCTATTTATGACATTCATTATTTTATTTCTGACTATTATATACTTTATTATAGATAAATTGATATCAAGTTTATACCTTAGTTTCCCCCCCCCCCCCCCAACGGAAATTTATCCCTTCATTATTTGACATGCAGAATTAGCAAATACTTGTCAAATGATCAAGTAGTCACAAATTAATAAAATATTCTTGTCTCTACATGAGAAGTAGAAATAACCTTTACTCAGAGCAGGAGCATCATTTCAATTTCTGCTTGGTGGATGGTACAAGATTGCTTATAGCAGTTTGTTGAATTTTCATATGAATTTTAACCATACATTTAGCTTGAAAGAAAATCTTTTATTCAATATGTGTGAAATATTTGTAAATTAAAGTTACAGTTGCTATAATTTTTCTTTTGGTAGAGGAATGATAACCAGTAGCCTAATTCTTTCCTGTAACTAAGGGGTGGCAATTGACCCCCCTGCCCCCCTAAATGATGCCCTTAACTTAAGTAAAAAATGCATACCTATTAAAGAAAAATGTGGAATGCTCAGCAAAGAAAAAAGATAACTGATTATATTTATAACAATAACCTCTTGGGATTATGTTCTGCTATAAAAATATTTAGAAATGGGAGTAAAGATGAAACTGGATGTATACAAAGTGGCATCATCATCCTGAAAGATAATTACAAATGAATATATAAAGTTAAGAAGTCACCTTCATAGATGAATATTCTCATACAAATTGACAACAGAAAGAATCTAGCTGAGAACAGGATAACTACTCTGAAAACATGTTTCATAGTTACACAAGATAAACAGGTAGTTTTGAGTATTTAATCTGGTCTCAGTGTAATATTATTGAATGGAACTTTAGACTATACTTCACCATTGTTACAAATTATCTTCAAACTTGTTTGTAGGCATCTTGCCTACATCATCAGCTGTGGTCCACTGACAAGTTCCCTTGTGAGGATGTATTTGGAGATGAGATTGTCCTCGTTTGGAAGGCTGAAATTTATAACCCGATGTTCCTATTTGCTGTATTAATATTTTCTATCAAACAGCCAGCTATAATGTGTTTTGAATCATTTTTATTAATTTTATTTCTCAGAAGTGATTTGCTACTGCTGACTTTATAGTAACTTTGTATTTCATGTGTGTCTGTTGCTCCTCCAGCCTCGAGTTAATGCTTTTTGTGTTGCCAGTGTAATTTTTTTCACATTTCTTACAATCTAACTCATATATGCCCAGATTTTCTCAACAGAAATTTTGTCCTAAGTGTATTTTTTGGGCAGTGTTTGTTGATGAGTGCCTTGGTTATTCTAAATTTGCCCAAGATTTTCTGAAATTTTTCATGCGTCCAGGAGTGCTATGCAGGTTTTTTGAATATATTTGTCTCTCTCTGAATTTTTGCAGTCTGTTGGACTCTTTTATTCATTTATCATTCTTGTGCGCAAGTTCTTGCATGTATCCTATGTTTAGCATGGGTATGATTACCAGTTTAAGCGCCAGCGTATTGAAAACTGCAAGTTTGTGTGTGCTCGTGAGTTAAGATAAAGTGTTCTTTATGAATTGTCTGTGTGTATTTATTTTCTGAAGATTCTAAATTCAGTTTGTTGCCTGTTAGGAGATCTTTATGTATAAACGGGAACTGGTGGTTAGTTTATATTTATGTTGGAAATTTTTATTTCCCGATCTTCTGGGCAGAGTAATTTCAGTGCATCTTCTGTTAATTTCTTATCAAGTCCATGGAAGTCCAGAACATGCACAGTGCAGAGAGCATGTTCCAGCACACTCCTGTGGCCGTATCCATCAACGTTTCAACAAACTTCCGATTCAGTTGTGAATTCTATTAAAGCAGTACATAGGGTATGGTGTAGATTGTTTGACTGTTGGAACCAGATTGCAATTGAGTGATAAACAAACTGATCAATAACTGATGACAAATTTGGTAGATCCAGTCTAAAGTATCAAACAGATATGGATATTTATAGATAGCAGAAGTTCTTTTCAGTGCCTTGTGAAGTATCCCAGTTTGCAAGGTGATCTGAGCTTAGAAATATTCCAAGAGATTTAAATCGCCCTCCACTGCAAATAAATCTACTTTAGTCTCCTATAGACATGCAGAGAGATGAAACAGGAGGCTCTTGGTAGAGCCAGTGAGGCTAAATCTTCTTCACATTTTACATTTTCTGAAATTTATGCTAAAGTTAAATCATATATTGCATTAGATTGGAAACAACCACCTCAACTTGAATGGTGCCAAACAACTCTTTCTAGTACAATGCAATAAAAACATTACTGAACTGCAAAAGAACATAAACTGCTATTTCAAATTTCCAATTCAGTCAGAGTAATAATAAGGTTCTCATTAATATGCTTAATGTGCTTTAGCTAAACAGGGATAAGCAACTACATACATGCAGCAGAAAATGAGATTATCATCTGCAACTTCTGGTCAGGGTTCTCAAAAGTCTCTCCTCTATGGAGCACTTGGTGTCTGAAATGGCAACAAAGCATCATCATTTTCAGATTTTGATTCTTTTTTCTTTCTTTCTTAATCAGTTCTCTTACAGTAGTAGTTAACGTTCACAGAGGTAAAGGCATTCATTTTTATGTAGGGAATATAATCCTCAATCCTGTTTGTGGGTGATACCAGCGTATTGACACTAACTATAAGTTTGAGTTTCATAAAGGTGTAGTTAATAAAATGTGTAAATTGTTTGAAGCTAACAAACTTGCTAATTTTGATAAAACATATGTAGCGAGTTCATTACTTACAGTTCCCAAAAATCAAACATGAACATAGGAAATAACAGAAGTATTACAAATATTTGCATGACTTATTTATTACATTCGCTACCACGTACCTAGTAGGTAGAGAAGGTATTGCATTCCATCCAAAAATTTGGCACCGAGATTTCACCGGAAATACATGTTTTGAGGTCCCTGAATACAAAAAAGGCACTTGCGAAAAAGATGTGTATGTATGTGTGTATCTGTGAACAGCATAACTCAAAACCGAAAAGTTGGATCAACACCAAACTTGGTATTTAAGTTCAGTACCTTCCAAAGATGAACACAGAGATTTTCAAGAAAATCCCTTCACCCCATACTACACTTTACATGGAACATTTTTCAAAATTTTTGATTTTCTAAAAAGTGGCTCTAACAATTTTGATTAAAATACCATATGTTAGAAATATTTTCATGACAAATAAAACGCATATCTTGAATTTTCTGGTGAGAGCCTTTGAAGTCCCCTTCATTTGGAAGGAATTTTATATAATCTTGTATAACTGGTAAAAGTTAAGCAATACACAAAAACGTATTACATAAGAAATGCAGATCTTTTAAAACACACACTTTATTTCAAATAGTTTTTTTTGTAGCATCAGCCATATCCATTTTCAATAATTCAAATTGTTCAATACTTAGCCATGCTTTTTAAGTTCTGTCAACATTCAGTTGTTTCTTATGGTTCCATTGAAGCAGTATGAAATTTTAAGGCTAGCATATAGTGTCCAGTTCTTAAACATTTGACTACTGCTGTTACATTTTTATCTGCAAATGTAGATCTTGTATAATGAAATGTATAGTGTAGCTATTTCTGCAAAAGCTTATTTGTATTAAAATGAAGTAGGTATAAAAACATGCTTTAGCAAGACTAGTTTATATGACCACTAATAAGTGACAGAGGGTAGAAAAAGTCATGTGATTGTATCACATCAGATATATATATATATATATATTTTATTTATTTATTTATTTATATATCTCTTTATAAGCTATTACTTCAAAAGTGTGGTTTTCTGTCTATTACATGTTAATTGAGAGAAATATTTGCAAAAATGTTTTGTTACCTAGGTTAACATTTCATTGTAGATGCACATGGCTGAAGCCATAGTTAGATCTTCAAAAGGTGAATTGCTACATGGTGATCTTGAAATTTCAGTCTCTCAGCATGACATTAAGAGAAACTTAGTTCACTGCAAAAAATGTATGGTTAAATATTGGAAAATTCAAACCAATAGAAACAAATATCATAAGAGGTGTTAATGCCCAAAAACATTTCACATAAATTGTGTCTTTTAACGAGATCTACTTATTTCGGGACTAAATGTTTGTATCTCTTATGGTTTAGCATAATATGAAATTAATTCTGAATGAAAATTACTTCACAGTCTCTTCACACAAAATTAAAGATGTACATTTTATTAGTCATTTATATCATAAACATAGGTATTTTGATCAAAACTGTTAAAGGCATTTAGAGAAAATAAATTATAAATAAATTTTCTTTGTAAAGAATAGTTTGAGATGGGGGATTTTCTTTAAAATCTTGGTCATATCCTTGCAAGCTATATTGAATTTAAATACCAAGTTTTGTGTTTAAACGTTTCATTTTTACTTTCTCTACCATGTACCTAGTAGGTAGAGGAGGTATTGTATTTAACCCCAAAATATTGCGCATGCGCTTGCATGGAGAATTTTTCGTTAATTTTTTATTTTATCAAAAATGGCTCCAATGATTTTGATTAAAGTACCATATATTTAAGATATTTGTGTGACAAATAAGAAATATATCAGAAATTTTCTGGGAATATTCCGCAAATGCTTCTTAATTCGGAAAGAATTTTGTATAATTTTGTGAAGCTGATAAACCATAAGAGATGGACAAAAAGTTAATACACAAAAAATATATATCTCCTTGAAGCTCACAATTTATTTAAGATAACTTTTTTCTTGTGACATCAGCCATTTCTGAGATATCCTTTATTATTGGTTGAAATTGTTCAATACTTTGTCATTTTTTACTGCTGCTGTTATTCTGTTCTTTCTCATGATGGCAGGGAAAGAGTGTGAAATTTTAAGACCAGTGTATAGCAACCAATTTTTAAACTTTTGACTGTTATTACCTTTACACATATACATGCACACATACAGATATATTTAAATTATGTACGCATCTTTTAAGAAATGAAAATTTGCAGTGTGATACTAATTATGAAAAGTTCTTCATTTCAGCTAGTAAAACTAATTAACGTTTTTTCCCCATTTATATTCTGTCTTTAATGTCCATATCAGCGGCCTTTCACCTTTGGAATATATTGCTTTATTGGCAATGGTGTTACTTTTATGCACTTGTTGGATTTTTAGATTACTGTCTGTTTTGTGCATTAGATCATTCACACTCTCATTCATACTTTGAGACTGGGAAGGATAGGGAATAAACTTTGCTAAAGAATAATTCCCACCGAGCCTGGGACCCCTCGCACAGCAAGCAGGTAATCTACTGACTGAGCTACGGGGCTAGCCCAATTAACTATTCTATATGCTTTTGATTCTCTTTTTCAGAGAAAAAGCTTTTTAGGAAACTGAATAATTTGCAGTTTTGTTGCACAGTTAACAATTCACACAGCATATTAGTGTGCCAAGACACTCTTCGAAAACCAGTGTTCTGTGGGTTAGGCTAGCATATGCTTAAGCTCTATGACTACACCTTTAATTATAAATCTTACAAGCAACCAGCTTCAATACTGAGGTAATCAAATAGAAAAATTGTAATGCTCTTTGCAGACATGGAATGGTTATGTGGCAATTACCAAAAATAGAAAATGCATTATGCAGTTAAGCTATTTCTATTTGTAATGAATGTTGCAATTTGTCTCAGATAAATGGAATATTTATGGTAATTTAGCACTCGCTGAAGATTCTTACCATTCTTATTCACTTGGTATTCAGTAATTAGAGTCTGAGGAATGAATGGATATCATACATTAGATCACATATCGTTATTTTGGTGTGAATGTATTACCAAAAAGCTAGCATGTTGCTGGAATAATGTTGTTTCTGAGAGACTTCATACCCACAAGACTAATGAATGCATTTAATATTAGTGTTATTGTATTACTAAAATTTCATCAAAGCAGATGCTCAGTCAAAAATACAGGAAAGTTGGTAATTTAATTAGAAAATAATGTAATGCTAACGATCCATAATTGAAAAACATTGCATAAAAATGTATGTTTTGTTATTGTTTTCATTCTTTTTCATAAAATGGCTCAGTTGTATTACAATCATCTTGATCATACCCAAAGTTACAGATGAATAACATTAAATTTGTGCTTGCTACATGCACTGAGCGATTTATTTTGCTGAAAGTCAGTTTCAGTAATCAGATGCATACTCGCAGATGTGAAATACCTTAAAAATTAATGCAAATCATATGCAGTTCAAAAATTATACCACTTGAGTTTGTTGTTAAAATATTTGTAGTTAATCAACAGTTAAGAAAGAGGAACAGAATAGCACACGGTGAAACTGCATGAATATGTTGACCATAAATAGTGGAAACAACTTTGTTGGAAATACTGAATTTGCAATGGCATGCTCTTTAAAAGCCTTCGACCAACAACGGACCTGGAGTTGCTACATTGTCAAAATAAGAGACATGAATAACCAGAGCATTGCAGGGAAAAGGAGTGGTTTAATTAAGTAATCCAGCTTTAGGAAGGATTGGGTGAGCTGCTAATATTACAGACAGCAAATCATAACATTTTACACAACTTAACAAAGAAAGAAATGAACAAGGCTCTTGTTCACACCCAAAAGAACAAACATACCTATGTAAATACTTCAGATGCAAATGATGGTTACTGACATCTTGACTTTATTGGGAAATGGACTCGGATCTGTACAAAAATTCTGACGTGAAATGGTTTGCATACTGCCACAAATTTTTCGTTTCTTTTTGAATATTGCTTAAATTGCTAGTTTATACTGCAGTGTTTGTTTCTGTAGGTACTTTTTGTTAAACACAAGTCGGTATACCACACAGATGGTCTTAGTTGCAGTCACTTGTACCATTTGCTTGTTATTTTCTGATATACAGCCTTAAGTAGTTGTACCTTCCTGTTACATTTCTGCTATTTGTTTGTTTGATATGAACTTTTGGGTTCAGGGAATTGGTATGCTCATTGTGATATCAGATGAATGGTATAGGTGCATAATTGTCTTTCTTTACTATGTGCTGAATAACTTGATGATTGCCTGAGATACATAGTCACCTTCCTGTGCTATCCATTTTATTTCTATTCCCTTTTAATTTGCAAGTGGAATTGAGATCCTAGTTTTGAAATACCCAATCCTGTAATTATTTACGTAGCAACTGAGCGAAACCACAACAAAAACTCTTGTCATATTGGTTGGTATACATAATTTGAAGCAGGGATATGCATGCCATGGGCATGACCCTTGGGTTTACCATAGTTTTTTACAGAAATAGAAATGATTGCAGAATGCATTAAAATATTAATAGTTCAAACTGCTTATGCTCAAGCTGAAAATATTCTGACTTTCTGTGCATTGCAATCAGTTAAGATTTACCCCTTAGATTAGGTCCATGTATTATAGCTTTGGGTGTTCATTTGCTGTTTCTTTCCTTTTTTTGAAACAATTATTTATATAATGTAAACTGTGGCTTTCAGGTTGATTAGGTCTAAGAATAAAATCATAGTTGATATTTGTATACCCAAGCACTTAGTGTAGTAGTAGAGACACGAGGTTAGCATTGGTGAAATAATTTTCTGTAATAAAAGCATTACATCCTACACAAAATTTAGCATACTGATTTCACAAGAAGTACAGGTTTTGGCCCCCTGAGTATAAGAGAAAAGGGGGGGGGGAGAGAGAGAGAGATTACTCAAATATGCCAGATACCAATTAGCTTGAAGATTTGCGTGTCATTTCTGCACTCCAAAACAATTCTTTGTTAAATTCCAAATCATTTTGTGACTGAAAGAAAAAGACAAAAGTTTATTGTAGAAAAATGTAGATCTTATTAAAATACACTACTTGTATTCTTTCAAGCAGCAAGCTGTTTTAAAATATTCAATGATGTGTATTTGCATTTTCTCAGATATAAGTTTGACATCTGACAGAATATGTGGAAATTTAAAACTCTTTTGTTTTTCTTTGCAAGAGCGCATTACTAGCACTTCTTCCATGCTTCCAAAAAGAATTTGAACATACAATATATAAGCAGTTGCCTATAACCAACTATTGTCCAGTCTGAAATTATGACCAACAGAACACAGAAGATTCATATTTGCATTTTATATGTATATATTATAAAACTTTGTAATGGAGAAAGTTCCGTGAGTGTACATCAGATTTTTTTACTTTGTCTACCACGTACATTGTAGATTGTACACGAAGATTTTTGGGGAAATTCCCCCACGCCAAACTACCCTTTACATGGAACATTTTTCGAAATTGTTTATTTTCTAAAAAATGGCTCTTAACAGTTTTGATTAAAATATCATATATTAAATATATTTACATTACAAATAAAATCTTGAATTTTCTGAGAATAGCTTGTGAAGTCCACTTCATTCGCAAGGAATTTTTAACATTAAGCGATAGACAAAAACGTACTACACAATAAATGTAAGTAGTAACGCACAATTTATTTCAAATAATTTTTTTGTGGCAACAGCCATTTCCGAAATATCCGTCAGTAATGGTTCGAATTGTTCAATACTTTTGTCCTTTTTTTTTCAAGTCCTATCGATATTCCGTTGTTTATCGCGATTGTACGTAAGAGAATTTTAAGGCCAGCATATAGCGTCCAGTTCTAAAACATTTGGGTATCGCTATTCCCTTTGTATATGTAACGAAATGAGTAATGTAGCTATTTCTGGAAAGATTTATCTCGATCAAAATAAAGTGGGTAGAAAAATAAACTTTCATAAGAATAATTTGCATACAACTAATAAGCGATAGAGGGTAAAGAAAGTCATGTGAATGTAACACATCAGATTTTTGTGTAGTAAGATTTTGTGTTTGTGTGTCTGTGAATAAAAAACTCAAAAATGAAAAAGTTGGTTAAATACCAAACTTGCTCATTAAGTTTCACATATTCCAAGAATGTGACGCAAAGATTTTCTACAAAATTCCCCTTTCTCAAATTACCTTTTACATTGAATTTGTCATGTTTTATTTTCCCAAAAATAGCTAACGATTTTGACTAAAATATTTTAAGATACTTAATACTTTGTTTAAGGTATTTTCATGACAAATACATATAAATCTTGAACTTCCTGGGAATAGCCTCTGAAGTCATTATTCATAACAGATACCAAATGATCACTTTTATTCTGTTGTGCCATTACGTAAAGAAATGAGGAAAAGAGGCAAGTTGGCCTATTGCTGGAATTATGATCATTTGTTTGATTTATTTTGAGGGTGATGCTCAGGGATACTGAATGTCTATGTTTTATAACCCCATCACTAGGAGGATGATGTTACTTTATATGGGTTTTAAATCTATCACCATTCATACAATTGCATTATAGTGGAATGGGAAAGTCAGTCAAATGCCACATAACATGAGAACGTAATAGGAAACAACTTATTATATGTCTCTCATACCCTTTGCTTTGATTTCACAGCAAGATCTAAGTAACAGTAAATCAGTAGCACAAACTATTAAAATACCCT